>CM024610.1:8729460-9329460 GCA_014182575.1 Eucalyptus decipiens | reverse complement strand
AACCATGTATGACCCAAGTTGTGCAAATGCTAAAAGGAAGTGTTGACGCCTTATAAATTCCTCCCAAGCCCATTTTGTCATCACCCTAAAGATTGCTTGCAGCTTGTCCATGTGTAAATGCATCTCTACAAGAGAGTGATAACTCAAGTCGGTGTTATTCAATATTAATTATTTGAGACCAACATAGTTTGTAACATACTATTTGAAAAAAGAAAAAAAAAGGCAACTGCAAAATTAATGATAATTGAACTATTTATAAATTTGTGATTAGATGTTGAGGTTGAATTTCTACAAGTGTGACTAAAAAAGAGTGAAAAGTGTATTGTTGACATCTAATTTTTCACATTTGGGTCTCTATAGCATTTCTATCAAGATTAGGGATCTAATTTATGACATAAATTGGCTCCCTGACCCAAAAAAATTGGCTGTATTATTAAGTATTCACATTGCTTGCTACTTACCATCGCAATTAGGGACATTTTGAATTTAAATTTTTTGCTAGGTCATGGCATAGGCATAGTAAAAATAATAAGTTAAAATAAATATAAAAAATAAAAACAATTATACAATAATAAAAGGGCAACGAAGCTTGCGGATCAATTTATATTTCAGAAACACATTAAGTTTGTCATACCAATTAACCACGAAGAACGGACCTCATTTTGAAGCCCAGCTGCTGGGTTCGCGCCGGGCCCACTCGGGAGGGCTTTAATTTTAGCCCACGAGAGAGCTTTGGTGGCTGCCCACACGCTCTGAAACGGAGGAGCATGCTTTGGCCAACCGTCTGAACTTTTGTCGACCCGAACAAGGAGTTCATTTCCTGTTTGTTTCTTTTCTTCCTCTGACCCAATCAACAAGTCTACACTTTCCTTTTCTATGTTCTTTTCTTTTCATCGTCAAAGTCTAATTCCACTTTCGACTCCAACGTGAAAAATATCGAAGCGGACTCCAACGCTGAAGCCATTTCCAAATATGAAAGATTCGGCTTTCAACTTTGAAGCTTGTAGACGACCTAGGAAACACGGTTGTCTGCGACGACCAAGACCAAGACAATCCTTCACCGCCAAACATTTTTTCCCATGTGGTGCATATTACATATACAAAGTTGAAAGCGAAAGAAAAAGGAGTTCATTTCCTGTTTGTTTCTTTTCTTTCTCCGACCCAATCAACAAGTCCGCACTATTCCTTTTCTTTATTGCTTTCTTTTCACGGTCAAAGTCCTATCTACTTTGACTCCAACGTGAAAAATGTTGATGTGGACCTTAGCGCTGAAGCAATTTCCGAACATGTAAGATTCGGCTTTCAACTTTGAACCTTGGAGACGACCTGGGAAACACGGTTGTTTGCGACGACCAAGACCAAGACATTCCTTCACCGCCAAACTTTTTTTCCCATGCGGTGCATTACATATACAAAGTTGAAAGGGAAAGAAATAGGTCGAAGAATAACGCTAAGTATGCTAGATGACTAAAAAAAATTACTTGTGTAGTTTGGGACATCACTTAGTAATTAATTTAAGGGACCAAATTTAATTTACCTTACATCACCTCATCATCTGAATATTCATGTAGGCTAGCTACCATATACAAGAATACTAACATCCTCTATTATATTATGGCTGTTAATTGAATTGATGCATGGTGCTGAAGATCATGGATTTCGAGCTTCCATATTTTCATATGCTGTGGTATTAATACTCTTCATCTATAGTGTTCTATGTGTTTGGCACAATGATTGGACCTTTGCTCTGTAATAGTTTTTCGATATTATTATATTATACTCAAGAATTCTAGAAAATGAAGAATCCTCTACTGTCGCTCTTTTCCTCAGCTTTTTCCACATTGGATAAAATTCAGCAAGCATTATAGTACTAGAAATAAAAGCAATACTCAAAGTAATAGAGTAATAGGGTACCTTTTTCGGCTCAGTGCATTCACGAGCAAAGTAACCCATCTTGCCACAATTGTAGCACTCCATCTTGGTCTTGTCTTTCTTCCCACCACACTTCTTGCATTGGAAGGTCTTAGCCCTCTTAGGTGCCTAATCAATCTCCTTCCCTTTGTTGTTGAATTGAGAATTCATTTTGCGCTTGAAGCTTGAAACCTTGCGCGAACTCGATTCAACAATATAAGCATGGGTAGAGGATCTCGCAGCCTTTAGGTGCTCATCCTCTAATTCTAAATGACGCGCAATATCATCAAAAGTAACAATGTTCTCATTATACATCATATTGATCTTCATATGCTCCAAATTGTCAAGAAGAGACATTATTATAACCTGAACTTGCTGTTTATTCATCTGTAAGGGAGTGACCTGCCGACTTCAGCTCACGGATCATGTTTGACATCTCTCGAAGATGCTGCCTCATCATTACATTTGGGCGCTTTCGGAATGTGTCAAACTTGATGCTGAGTCTCCTCAACTTAGTGGCAGATGTACTCCCAAACTTATCTTTCAAGGCAACCCACATAAATTGAGCTTTATCATAACTTTCAAACTCACACATGAGATCATCTTACATACAGCTCAGCAACATGATGTGAGCAATGCTATTTTTCTTTTTCCAAGCTTGATAAGCTTCTAGATCTCTCATGTGTTGAGCTGAAGTTCCATGCTTAGGTTCATCCATGGTATGGTTGAGGGTTTCCAAAACCTCTTGCTCCTCAAGGATATACTGAACCTTTCGGTGCCAAATATCATAATTGTCACCGTTCAGCTTTTCACCCGTATTGAGGTCAGCCACAATAGTTTTGGATGCTGAAACCATAATCAATTGCAATAATACATTGACATAATAAACGCAGAATCAATACTAGCACACTTTATCGGAGTAACACACATATTTAATTTGCAGCAAAGACAAACTAAATTAATGATAATTTAACAAGAGACACAGAAGCAAAATTTCACAATGTTCTCAAACAACTTCTATGTACAATTGTTCTATTATCAATAATTAGTTTAATTTGTGCAAATTTTAAGTTCTAGATGAGAACTCCTTCGAATTCTACCAACCTACGAACTCCTACTAGGAAAAATAACTACATGACCTTATGCAATTTTTATATTTTTCCATTAACACAAAACATAGCATGATATGAACCAACGTACAAATAACAATCATGCTTCAACTATAATCAAAATTGCAATTCAACATGTAATAGATTTCCTACCATTGTTCGAATTTTGTAGCAACTAGAAAATTGTAAGTATATTAAACTATATACAATATATCATCGAATCAAGCTCTACACAGCATATATAACATCATTTGCACACAAGCTAGCTACTGTATTTCCTAAATCACAAGAAAATACAAGCTACAAATGAATAAATTATACTTTTGTACCTTAAAATACGCGTGCATTGGGTTTCGTACACTTTTTCATACCTTTAAAAAATTCAAAATTCAAAAATAATTATATCACAGTGTAGAGCACATCCATACGAATCTAACCCCTTTAACCACGCTCCAATTGGAGCTTGCACGCGCCCACACGCGCTGCCTGAGTGTGTGGCACGTGTGGCGCACGAGCCAGCGAGCCTAAGGGCTCTTGGCTGATCCGACCGGTCCAACCGTTGATCAGTCAATGGTCAACGGGTCGGGTCGGGTCGGGTCGGATCAACGGGTCGTGTCGGGTTGTTGGTTGGGTCAGGTCAGGTCGCCAGCCGACCAACTGCCCTGGTGTTGACGTCATCGATGACGTCATCCTAGCGGTTATCGACCATTGGATGACGTCACGGATGACGTTAGCGCATGACGTCATGCACTTGTTCGCTGGTGTCCCCAGTGCGTTCGGTGCGTGGATCCCACGCACAGCGGCTTCTAGCCACGCAGTTGGGCGTGTCCGGCATCTTCCGACGGTGCTCTACCCATCATCGGACTCGTCTCGACGAGTACTTTCACCCTGAATATTCAAAAGTTGATTTTGGCCAAAAAAATATTTCAAAAATTTGCCAAAACCGCACGAATGCACACAACCCTGAACCCGTTCTTCGCTTTGGTTCGAATTTTTGACGATCCATATATCAATTTCATTTAATAAACATCCAACCAGTGTAGATATCATACTCTTGATCTCGGTATCAAATGGTGAACTGGAAAATTCGATGAAAAACAAGGCAAAAACCACAACCGAGCTCTGATACCAATGTTGGAATTCAAGTTGGCGAAAGACAACTTACCTTTATCCAATGCGCAAACAACAATTAACCCCGGAACGAACGTTGAATTACCGATGAAACACGAACAATATTACCTCATGTTGGTC
The DNA here is from genome assembly GCA_014182575.1 of Eucalyptus decipiens. Lineage (NCBI taxonomy): Eukaryota > Viridiplantae > Streptophyta > Magnoliopsida > Myrtales > Myrtaceae > Eucalyptus > Eucalyptus decipiens. The sequence continues at coordinate 9,325,189 of CM024610.1, read as the reverse complement.
TGGATGCAATCACGAGGAAAGTACCCAATTTCCATAGCGTAAATGCTGATTGTTTTTGTAAAGAAGAAATGGAACGCCTTCTTTTTTCTGATGGAAAATGAGAGAAATTTGGTGCGTATGTTTTGCCAGCAACAACACCCAACGGTTGTCTTCAAAAGACTTATATACAACACCCTTCATACCCTTTCAAAAGGGTGTCTTTTCATCGTATCGTATCAAGGCGAACCAGTGCGGTCTAATCGCACCCCATCATAGACGTACCAGCTAAAATACAACATACACATATACAAGTTTGGAGTTTTTCTTGTCACAAAAAAAAACAAAAAAAGTTTGAGATAAATGTGTTTCACCATATAAATTTGAGATAAATGTCATGCGAATACAAAATTGAGATTTTTGGTTAGACGAAAAAGATTTGAGGTAAATGTGTTTTACTGTACAAGTTTGAAGTTTTTGATGTCATAAAAAGTTTAAGGTAAATTTGTCATGATTGGTAAAGTTTGAGATTTTTGGTAACTTTTATCTTAAAATTTTTATGGATAACTTTTTAATTAGTGAGGGCTGCGCATCCAAATTGTTACGTGGGAATGAATAATAGCCCAAGTCTTACTAAAGTCAAGGTCTTGGTGCTTCATGACGCATCATCGGCTTCGCCACCTTGTCGGTCCCCTTGTCCTGCGTCTCAAGGTGCTACTCTTCTCTCTCCATCTATATGGAGTTTTTAACCCACTAAAAGGAACAATGCAACGTTAATGTCCTTGCCTCGGATTTTCAAGGGGCAATTGTGGGTTTCCACTAGGGGTGAGCGATTCCCAGTTCCTTACAGGTTTAAGAAATTATAAAAAATAAAAAAAATTAAAAAAGGGTCGGCTGGCTCGCACCAGTTGGCCGGGGTTGTCGGCCCCGGCTAGGGCCCGAAGACCTCGGCCGACCCCCCTTTTCTAAAAGAATTATATTTTTTAATTTTTTAGTTTTTCTAAATTTTTTTCTTTTTTTTTTTAAATTTTTATTAAATTTTTTGTAAATTTGTAAATTTTTTAATTATTACTTTGTCATATTTTAACTAAATTGAATTTTAAACTTATTATTATTTATTATTTTAAATAAATTTAATTTTTAAATTATTATTTCATATTCTAACTAAATTTAATTTTAAATTTATTATTTTCTTTCATATTCTAAGTAAATTTAATTTTAAATTTCTTACTTTTTCATATTCTAACTAAATTTAGTTTTAAATTTCTTATTTTTCATATTTTAACTAAATTTAATTTTAAATTTATTATTTTTTAAAATATTTTAACTAAATTTAATTTTAAATTTATTATTTTTTAATATTTTAACTAAGTTTAATTTTAAATTTATTATTTTCATATATTTTAACTAAATTTAATTTTAAATTTATGATTTTCTCATATTTCAACTATTTTTAATTTTTAATTTATTATTTTATCATATTTTAACTAAATTTAATTTCAAATTTAATTTAATTAATTTTTATATTATTTTTTTACCTTGTCAGCCCAAAACGACGTGGTTTTTGCATTATTTGGCCACATCAGTATGCAAAATGACGTCATTTCATTTTGTACTCGTTTTGTTGGAAAAATGCCAAGTATGCAATTTAACCGGATTTTGGCCGGATTGGCACTCAAGTGATTCATTTTACTCTGATTTTGGCACTTAAGTGTACATTTAATAAGTTATGGCTCTTAAGTGTCCATTTTTGCTAAGTTATGGTACTCTAAGGGTCCGCATGTCTATAGTAGTACATTCATCTAAAAGAGCAGAATGCGGCAGAGAAATCTCTATAATTAAGAAGAATCTATGGTTTGTATAACATGGCTGAGGCCCCAAGAACTCCAATTGCTCTGTAAACTTCTCCCAAGGTAAGTACATACTAATTGCCTAAATGATGTGAAAACAACAGCACATCAAATTCGAGGCCCAAAGAAACTCTAGTCATCACTATTATTATCGTTCTTGGTAACTATAACATACCTTCTTTTTCATATAATATTTGATTGGAAACATTCTTCTCTAGAGCTTGCTTCCATATTGAGGCTACATGCTTTAGCTCTTGAGCACAAGCAGAGATCATTTTGGACCATGTGGAAACATAATTAGATTGTGCCTCAGCTGATCCTATTTTTAAAATTTTCAGTACCAAGGCTATGTGTCTCAAGAGTTCAACCAATGACTTTGAATCTCTCTCTACTTGTAGACAAGCAAGGTACTGCTACTATTAAGTTCAAGAGCCAAAAAACTGCCCAGTTGGACGTCAACTTTTCATATCAGAACCAACTTAAGATATATCGATTTTTGACTCTAAAATTAAGCGGACTGTTCAGACAAACAAATAAACAAAGAAAAAATGGAGAAATTTATCCATTTTTAACCACTACATTTGCAGAACAATTGCATCAGCAACCTTGTCCACAATTCTCATACCAGGGACTCTATCTTGGATTACTCAAAAGGCAACAAAATGTTCAGGGCAGGATTGATCCAAAGGAAAGGTAGATAATAGAGTGTGTAACAATCACCATCCTACAAGTATCTCAGTTGCAAATATTTCTCAACGATTTCACTTGATAACAATTTGCCAATCCATGAGATCTTCCATTAAGCACAGACAAGAAATTCATACCGATGACAATCTGCTCAACAAGTTATATTCTGCCTCAACCATGCGGAACTTTTCTCCAGATAAGACTTCAAGAAATGTACCGATGCTGATATCTCTCTCAGATAGATTATTTGAGGGCAGTTGCAAGATTGACTTGCTTGAATGCAGCTCATTGTAAAGCTCCTACAACAAGAAGGTTGACTCAGAGTTACTCCATACGCATTGTCTGGTTCGAACCAAGCCACCGCTTCCTCTATTGCTAAATGCTTTTATCATTCCCACAATAAGTACAATCCACCACATCAAAGAAACAACAATCTTCAAAACTGTAAATCTAAATAAGTATGGATTACCTTCAAAAAAGAAGTTGGAGGAATTCGAAGTATTCCAGTGGCCAGTTCCATTTTCTCATGATTCAAAAAACCAACTTCAGGGCGAAACCACGCGCATGTGACATGAACCCAGAGCAACTCGATATATGTTGGCTTCAAAGCACCCCCTAGAGACCAGCATTTAAGCCAGTCAGAATAATTTCAAGCAAGAAAATACTAACTCACACAACACCAAGACATAAATTTAGAACAAAAGTCAAACAACTGTGATAATGAAATTTAAATGATACGGCTTCCTCAAAAACCCAATAGTAATATTTCTAAAAAATCAAAAGCGATATATCTAACATTGTCACCATGAACGTCAAATAATTTAAAAGTAAAAGAAACACCATATGAGGACAATAGGAGATTAAGACATTGAATCTAACCTTCTACCGGACAAAGACAACACCGCCTCCTCACATCAGGCGTTTCACATGCCCTGCAAACCCATGAAGTGAAGTCTTGGACGTTGTTTACCCCATAACATTCTTGATGCACAGCTATTGACACCTGCAATCAAGAGTGAATCCAGTTCATTTACAGAAGAAGACCAACTATCTAGTGACCTTTAATTCAAATACCAAAAAACATGTGGACAAATGCTATCTGAAAAGATGTAAGACCTGTTGCAGATTATCATTTTGTTATAGTCCCAATCTTCAACCCATCTACATACGGCACACCTTTTCGTCGTCCATTTAGCAGAAATAAGCACATAACTCTCTGCCAAAAAGATAAATAAATAATAAAGCACTTCATTCATTCCAAACACTAAGATTCTTCTTCTTCTTTTTCGCAGTAGGGGGAATTCTGCTCGCAAACTTCAGCCTCGAGCTTTTGTTTTCGAAATATTTGTCTCTTCGAATGTAAACAACTTTCAAGCACTACATTTAAAAAAAAAAAATCAAACTTAAAACCATAAGTGAAAAGCTACAATTGCTCCAGTAAAACCACCAAATCCCCAAGCATCTTCTTGTTTGGGATGCAGCGTCACTTCAATGAAGATGCAATTGTACCATATATACCATGAAAACTTTCAGTGTATATTTTGATGGTGAATGCAAGAACTACCTTTCAAGAAATCCATCAACTGCTACTTATCTAACTTCAAAGGATCAGAACCAAGTGTGGCATACTCTGCAAGCTGAAGTTACATAAGATTAGCATGAAATTGCACTTTAAACCATATCTCTAAAAGGAGGGTGCCAGGAAGAAGCCCAAAGTATGCATATATCTGCCATCGAAACTACACAGTATACTCCGGCCTTGATGGCACAAGACAAGCAAGTCAAAGGAAAAAAAAAAAAAAAACATGGCCAGCCAAAAAGAAGATCACAGAGGAGACAAGGACACGAGCGACAGTATGAGGAGAAAGCCAGAGAGAACGGGGACGAACTTGTAACGGTCTCAAGCTCCAGCGGGACTTGCACAGAGATACATGGAAACACATAGATCTTAGCAAAAACGGAAATGCAAAATGGGATGGGGGAAAAGAGAGAGCGTTGGGAAACCACGAAATCCTAAGAGCGACGGACACGTACACGAACATGACCGCATGCACCTTCTGATTCTTCGCCTTCTTCTCGAAGGAAGAGCCAAGCACCTGTAACGACACACACTCTCTCTCTCTCTACAGAGGAAGCGGTGGCTCACCGAGCAGAGGTTAGCGGTGGCATCGAGGGCAAGCGGTGAGTCAGAGGTCAGCGGTGGTGGTGTTGAGGGCGAGCGAAGGTGGCCTCGAGCAGAGGTCAGCGAGTGGTGGCATTGAGGGCGACCAGCAGTGGCGTCAAGCGCAGAGAACGGGCAAAGAGAGAGTGAAATGTGAAAGACAATTTCTGATTTGGGGTTTTTTTTAGCCCTAATTGTGATATAGCTAGTATAAGCACCTAGAGGGGGGGTGAATAGGTATATAAATATTTTTCTCGTTAATCGCACTATATTGGACAGTAAATAGAATTGAGACAATCAGCGATCAAAGTAAGACTGAGATAAGGGAAGAGAAGATTAAATACAAGGTTTATAGTGGTTCGGCTTATTCTAAGCCTACGTCCACTCTTCCGCACTAACAGCCAATCGGTTGGATTCCACTATGAACAAAAGAGGAATTACACCACAGCTCTTCCTTGATTCCACAGTGTGTTCTACTACACCTCCTCAAGGTCTCTTACAAATATAGACTCTCTTTTGTATACAATGATTCGCTCAAAGAATTTGTCTAAACAACAGGAAGCTTTCAGACTTTGGAATTTTTCTATCGCGCACACTCTTTTTCAACAACTAATACGTCTTCTTTATATACTCCTTCATGCCATCACACCCGTTGGCACTTACCAAAGGAATTCCTCCAATCTACCCGTTGGACGGAATCAATCAAGAAGATTAATTAAGCTATTAAAGGAACATGTCGATAGCCCATCAATCCTGCTCGCCCATACAATCAGGATCTCGGTTTCCATAAGTAAAACCTTCCAAGAATATCCAGATAATCATCGGATCTTCAATCATCGAGTCAATCTCGATCAATCAAGGATTCCGTTATGTCTTTTCCAGCAACGAGATCTTCTCCAGTTGATAAGGTCATCCCCTTAACGAATCATCCAGATCTGGATAACCATTCTTCAATGGATTAGAGACTGTCAATGAGGATAGACTTTGAGTCTTGAGTCTGGCTGTCCGGAGGTCTTCAGACTTTAAATAGAAGAGTCTGCTAAACCTTCAGACTAGATTGAAAGAAACGTTTTGTCAACTTCAAAATACTTCAAGAAGATTTCTCCAACAAATTGGACCGGTTCCGGTTCCGGTTCCGATTCCAGTTCCCAGTGCCGGTTCCGATTTTGGTTCCTAGAAAAGGGGAACCGGAACCGATCCCTTTAGAATCGGGAACTGAACTAGAACCTTTGGTTCGGTTCTCTGATTCCCGGTTCTACCCGGGAACCGCGCTTATCCCTAGTCTCCACGCTTGGACCACAATGGCAACGACCATGGGGCTTCTATTAGTGAGGTCTTGAACAAAACGTTAAGATCGCCCGGATTGTGGACACATCGCGGTCAATGGGAAGATGCGAATATGATTGGAAGTAGGCAAGGATTCAAGTATTTTTGCCCAGATGCAGCTTATTAGGATATTAAAATATTAAATTGTGTCTTAATCTAATAGTTTAAATTTTTAAAACAACGAGCGATGATCCCACAAAAATTTTACGTGACATAAGAGTTGGATGTCTTGAACTCGAATATTTCTCGACCTCAATTGTCTCCCCAATTAGATATTTCTACATTTAAGCGCCATAGAAAGTGTAATAAACTTGATTAAGCGTAAGAAGAAGTGTAATAATATTTAAATAATGACTTATATATTCATTTAGTAATTTAAAATTTTAGAACCAGTCTTCACGAAGTTTCCCAGAACCTACTAGTGGCCTGCGATGCAGACCGCCCGGCATCAAAAAGCGTTTCTTTGATTTTTTGTATGTTCACATTGAGAATGAGTCAAAAAGAAAATTTTTCACAGTCAACGGAAAATAGCCCTCTCTTTCTTGGATTATTTCTCCAGACCTTCAATTTGCGTTCCACTAACTCTTTTTCTAGCACCCGCATTCCCATTTCTTCGTGAATCACCATGTCTCTTTCTTGGGTTCCATCTCCATCTTCTGCTTGTATTCTCCACCTTTTGTTCCCACTGTTCTTGATCTTGATCAAGAGTCCTCCTTCCCTAGGCGAGGATTATTACTCGAGCTGCAACGGCACTTTCAGCTGTGGGAACGTTGAAGGCGTCGGCTATCCCTTCTGGGGTGGCAACAGAGCGAGCTTTTGCGGGTATCCCAAGTTGGAGCTCAAGTGCGAGAACGGAGGCAACACAACCATCGTGATACAGGGAGTGAAGTACCGAGTTCTGGGGGTGTATCCCTATTCTACTCAGGTACTGAGAATCGTGAGGGATGACTATATGCAGGGATTCTGTGCCACGAATTTCGTCAACACGACTCTCGACCCATCGCTGTTCCAAATCACCGAGGGCTACACCAACTTCACTTTACTCTACGGTTGCCAATCGGTTTCCCGAACTTTCTTGGGCCAATTCTCGTGCCCTGTTCAGGGGGTTCCGTACACGAAGGGCTATTTGCTTTTTGGGTCGAGTGTTGACAGTGGAGCGTGCTTCACGAGCGTGGTAGTCCCGGTTTCTTCAAAATCTAAGAGTTACTGGGGAAATGGCTCGTCCACTTTGCTGCAGCATGGTTTTGAGGTTCAGCTGAAGGTGGAGGTGGATAGTGAAACATGTGGTGAGTGCATGCAATCGAACGGAGTTTGTGGTTACGATACCACTGCCAATCGGACCACTTGCTATTGTCCTGACCAGTCCTTTGCTTCCAAAACTTGTGGTTCACCAACATCTGCTGAGACCCCAGAGGCAACAACTGCTATGTCTACACAAGGTGGTTCATCCCCAGAGGCAACAACTGCTATGTCTACACAAGGTGGTTCATCTTAACTTTTCCTTATCACTCATTTTACTTTGCTGAGCAATTTGGGAGTGACGAAATGTGATGGAAAGCGAAGGGTAGAGGAAAATATGGGGGAAAATTAATAAGTCATTGTTTGGCAGAAAGAAAACGACCAGCGAATAACGCGGAGACAAAATATTTAATTGGATCCACAAGAAACAATCTCAAATGAGGCCACTCTCGTGGCCTAATATGTGGTTTTCAGTTAGCTGAAGTTGTTCAATGTGAGGGATTGCTGCGCATACTCTTTCCTTTGCTTGTTAATTAGGCAACGACCCGCTCATGTCCCTAAAGCTTGACAATCTCATTTTGCTGGGCATATCCTTCGCTGTAATGGAGTGTGGTCATCCTCGCTATGACAGACATGATCATGTTACTATTTAGACTCTTAAAACCTTATCATCCTATTTTCTGTTTTGATCATTTGGTTGATATTTGCGACCCACTAGCTCCAACGGTTTGAATACATTGAGTGAAGATGCTCCGCATTTACTGTAAAATTTTGCAAATGTTGGGCTAGAATTACTCATTTCCTTCTTGAGATTTTATTATGATCACAACCAAATGAACAAAGGAAGAAGAAAAACTACCTTTCCGAAAGTCTTGCTAAAATCTGATCATTTGTGTGGTTGAAATATCTTTATTTATAAATTGCCAGATGTGAACTGTACAGATAATTAAATCTTAACATTATCAATGAACTTTTTTCTTATTATGATAGCACACATCAGTACTCTCTTCTATCCCCCCCTTGCAGTTGTATCTATTAGATTTCATAGAACTTTTAATTATGAAGGATCTTCTTTATCGAATACTAAAAATGTTTTTCCTGTTTTTCAGTTAAGTTTCATTTCTAAGTGCTGTGGATAATGTCCTTCAGCTTTTCCAATTGCTTCTCCTTAGACTCGATTACTGCTGCAAGCAAAGCTTCCCTTCTCTTGGGTTCCAAGATATCTTATCGGAACCTCATAGATTGTGACTTTGCGAAGCTGGAGGAATTGAAAGAAGAGTAAAGGAACTGTTGATGTTTCTATCTTTCTGCAATAGTTTACTAGTGGTGTTCATGATACAAGAAGCTCCAAAATTTGTGCCTGAACATGAGCTGCCCAATAACTTTAATTATGGAACGACTTCTAGTCAAGCCTAGAGGTCTGCTTAGAAGCCAAAGAGTTGAGACATGTCTAGAACATACTGCCCATTCCATTAGTGACGCAGAAAGTTTTATTTGTCTCTGCCTCTGGTACCACCTTGTCGATCACATTTCAGAGTGTTTGCTACGTTTATACCTTGCTTCCTTCCTGTGCATCCCCTGATAGCACTAGAATTCAGATTATAGCTAATGTCTATACTTGTTAGTCTATTAGCCACAAATCCATTTGCACGTATTTCCAATTTCTTCTAGTATGATGTCACTGTTTGATCCATGTTCAAGAGGAGGATAGAGCCAAACTGGTGAATTTGTAATTTTCTTCACTCGATGCTGGTATTTTTGGTTTCTTGAAACTGAATGAGCTATAACCTCATGATGTGCCCTGATCTTTATCTCTTAAGACACTTTGAAATCACCTGTTTGCAATTCGTTGACACATTTTTCACTTTTGATGACTACTATCTCAGGAAAACGAAACATTCGACTGAAAATCAGAATAGGTAATTATATCCAGATTTTCTCTTCTACTTCTCTACATTTTTCTCTGCAATTCATTCCGACTTTTTGACAGTAACTTGCGTTGCTGCTCAATGGAATCGATATTTCTAATTCTTAGAAGCCTCAATAATGTGATGAAGTGAGATTGCTGTTAGAAAATATTCTGTTTTTTTAGGAATAGCTGCATCTGGAGTTGGAATCGGGATCGCCCTTATTTTAATGCTTTCCTACATGAAGAAACCGATGATCAGAAAAATTGCAGACTTCATAAAGCAGTGGAGTGAACACTTTGATGATGAAATGAAAATTGAGGGACTCGTCTCTTCGAGAAGATACACCTATAAAGACATCAAGAAGATGACCAACTCTTTTGAAGAAAAGTTAGGCGAGGGAGGCTATGGCTGCGTGTACAAAGGCAAGCTTTCAGATGGTCAACTTGTGGCGGTGAAGCTTCTAAAGAAGCTGAAAGGCGATGTGGAAGAGTTTTTCAATGAAGTTGCGAGCATAAGTAGGACTTCTCATGTCAATGTGGTCAGCCTCCTGGGGTTTTGTTTTAAAGGAAGCAAAAGAGCTTTGGTTTATGAGTTCATGCCCAATGGATCACTTGAAAAATTCATATTCAACAGAAGTAACACTTTGGAGGCAGATCAACAATTGAGTTGGGATAAGTTGTACCGGATTTCACTTGGCATTGCTCACGGGCTAGAGTACTTGCATAAAGGCTGTAACACGAGGATCTTGCACTTTGACATAAAGCCTCATAACATTCTCCTCGATGGAAACTATTGCCCCAAGATTTCTGACTTTGGTCTTGCCAAAATTTGCCCGAGAGAAGAGAGCATCGTTTCAATGCTAGGTGCCCGGGGCACCATCGGATACATTGCTCCAGAGTTGATAATAAGGAACATTGGAGAGGTTTCTCACAAATCGGATGTTTATAGCTATGGCATGATGGTTTTGGAGATGGTAGACAAGAGGAGAAATATTGAAGTCATGGTAGATCGTTCCAGTGAAATATACTTTCCTCATTGGATCCACCAAAGCCTAGAGCACCAAGAAGATCTTGGACTGTGTGGGGTCATGAACGAGGAGGACAAAGGAATCGTGAAGAAGATGAGTGTAATAGGTTTATGGTGCATTCAAATGGATCCGAGAGCTCGGCCATCTATGACCCAAATTGTGAAAATGCTAAAAGGAAGTGTTGAGGTGTTGCAAATTCCTCCCAGACCAGTCTGGTCATCTCCCCCAAGATCGCTCGCAGCTTGTCTAGCTGAAAGTTCGTCCCAGCAGAATTGTGATGACTCGAGTTGGGTTTAATTCAATATCAAGTAGACGAGACAGGACAGTTTTTTTATACAGTATTAAAAGAAGCAATTGTAAACGGATTAATAATTATTGTGATCAAATGTGTAGGTTGAATTTCTATGGTATGATGCACGAAAGAAAGTGAAATGTGCATTATTTCATAATATCAGTAGGGTTCGTCATTTATCCAAATAGAATTTAGACTCTGCAAAACGATTACATGTTGAACAATTTTTATTGAATAACCTCCATTCGTGCAAGTCCAATTCGCATGAACTCTTGAATTGAGTAAGCCTAATCCATATATCAAGTATAATGAGAGATATGTTAGAAGATCTTACTATAGACTACGGTAGAGAACCGGTTAAGCAACAAATGTTAGCCTTGCAAAAGCGCCGACTTCCTTCGTGATTAATTAAGGGTGATAATTGTCTTCGCAATTCCTTGTCATTTATGCTCAATTAATACTCGTTAACTATACATGTTCCTCAAGTCCAAGAAATTTCTGAAGTTCTACTCTTATCCTGATATTTTGAAGTGTACTTAAGGAATCTCGGAATAATGCTCGTCTTCCTGGCACTCGCAATGCGGCCAAAAAGAAAGTCATTCTAGTAAGTGTGCTAGAATCACGTAACTAAATCATGGTTGTAGACACCCCAATTATTCGATATTATCTTTCCAAGAGCGAAAATCTTCAAAAAGGTTGGAATTCATGAAATTTAAGAAAATTGAGCATTCGCGATATTGGTATATTAGGTTGATTCCACATACCTCTCAGACTTACACATATATCTTATTTGATAGTGCATATTCTTGATTGATTATATTTGTTGTTATGTTTATCTCATTACCATAAGTGGTCATCTTGTAAAGCTTGTAAATAGGCTCACGTACTCTCTATTATCACGCATTAAAATTTACAAAGATTCTTTAATTCTGATCTTCCACGTTATTCTTAACTTGATATCAGAGCCTCCTTTACTGAGTTAACTCTAATGCACTGGGTGCACTTCAAACTCACCTGGTGCATCCCATGACGTGTAACAAAATAAATCTATCCCGCCGCCCAATGCTGTTCACCCAAAGTGCACTTCGCACCTAGTGCATCCCATGACCCGTAGCAAAATAAATCCATCATTGTCGGTCAACAGTGTTCATTTGAGCGTGTCATTCTCGTTTGAGAAAGCGACATGGTGGTCGTGTTATGGAACTTTTCTTTTTCATGGAGGCATTGTTTAAAGCTGCACAGTAACTTTCACTTAATAAAGTCCTGATGGGAAAAATATTTGTGGAGAATGCCTAGAAAATTTTTCCCGCTACTATTTCTGTGAAAATAAATAAGATAAAATACTAATTGAAAGCAGTAAAGATGAATAATAAATAACACCGGAATTTTAATGTGGAAAACCCTCCAAGGTAAAGCCACGGGACCGTAGTCCACTTCAAACTTCCACTATGATAGATAATGGGATACAACTTCACCCAAAGGTGGATCTCTCTCTGTCTTCAATTTGTGGATCTGAACCTCTCACAAACTAGATAACTCACTCAAAGATAACTCTCTTTCTTGGAAGAAGAAAACTGTTTCTTCCGCTACGTTGATATGATATTCTTGCTTTTGTGTAACCTCTTCTCCGTTGAGGAGGACTTCTATTAATAGGAGCAAATGCAATCCCAAATAGAATTATACAATGCAAAATCACATAGATTTATCTCTTAATCTCTCATGATTTTGTATATATGAGAATATCATTTTGATTTCTTTCCCAATCTCCCTTGATTTTCTAGATGTGGAAGATCACGTTGATTTATCTCCCGATCTCTTTTGATATTTTCCTTTTCTTTTTCTTTTTTCTCCTTTTTTTTTTTCTTTTTACTTTTACACACTCACTACCATACTACTACAAATATACATAATTGCGTTGGCCACTCCAATTGGGAGTGACCTACTCAACAAATCTCCCCCTCACGAGCAATTTGGAGAAGATGTCAAACCTGCAAAAGTTCGATAGGCTTGTATCTTCACTGTAGATAGAGATTTTGTCATCATATCTGAGCCGTTGTTGTCAGAGTGTATCTTCTTTAGCTGTAGGGCTTTTTCTTCCAACACATCACGTATCCAATGATATCTGATGTGAATGTGTTTGGATCGGGAGTGGAAAGTTGCTTTTTTGCTAAGGTGTATAACGCTTTGACTATCTGAATACAAGATATACTCCTCTTGGTTGTGGCCCACTTCTTGTAGAAACTTCTTCATCCACGAGTTCTTTACATGCTTCCGTTATCGCAATATACTCTGCTTCAGCACTAGATAGGGCAACACATTTTTGTAGTCGAGATTGCCATGAAACTGCTCCCCCTGCAAAAGTCATTAGGTATCCCAATGTAGACTTTCTTGAGTCCACGTCCCCTGCCATGTCTGAATCCGAAAAACCTTCTAACATAGTTTTACCATCACCAAGACATATGCCGTTATTAGATGTACCACAAAGATATCTGAATATCCATTTGACTACTGCCCAAGTTCCTTACTAGGATTGGATAGAAATCTACTTACCACACCAACTGCATATGCAATATCAAGCCTCGTACATACCATCGCGTACATTAGACTGCCAACCATCGATGCATAAGGGACTTTTTCCATTTCCTTCTTTTTTGTCTCACTTTTTGGGCACTGATCTAAGCTGAGTTTGAAATGATTTGCAAGTGGAGAACAAACTACTTTGGATTTATTCATATTAAATCTTTCAAGAACTTTATTAACATACCGTTCTTGAGATAACCAGAGTTTACGATTCTATCTATCTTGCAAGATTTTCATCCGAAGAATTTGTTTTGCGAGTACCAAATCCTTCATTGCAAAGCATTTACTTAATTCCTTCTTTAAGTGGTTGATCTTGCTTTTATCCTGGCCAACAATTAGCATGTCATCAACATAAAGCAAAAAAATGAGGAAATTACCATTAGTAAATTTCTTGACGAAAACGCAATGATCAGCGGTAGTTTTGTTCAACCCATTTTCTTCCATGAAGGAATCGAATTTTCTGTACTACTATCTTGGTGCTTGCTTGAGCCCGTAAAGAATCTTCCTCAATCTACACACAAGATTTTCTTTGCCTTTGATTTTGAAACCTTTTGGCTGATCCACGTAGATCTCCTCATTTAGATCTCCATGTAAAAATGCGGTCTTCATGTCAAGTTGCTCGACCTCCAAATTCAAGCTTGTTGCCAAGCCAAGGACAACTCGGATAGAGGACATTTTAACTACAGGATAAAATACCTCATCGAAGTCGATATCTTTCTTTTGAGCGAATCCCATCACAACCAACCTTGCTTTGTATCGTGGCTGTGAGTTACCTTCTTTAGTTTTTAATCTGAACACCCACTTGTTTTTTAGAGCTTTTCTTCCTTGTGGCAACTTGACTAAATCATAAGTATGATTTTCGTCTAAGGATTTCATCTCTTCCTACATAGCTTTTAACCACTCCTATTTATGCTCGTGTAATACAGCTTCTTGGTAGTTCTCTAGTTCTCCCCCGTCAGTGAGCATCACGTACTCATTGGGAGAATACCTACGACTAGATTGTCGTTCACGAGTTGATCTCCTCAATTGAGGTTTAGATGGGACCTGTTCAACAATTGGTTCAAGTTCAGTTGAAGTAGTCATACCTTCAATCCTAGATTCAGCTTACTTGTTGATAAGAGGAGCGACTGGGCCAAGATCAACTGAGTATTCGTCTGTTGATGGAGATTTCTCGTACTTCTCGAAGTCCTCGATTGTCTGATCTTCAAGAAATACCATGCCCCTGCTTCTGACTATTTTCCGGTTAACAAGATCATAGAGTCTATAGCCGAATTCTTCATGTGCATACCCAAAAAAAAAAAAAAAAATACATTGCTTTGATTTTTCATCAAGCTTTGATCTCTCATCCCTTGGAATGTGAACAAATGCTCTGCAGCCGAACACCTTCAAGTGGCTATAAGAAGCATATTTACCAGTCTAGACACTTTGTGGTACATCACCGTTAAGTGGAGCTGAAAGTGATAGGTTGATTAAATCAATTGTCGTTCTCATTGCCTCACCCCAAAAGTGGTTTGGCAGCTTTGCGTTGGAGAGCATACATCTGATTCTTTCACATATGGTTCTATTTATCTGCTCTGCAACACCGTTGTGTTGAGGTGTTTTTGGTACGGATCTTTCTAGTTTGATCCCAAGGTTTTTGCAATAATCTTCAAAAGGTCCTCGGTATTTGCCACCGTTGTTAGAGCGTACACACTTCAATCGCCTGCCTGTTTCCCTTTCAACCTTCATATGTAATTGCTTGAAGATTTCCTGCACTTGATCTTTAGTTTTCAAGGCAAATGCCCACACCTTTCTGGAGTGGTCATTAATAAATGTTACAAAATAAAGCGCCCCTCCAAGTGTTCTAGTTTGCATTGTGCATACATCAGTATGTATCAGATCTAAAATTTCAGCTTTTCTAGATGGTGGGGAATTGTGAAATGCTACTCTATGTTGTTTTCCCATAATGCAGTCGACACAAGTATTCAACGGTGTACCTTTTATTCCGGGTAGAAATTGCTTTCTAGTGAGAATCTTAAGTCCTTTCTCACTCATGTGTCCGAGTCGCTTATGCCATAACTCGGTGGTGACTCCTTTTCCAGTTACATTCACCTCTCCTCTACACGGCTTGAATTGTGTGATATAGAGAGAGTTATCTTTTCTCCTTTGGCTATCACCAAATTACCTTTGGTGAGCTTCCATTTTTCATCACTAAAGAAATTAATGTAGCCTTCGTCATCAAGCTTGCTGGCAGATATAAGATTATGGCGTATGTCCGGAACATGTCTCACATCTTTGAGTAGTAGCCTACATCCAATATTAGTCTCCAAATAAATATTACCCATACCAATAATTTTGGACGTACCTTCGTTTCCCATCTTTACAAGTCCAAATGTAAGATGTGAAAAGATCTTGATGAGCCGTGACATGATAGGATGTGCCAGAATCAACTACCCATGTCGAATCTTGGGATGCAAGATTAATGGAATCATCACTTTGAATAATGATCACCTCATCTACAATATTTGCAGCATCATTCGTCTGGTTCTCGTTAGCTTTGTTGACGTTATGACTTTTTGATTTTTCCGCCTTTAGTTTTCTGCATTCTCGGATGAAGTGTCCCAATTTACCACAATGATGGCACTTCTTGTCTCGTCTGAAGTTGGATTGGGACCTTCCTCATTGCTGATTCCGGAAGTTATGGCTTTTGCTCCTCCCTCTCCGTTCTTGATTTTCTTGTTGATTAATGACAAGAGCTTCGGACTCAGGGTTGACTCCACTCTCTTTTCGCCAGGATTCTTTATTCAACATTTTATCTTTTACCACATCCATGGTAAGCTTGCCGTTAGGAGTCGAGTTGCTAACTATCACAACAAGTGTGTCCTAGCTATTTGGCAAAGAACTAAGCAGCAGTAATGCCTGCAATTCATCATCTAATGTCATCTTCATAGAATTGAGTTGGTCTACTATACCTTGGAACTCGCTCATGTGTTCCGAGACACTGCTCCCGTCTTTGCATTTCAAATTCACGAGCCGCCGCATGTGATTTGCTTTATTTTGCGCCGTTGTTCTTGCGTACATTTTCTCTAATTTTTGCCAAAGAACACTAGCATCATGTTCATTAGCAAAATTTTGAAAAATGCTCTTATCAATCCACTGTCGGATTTGAGTGGCACACTTCCGATTGAGCACCATCCATTTGCTTTCGGACATTGTCGTTGGTTTGCCACTAGAAGACGATGCCAATTTGGCTTCCACTATAGGATCAGACTCCTCGGACGTTGGTACTAGTACCTCCGTCAGTATCACAATTGGCCCCCAAAGATCTTTAATGTATAGCAGATCCTCCATCTTTGGTTTCCAGATTACATAATTGAATGCAGTCAAATTTATCATGTTGCCAAAATTTTCCTCCATTTAATTCTACACAGAAAAATAATAAATAGAGCAACCTCGCTCTGATACCACTTGATGGGAAAAATATTTGTGGAGAACGCTCAGAAAATTTTTCTCACTACTAATTCTGTGAAAATTAAATAGGATAAAATACTAACTGAAAGCCATAAAGATGAATAATAAATAACACCATAATTTTAACGTGGAAAACCCTCCAAGGTGAAGGGAAAAACCACAGGACCGTAGTCCACTTCAAACTTCCACTATGATAAATAATGGGATACAACTTCACCCAAAGGTGGATCTCTCTCTGTCTTCAATTTATGGATCTGAACCTCTCACAAACTAGATAATTCACTCAAAGATAACTCTCTTTCTTGGAAGAAGAAAACTGTTTCTTCCGCTACACTACTTTGATATTCTTGCTTTTGTGTAATCTCTTCTCCGTTGAGGAGGACTCCTATTTATAAGAGCAAATGCAATCCCAAATAGAATTATACGATATAAAATCACGTAAATTTATCTCATAATTTCTCGTGATTTTGTATATATGAGAATATCATTTTGATTTCTTTCCCAATCTCCCTTGATTTTCTAGATGTGGAAGATCACGTTGATTTATCTCCCAATCTCTTTTGATATTTTTTTTCTTTTTTCTCCTTTTTTTTTCTTTTTACTTTTACACACTCACTACCATACTACTACAAATATACATAATTGCGTTGGCCTCTCCAATTGGGAGTGACCTACTCAACAAGTCCAGCGTATATGGCTTACTATAGCCACGCCAGTCATATGGGCTGCGTTTATTCGGTTATTGTTTCGATAGTAAAGTCAATGGTAAACGATGCATAAATTGAAATTTTGGCACACTGTTTGAATTATGTTTCAAACTCAAGTTGATTTGTTTCAATACACCTATGTTTGAGGGGATGTTAGCGATATTAGTATATTTACTTGATTATGCATATTTCTCAGGATTATGCATATGTCTTCTTGATAGTGCATATCTTTAATTGTCTATCTTATTATGGTAGACAGTCATCCTGTAAAACCTACAAATAGACATACGTACTCTTTATTATTACACATTAAAATATTTAAAAATTCCTCAATTCTTATCTTCTGCGTTAATATTCTTAACTTTGAGATTAATTTTATTCTATTTTGGACCGACAAGTAAATGATTGTAAATGTAAAGGAACCGGAATGTAGGCACTAAAAATTAAACGTTTCGAGAAGAGAAATGTAGAGGGGCAGGAAATTTAAAGTGCTGAAAGAGTAAATATGCAGGAAACTTAATGATGAAAGTAAATAGGCAAGAATAAGTGTTCTCTGAATGATTATGGGAAACTATACAAGGATTATAACGTGGGTTTTTATATTTCACTAATACTGGTAATTTACAAACAGTTATGAATTTTGAATCTATAAAGTACCAAAAAATTAGGTCTCTCGAAACTTTCTTTCATGGTAATACCCGCTTAATTACTTTTAAAAAAAAAAAGAGAAAAAAATGTGATACTCATAACTATGGCAACTAGATCCAACATATAAATAAAAAATTAAAGAAAAGGAGGAAAATGAATAAAACTGGGATTCACCACTTTAAATTTTTATCGGATGATATAATGGCAAATTTGTCTCTTTAATGAAAATATGGTAGATTTAGCCCCGGGGAGGATGTAGGCCCACTATAAATAAGAGACAAAAATAGTAATGGTCCAGTGAAAGGGCTAACTTCGCTATGGAAGTCCACGATCATTTTCGAAGTCTTCAATCAATTGCAAGCATGGATTGGTGTAAATCGCTCTAACAGAGAATGGTGTAATGAATTCAAGAAAATAACCAAATCACTTTAATTTTGACTGTCCTAATAGAGATTGATGTAAATCACTCTTCGAACCTTGAACGGAGTTTCAATAGCTCATAATGGCTTTTGTAAGGTCTTTATGTATGTAGTTATTATTGTAGCGTACATTTAGGGCGCGTTTGGTAATGATTTTGTTTCCGGGAACAGATTTTGATAAGAAATAATTCTTTTTTATTTTGTTCTCGAGAACAATTTCTAAGCATTTTACACTGTTTAGTAACTGTCCAAATTTTTTTAATCTAGAATAGAATTGCGTTTGATACCATGCTCATTGATTCTGTTCCAAATCAATTTATTTTAATTTTTAAATAATTTGTATAATTTTTACCTTTTTTTCTTTTCTTTTCTTTTCTTTTTTTTTCTTTTTTCCTTTTTTGTCTTTTCTTTTTTTCCTATTCTTCTTCTCCTTCAACAAGTGGCCGGTAGATGAGGGCCGGCAACCTCATCGCCCCCTTCTGTGGCCAGTGGGCTGTGGGTAGCAATCCTGAGGCGGCGGTTGGCGGCGACAGTCGGCGGTCAAGCGGCAGTTGCGCAACAATCGTGCGGCGGTCGTGCGACTGTCGTGCAACAATCGTGCGGCGGTCAAGCGATGATCGAGGCACTACTAGATACATTGCTCCAGAGCTGATCATAAGGAACATCAGAGGGGTTTCTCATAAATCAAATGTCTATAGCTACAGCATGATGGTTCTGGAGATGGTTGGTAGAAGGAAAAACATCGAAGTCATGGTAGATCGTACTAGCGAAGTGTACTTTCCTCATTCAGTCCACCAACGTCTAGTGCTCCGAGAAGATCTTGGGTTGCATGGGATCACGAATGAGGAGGAAGAAGGAATTGCAAAGAAGATGATTGTAGTAGGCTTATGGTGCATTTAGATCGATCCAAGAGCTCGACCTTGTATGACTCAAGTTGTGGAGATGCTAAAAGGAAGTGTTGATGCCTTGCAAATTCCTCCAAAACCATCCTTGTCATCATCCTCAAGATTGCTAGAGGCTTGTCCATGTGAAAGTTCTTCTTTGCAAGAGAGTAATGACTCGAGTTGTGGTTATTTAATTTCACTTATAGCAAACTAACATAGTTTGTAATAAAGTATATAAAAACACTAAAAAAGGCTGTTGACATTTTAATTAATGACTATTGAGCTTTTCACGAACTTGTGATCAAATGTCTAGATTAAATTCCTTTGAGTATGATGGAAAAGCAAAGAAGTGAAAAGTGCATTATTTCATATTATCAATATAGTTTGCCATTTATCCAAATAGGAATTATATTGTGCAAAATAGCTGACATGTTGAACATATTTTATTAAATGATCTCCATTATGAACTCTTGAATCGGATGGGCCTAATTCATTTAACAAGTATAGTTGAGAGATTTGTCATTTTGTTTAAAGATTTTATCATGGATTATTCTAAAGAATTAGTTATTCAACAAATGTTAAGAGTTGTAAATGCACCGACTTCCTTCTTGATAAAGTGTCATTAATGTGTTAGCAATTCCTTGTTATCTTAATCAGTGATCATAAGGCCAAACAAGGTAGTCTCCTTTTCGTGTTGACGTTAAACCGAACCCTTTTTGGTCAAGCCTGGTCGTTTCCTTTCCATTCCATTGTTAGAACGCACTCGATGATATGGGAAGATGCAATATCAGCTTGCAGGAAGTTTTGAATCGAGGGTTTGATGTTCAGTGTGGTGACCAAACCGAGTGGTCGGCGTGCAATTTTCTGGCGATTCTTGTGGCAGCAACTCCTCTCCTTCAACATCTAGTGTCACGTGTTTTTGCGTGGCAATCCTATGCTCGTACCTACAGTGCCCCGCATGTTCTTTTAGTAGCATTCCCGGGTGAGCTTTCTCAACTTTATTAGGCAGGTTCTTGTTTCTATAGATGCATCAGATTCTATTATCAACCATGAAGAATATGTACAAAATCACTAAACCTTGAGCTTTTGCGGAGTCAGTTTCTATTAGTGCCTCAAAGATCATATGGCCGACAGACCCCGAGAATTTGTATGGAGAAAACTCAATTCGATTGAATGTGATCCACTTGTTTCTTTTGCTAGAAATTCGATGGTGTTGTACTTGTTTTGTCTTCCTCCAACTAAGAATGTCATGTGACAAGGATGACTTTTCTTTTTCAAGTTATTTACTGCTTGGCGATGAATTTTTGATGAGAGATATTAGAATATTTAAATAATAAATCATGCATTCATTTAATAGCTTAAACTTTGAGAATAGCTAATAATAATCACGCAAAATCGCATATGATATCAGAGTTATTGGTCTTAAGTTCAAATTTTTCCAAGCCTTATTTTGTCTCCACAATTAAATTTCCACAATTAGTACTAGGCAAAAGACAAGCTTGAGCGTGAGGGACAATGTTAGAATATTTAAATAATAGACCACGCCTTTATCTAATAATTAAAACTTTTAGAATAGTTGGAAATTATTTCACAAAATCTCACAAGAGAGACTCGTTTTCGTTGACTAGTCACGGAGATTTGTATAATAGGAGGTTTGTTCCTAATTTTAATTTAGAGATCCCTTTTACTAGGAAGTTTCATGGTTTGATCTTTAGGATTTTGTAGAGAAATTTTTTTGCAAATATTCTTCATTGGTTGTTTGAATAATGCACGCATCAGACCATATTCTACCTCACTTGGTATTTGCTTCGAAGTTGAAGAACTAGCACTTGATAGTGATGGGAGTTTGGACTAATTCAAACCAACTCCATTTGATGCTTCCACAAATGCTTTCCACACTCTCTCGTGCCTCTTTCTCCTATCCTCTGCGATCCTCTGCCTCCTTCCGGTCCAAATGAATCACCAAAAGTTTGTCTTCAACAGAAGTAATGCTTTGGACATACATCAACAATTGAGTTGGGACACATTGTACTTGATTTTGGTCGGCATTGCTCATGGGCTAGAGTGCTTACATAGAGGCTACTGAATGAGGAACTTGCACTTTGACATAAAGCCCCACTACATTCTTCTGGTCCAAAACTATTGTCCCAAGATTTCTGACTTTGGTCTTCCCAAAATATGCCCTAGACAAAAGAGTATCATGTCAATGCTAGGTGCTCAGGGCACCCCCGGATACGTTGCACTAGAGCTTACCATGAGGGACATTGGCGGGGTTTCTTACAAATTGAATGTCTATAGCTACGTTATGATGGCTCTCGAGATGGTTGGTAGGAGGAAAAAATTCAAGTCACGGTAGATCATGCTAGACAAATATACTTCCTTCATTGGGCACACCAATATTTGGAGCTTCGAGAAGAGCTTGGGCTGCATGGGATCACGAATGAGAAGGACGAAAGAATAGTGAAGAAGATGATTGTAATAGGCTTATGGTACATTCAGAAATATTCGAGAGCTCGACCATCTATGACCTAAGTTGCAGAGATGCTAAAAGGAAGTGTTGAAGCCTCACAAATTCCTCCTATACCATCCTTGTCATCTCCTTCAATATCGCTTGCTACTTGTCCGAGTGATTGTTTGTCTTTGTAAAACAATAGTGACTTGAGTTGGGTAAATCCAACATCAAGAATACGGGACTGACATAGTTTGTAATACTAGTATATAAAAGAAGATGCACAAAAAAAAAAAAGTGAAAAGGGCATTATTTCATATTATAAATTGAGTTTGTCATTTGTCCAAATATGATATAATTTGTCATTTCTCATGAACTCTTGAATCGAATAGGCCTAATCCATTTATAAGCATAGTAGAGAGATATGTCATTTCATATAATTCTTATTATAGACTACACTAGATAATTACTCAAGCAACAAATGTTACAATTGTAAACGCACCAACTTCCTCCGTGCTTTAAGTGTGATCAATTCATCTTCTTGCGCCAAACTTAGACAAGTCTAAAGCTCAACTTAGGCCGACAGAACTCGGCCTAATCTTGATTTCTCTCGATCACACAGCCCTATCCATTTTCAACCATACCCCACTCCCCCAGCTCTCTCTCCTTCGAAATAGTAAGAAATGGTGATATTTAGGCTTGTCCTGACCTACCTCTCGATTGGGAGGAAAGTAGGCTTAGGAGTATTGCTTAAAGGACAGGCCTTTGGCCCATGATTTAAATGTGGATTCTCTCAAACCCATACTTCATGTGACGTCGAGTGTTCAAATTGATGGAATAAGAATTCTTTTAAAAACATGAGTCAACACTAGTTTATTAGAGTCAGCTAAAAACCAAGTGAAGTGCAAGAGCATTCTTCACTTCCTACATAACCAAATGATCTAAGGTTAGAGACTTGATTACGCTAATTAATGCTCTTTTTGCATCTAATTTTGTTCATTTCAAAAAAAGATTTTCATCAGGCCTTCCGAATTGATTTTATACTTATTCACTAACATGTGGTGATTACATGAGTGCACAATCATTAACATAATAATCAGTAATCCAAGA
Source organism: Eucalyptus decipiens (assembly GCA_014182575.1). Taxonomy (NCBI): domain Eukaryota; kingdom Viridiplantae; phylum Streptophyta; class Magnoliopsida; order Myrtales; family Myrtaceae; genus Eucalyptus; species Eucalyptus decipiens. The sequence goes on along the minus strand of CM024610.1, from coordinate 9,302,474 downwards.
GCGCATAAAAAAATAAATTGCATGGATAGCAAGGACCTAACACTAAGGAATAAGATAAATGCCAATCCTAACTAAACGCAAGGGAAGCCAAAATCAATGTATTGATATTGGGCAACCAAAGGCAATTGTCCTTAAGGACAATCGAAACTCTAAAGTAAAGCCTTAAGGGTATGTTCAATTTTGTAGCACAATTTTAGAGTCAAAAGGCTTTAGAATTTTTGGAATTTTTTATTAATTTTTTTATTAATCGTTTTTTTTTTTTTTTTTGAAATCTTCACAAACTTTGTTGTTCTCCAAATTTTCTGAATTTTTTGAATTTTTTTGAAAATTTATTAATTGTTTAAAAATAATTTTCAGAAACTTTGAATTTTCTAAAAAAATTTGAATTTTCTAAATTTTTAAACCCATTTTATGATTTGTTAGTATTTTTTCTTATTATTGTTTAATACTCTTTTTACTTTCCTTTTAATTTTAATTTTTTTAATCTTTATTATTATTATATTCATGAAAACGGGTTTTGATCGGGTTTACCCGATTCAAACTGCTAACCTGATCCTCTGACCCGTGTCCAAACTACTCAAATAAAACATCATTCTTTAATACATTTTTTTATATTTCATTTTTTTTTCTTTTTTTCTTTTTTTCTTTTATTTTTCTGGTCTTCTTCCTCTTTGTGCAGCTCCTTTTCTTTCTCGACGGTTTCCCCTGCACCGAAGCCACACTATTGCCCAGACGAACCCTCGCGGGCGTTCGAACCATTGCTAGACCACCACCCAATGTCGGTCCTCTGGCCTGACTAACACCCACCATTGTCGGCCACTAGTTGGCCAGAGGTCATAATCATTGTCGGAATACTTCCAACGAAAGATTTTCAAGCCCTAAAATTTCGTATGACCAAAACTCTAACGATTCAAGTACTAACACTAGCATGAGCAAACGACACAATGGAATGGACTTCAATTTGAACAAAAACGACACCAAAGAAATGAACCTCGTAAAAATCATTTCTGAATCTCGATTTGACATTTCATCAAACAGATAGAATGCATTGGCTAGAGGGAGGACCTAGGCTCATTTGGGATTCGGGTTTAGGCAAAGATTCGTCATACTAGATAGGATTAACACTCGAGACTAACTTAGGGACGAATCTTCAGCATTTAGCACCAATAACCTTAAAATCACAAATCTCGGCCAAAACAAATCACATGAAGCCAGACCTCACTTAGACATTTTAGCGAACAGCTGACGCACACTACTGAACAGGGGACTTCGGACTTGCTAGGGACTTAATCGTGGACCAAAACTCCTAACGACGCATGCTAGGACACAAAGCAGCTTTAATGGAAGGTGGACGGTACCGAAGTTCGCGCGAACTGGTCGGCCGCGAGCTCCGGGCCGAAGCCCCAAAAACAGGGCACAAGGATTGGCAATGACCTACTTGGTTCGGATGCAGCACTACGAGGGATGGCGAGCAACGAACGGACCTCAGGCAATGGTGAAATACTCTTTCGAGCTCGCTTTTCCTTTCTCTCGAGCTCACCCTCTCTCGGTTATTCTCTTTGGGTTCTAACCAACAGAAAAACAGAGCTCCTCCTCTCTTGCTGCCTTCTCTCCCTTTATCCCTCTCTCGGCTTTTCTCTCTCCTCCAGGGCGACGCCGGCTAGCCCTGTACCAGACGAAATTCCCTACGCTGGCATCGCACGCAACGCTCGTCGCCAAAGTCCTCGCCGTCCTTGCTTCACGTGCAGCCATCGTCCTTCCCCGTCTATCATCGAGCCATCGGCCGGAGGGAGAGAGGGGAAAGGAGAGAAAGGGTGCGTTTGTTTGCGTTTCTGTTTAAAAATTGTTCCAGGGAACAGAAATAGAAAAAAATGTTTCTATTTCAAGGAACAATTTTTTTGAAAAAAACGTTTGGTAAAATTTGTATAATTTTTTTATTTCTTTTATTTTTTCTTTTTTTTTCTTTTTTTTCCTTTTTTTTTTCTTCTTTTGGCCGGTCGCCGGCCCGTGGCGAGGCCGAGCCTTGCCGTGGCTGGGCGAGGCTCGGCCTTGCCTTGGCTGGGCGAGTCGAGCCTCATTGGCGGCCCGGGCGAGCTCGGCCTCGCCGGATCTGGCGAGCTCGAGCTCGCCCGGCCAAGGCGAGGCCAAGCCTCGCCCAACCACATCGAGGCTCGGCCTCGCCGGGGGCCGGCGAGCCTCGCCGTGGCTGGGCGAGGCCGCCGACCCTCGCCGGCCATGGCCGAGGCTGGCGACCAGCGAAAGAAATAAGAAAAAAATAAGAAAGTGTTTCTAATTTGTTTCGAAATAAGAAAGTGTTTCTAATTTGTTTGAAATAAGAAACACAAAATTTGTGTTTCTTTTTTTGTTCCAGTAACAAAAGAACAAAAAAGGAACAGAACGCACGCGTTTCTGTTCCTTTTTTGTTCCGTGAAAAAAAAACAGAAAAAGTGTTCAAAAAAAAAAAAAAAGAAACACAAACAAACGGGGCCAAAGAGGCTAGGCCGGCGGAGAAGAAACTGGACCGCGTGGATTAAGGGGAGGAAGAAAAGAACAAAAGAGGAGTGGGCCAGGCTTGGAAGTAAGAGGTGCTGGGCCGGCCCACTCGGGAGAGAAAAAAAATGAAGAAGTGGGTTGGGCTGGCCTCGCGGAAAGAAGAAACGGAAGGAAGAGAAGAGAGGGCCGGGCAGGCCTATCCCTAGCCCGGCCCTTTTCGATTTTATTTTACAATAATAATTTAAAAAAAATTCAAAGATTTTGAATAGCTAATACTAGTAATGAAAATGTTCCTAATGTCCATATGCAATGCAATTTAATGAAAATTATTTTGCTATGAGTTAAAAATTAATTCATAAATTTTTACTCGATTAAGTCTTAAGTAAAAATGCAAAATTTAAGTGTTAATAGGGCTAACTTGAAATAAGGGTAAGTTTTTTTAACCTAAAAAATAAAATAAAATAAGGGTAAGTCGAGCTAAACTAGGAAGGGAATCACCTTATAAAAGTAAATGACGCGGATTGAATTTGGAGAGAGAGAGAGGTCTCACAGTTCACAAATAGTAAGGCAAAATGGGAGCAAGCCTTCATTTCTTTGTGGGAGAGAGAGATCATGGGAAAGAAGGGGACTCGATCGATTGCAAAGTCGCTCCTAGTTTTGGACGTTCCTCAACCCTGCTCCCATCCTTCATCTTGCTTAGCGCGATGAGCAATTTTGCCTCTGTACTTCTACAATTCAAATTATTTTGTGATGTGAGTCCACTAATAGTTCTTGCCTTTATGTAAGTATATCTATGCCTCGATTTTATCTATAGTTCTTGAATCCAATACTTGATCCTGAGGACATAGGAACTCTGTAAAACCTATTGGAAACATCTTGTAATTCTTCATCGAGTGAAACTAATTAAGTGTCCTTTTTTGCTTAAGGTCATAAATGTTTAAATGATATTTCCGTGTGCGTACAATCCTGTTTTGATGTGACCAATAGAGGAAGGACATAATTTCGTAGTGATATTTGCTTGGAATCGCTCGTTTGTCACCTTGCTTTGATCATGCATATGTGCTTTGGGTAATCCAATTAGTGTTGGTGTAGGGCCATTCTAGTTTCACCAAGGCATGAATTAGAGATGTTGCAAGGCCCACAAGTGGGCTGAACGCTCACTGTCCCGATCGCTCCTCGATCTGAACAGCAAGCGTTATTTAGCCCACTCACGCCTCTCTGAGCCAGTCCTTGCTGCCATTACTTATTCATTTTGGCCTCGCATAGCACGTAGTCACGCATATGGGGGGTCCGCTTTTATCGGATTTTAGCACTGATAATATGAAATGTTGATGGTTTATCCGATATTCGACCCATGACTCGAACATTCAGGTTTGAGTTGGATCAGGGCATGGTAAGCTTCCTTTGTGTGTTCATTTGTTATATCCTTAGATACATTCATATCCATTTGGATTACCCTTTTTCTCGGGACATTAAAAAATAGAGACCTTGAATAAGTGTCAGTTTTGTCAATATCATGTTCCCCTTCAGATATCTTCATTTTCTCATTGTATTTTTTGCATTTAGATTCAGGATTATTATTCTTTAAATAATATCATTTCAGAAGGGGGGAGCAGCGGCTAACGACAGACGCCACTTCTCATTTATTATTCAAATCTATTTTCAGACTAAAAATTTGCTTCAGATATGGAAAAATATAAATGTATTACTGAACAGATTTATGTTCTAAATATATTTTTAAGAACTAAAACAATAGAAAAATAAAGAAAAATAATGATTATCATGCACGTCCTCAAACAGCAGAACACCGAATTTGGTGATGCGCATGGGGATGTCTTCCTAAAACGTTACCAAATATGCAGGGGCGTTTGAAAAATGTTCCGGTCCGACTAGAAAAAAAAAAATTGTTCTTACTTGCGGAGGTTTCTCTAAGTGAATGGAGTTGATGAATTTTCGAGGAAACAGGGAGCGAGGGATTTTCATTTTTTATTTGGATGAGGGATTGGTTTGGCCGATCTAAGTATTGATAAAGGACTATTGTTGCATATGCTACGCCGGTGCCTTGTAAGTAACATAAACACGGGATGAAGGGACGCCACGAGCGCCCGTTTGTAGCATCTACGCTGCATTTCGGTAGAGCCTAATCATTCCGTAGAGAGCAGAGATGCGGAGCCTGTCCTCTTTTTACACGGTACAACTTGGTTGAATTGGCATGAAAAATCAAGCATTAAGTTGAAAATGGGGAAACAAAGTACACGAGTTTTATCCTCGATGACCAATGCCATTCGTCCTCAATGACCAATAACGAGGAAGCCGACCTTGACTACAATATCCGTTCGTCCGTTCGTCTATGGTAACCAATACCATTTGTGACGAGATCCAGTTGATCTTATTTCTAAAGGCAAATAAGAAGGAAAAAAAATTAGCCTTATTTATTTTTTAAAAGTTTTCCCTTGAACACATAGGATTATCAAACATAACATGCAACAAAATACAAATTCAAACTAACATAAACTAATCACTGGGGGTTCGCCCCAGTGGCCACCCTTCCAACTTGGAAGGAGAAGGTTGGGGGTTCAAATCCTTATCTTTTCAGGGAGGATTGGAGTGGGGATGATTTCATTTTAGGAGTGGGTTTCGACTCCCACGCCCTGCAAGGAGGCAATAGCAAAAGTCTGAGAGTGAGTGTTAGAATAGTATTAGAGTAGGATCAATTAAAAAAAAACTAATATAAACTAATATATTCCTAAGGGAAAAATTATTCAAAAAGTCAAATACCCAAATTATTATTGAACCTGTCAAGTTTGTTAATTGAGCTCTAAATATTTTCACATTTTGACAATTGAATCTATTTGATCAATACCACCGCCCGCGGTGGAAGCGTTGGTTAGGGCTTGGTACCCCAAACGCAGGGGGAAGGGTTCGAACCTTCGTGGAAGCGATGCTTCAATGCATAACGCGCGACTTAATTGCGAGTGGGGCCAACGGTGGGGGACCCATGAGCTTGGGGGTTTACGTGGACGGCGAACGGCCTAGTAACGGTTCCTCCAATCTCAAAAATAAAAAAAAAAAAAAAATAAAAAATAAAAAATAAAAAAATAATCTATTTGATCAATTCTGATTGGAAATTACTAACATAAATGCTAGTCACTCTACGTGATACAATCGATACTTGATGTGTCTAATTTTTAATAATATATTAACGTTTATTTATTTCTTCCTTTGTCCTTTTGTTTCTTTCTTTCTCTTCTCCTTCTTCATTGTTTTCTTACTATGGCTAGTGAGGGTCATCGGCCCTCATCAACTGCACATGAGGATCAAGACGCCATTGCCTAATTGGAGGGAGGGAGGGGGGCATCACGTGGCCATGAGCAAGGTCAGCTTTGTTGGCCTTGCCCAAATGTAGACAAGGTTGCCTCACTTGTGGCCAATGAGGTACCTTTGCCCAAATCCAGGCGAGGTCGGTCGCTTGTGGCTACAATGGCCTTGCCTAGGTCCAAGTGGGGCCAGTTGAGAGTCACGACACTTGCTTGCACCCAGGAAGGGGTTCGCTACGAGTGGCTGGTAAGGGCCTAGTCAAGTAAGAAAACATTGAAGAAGGAAAAGAGAAAGAAAAGAAAAAATAAAAAAATAAATGTGGCATCCCAAAATTCAAGTCATCCTCTAGAGAAATTAAAACCTATAATTAGGTAATGAAATTACCTATGGTCTATGTGTTAGCCATTAGTTTTCTTAAGGCTAGGTGTTATTGTGCTTGTGTTTATGAATTTTGAATTTAGGACTATAGGATAAATTAATAATCTATGCTTGGCCATGCACTTTATAAATTAAATTTCAATAAATGAAATGTCATAAGACTTTGGCCATGTGGAAAATTTAAAGTTTAAAATATTTATAAAAGAAATTCAAAAAAAAAAAAAAAGAAGAGGAAAAGGTCAATTTTTAGGTTGGGCCTTAGGCCCATTGGCCTAAGCCTTTAATGGGCCAAGTTGGCCAGCCCAATAGAGGCCCAAGAGGAGTGGTCGACCAGCCCAACTCCAAGGCCCATGATGCATGCAATAGGACAAGTGGCATGGAGGAGGTGAAGCATGGTGGACACTTGTCTTCCTCCACAATTACACTTGTCCCTCATGCAAACCTAGAGTGCATGCAAATATATATACAGCCAAAGAGAGAGAGAGAGAGGGAGAGAGAGAGAGTGGCTTGTTCGGCCAAGAGAGTGAGCCGAGAGAGTGAGATGCGAGAGAGAGGGGAGGCCGAGAGAGGAGGAGAAGGAACCGTCGCCGGTGTGCCGCCGTTCGTGAGGTCTAGAGGCAAGTTGGGAATCCACTTTCTACTCTTGCACCAATGTTTTCGCATGAACTGTTTGGAGTCAGAAATTTGTTTGAGCTTGTATGTGTGTTTAGAGTCCGAATTTGGCTTTGGTTTCTTCATAAAAGTTGTAGCTAACATCTTGTACTACAACATACTAAAATTTCATGGAAAATTATGGATATTTGAGGGGTCAAACTCTCATCTTACGGAGATGTCAGATCTGGAATGTTTTCGCATGAATCCGCTCGAGTCAGAATGTTGTGTGAGCTTGCATGCATGTTTGGGGTTCGATTTTGGCTTTTATATCTTCATAAAATTTGTATATAACATCTTGAAATATAACATACTAAAATTTCATGGAAAATGATGGAGATTTAAGGGGTTAAACTCTCATCCTACAGAGACCCCAGATCTGTAAAGTTTTTACTGACCTCTTGCTGGATTCTTGGTTGCATGTTGGTATGTGATGAAAATCTGACTTCGATGTCTTCATGAAAGTTGTAGGTCACATATTAAAATACAACATACTAAAATTTGAAGATAAATGAACAAGTATAGCCTAGTAAATCGGCTAGATCTTTGAGACGATGATTCTGGTGATGTGTTCCGAGACACCCGAGACTTCATGGACCTAAATGGTGACCATAATTTGGTTATTTGACTTATATCTCTTCATGAAACTTGTAAAGGACACCTTTATGCATAACATATCCAAATTTCAGAGGAAACGAAAGAGAATAGATGGGTGAAATCTAAATATTTCGGAGATGTGTATTCTGGACGACGCGGTAGTGGTTCCAGAAGCTTCGTGAGGTCATCTAAAATAATCTAAAAAGAATCTGGCTTGGAGTTCTTCATGAAAGTTGTACGAAAATGTCTTGGCTATCACCCTGTAAAGTTTCGTAATTTTTGGAGGCCATATGAGTATTTTAATCAAATTTATTTGGAAACTGTGCATTCTGGTCATTATCCGAATATTATGTGCTATTTTGTGAAATTGTGTGAAATTCAAGTTGGCCATGAATTTTGTATGAAATTGTCATACTATTGGGTTGTTTAATGATTGTTTGAATATTATGATTTTGAGAAAATCATAGATATTGAATTTAATATTTATTTATGAAAATAAATAAATATAATAATAAAATTAAATAAAAATAATAATAAAATTAAAATAAAATAAAAAGGGATTATTTTATTGGCCATAAATTCCATTGAATTTATTATGCATTGTTACATGACATTGGTGCATGTATGATCATGAATTGTGATGCATGTGTGAATTATATACCATGTAATAATGAGATCAAAAGAATGATGAATGTAGAAAATGGTATGTGAGTAAGTGGTTGTGGTGGAGGATGATGGCCGGAATGTATAGAGATACATTGCCGGATGGCCCCGGGAGTGTCGGGATGCCCGGTGGTATACGGTACGTAATTCCAGGGGAGGCCTAGTGGTATGTCGGTACATAATTTCGGAAGCCCTTGAGGTTTTTGCCCAGGGGGATGCCTCGTGATGCCAGGATTTGGGTGCGAGATGCCTGGCTAGAAGGGTAAAGGCCGGAAGCCCTGTCGGAGGTTTCTGTCCGAAGGGAATGCTTCGTGATGCTAGTTGAGATGCGAGATGCCCGGAATGTGGGGGGTCGGAAGCCCAGTGGCCTGGGAGGCTGAATGTTGGGAGCCCTGTCGGAGGTCTTTGCCCGAAGGGATGATGAAATTGATGATTTGAGAAATGGGTGATGTGGTGATCAAATTTAAAGATAAAGATGAAAATAAACTCATGGCATGATGATATGCATGATGATGATGATATGTGATGTGATATAATGATCACCCATGGTATGATATGCATGATGATATGCATGATGATGATGATGATGATGATGATGATGATATATGATATGGCATGATGATATGCATGATGATGATAATGAGGATGATGATATATGATATGGCGTGATGACATGTGTGATGTCATGATGTCATGATGATGATGATATGTGTATGGTATGATGGTGTCATGTATATGATGATGATGACATGTGTGTGATATAATAATGTCATGATGACGATGATATGAATATGACATGATGATACACATGTATGTGTTATGATTGTGATGATGATGCATGATAGTATTGCGCATGGCTGCAAGGTAAGTTACGCCTGCAATGCATGTATGATTTGTATGATGTATTGAGTTGTTATTGGATTCATTTACCTGCTGAGTGGTTGTACTTACCCCTTTTGGGGACCAACATTTCAGATTAGTAGATGGTTTAAACGGTTGGATATGACCGCAAGGAGAAGGATAGCAAAGGAGGGAACCTTTGGACGCCGACACTGGTTGATGGACCTTAAGCATACGATTGTGGGAGGAGATGTCGGTCATCTTTTGAAGTATAGCCGAGTATAGAAGACTGCAGCATTTTGATGTACAGACTAAAAAAAAAAAAAAATGTCCATCTGCTCTACGTAAATAAACGTGTTCGGTTTTAACTTATATAAGATATTTAGTAGGTGTGCATCGATTTCTGAATGTAGGGAAGGGAATTGTTGGATATGCTTCCGTTATGTAAATTGCGCAAGGGACCGTTAATAAAATATGTAAACCCCCATGGTTGTATGGACCCGCTCAACTAAGAATTGTATCAGAGTGACATGTTATTAAGAAAAAGTGAATGGTAAGCGAACTGTGGCGACCCTAATCGGATCGGGGGCCGTCGAGGGGTGCCACAATAAAAATATCATAAAACATTTTCTACAATGTCGATTGTGTTATATAGTATGACTGACATCTATATTAGCGATTTTGGCCAATTGGTCATTATCATCATCTTCACCAACTTAGTCTATCTAACTCTTATTTGATGATGCACGACACGAGGCCTCCATGCCTCAGAATGGCAGATATCAGCCGAACATCAGCAGCTACCCTTTGAGGATTTCTGACGAACAAGGGTCCTATTGTGGCAATCTGAATTTCGAGATTACCTGCAAAGAGATATACCTTGTCCTGACTTTCTCGAACAGGGGGTTCAATATCAAGGATATCTTCTATGTGCGCAATTCATTCCTCCTGTTTAATGCCTCGTGTACCCGGAATCTTGTGATGCTCCTCAACGAAATATCAGCCTTGAGAGAAAAAAAAAGATGGCCTTTCAATCTCGGTTCCACTAATGCCAATTTGTTCTTCTACTATAATTGCATCCTCACAGCCAACAAGTTTTTACATATTTAATGGATTGTGCTAGCAACTGCACCCACCATTCTTTTGCCTTTTCTTCCAAGGAAGCACTAGAGGAAATGGATTACTATTCTGCCGTCAGCTCCTGCTACTCTACAGTTAATATACCTATTTCGGTAAATGCCAATTTCCCTAGCCCTAATGTCTATGGATTACAGTGAGATTAAGAAGGGGTTCCTATTGAACTGGATTGCAATTAAAGCAGCAAGTGTGAGGGAAGTGAGAGATGGTGTGGATTCAAGAACACTGATTTTCCTTTTTCTTTTCTATTTCTTTTCTTTTCTTTTCTTTTTCTTTTTCTTTTCTTTGTTTCCCATCTTCTTATTTCTTGGCTAGTCGTCGGCTATTGCTAGGCAAACCTTGAGCTTGTCGATCTCAAGCTCGTGCTCGTCGATTTGGCGAGCCTCAAGCTCGATGCTCTCGCTCGCCAATCTGGGGAGCAGCAAGCCTCGTGCTCGTCAATGAGCTCAAGGCTTGCTGGTGGCCATTCACGGGCCATCACCGTGGCCGGCAACCGGCTAAGAAAGAAGGAGATGGAAAACAAAGAAAAAAGAAAAGAAAAGAAAATTAATAATAGGTTTTAAAAATTAAAAATAATTAAAAACAAAATTTAAAAAATATGAAAAATCCGTTTTAAAAAATAAAATAAATGAAAAAGAGTATATGAAGGAAAATATTTTCCACTTCATTTTTAGTTTTTATCCAAACACCAGAAAATAATTACATTTCCTTGGAAAATGACTTATTGGAAAATATTTTCTAGAAATACCACATTTTTTGCAAAACGAACGAAGCCTAAAGGAAGAACCCTAATCCTAATTCAATTTGGGTATTTTATCCATTTTTTACACAATTACTTATCTTGGACAGGATTGCCCTTGTTTTAGTTGCTTGAGAAAGTTGCTGGTGAAGATTTGGCTAGCCAGTTAGTTCAAGCCCTTATTTGAGACTCCTTTGGCTACTTTAGGCCCTTATTTGAAACAAGATCAACTTTCGACCTTTGTTTTATTATAGAAAATAACCCCACTTTAGGTGCTTATGGGAACTTTTCCTTAAATAAAATATTAGCCATAAACAAGAGAGGCGAAATACTTTAACACCCTTTTGAGTATAAATCAGATTAGAAGCCACACATGGAATTTGACTCACAGGGGCGGCACACTTAAAAAAAATCTGGGAAGAACTTGACTCTAATAGCGTGTTCAAAATTAATCCAAAAACGTAAATTTATAAGTAAATAAAGATCACATGAATGTAAAGGGAATACAAAATTCTGTAGACAAGTGATGTGAGATAATTTAACACCCGAGCTAAAGTAATTTTCTAGTAAGGACTATATGCACCAAATGGAAGTGATAATTTTTTTTTCTTTGGTGCAATTTCAAAAGTAGGTTCTATCAATTGGTCACAATTTAGAATAAACTTTATGGAAAAGTGGTGGTTTCTTTTCAGAAGGATGTCTTTTCTCTTATTTGTTGATGTTACTTTGGTTAGGTCGTTTTCCTCCAAAGGAATTGGCTTTTAAATGAATAACTGAGGCTTTAGCGATATCTGGATCTTAGCAATTTTTGCCATGAAAAGATGGCAAGCTCTGGTTATCACTTCCGAGCTAAAGAGCCAATGTGGGTCATCATCCTTTAAATCACGAGATATGGGCCAGATCCGGCTTGGCCAAGGAGTCAAGGGCTTTTGGGATCCACTGATTTTAACCAAGTTGCTTCTTTGGCTGACGATATATCAAATATCATCAGTCAAATCAGTTCAAAGATGACCTGGTAAAGTTGGAGAAAACGTTTCGAACTCCAAATCAAATGTGTTTACACTTCTCATCACGTTGTGTTCCACGATCACATTTTTCCATATATCATAACAAATTCCTCACCTTCAAACTCATTATAGGTGGTTTTGAATTAGCTAAAGTTGTTAAACGAGAGGAATTGCTGGGCATACCCTTCCCTTGGCTTGTTGTTTGGAAAACAACGGGCTCATGCCCCTAAAGCCTGACAGCCTCGTTGCTGACCATACATATCCTACCCTCTAATGAAGTGCAATCACCCTCCCCATGGCATCCATCATGTCACGGTTTAGGATGGGAATGAGTTCTAGAAATGAATTTCTGGCTAAAAATGAATTTTTTTTATTTCTATTCTCTGAATGAGTTTCTGAGAAAAAATGCGGGTTTGTTAACGGCACAAAATTTCTATTTTTGGAAGAGAAATTCGTTTAATAACAATATAAAGTTTCTCCCTCTTGAATAGCGGCGGCGGATGGTGGACGGTGATTGGCAGGCCGCTTATAGCAAGGGCAAGCGATTAAAAGAGTTTTTATTTTTCATTTCTATTTCAAAATTAGAAAAGTAAAAAAAAAATTTACATCTCATTTATGTTTTAAACCTATTTTGGGACTAAAAATTTATTCCATAAATAAAAAATGAAATTACATTATTAAAAGTATTTCTATTTCAAATCCGTTCCTAAAAACAAAAAAATAATTCTAGTCAGAAATAGAATGGTTATCATGCGTGCTCTTGGACTCCAAGTTTAAAACTTTATCATTCATACTCTAGAAGTTTTTATGGATTAATTGTTAGACCTTTGGGTCAGTATCTATGATCCGCAAGATCCAATGGTTATCATGTGCCCTCATGGATCCTCGCGTCTGTGGTGTCTCCCCCCTCCTATCTCCTCCACATTGCCCCGCCGGCCCCCAGCAACTCCATGGGGGTCAGATAAGCTCCAACTCCATCCTCGTCGCTCTCCTCGACTCGACTCCCACCATACCGAGCTCGTCGAGAAGGCCCTCCTCCTCCAGACATTGGATGACGCTGTCCTCTGCCATACAGAGAGGGAAAGAGGCGTGAGAGCCGAGAGGGAAGAACGAGCATGAGGGGTTGCTGTTCTCTGAATATTTTTAAGAAATAACAAAAAAAAAAAAAAAAAAAAAAAAACTAAGTCAGTACAATCCCATCTGGGCAGTTTTATCCTTGGAATCGGGAATCAGACCAAAAATCATTAGTTCCATTTTTATGAACCACAGCCAGAGCGGCCCCTCTGGAAACCGCCTAGAATCGGGCGGTTCGATCCGGTCCAGGCGATTCCCAATCTGAGCGGTCTTTGTGGCTCACCCCTAGGCAAAATCGAGAGAAACTCGTCCAGATGACAGTTTAGTCGTCTTAGTTCTGAGGCTGCAATCCCTTCTTTTTTCTAGTCTAGGCGATGGCCCTGCATGCCGCTAACTATGTTCTCGAGGTCCTTATTGAAGTGTCCTCGATTGAATTGTCAAGGAGATTAGCCAAGCTCGTTCACTAGTTGAGGGCCGCGTGTACGAATTGTAAAATGGGTAATAATAGTCCAAGTCGTCCTTACGTCAAGTCTACAGCTAGCCAGCAGCTCAAGCTACTTGGCTTTGTTTTCCACACGCCTTCTTCTTCTTATTTTCTTCTCAGCCTTTTGTCTCAATACGCCAAAGTCTTGGTCTTCCGGGAGGCCAAATCAAGTGGCTCTCATTGGTGCATTGGGTTCAAATAATTCTCAAAGCAGCATTGTTCTTATCCTCTGCATCCTCTTCAGTTACATTTACCCTTCTCCTTGTTTTGCTCCAACACCTTCTCCCGCCGAAAGGAACTTACCATGTCGTATTCATCTATGTCCTTGCTCTTCATCTTCTCCCTCCAAATTCACTTCCTGGTGCCAACTTCCAGCAAATTCCTGCCATTCCAAGAGTGCGCTCCTTTTGTCTGCGGAGATAAAAAAATTAGCTATCCTTTCAGGCATAATGAGAGACCTAGTTACTGTGGGTATCCAGGCTACGAGCTTGACTGTGATGGAGGTAACCTGACCCTTCTGTCCATGGAGTCCCTGGAGTATCAGGTGATCCACATGGATTGGAGCGAGCAGATCCTTAAGGTTGCGAGGATGGATTTATTGAAAGACATATGTCTTGGAACACATGTCAACACCACTTTAAACTACAGTCTCTTCAACTACTCTTCCAATTACCAAAATTCTACCTTATTCTACAATTGTAACTCACCGTCAACCCCTCAACCTGATCGATTCTCTTGTCCTGCGTCTGGAGATGGCTACTTTGCTTTCAAAGTGGACCCTGCAAGCAAACTACACGAGCTATGCAACTTCAGTGTCTCCGTCCCATTTATACCAATATTGGAGGGCAGCAAGAGCGCTAACATTAGTCGTGCTACTGTTAGAGACATCCTGAAAAATGGCTTTGAGATTACTTGGATTGCCAACACATCTCTGTGCGAAAATTGCACTAAATCAGGGGGAAGATGCGGGTATGACTGGCCAAGGCAAGAATTCAATTGTTTTTGTCCCAATGGAGCCTCTACGACAATCTGCCATAAATCGCCAATACCGGCAAGCGTCCCTCCGCCAGCACCAACAATCGTCCCTTCAGGTATGTATGCCTACTCTCACCCAATATGTGGTTTTCAAATAGCTGAACTTGTTCAATGAGAAGGATTGTTGGGTTATTCTTCCCTTCGATTGTTCATTGGAAAATGATCCGCCCATGCCCCTAAAGCTTCACAATCTCATTTTGCTCTGCATACCCTTCCCTCAAACGAAGTGCGGTCATCCACGCTATGGCATACACAATCGTGTTACAATTTACACTCCGAGTTTTAAAAACTTTATCGTTCCATCCTCTGCAACCTTCCTTGCCTTGAATGCTCGATCATTTTGTCGGTATCTGTGATCCGCAAGATCCTACGGTTTAAATACAGTGAGCGAAGATGCTCGGAGTTTATTGTAAAATTTCACATCATGGATCAGTAATTCAAAGCAGAACGCGTTAGTCGATAAGTCAATCAACCTAAATTTAGGTTTGAGTTGTTCTTTACTTTCCACAACATCAACTCCTGACCCCTCAAATGGGCTAGACTTTTTCCACAGTGAGAACCTTAAAAAAGGTTTCACTTTACAATTTCAACTACATAGGAAGAACTCCGGAGGAAATTGCTTCGCTTGTTTCCTCTGTCTTCCTCATCACTTCCTCCCCCAGACCCAATTTCAATGCTTGATAGCCATCCCTTTGATTTCCCTCCTCCACGAAATACCAGAAGACTGAAACTGGTCTTGGTCAAAGTTGATGGTCAGAATAGTTTTCTCTATTATACTGAGGAAGAATTAACAACATTCATCTCTTTCATACTTCAGTCCAAAGAAAGTGAACACAAAAAGAATTTCTCCATCCTCAACTTGCCCCTATGATCTCTAAACCCTCGTTCCACAATTTATTCTCCACCCGTGAGAGCATGAACTTATTCAAAATGGGTGACGCAGCCCCTCTCCTTCTCTCCTCCACTTCACACTCCATCCAGTCTTCGTCCTTGTCGGCCTCATTGTTCTACAAGTTCTTTTATGCAAGGGAGATGACAATGTCCACTATACCGATTGCCACAGCTCTTTTAATTGTGGAACCATCGCAAATATAACTTATCCTTTCTGGGGAGAGTGTAATGAGGACGAATTCCCTATCTTTGAGTACCAGTAGCAGAAGTGTTAATTTCAATGCTTGAGGCCTAAGCTATTTATGGACCTAAGCAATTCTGCCACGAAAAAGATGGCAAGCCTATTGCTTCCTATTTAATGTGGGTCATCATCATCGTAAATCACGAGAGATGGGCCCAATTCAGCTCGGCCGAGGAATCATGGGCCTTTGGGATCGACTGATGTTAACCAGATTGCTTCTTTGGGCTGATGATGCGTAGATATCATCAGTCAAATCAGTTCGAAAAAGATGACTAGGCAAAGCTTAAGAGAAAGTCGTCCACATAATTGTTTAGCCGCCTGAGTTTTGGGGCTCCAATCCCCTTCTGTTTTCTAGTCTAGGCGATGGCCCTGCATCTGTCTAGAACGCTGCTAACTATGTTCTTGAGGTCCTTATTGAATTATCCTCGATTGAATTGTCTACGAGATTAGCAAAGCTCGTTGATTAGTTGGGGCTACGCCTGCGTGTAGGAATTGGAAAATGGGGAATACGAGGTGAGGACACCTGGAGTGCCATAACTTGGCACGGAGGGACACTTAAGTGCCTTAACTTTAAAATGGTACACTTAAGTGCCATCATCGGAGTAAAATGGGACACTTAAGTGCCACTCCGGCGAAAATCCGGCCAAATGACTAACGTGGCAATTTTCCGGCGAGTTTAGTCCAAAACGGCGTCGTTTTGCACGCTGACGTGGCGAAGAAAATGCAAAAACGACGCCATTTCGTGTCTACATGTAAATAATAATATAAAAATTAATTAAATTATAAAGTATTCAAAAAATTTTAAAAAATAAGAAAAAAATTTTAAAAATTTTAAAAAATTAAGAAAAATTTAAAAGTTATAAAAAATTAAGAAAAAAAAAAAGGGGAGGTCAAACGGGCGGCCGAGGGGCGAGCCCTCGCCGCGCCCGCCTCCCCGCCGTCGCCGGGAAGGGCCGACGACGGAGGGGGAGGGTCGGCCGGGGTTGCCGGCCCCGGCCGACCGACGGCGAGGGTTGCGAGCCCTCGCCGGATCGCGGCGAGGGCCGCAACCCTGCCCCAGATCCGGGCGAGGGCTCGTGGGCCCTCGCCGCCGACCCTCCCCACTCCATCGCCGGCCCTTCCCGGCGGCGACGGGGAGGCGGCGAGGGCCCACGAGCCCTCGCCGGATGCGGGCGAGGACCGCGACCCTCGCCCTAGATGGGCTCGGGCCGCGACCCTCGCCCGGATCCGGCGAGGGGTCGCGGGCCCTCGCTGCCTCCCCACCGCCGCCGAGAAGGGCCGGCGACGGAGTGGGGAGGGTTGGCCGGGTCGCCGGGCCCGGCCGGGGGCCGGTGAGGCCGGCCGACCGGCGGCGAGGGCCCGCGAGCCCTCGCCCAGATCTGGGGCGAGGGTCGCGGCCCTCGCCGTCGGTTGGCCGGGGCCGGCGACCCCGCCGACCCTCCCCCTCCGTCGCCGGCCCTTCTCGGCGATGACGAGGGCTCGGCCCTCGGCAGCCCGTTCGACCTCCCCTTTTTTTTTTTTTAATTAAAATTTTTAAAATTTTCTTATTTTTTTTTATATTTTAAAAATTTTCTTATTTTTTTAAAATTTTTAAAATTTTCTTTTTTTAAATTTTTTTTAATTTTTATGCTGATTTGGAGCTCGGCGAGCCACGTAAGCAAAAAATAATAATAAAATATTGCCACGTAGGATTTCCGGCAATGGTCGCCGGAGGTGGCACTTAAGTATCCCACTAGAAAAAAAAAGTGGCACTTAAGTGTACCGTTTTGAAGTTATGGCACTTTAGTGTACCCCCATGCCAAGTTATGGCACTTGTGCTGGACTTATGCCTGGGGAATACTATTCCAAGTCTTCCTCAAGTCAAGTTCAAAATTAGCCAGCAGCTCAAGCTACTTGTTTTGTTTCCACCTGCCTTGTTCTCCTTCCTTTCTTCTCAGCTTTTGTCTCACCGCGCCAAAGTCTTGGTCTTCGGGAGGCCAAATCAAGTGATTCTCGTGAGAGCATTGGGGCCAAGTCGTTCTAGAAAGCAGCATTATTCCTTTATCCTCTTCATCCTTTTCCTTTATATATGCACCCTCCTTGTTTTGCTCCAACACCATCTCTCTCCGGATGGATCTTACCATGTCGTGTTCCTCTCTCTCCTCACTCTTCTTCTTCATCTCCCTCCATATTCACTTCCCTATGCCAGCTTCTAGCGAATGCCAGCCATTCCAAGATTGCACTCCTTTTGATTGCGGAGAGCAACAAATCAGCCATCCTTTCAGGCATATTGGGCAACCAAGTTACTGTGAGTATCCAGGCTACGAGCTCGACTGTGACGGAAATTAAGGGGGTGCATGATAATCAAAATTTCTGTTCCATAAATAATTTTTCTATTCCAGGCACTGCTTTCGGAATAGAAACCTGTTTGATAAACCTACTCGGTTTTTCTATTTCTGGAATAAATTTCTATTCCAGAAATTGATTTGGAAAAGAAATCAGAAATAGAAATTTTCTACTTCTGATTTCTGGAAGAGAAATCATAAATAATTTCTCCCACTAAATCCTAATTTCGATGAGTCCT
Organism: Eucalyptus decipiens; assembly: GCA_014182575.1. Lineage (NCBI taxonomy): Eukaryota > Viridiplantae > Streptophyta > Magnoliopsida > Myrtales > Myrtaceae > Eucalyptus > Eucalyptus decipiens. The sequence continues at coordinate 9,284,363 of CM024610.1, read as the reverse complement.
CCCTCATCTCCTCTACGTCTCTGCCTCCTCCTCCTCATCCGCCTCTCCTCATTTTATTAAAAATAAAAATGAATAAATAAAAACATATTCATTTTATTCATTTTAAAATAAAAATAAATTTATTAAAAATAAATAAATTATTTTTATTTATCATTTTATTTTTAGTTTATTAAAAATAAATTTATTAAAAATAATTTATTTATGATAAATAAAAATAAATTATTTTTATTTGCCTTGAGTTTTTTGCCAAATAAATTTATTTTTATTTTTTATTTTTATTCATTTTAAAATAAATTCTAGTAAAATAAAATAAAATAAAATAAAATAAAATATTTTTAAGGATATTTTAATTTTAAAATAAAATGATATTTTTTTATGATTTATTTTATTTTATTTTATTTTATTTTATTTTATTCTTTATTTTTTTGTTACTAAATCATTTTTATTTTTATTTTTTATATTAAAGGTCGTCATTTGTCGCCGCCGCCGTCGAAGGAAAGAAATGTATCGTTATCAAACGAATTTCTATTTTTAGAGTAGAAATTTTGTGTCGTTGTCAAATGGTTATTTTTACTTGAAAACTCTTCTAGAAATAGAAATAGAAAAATCTATTTCTGTTCCAGAAACTATTTCTGGAACAGAATGGTTATCATGCGCGCCCTAACCAACCCTGTCCATGGAGTCCCTGAAAAATCGGGTGATCCACATAGATTGGAGCGAGCATGTCCTTGAGATGGCGAGGACAGATTTATGGCACGATATATGTCCTGGAATACTTGTCAACACCTCTTCAAACTTCAGTCTCTTCGACTACACTTCACGTTACTTCAATTCCTCCTTATTCTGTAATTGCAATCCATCGTGGCCCCCTCAACTTTATTATTGGTTCTCTTGTATGGACATGGCTACTTTGCTATAAATGCTGACCTTACAAAACCACTACACGAGCTATGCAACTTCAGTGTCCTTGTCCCAAATTCACATAGTGAAGCTCCAGGTCTACCACCACCACCAGAGGGCAGCGATCATAGTGCTTCTTTTATTCATGCTGCTATTAGTGAGTTCCTGAACAAAGGCTTTGAGATCACCTGAATTGTCGACTCATCACAATGCGAAAAATGGAACAAATCAAGGGAAAGATGTGGTTATGACTGGAAAAGGCTACAATCCAATTGTTTCTGCCCTGATGGAGTCCATTCAACGACTTACGGCAAACAGAATATGTATTTCTACTCTCTCTTAATGCGCGGTTCTCAATTAGCTAATGTTCTTCCATGGGAGGGATTGCTGGGTTTGCTCGTTATTTGGAAAATGACCCGCTCATGCCCCTAAAAGCCTGACATTCTCATTTTGCTGGGCAAGCCCTTCCCTCTAATATTTAATGCAGTCATCTCATCCTTGCTACAGCATGATCATGTTACAATTTAGACTCCCAAGTCCTTAAACTTTATCACTCCGTTCTCAACAACCTTCCTTGTCTCAACTGTCGAATCATTAGGTCAGTATCTGCGAACCCACCGATCCGACAGTTTAAATACAATGAGCGAAGATGCCTCGAGCTGAACGTAAAATTTCACATCATGGACTAGTATTTTAAATCGGGCATTAACCAATAAGTCAAGTAATGAAAATTTTAGGTTTGACATGTTCTTTATATCTCATGACACGAACTCTTGACCCCTCAAAGGGGCTAGATTTTTTTTAGTGAGAACCTAGGAGAAAGTTTTTGTCACACCCCAAAACCATCAAGAATGGGGGATGACACGGCCGTCCTTCCACTCAAAGGGCGCAGCCTCAAAGCTCCCAAAATCCAACTCTTAAAAGTCCCCACATCCATATCGCTCTCGTACCTACTCATCATTAATCGAGGGACCTGAAAAACATTGGAAAATAGAGGGGTGAGCAACCATGGCTCAGTGAGTAGTGCATCTCTTCTAAGTGGATCGAGCACCACTATACATATTTACAAAACCAAACTACAACCCTTTTAACTCAAATCTAGGATATAATAAAGATACAATAAAAAGAATAAGTTATATACGCTTCAACATAGCTATATTTATAGCAAAAATAATCATTTCATAACAACATCGAAATAAACATCAATGATCTAATCCACTGATCAATCTCATTAATTCACACGCCAATGGTCAATTCCATTGGTTAATCTCATACCACACCAAACTTAGAAATTTAACAAACCTTCAAGGCCAAAATATAACCTTTCTTATTTTAACACAATATGTTCAAAGTAAAAATATTCAAGATAATAATAGGCAAATGTCAATGGTCGAACCCATTGGTCAATCTCATAAAACATGTATCAATGGTCTATTCCATTGATTAATCTCATCAAACTACACATCGATAATTTAATTGAAATTACACGTCGATGGTTCATTCCAACAACTAATCTCAAATTACACGTCGATGGTCCATTCCATCGACTAATCTCAATTTACACGTCGATGGTCCATTTCCACCGACCCAACTCATATCACATGTCAATGGTCCACTCCATTGACCAATCCATTGCTTAATATCAAACCATGGTCACGATACAACGCCTAGTGACGAGGCGACCAAGATTCCCCCCTTGGCAAGGTCTCCACCTATTATTAGCTAGTGGCTCGGCCCACAAGGATATCCTAGAATAGTATGCGCATACCCACAAGCTCCTTGCTAGGCTCACAGCAATATTGAGCATTCACATCAATCCAAAACAACACCATCCATAATTCTCAAACCAAATCCATAAATCATTTCATATATCCCCAAAAGATTCGCAACTCAACTTATCCGCCAGAAATACTTTTCATAAAAAATTTTCAAATAATTTCAAGACCCGTCTCATAAATCAATTTCAAATCAAATATATTTCAAAAAGCTTATTACAAATCAATAACTATATAACCTTCCATAAATTATCTTAAAGTAGAGCTTTTTGTGAAATGGTTTCACAAATCCAAAACGTGTAATATTTTTCAACTTCATTAGTCAAATAGAACATATATTTCCACCAAAAATTCTCACACTATTCTTAAATATCAAAACGCAGTAAATGCCCGATCCAGATTTTATGCAATAAATATGCTTATTCATAACTCATAAAATATCAATCATTTATCATTTTGAAAACATGAGCTTGTAAATTTTTAGAAAATATAGCACCACTCACCTGGAAAAGTCGGAAATCAACTACGACACTCACTCGAACCAACGCACTCGGATCCCTAATAATTAACGGAAAAACATTATCAAAAGGTCGAGTAAAAAGGATATTCGCATAATCACTCGTCTATACTAAACCTATTTGTCGATAAAATGACACATATGCACACGAAAACTCGCATTTATCGAAAACCCATCAATTTCCCGCAAGGCGCAGCCCATGCGCCAACTTTGTCGCGCCATAACTTCCTCCACAGAATTCCGTTTCAAGCCGTCTTACAGTCTTTAGAAAGTTCTCTTAACGTACAACAATAACCCCAACTCAGCCACCCCAAAACAATACCGAAAACAACAACAAAAACAAGCTCAAAGCTTACTGTTCGCTACAGTATCAACATGCGCCCCCAACTTCAAAATTCCGTTCCGGACAAACCGCAAGCTCAAATCACGATCCGTAAGATGCTATAGCTTCACAACATCCCAAGTACCATTTCTATAAAAATATGCAGCTTAACAACTCAAAAATCATACTTCGCCGCTCGATTTTCCCAAAATTCCGAATTTCAAGCCTTAGGTCGAAATTACTCCAATTGAACAAATGGGCGGCATGAGCGCTTACCGGGCGTTGCGTTACGTAGTTAACGTAGCTTGACGAGGCTCCCATAATGAGAAAGCACGAAGCCCCTCTTTTTCTTCTTCTTCTTCTTCTTCTTCTTCTTCTCTCTTTCTTTTTTCTCTCTATGTTCGAGCTCTCTGCCGTCCCTCTCACTCCCCTTCTTTCCTTCTCTCTTTCCCTTTTATCTCCTCCTTTTTCTTTTCTTTTTCCTTTTTTTTTCCTGTCTTTTCTTCCTCTCTCTCTCTCTCTCTCTCTCTTCTCTTTTCCCTCTCCTGAAAACTCTCGATTCCTCTCTCTCTCTCCTGAAGCTTCTACCTTTTTCTCTTTTTTTTTTTTTTTTTGACTAGGTCAAAACCCATATTTTACAGTTTTCACCTTTCGATTTTAACAACATGGGGAGAAATTCGAAGAAAATTGCTTTGCATGTTTCCGGGCCACATCTTCCCCATTAACGATCGATAGCCATCTTTTTTCATTTCCCTCCTCCATGTTCCTTCATATGTACCCCTCCTTGTTTTGCTCCAACACCATCTCCCTTCGGATGGATCTTACCACGCCATTTTCCTCTCTCTCCTTGCTCTTCTTCATCTCCCTCCAAATTCACTTCCCCGTGCGAGCTTCCGACGACTTCCCACCATTCCAAGAATGCGCTCCTTTTGTTTGTGGAAATATACGAATCAGCTATCCTTTCAAGCATATGAAGCAACCAAGATTCTGTGGGTATCCAGGCTACGAGCTTGACTGTGACGAATATAGCCCAACCCTGTCCATGATGTCTTAGGAATATCAAGCGATCCACATGGATAGAAGCGCGCAGATACCTGTGGTGGCGAGGTCAGATTTATCAGACAGTATGTCTTGAAACACATAACAAAACCAATTTAAACCTGAATCTCTTCAACTACACTTCAATAATCTCAATTCCACCTTCATTTACAATTGCGACTCATGGCCAACCCTTCCATCTTATTATTAGTTCTCTTGTCCTGAGTCTCAATTTGGCTAACTTTGTTCTCGTTGTAAACCTATCAAACCCATTGCCCAAGCCATGCAGTTCCATTGTTCATGTCCCAATTTCAAAAAGTGAACCTATAGGTTTCCCACCACCTTCGGCGAACATTGACTTTGGTGATAATATTAGCAACATTCTCAATAAAGGCTTTGAGATCACCTGGATTGCCAACACATCGCTGTGCGAAGATTGCGCTGTATCCGGGGAAGATGCGGGTATGACTGGACAAGGCAAGAATTCAATTGTTTTTGCCCTGATGCAGCCCATCCGGTGACCTGCCATAGAACACCAATACCGGCTAGTGTCCCTTCTCAATATCGCCAGTACCGGCAATCATCCCTTCAAGTATGTATGCTTACTTTCATCTAACATGTGGTTTTCACTTAGCTATAAGTCGTTCAATGAGAAGAATTGCTGGGCATATCCTTCCCTCAAACGAAGTGCAGTCATCCTCGCTATGACATGCATGATTGTGTTGCAATTTAGACTTTTAGTCCTAAAACTTTATCACCCCGTTCTCAAAATCCTTCCTCGCCTTAACTGTTGGATCATTAGGTCGGTATCTGCAAGCCCATGAGATCTAACGGTTTAAATGCGACAAGCGAAGATGCTTTAAGTTTCTGTAAAATCTCACATCATAGACAGGTAATTTAAATTGGAATGTGTTAGCTGATAAGTCTATCAACCTAAAATTTAGGTTTGACTTGTTCTTTACTTTTCACAACGTGAACTCTTGACCCCTCAAATGGGCTAGACTTTTTCCACAATGAGAACCTTGAGAAAAGGTTTCACTTCTCAATTTCGACTACATAAGAACTGTGGAGGAAATTGCTTCGCATGTTTCCTGGCCACTGTCTTCCTCGTCACTTCCACCCCCACACCCAGTTTCAACATTCGATAGCCTTTTTTTTTATTTCCCTCCTTCATGAAATATCATAAGCCTGAAACGGATGTCAGTCAAATTCTACGCTCAGAATAGCTTCCTCTATTTTACTGAGGAATTAACCACATCCATCTCTTTTGCACTTCATTCCGGAGAAAGTGATTAAATAGAAAATGAATTCCTCCATCCTCAGCTTTCCCATCTGAACTCCAAACCCTCATTCCACATGATATTCTCCATCCGCTAGAGCATGAACTTACTCAAATGGGTGACGCGGCCACTCTCCTTCCATTCACACTCCATCCTCGTCTTCCTCCTCCTCGTCCTCGTTGTTTCACAAGTTCTTTTATGCAGGGGAGACAACGATGTCCACTATACTGATTGCCGCTGGTCAAGTCTTATTTTCAGTACTTGAGGCCTAAGCAATTTCTGTCGTGAAAAAGATGGCAAGCTATTGCTTCCTAGCTAAAGATCCAATGTGGGTCATCATCATTGTAAAGCACGAGAGGTGGGCCTGATTTGGCTTGGCCGAGGAGTCACGGCCTTTTTCGACCCGCTGATTTTACGCAAGTTGCAGTTTGGGCTGATGATATGTCAATATCACCAGTCAAATCAGTTCAAAAAAAGATAAGTAGGGAAAGTGAAGAGAAACTCATCCAGATGAAGTTTAGCCGCCTCAGTCTTGAAGCTCCAATCCCTTCTGTTCTCTAGTCTCGGCGATGGCCCTGCTTCTGTCTAGAATGCTGCGAACGACGTTCTTGAGGTCCTTATTGAAGTGTCCTCCGAGTGAATCATGAAGGAGTTGGCAAAGCTCGTTGATTAGTCGGGGGCTGCGTGTAGGAATTGTAAAATGGGGAATACTAGTCCAAGTCGTCCCAAGTCAAGTTTACAATTAATCAGCAGCTCAAGCTCCTTGGCTTTGTTTCCACGTGCCTTGCTCTCCTCCTTTTCCTCTCAGCTTTTGTCTCACCGCACCAAAGTCTTGGTCTTTCTGGAGGCCAAGCCGAGAGGTTCTCGTTAGTGCATTGGGTCAAGTCATTCATTCCAAAACCAGCATTATTATTTGTCCCTCCGCATTCTCTTCCTTTATGTGTACCCTCCTCCTTGTTTTGCTCGAAATCCAGCTCCCTTCAGATGGATCTTACCATGTCATGTTCCTCTCTCTCCTTGCTCTTCCTCATCTCCCTCCCAATTCACTTCCTGGTGCCAGGCTTCCAGCGCGTTCCCGCTGTTCCAAGAGTGCGCTCCTTCTAAATGCGGGAGGTCAAGAAATCAGCTATCCTTTCGGGCATAATAAGCAACCGAGATACTGTGGGCATCAAGACTACGAGCTTGACTGTGACGGAGATAAACTAACCCTGTCCATGGAGTCCCCTACATGAATACCAGCACACAGATCCTTGTGGTGGTGAGATTGGATTTATCAGAAGATATGTCTTGAAACATATAATGAAACCACTTTAGACTTGAATCTCTTCAACTACACTTCCAATAACCTGAATTCCACCTTACTCTTCGATTGCAACTCATGGCCAAACCCTCCATGGCCGACCTCTCCGCCTTATCGGTTCTCTTGTCCCAAGTCTCAAGATGGCTACTTTGTTCCCACGGTCGACCTTCCAAAGCCACCGCTCAACACTTGCGGTTCCATTATTCATGTCCCGATTTCAAAAAGTGAACCTCTAGGTTTCCACCACCTTCAATTGATGGCAACAATAATCCTACTATTAGCGAGATCCTCAACAAAGGCTTTGAGATCACCTGGATTCTCAACACCTCACAGTGCGAAGTTGCAATAATTCTGGGGGAAGATGCGGGTATGGTTGGGCAGGACACGAATTCAATTGTTTTTGCCCTGATGGAGTCTATTCAATGACCTGCAGCCGACACGGTATGTATGCTTACTCTCCCCTAACTTGTGGATTTCAATTAGTTAATGTTCTTCCATGGAGGGAATGCTGGGTTTGATTGTTATTTGGGAAAACGACCCTCTCATGCCCTTTAAAGCCTGACAATCTTATTTGGCGGGGCATGCCCTTCTCTTAGATATGATGAAGCGCAGTCATCTCATTCTCGCTATGACGTAATCATATCACAATTTAGACTCCAACTCCCAAAATTTTATCACCTCATTCTCAGCAACCTTCCTTGCCTTGACTGTTAGATCATTAGGTTGGTATTTGCAAACCCGCAAGATCCAATGGTGTAAAAACAACAAGCGAACATGTTCCAAGTTTAGTGTAATATTTCGTATCATGGACCCGTTATTTAAATTGGAATGTGTTTACCCATTGAGTCAATTAACCTAAAATTTAAGTTTGACTTGTTCTTTACTTTCCACAACATGAACCCTTGACCCCTCAATTGGGCTAGGCTTTTTCCACAGTGAGAACCACTTTTCAATTTCAACTACATAGAAAGTACTCCGGAGAAAATTGCTTCGCATGTTTCCTGGCCGCTGTCTTCCTCATCACTTCCACCCTCAGACACCAGTTTCAACGTTCAATAGCCATCCATTTGATTTCCCTCCTCCACGAAATTTCAGAAGACTGAAACTGATCTCGGTCAAAGTCGACAGTCAAAACAGTTTTATATATTATACTGAGGAAGATTTAACGACATTCATCTCTCACACACTTCAGTCCAAAGAAAGTGAATACAAAAAGAATTTCTCCATCCTCAGCTTGCCCCTCTAAACTCTAAACCTCGTTCCACAATTTATTCTCCTCCCATGAGAGCATGAACATACTCAAATGTGTGACGCAGCCACTCTCCCACTCTCCTTCCCTTTACGCTCCATCCTCGTCTTCATCCTCATCGCCCTCGTCATCTCACAAGTTCTTTAACGCGAGGGAGAAGACGATGTCCACTATACCAAATGCCACCACTCTTTTAATTGCGGAATTGTCACAAATATTACTTATCTTTTCTGGGGAAGTGGCCGACCCCAATTCTGTGTACTTCCAGCATTTAGGGTCGAGTGCTCAGGATTTATCAACATTTTCGTACCATGACAATCACTAGGATGGATCTGATGGAGGGTACGTGCTTGCACGAGTTTGGGAATACTAGCATGATGAATTCCACTCTCTTCCATATGACCCCAGCCGTTAAGAGCCTCAGCATCTTCTACGGATGTTGGGGCACGTGAAAGAACATAAGCAACGAGTTCGAGTGCTTCTTTGATGTCTTCAGGAAGTCCGCTTTCTTCATAGATGACATCTTCTTGGACAGAGAGCTCCCTCTGTTCATCACCAGTTGCGTCACGAGCATCAAGGTTCCTGTTCTTCAGAGTGCGCTCGATCTAGAAAGAGGCAATATTAGCTTGCAGGAAGCTCTGAATCAAGGGTTTGATACTCAGGATATTGACCATCCTGAGTGCCCGATTTGTGCTTCTTCTGGCGGGTTTTTCTTCATCGTCTAGTTTCACGTGTTATTGCCGTGACAAACCCCACGCTCGCACCTGCAATGACCCTGCTATGTTCTTTTGGTAGCATACCCAGGTGATCATTCTTAACTTCATTTGGCGGGTTCTTGTTTATATCAGCACACGAGATTCTATTATCGACTGTGTAGATTATGCACAAAATCATTAAACCTTGAGCTTCTGCAGAGTTAGTTTCACATAGTACCTCGAAGATCATATGGCCAATGGACACTGAGAATTTGTCCACAGAAAACTTGATTCGTTTGAATGTGATCCACTTGTTTCTTTTGTTGGAAATTCGATGGTGCTATATTTGTTTTGTCTTCCTCCATCCAAGAATATCACGTGACAAGAATGACTTTTTTATGACTTCGCTTTTGGGGGAACCAAGCAAGAAAAAATTTCCAGTTAGCTACTGCTTGGCCATAAAGTCTTCATGAGAGAGACTCGTTTTCGTTGACTAGTCGCGAAGATTTGTGTAATGGGAGGTTTGTTCCTAATTGTAATTTAGAGGTCCCTTTGACTCGTTTTCGCTGCCTCACTTGGTATATGCTTCTAGGTTGCACATGACCGTGATAGGAGTTAGGACTAATTCAAACCAACTCCATTTGATGTTTCCACAAATGTTTTCCACAATCTCTGCTACCTGTTTCTCCTATCCTCTGGAATCCTCTGCCTCCTTCCGGTCCAAATGAATCACCAAAACTTCATTTGTGTGGCAAACTGTCGCCAATTGGTCCTTATCCTTATCATGGTCACCAACTTAGTCTATCTGGCTCTGTCTGACGGGGCACAATACGAGGCCCGCATGCCTAGGAACTGCATATATGCGCCGAAAATCAGCTAACCTTTAAGGATTTATGGTGAACAAGAGTCCTACTGGTGCTATCCGAATTTCAAGATTACCCGCAAAGAGACATACCCTGTCCTGATTTTCTCGGATGAGGAATTCGTTATCAAGTATATTTTCTATGCGAAAAATAGGTTCCTCCTGATTAATGTCCCTGTGTAGCAGGAATCCTGTGATGCTCCGCTGCGTAATATCAGCCTCGAAAGGACTCCTTTCAATCTCAGTTCTACTAGTGCCAATCTGTTCTTCTACTATAAATGCGCCTCGCAGCCAACAAGTTTTTACATATCTAGTGGACTATGCTGGCAACTCCACCTACCATTCTTTTGTTTTTTTCCCCGAGGAAGCATTGCAGGAAATGAATTACCATTCTGTCGTCAGCTCCTGCTATTCTGCAATTAGCATTCCTGTTCACGTTAATGCCGATTTCACTAGCTTGAAGAAGGGGTTCCTATTGTCTGGACTGCAATAAAATGGTTTAAATAAATTGAGTGAAGATGCTCCGACTTCACTGTAAAATTTTGCAAATGTTGGGTTAAAACTACTGGTTTCTTCTTGGGCTTTTATTATGACCACAACCAAATGATCATTTGGGTAGTTGAAATATATTATTGATAGAGGTGAACTGCGCACTTAATTAAATCTTTGCACAATCAATGAAAATTTTGTTCATGATGATAGTGGGGAAAAAAGTACTGAAAATGTTTTTACTGTTATTTTATTACTGTATCATTTATACGTGCTGTGGATACTCTCCTTAGGCTTTTCCAATTTCTTCGCCTTAGCTTAGACTGCGGACTCGCTTACTGCTGCAAACAAAACTCTCCAATCTGTTGGGTCCCAAGACATCTCATGGGAACCTCATATTTTGATGTTTCTATCTTTCTGCCATAGTTTGATGTTTGTATCTTTCTGCAATAGTTTGCTAGTTATCAATTGGGTGTTCATTCTTGCCTGAACATGAGGTGCCCACGTGTTTTATCTGTGGGACGACTTCTAATCAAACCTGTAGGTCCGATTGGAGGCTAAAAGAGTCGAGACATGTCCAGAATATTCCGCCCATTCGATACACAGAAAGCTTTATCTGTGTCCGTCTCTGATACCACATTGTCGATCATATTGCAGCGTGTTTGCTACTTCTAAACCAGCTAACTTTTTTTGCTGTCTTCCTGTTCATCCCCTGATAGCTCTAGAATTAAGGATTTTAGCTAATGTCTATACTTGTTAGTCAATCAGGCACAGATCCATTTGCATGTGTTTCCAATTTCTCTGGTAAGATGTCACTAATTGATCCAAACTGGTGAATCTGTAATATTTTCACTATATCAGAGGGGGTTTTTTTCTTGCTTGAAACAGAATGATCTATTACCTCATGATGTGCCTGATCTTTATTTCTTTTAGACACTTCGAAGTTATCAGTTTGCAATTCGTTGACTTTTCACTCTTGATGACGATTGTCTCAGGAAAACAAAAGGTTGGACTGAAAATTGGAATAGGTAATTATTTCAAGACTTTCTCTTCCGCTTCTCCACATTCTCCTCCGCAATTTGTTGCGACTTTTTGGCAGTAATCATGCATCGTTGCTCAATGGAATCAATATTTCCAAAATATCCTAGAAGCCTTGAAGAAGTGAGATTGCTGTTCAAAAATATTCTCCATTTTTTCAGGAATGGCTGCATTGGGAGCTGGAATTGGGATCACCCTTATTTTAATGCTTTCCTTCAGGAAGAAATCAGTGATCAGAATTATTATGGCTTTGATAAAGCAAAGGAGTGAAAAATCCGATGGCGAAATGAAGATTGAGGGACTCGTCTCTTCTAGAAGATATACCTACAAAGACATCAAGAGGATGACCAACTCTTTCAAAGAAAAGTTAGGTGAGGGAGGCTATGGCTGCGTGTATAAAGGCAAGCTTCGAGATGATCAATTTGTGGCAGTAAAGCTTCTAAAGAAGCTAAAAGGCAATGCTGAAGAATTTTTCAATGAAGTTGCAAGCATAAGTAGGACTTCTCATATCAATGTTGTTAACCTCTTGGGGTTTTGTTTTGAAGGAAGCAAAAGAGCTTTGGTTTATGAGTTCATGCCCAATGGATCTCTCGAAAAATTCATATTCAATAGGAGTAACACTTTGGAGGTAGATCAGCAATTGAGTTGGGACACATTGTACCAGATTTCGCTCGGCATAGCTCACGGGCTAGAGTACTTGCATAGAGGATGTAATACAAGGATCCTGCACTTTGACATAAAGCCTCACAACATTCTTCTTGATGCAAACTATCGTCCCAAGATTTCCGACTTTGGTCTTGCCAAAATATGCCCAAGAGAAGAGAGCATTGTGTCATTGCTTGGTGCCCGAGGCACCGCCGGATACATTGCTCCAGAGCTAGTCATAAGGAACATCGGAGGGGTTTCTCACAAATCAGATGTCTATAGTTATGGCATGATGGTTCTAGAGATGGTCGGTAGGAGGAAAAACATTGAAGTCACGGTAGATCATACGAGTGAAATATACTTTCCTCATTGGGTCCACCGACGCTTGGAGCTCCGAGAAGAGCTTGGCCTGCATGGGATCACAAATGAGGAGGATGAAGGAATTGCAAAGAAGATGATTGTAATAGGCTTATGGTGCATTCAGATCGATCCAAGAGCTCGACCATCGATGACCAAAGTTGTGGAGATGCTAAAAGGTAGTGTTGAGACCTTACAAATTCCTCCCAAACCATCATTGTCATCACTCTCAAGATCACTCGAGGCTTGTCCACGCGAAAGTTCGTCTATTCCAGAGAGAAACGACTCAGGACAATTCAATATCAATTACATTAGACTAACATAGTTTGTAATAGAGTATTTACAGGGCTCAACATATCTACTGCTTCTGACCTGGACCCGCATATACTTCAAGTGCCTTTTAGCAGAGGCGTCCACGACTTCTTTTAGAGAATATATTTGAGCCCTTCCTTTTGCATATATTCAAAAGAAGCGCCTTCTCATCGTGTACATAATGAAAATACAAGAAGTCAAACCGGTCAAAGATGTCCTTCTCCAACGGAAAAGAAAATCAACATCCACCACCCCAAGAACCAGATTTGAGCCGGATTAAAAAAAATCACATTTATATTTTGAAAAAACAAATCAATAAATCCTCCAAATGGATCATAATTCGTACATGACTTAAATTGGAGACATAATTTATTGCGTAAATGCACGATGCCGACAGTCCAAATTTCGAAATTCAATGCTTTCATGTGTATCATATGTATATATGTATTTGGTGTGATGTTTATACCTTTTTTCTCTAGTAATTTCCCAGGATTATTGTTCTGTAAATTATATTCGAAAATTTTAAAAAATGAAAATACTACAACCTTATAGCTCTTGATTACATATTAAAATTTGCTCGCAATGATTTGAGATCATTAATCTCTTAATCGTAGCCATGTATATTGTTGACACCTAATTTGCTACTTAAAAAAAAAACCCCGCCTTTCCTTCCTTTCCCCGCATGGGCCTGGGCCCCGACCCCTTCTTTTCCTTCTTCTCTTCCAAGCCCGGCCCATCCTTTCCCTCCACGCGTAAGCCCGGCCCTCTCCTCCTCTTTCCCTCTTTTCCTGACGCATTCTGCTACGGTGAAGAGGAAGGACGCTGGGTACGAGCAAAGGAGACGACAGAGGTAGAGGAGGCAGGGGAAGCGTTCGACTGGAGTTGGTAGTCGGGGATCAGGCCAGCAGAGACAGCCGGGTAGGTTAAAACGGAGATGGGAGCGGGGGAGACAGAGAGGGGGATAGGAGACCGGGATAGAGAGAGAGAGAGAGAGAGAGGAGATTCGAGAGAGGGAAAGAGAGTCAGAGGGAAAGGAACTGAGAGAACGAGTGAGAGTGAGAAGGAATTCTCCGGTCGCTTGGCCACACCGGAGTCCCGTTCGATGACCCCGGCTGCTATCCTTGTCGTTCCGACTTTGCTTTCCCGATACCCACATAACTGGTAAGTGTCCTTTCGGTCCAAACTTCCCTAGCCCCGAGGATTTTGACTCGGAAACACCAAGGCGACTGGCCATAGCTCAGCTCGTCCCGAGCTCGTCATCTAACCGCCGTCTCCTAGGTCTAAGTTTTCTTATCCATCCGTGTCCACCATGTGTTCGAAGCAATGCCCGAACTAAAACCTTTCGTTTTAGTCTCTGATTCCTACTTATGCTGATGATTCAAAGATGTGTCTTTTTCTTCTTCTTTTTTTTTTTTTTGGGCGGTATAAGGCTTCTAAAGTCCGTGGGATATATTTCAAGTCAAGTTTCATTTCTACCAAGTTTGATTCTCCCCAAGTTCTTGGTTGCCTTTTGTTTTGTGTTTTGGTATGTTCTATGAAGGCTCTTTGCAGTGGTGGCCTGGCCATGAGGGTGAGATATAAACGAATGATGATGGGGATTGTTGTTGAAGGGCAGCGGTCCGATAACTGGTGGTATCTTGTGTTGGGGATCTGGGGATATACGCATTTGCGTGATCTCATCTAATGATGGGCGGACGTCGGTGAGACTTGGCGGAGTCTCGGGCATGGGCGTGGGCGTGGGCGTGGGAGAGAAGCTGCTGTTCAGGGGAGGGGATGAGTCCAACTTGGACTCAAGATGTGGGGGGCCTTGTGTTTAGTTTGGGCTGAATTAACCACGAAAGTGAACTCGGTTTCGGGAATCGAAAGTTCTGGTGTGTCACGATTTATTTTTAAGACATCGTCTCATCCTTTGAAGAATTTTCGGCGAGCTCGGAATTTTGGCGGAAAATCAAAATTGGCAAATTAAATTCAAGAAAATTCGAATGGACAAAATTGAGTGGATTTTTTTTTTTTTTTTTGCCTTCAAAAGGGATTAGTTGGTGAGGAAAATTATGGAAATTGGTGTGGGCATCTTGGTTGGCATTTTTGGAGGCCAATTTGGTTTATTAGTGAGGAATTGGTGAGGGAAATACATGAAATTCGTAGGAGTTGCTGGGCTACAACATTTGGACTTTAATTTGGCTTGCTGAGTAAGTTTTGGAAGGGAAAGATGGCTACTGGTGAGGCTGAAGACTTTGGGGATTAAGAATGATGATTTTGGGATATTTTCCCTTGACTTTCAAGGCTCCTTGTCCCCCTTCTAGTAGCATCTTCTTCTTCTTCCTCGGCTTCTTCTTCATTTCATCAGCTGCAACCTCCATTCCCAGTGCATTCCAGCCCCACTGAAGCCACTAGCCATCGCCAGCCTCACGTCGCCCATCCAAGCGGCCGCCCAAACCACTCGCTTGTCTCCAGTTGCGCCCATCCCCACGCCTGTTACCACCCGTCCACGCCGACTTGCACGTCCGCCTGTGCCAGAGTTCGCCGAAGCCAGCCCAATCGACTAGCTCCTTCATCAACCGCCTCAGCCGCTGCTGCTCGTGCCAGCCGCGTCTAGGCCGGTCGCCAACCCCGCCAGCCGGTCCCGTCGCTCCAGCCAACTCGTGTAACCACCGGTAGCCCCCTCGACCAATAGAGGTAGAACCGATTCCCAGCTCAAGCCGTGAGGCTTGCTGGACCGTTTTCAGCCCCTTCTGGACCTCCCTTGGTGTCGTTGTAGGCCCGAGTCTTGGTCGCTATCGCGCTACTGTCGTCGTGAACCGATTTACTCACTAATCTGATGAGTTAACCTCCTAAGCTCTAATTAAGGGTTAATTGCACTTATAGGGGATTAGTTTATGCTAAGTATGGATTAGGGGGATTAGTTAGATTTAATGGATATTTGAGTAATTTAGTTAGGCCAACTATTTAGTTAGTTTAGTTAGTTAGTTCAATTAGTTAGTTAGGTGGATTAGTTAGGTATTTAGTTAGCCTATTAGAAGTTAGAATTGTTAGATTAATTAGTTAGTTCAATTAAATTAGTCTAGTTCGGTTATTTAATATAATTATTTTGTAATTTATTTAAATAATTTTTAATTAGAGTAAATTATACCAGGATAGCCGGTTGTCAAAATTTTATGTTGATCGTCATGGTGGAGTTGATTTGTGAAATTGAGTGCTATTTATGCAATTGAGTGCTCAATGATGATTTTTATTTATTATTTAAAAAATATGGAATTTTGGTATTTAATTAGAAAAATACCGGGTGTCGGGTTTTGATGCCAAAATTTTTTTAAGTATTATATCAAATCGTGGAATTTTTAAATGGGAGAGTATCACGCTTTGTGGATCGATCTAACTGTGTGTCCATGCACAATTATTTTACCGGGTGTTTTTAATGTGAAAAAAATAAGCCAAGTACATTATTTGAAATTGAGGCATTTGAGTGCAAAGCACGATGTCCTTGACCGAGATTGGATGTTTGCGTGATTGCATAATACCTTGATGCGTTTACACAGAGTAGTGAACCCGTCCTGATGCGTTTACGCGGGACGATACCTGATTAAGTTTAGATGCCCTTAACAACGGATGTTGGTTGCAGTGAAGGTTGGGCCGATGCTCTTTCGGGAATGCCATCTAGATGTAAACGTTGCCGTGGTCGATGAGGCAGGACGACGCCCGATTATGCCAAATGATTGTCAACTATTGAGTTGGCTGTGACTGTTGGGTCGTAATTAATTGGAACACTTGAAAGAGTTAGATAACTGCGCCTAAATATGGAACAAAATTGTGTGACACGGAATGGAACGTGTCATAACGATTTGGTCTTAAAATCGGGACCCCTATGAGTGATTGATATATGATAATGAAGTGTTCAAATTATTGAGTGCATTTATTGTATGCATCTATTTTATGAGTTGTACTAACGTGCAGGGAGGTGCCAAGGCGAGATAAGCCTTAAATGATGCATGTTTAGGCTGCCTTTAGGATAATCAAGGTTTAGGGTGTGGACTTGCTGAGATGTTATCTCACCTCGTCGTGGTTTAAAATTTTCAGATCCTTAGATGGAGGCACGTCACGTACGTTATGGGGCCCCGCAGGTGATGGACTTTGAGCACTCCTATTTCTCTATTCCCGAGACTAACTTAACCCGTGAGCTAGTTGAGTCCACGATCTAGGTCGAAGAGGGCCTACCTTAGTTGGTACCTCATCGATTCATAGCGTGATTCATTAACTTTCCTAACGGGAGCCGAGAGGGTCTCATTCAGGATTTTGATGGACTGGATTTTGATGGTCCTCCCACCGGGACTGAGAAGTGGGAAATAAGGCACCCTATGGATATTAGTTGTGGAGGACCCAGAGGCCATGACTGAAGAGTCTGGTGTTTAGATAGCTCAATGGCTCTTTCTGATTTAGACTCTTGTGTATAGACTAGTAGGACCGATTGATTATGTATATAAACCCGATATGTTTATAAAATATGTATTGTGTTAATTGGTTGTCCTGCTTTTCTATCCCATGTGTTTGTTGTTGTCTGGAGATTGTATTTTGCTTCCGCATGTGCTTAAAATGAATGGGTTGGCGACGAGTCCTGGGAACGTCGCAATTCTATTGACCACCAAGGAATGTTTGCATGCTCGAGGTCCGGGGCGTGACAGAGGGATTGCTAGGTTTGCTTGTTAATTGGACAACGACCCGTTCATTTTGCTGGGGATGCCCTTTTTTTCTAATATTATGAAGTGTGGTCATCTCATCCTAGCTGCGACATGGTCATGTTACCATTTAGACTTCCAAGTCCTAAAACTTTATGAACCCCATTATCAACAACCTTCCTTGCCTTAATTGTTCTATCATTAGGTCGGTATCTGCAAACCCATTGGATCCAATGGTTTAAATACAGCGAGCGAAGATGCTCCAAGCTTATTGTAAAATTTCACATCATGGACAAGTATTTTAAACCATAATGCGTTAGCCAAAAAGTCAAGTAACAAAAAATTTAGGTTTAACATGTTCTTTACTTCTCACGACACGAACTCTTGACACCTCAAAGGGGCTAGACTTTTTCAGTAAGAACCTAAAAGAAAGTTTTCACCTTTTGATTTCCACAACATGGGAAGAAATCGGGAGAAAATTGCTTTGCATGTTTCCGGGCCACATCTTCCCCATCACCTCCTCCCCCGGACCCAATTCTAACGTTCGATAGCCATCTTTTTTCATTTCCCTCCTCCACGTCCCTTCATATGTACCCCTCCTTGTTTTACGCCAACACCATCTCCCTTCGGATGGATCTTAAAGACCTTCCTTGCCTCAACTGTTGGATCATTAGGTTGGTTTATACGAACCCAGTAGATCCAATAGTTTAAATACAGCTGGTGAAGATGCTCCAAGCTTAACATAAAATTTCACATCATGGACAAGTATTTCAAATCAGACGTTAGCCAATGAGTCAAGTAACGAAAAATTTAAGTTTGACTTGTTCCTTACTTCACATGACACGAACTCGACCCCTTAAAGGCCTAGACTTTTTCAGTGAAAACCTAGAAGAAAGTTTTCACCTTTTGATTATAACAACATGGGGGAAATCCGGAGAAAATTGCTTTGCATGTTTCCGGACCGCATCTTCCCCATCACCTCCTCTGCTAGACCCAATTTTAACGTTCGATAGCCATCTTTTTTTCATTTCCCCCCTCCACGTCCCTTCATATGTACCCCTCCTTGTTTTGCTCCAACACCATCTCCCTTCAGATGGATCTTACCATGCCACGTTCCTCTCTCTCCTTGCTCTTCTTCATCGCCCTCCAAATTCACTTCCCCGTGTGAGCTTCCGGCTACTTCTCGCCATTCCAAGAATGCGCTCCTTTTTTGTGTGGATATATACGAATCAGCTATCCTTTCAGGCGTATAAGGCAACCAAGATACTGTGGGTATCCAGGCTACGAGCTTGACTGTGAAGGATTTAACCCGATTCTGTCCATGGTGTCTCAGAAATATCAAGTGATCCACATTGATGGGAACGCGCAGATCCTTGTGGTGGCGAGGTCAGATTTATCAGACACTATATGTCTTGAAACATATAACGAAACCACTTTAGACTTGAATCTCTTCAACTACACTTCCAATAACGTCAATTCCACCTTAATTTACAATTGCGACGCATGGCCAACCCTTCCATCTTATTATCGGTTCTCTTGTCCCGAGTCTCAATTTGGCTACTCTGTTCTGAGTGTAAACCTATCAAACCTACTGCCCAAGCGATGCAGTTCCATTGTTCATGTCCCAATTTCAAAAAGTGAACCTACAGATTTACCACCACCTTCAGCAGGCATCGACTTTGGTGATGATATCGGCGACATTCTCAATAAAGGCTTTGAGATCACATGGATTGCCAACACATCGCTGTGCGAATATTGCGTTATATCAGGGGGAATATGCGGGTATGACTGGACAAGGCAAGAATTCAATTGTTTTTGCCCTGACGCAGCCTATCCGGCAAGCTGCCACAGAACGCCAATACTGGCAAGCGTCCCTTCAATGCCGCCGGTGCTGGCAATCATCCCTTCAGGTATGTATGCTTACTCTCATCTAACTTGTGGTTTTCACTTAGCTATAAGTTCAATGAGAAGAATTGCTGGGCATATCCTTCCCTCAAACGAAGTGCAGTCATCCTCACTATGACATGCATGATTGTGTTACAATTTAGACTTTAACTCCTAAAACTTTATTCTCAAAAACCTTCCTTGCCTTAACTGTTGGATCATTAGGTTGGTATCTACAAACCCACGAGATCCGACAATTTAAATGTGACAAGCGAAGATGCTTCAAGTATTCTTAAAATCTCACATCACAGACAAGTAATTTAAATTGGAACGGGTTAGCTGATAAGTCAATCAACCTAAAATTTAGGTATGACTTGTTCTTTACTTTCCACAACCTGAACACTTGACCCCTCAAATGGGCTAGACTTTTGCAGTGAGAAACTTAGAAAAGGTTCAACTTTTCAATTTCAACCACATAGGAGGAACTCCGGAGCAAATTGCTTCGCATGTTTCCTTTGTCTTCCTCATCACTTCCACCCCCAGACCCAGTTTCAACGTTCGATAGCCATCCCTTTGATTTCTCTCCTCCACGAAATTTCAGAAGGATGGAACTAATCTCGGTCAAAGTCGACGGTAAAAATAGTTTTCTATATCACACTGATGAAGAATTAACGACATCCATCTCCTTTATACTTCAGTCCGGAAAAAGTGAATGAATAAAGAGGGAATTTCTCCATCGTCAGCTTGCCCCTCTGAACTCTAAACCCTCATTCCACTTGATGTTCTCACCCATGAGAGCATGAACTTACTCAAATGGGTGACGCAGCCACTCTCCTTCTCTCCCCCACTTCACGCTCCATCCTTGTCTTCGTCCTCATCGTCCTCAACGTCCTCACTGTCCCGCAAGTTCTTTTATGCGAGGGAGATGATGATGTCCACCATACCAAATGCCACCGCTCTTTTAACTGTGAAACCATCGCAAATATTACTTATCCTTCCAGGGAAAACGGCCGACCCCAATTCTGTGGACTTCCAGCAGTCAGGGTTCAGTGGTATGAGGACGAATACCCTATCATTGAGTACCAGGAGCAGAGTATCGAGTACTCAAGATTGATCGACATCTTTGAATCAAGGGTTCAATGTTCAGTATAGTGACCACCCTGAGTGCCTAACTTGTGGTTCTTCTCTCGGGTTTTGCGGTAGCAACATCTCTTCTTCATCATCTAGTTTCACGTGTTATTGCCACGACAAACCCCACGCTCAGACCTGCAATGACCCTGGTACGTTCTTTTGATAGCATTCCCAGGTGATCATTCTCTACTTCATCTGGTGGGTTCTTGTTTATATCAGCGCGTGGAATTCTATTATCGACCATTTAGAATATGAACAAAATCACCAAACCTTGAGCTTATGCGGAGTTAGTTTTACTTAGTACCTCTAAGATCATATGGCTAATGGACCCTGAGAATTTGTTGAGAGAAAACCTTTTTTTTATTAATTAATATCATGAAAAATATCAACGGGTGCAGTTAACAAAATTAACCAAAATTAATTTTTTGATTATCAAAAATCTCAAACCGGTACACATGTAATAAATTTACCACAAAAAATCCGTAACTTCTACATTTATGATAAATTTACCCTTCATTACTTTTTGTTAAATTTAATAATATCACCGAAAACACAAATCCGGTACACCTGTGATAAATATAGGGAAAACCCAAAACCGGTACACTCGTTAATTGTCACATGTCATTAAACTTAACAATTTGACGGTAAAATATAATGGAAACTAACAGAAGATAAATTTACCACAAGTTTACTAGTTTGAGATTTTTTTATGGTACTAACTAATTATTTATTATTGACATCTGATAGAATTAGTCAATAATAATAAAGTTTGGTCATTTATTAAAAAAAAATTATTAACAACTTGAAAATTCAATAACATGAAGAATGAATGGCTTGATGAGTCAACGGCTTGGAGAAATCGACAAAAAGTGGAGTCGATAATCTCATATGTAACCATCAAAGAAGTATCCATCCACATAGTGGAATAAAGCAACTGTCAAGATAGTATAGTTAAATAAATCATCAAGATAGTGTAGTGAATATAATCGTTCGATAACCATTTATAACCTCTATATGTCATCTCCATTGGTAATTGTTTATAGTAAGCTTTAAATGGCTACATTATACTCGTCGGAACCCTCCCCCACAGACAAACAGACAAACAAACAAACATGTTATCTTTCAATTGCTACATTGTAGTTGTAGTTTCCAAATTCACGTTGTTGATTACATTCTAACTTGTTTCTTAGTTGTAGATTATAGATTCACATTGTCAATTAAATTTCGACATGCATCTTTGCTATTGTCTCTAGGTGCCTCATCATCGAATAAATTTTGGCATTGCATCTTTACGTTCTTGGACTTTGTTGTCCATTAAATTCCAGTAAAGTTTGTGTACTTTTGGTTTAGTTTGAAGGAAGGTTATCAGTTTTATCACATACCTGTGATATTTCCTATCTAGGAACTAGACCGGTCCCTATGAGAACCACCAATTTTGGGTGGGTTCAGTTTAGTTTTGGGCAATTCGGGTAGTTCTTTGCACACCCCTAACTCATGGGGTCCTTCTCGGGGCTTAATAATAAGGCCATAAATTCCTAATACGGCTCATATTTATCCATTATCGTATGTTATTTTACATTAACATTATTATGTTTTGGTTTACTATTGTTTTCTTTAAATTTGATTGTATGGGACACCATTTTTTTTAATTTTTTTTTTTGTATTATATAGAGTTGCACATTTCATTTTCTAGGAAAACATAAAAGTAAAAGTTAAAATAGATTGCATGATACGTTATTTTTACAAAAAAAAAAAAAAAGAAGGAAAAGATACTAATTTAGGGCATGCGATAAGTATTTAGCGTGACTTAGCCTTTAGCCTAAATCTTTGATTGTAAAACAAACTCTCTCATATTGCTAGATCTTTAATCCACACATAATAGATCGCTAACGACTTTTCAGAAAAACCAATTTGCATTGTAAAAATGAATAAATCAATGATTCTATTGGTAAGCTTGGAAGAGCCCTTACCAAGCATATGCGCTACCTGGAGGGGAACTATTTGCACCCACTTAGTTACTTGATAAACCCCTTGAAAATAAAGCCCCTTTGGAACGTCACGACATGCATTATTTCATATCATCAGTAGCATCTATCCTTTATCCATAGAGGCTTTAAATTGTGCAATATTAATGGCATGTTAAACACAATTTACTGAATAAATTTCATTCATGTGAGTCCAACTCACAAGATCTCGACTCGGATTAGTATGTGGGAGAAATAAAATCCCTAAGAGAAGAAGCAAAAATAATTCATACAAAGAAAAAGGACTCAAGGAAGTCAAATAATGAAGAGCGAATTATTGTCGTGCAAGCAACGTCAATTTGTAGGTGGCCTAAATATATGATGGGTGCATATTGCAACATCCGGTCATTGATTAACACTACAACCCAGTAACGGCGTTGTTGACATCTAAATTTTAACTATTTTTATTTTTATTAGGGTAACAATAATATTTAACTTATCTTTTAAAAGTTGTTAAAAAAATATTTTGTTGAGGAATGAGATTTTGAAAGATTTTGGATAATGAAGCCATATCAAAAGTTCAGTGAATCATCTTAAAAAATCTTCATAAAGAATTTGGAGATATTTTCTTGTTGAGCATATCTCTCCGTTTCGAAGGATGATCCTTAGCGGTTGGGTCAATATATGCAAATCTTCGTAGGTAGAACGAACTGGGCTTTCGCTCTATAAATAGGGAGGGCAAGGCTTCGGAAATGGGGCTTTTTCTAGGGTTTTTCTCTTCGTCGAAGTAAAAAAAAAGAGAGACAAAGGCTTTCTTCCTCGTCCATCTTCAGTCAAAAGAGAGCTTTTTCTCTTTTCTTTTCCTGACAAACTACATAGAAAAGGAAAAGTCAGCAGGAGAGTGGCGTGAGAGAGAGAGAGAGAGAGAGAAAAGAAAAAAAAGAAAACCGGATCATCTTCTTCGCGGGGGGCTTCGACCGCGCAGGCCCCGCGTCCGCAGCAGCCGACGCCAGAATCGTCTCTACCAACCATCTCCGACGCCGCTGCCTGCTCCGGCCCCCGACCCCAGCGCCGACGCCTAGCAGCACCACCAAAGTCCGACGCCGCCATTGCTGTCTCCCTCCTGCCGCCGTTCGCTCGCAGCAGCTGCCGAACCCCCTCAGCCTCTGCCTACGCTCCTGTTCAGAGCCCGATATGCTGCACCAGAACGCTGGTCTCGCCCCCGACTCCTCTGCAACCCATCGCTCGCGATCCAGCCAGTCATCGCCGCAACCTGCCTCTTCCGCATCGACCCGCAACCCACCTGTTGCTTGCGGCCCCGCCATCCGAGTCCCCACTCGCCTGACGATCTGCCGTCACGACGCCTCTGCCCGAGATCCGCCGGTCCCTGTCGCGACTACGACCGCCGTCGCTCACCTGCAACAGCTGCCAAAACCCTTCGCTAGTAACTCGCGCTGCTCCACGACCGCCCGGTGCTCGACGCCCCTGCAGCACCTCCGTCCGCGACCAGTGTCCAACGCCCCCTCCTCCGTGCGACAATTCTGCAGTCGCTCTGTGCCCGCTGCTGTGGCACCACCGCCCGCGACACCCCTCACCGGAGCTCCAACACCAGTCATCCTCCACCCGGCGCCGACCAATCTGCTGCCCCACTTTCCTTAGGTTGTTTATTTTTCTTTTGGTTTTTTCATTTATTTTATGTTATTTTTATTTTATTTTATTTTTTTTTGAAGTTTTGCTATTATTGTACCAATTGGAATATTGGGAATTGATTCTCGTTTTATTGTAGGCATTATACGCAGGGTTTTCCCAAAAATTATTATAATTACTAATTTGATCCGTAAGATGTTAGATCATTTTTTTAATTATATTAATTTTTGGGGTTCGTTGATAGTATTTTAAGTGTTGAATCAAAATAATTATTAATTTGGTCTGTAAGACTTTGGATCAAATTTTTAATTATTTTGGACTTTTTGTTATGATGATTAGGGTTAGAATAATCATTACTTTAACCTGTGAGACAACATGTTATTTTTTCGATTGTTTTAATCCTTTATTTGTTGATTATAGTGATTGTTCAGATTAAATATTTAATAGTTACTCATTCTTTAACAAAAACATAAACAAATAAAAAATGAAAAAAAAAATCAAATCTTGCATTAGAGTGTGTTGGTTTAGTAAGTTAAGATTGCATTTTTAGGATTGTGCTTTGGGATAATTTTTTTCGAATAGATTAGGATTGGATTATTTTTTTTTAGATAGGCTTAAATAATCTTTACATATTTAAATAACCTCATTTAAAAAAAAATAGTTTTCTAAGATAGGATAGGGTTTAAGTCAAATTAACCCCTAAAATAAATTAGGAAATTATTCATTTTAGATAGGTTAATTATGGTTTTTATTCAAAATTTCAAATAAAAAAAACAAACAAAAAATATTAAATGCATGTTAATTAGTTTGCATGTTAGGTCCATTTAATTAGAAATAGTTTGTTAGTAACATTAAGTCATGTAGTTAAAGTGTATGTTTTAATTTTGAGATAAATGAAAACCCAAAAATTATTTGCTTTGTGTGTTTATTTCTTTCGATGCAATTTGTTTGATTCATTGAGTGTTCAATAATGATTGAGTACTCGTATGATCACCATATTGCATGATAGAAATTTAAGTTAAAATAAGCCCAAGCTGCTTGCAAAAGCATTTTTGAAAATTAAAAGAAATGGTACCGAAATGGCATTAGAGAAATCTAGTGTAACCAAGTCCCCGTACTCATAGTCAAAGTAAACTCCTATTACTTTACTTGGGTTTCTAATCGACCCACCAAAAATAGATTAGTGACGACTCATGATTAAAAAAAATCAATTGCATGTTAAGAAATTGAACCTAAGTCGCGAATTGGTATAGACTTGGGAGAGCTCGAGTTAAGTTCAAGCTTAGTAATACATTAGCCAAACCCTAGGTGATGCACCCGAAAATTTGGTCGCGATAGACGTAATCTTTCACTAGAAAATAGAGGCATGGAGTCTACCCTCTTTGACATGATTCAACTTGATAGACATACATTTAGATTTTTACTGGCATGAACTTGGGCCTTACGTTGAACACGGTCTCCTTTGGAACGTCATGACATGTATTTCATATTATCAGTAGAGTCCGTAATTTATCCATATAGGCTTTGAATTGTGCAATATTAATGACATGTTAAACACAATATATTGAATGAACTTCATTCATGTGAGTCCAATTCACATGATCTCTTGACTCGGATTGGTACGTGCAAGAAAGAAAATTGGTAAGGGAAGAAGGAAAAATAATTCATACAAAGAAAAAGGAACCAAGGAAGTTAAACAATTAAGAGCAAACTTTCGTTGTGCAGGCAATGGGTGACATAAACATATAAACATATGATGAATGCTTACTACAACACCCGATCGTACCATTAATACTGCAACTCGGCAACAACGTAGTCTTTCTCTAGAAAACAGAGACGTGGAGTCTTCCCTCTTTGAATGATGCAGCTCAATGTACGTACATATAAACTCGAGCCTTAAGTTGAACATGGTGAAACATAACACACGAATTTCCTTTTGGATGATGACAGCAACTTATTCAATGATGCTAATTTCCAAAAGTAAATAATCATCATTATAGACATTAGATAGACACATATAGTTTTAGAGTTTTATAAACTTGTGGGTGATCAAGTCAAAGAGGGAGACCTGAGTAAAGCAAACCTTGAAACCAAAACCATTTGTGAAGAGACCCAGTTGATCTATTTCTATGGGCCAAAGAGAAAAAAACAAAAACCTTAGATGGAACTAAAAGTCCTAAGATTCATCACACACGGTTTCTAAATCGTCAAACCAAGCTACATCTCAACAATCATTCTCTCAAGTTGGAATTTGTTTTATTCTTTTATTTTTCTTCTTTTGACTTCTTTTGTGTGTGATTTTCTTTCATGTCCATAAAACACGTGATTGTGTCATTGTCTCTCTTTTTTTCCTTATTTATTATTTTTTTATGAAAAGGATGTGATGATTTTTACTAAATCTAATGAATCGAGAAACTTTCTCGTGAGGAGTCATGGAAAGAAATTTGTCCTGTTCATCAGAATGGGAAAGAAGGAAGTGTTCAACGTGCTCATATGTCCATAATATCCTCGTTGAAAAACACATCTTATTTAAGACCAAAGGACCTAGTAAATCACTACCCTCTTCTTCTAAAAAAGAAAAAGGAAAATTACGTCAGGCTGCTAAGTAGAAAGTGCTAGTGCGCCAATCAATAAGTTCTCTGAGTGCACCCTATTTTAAATAAGATTTTGAAATGATTAATTTAGTTTCCAACAAGTCTCGACCTCATTGGCTAGTGACACTCTCATGAGAAAATAGGTTCATTTCAGATTATTTAAACGTTTTTTCCCTTCCAATTATGATGATCTTATAATTTATGGCAAGCAAAACTTTACGTGTCACACAAAAATCTCAATAACCACCTGAAAGTCCTCCTTTTCTCGAAATGCGTGTTGAATATTTTCTATAGGACCCACCAATGAAATTCCTCTCTAAACAGAAAGTTTATCGTCCATTGCCATTTTAAGGCGTGATCAAATTGTCTTGTCGTCTAATCAATTATATAAAGATGGACTTTAACACTCTCTCCGAATGTCGTGTTTCGTGGAAATTATTTCAACATAAAGACAAATGTGGAGGAATCTACGCTAAGTTCAAACCTAACTTTTCTTCTTCTCTATTTTTTTTTTTTTTTTGTAATTTTAATATCCAAAATGAACGTGGAGGCCATGGGCCCTTCCATTTATTTTAATGCAACTCGAGCAGGAAAAGTGTCAAAAAAGCCCTAAACTTTTTATATTGATATCAATTTAGTCATAAATTTTTTATTGATGCCAATTTAGCTATAAACAATTTGACTTGATGTCAATTCAGTTCTTCCGGCTAATTTTAGTCGAATTTTGCTAACGTAGATGCCAGTTGACTTACATGACATGGCTAGCGCTAACGTAGACAACTTTTAATAAGATTATAATTTTTTTCCAATTTTTTGTTATTTTTTTTCCTTCTCCTCCTCCTTCCTCTAGTCGGTTGCCAACAGCCACTAGCTAGGGAATGGCTAACGAGGTCAAGGTCGATGTTGCTGGCCACTAGCGAACTCGAGCCCTCGCTAGAGGCCGCGAGGCTCGCCAACATATGGCAATTTTTCCTTGAGGCCGCAACAGATGGACCTCGATGGTCATGGGCGAGGCCCAACCTCGCTAGATCCAATGAGGTGAAGCCTTGCTAGCCTCTGGTGAGTTTGGCTTGAAGTTGCCCAAGTCGCCAAGGTGGTCACACGCTAGGCAGGTGAGGGCTTGGGCCCTTGCAAGCACAACCTCGGCCTCTAGCGAGGGCTCGAGCCTTGCTAGCTAGCAAGGTCAAACCTTACTCCTTAGCAACTAGAGGAAGGAGGAGGAGAAAGAAAAAAGAAAAATAAAAGGAAAAGGAAAAATAAAATAAAATAAAATAATAAAAACCAAATATTTAAAAAAATATATATTATTAAAAGTTATCAACATTAGCATCGATTATGTCATGTCAGCCAACTGGCGTCCACGTCAGCAAAATCCAATCAAAATTAGCCGAAATACTAAATTGACACCAAGTCAAACGGTTTATTACTAAATTAGTACCAATAAAAGATTTAGCACTAATTTGATGCCAATGTAAAAATGGAAGCCCAAAAAAGAAACTAAATAACATAAATAAATTAATAAAAAAATACTTCAAAAGCTAAGCATTTACGCTGATTTGAACGAGTCAAAATGAAAACACTGCAACCATTATAGAGTAAGATATGAGCCATCGTATCACTCTCCATCAAGTTAATAAGATCATAAACTATAAAAGAGAGAATCAAATAGTTGGTTTGAATTGCAGATTTCATTGAATTTTCTGGTAATTTCTCGCATTAGATTTGAATCACAACCACCATTAATTTCCTCATTATTTTTCGACATACCAAAATGCCAATCACCATTACTTTATTTGTTAAAGACTGTTTTTCATCATGCGAAATCACACTAGATTAAAGTCCCCTAAATGTTTTATTGATGTGCAATTGAATTCTGAATGTTTCAAAGACGTGTATCGAACTCTAAATCTTACCCTTCTTTCAAATAAAAGACAAAAACAGCTGTGGTCCAAAGACGTGTCTCACTTCTTTATGGAAGTCCATAGTCATTTTCAAAGTTTCAATCCATTGAAAGCACCCGCACAAGAAAATAATCAATTCTACAACAACCTTAATCGAATTCTCAATCGCTCTCAGTGGCTGTTGTCTGATACTTCATGCATCGAATTATTACTGCAATTTACTTTTAAGACTGGTCAATTTCTAACCACGAAATACCTTACTGTGTGCACCATCTAGAAGTAATCCCTTGAGCTATTTTGTGTGCTTGCTTCGTTAGCCTCCACATGCAAAACCAAAAAGGAAGCCCAAACGAAAAGGCAAGAAAAAGATTCTTCAAGAGCTAAGCGTACACGCTGATTTGAACGAGTCAAAATGAAAATACTTACAACGATTATAGTACTTGTTGCATGTGAAATTTTACTCATAATGTTTTAAGATCATTTATCGCTTAATCTCGCTGTGGTCGCATATATAATACGAACTATCGAATCAAACTCCGTTGAATTATAAACTTAGTGAAGACTAAAACTATCAAGAGAATATGGCATGTTGAGTTTGAATTTCAAGATCTATCGATTTGTCCGATAATTTCTTTCTTTTTGTGTTAGATTTGAATTGCAAGATCAGTCAACTTCTTCAATATTCCTCAACATAGAAAATGCCGATAACCACTACTTCAATTGTTAGAGATTGTAATTTCATAAAATTTACTCATGAAAAATTGCACTAAATTAAAGTCCCCTAAATATTTTATAAAAAGTGTAGCCAAGCCCTTAAATTTTTTTTTTTAAAAAAAGGGTAAAATTATCAAAACAATCCTAAATTTATTGTTATTTTTCCAATTTAGTCCTAAATTTTTTTAGCCAATTCAATCATAAATCTTTTGCATTTGTACAAATTCAGTCCTCTTGGCCAGCCAACACTGACATTGACACTAGCCAACACCAACTATCTGGCTGATGCTAATATGTCAACTTTTTAATATTTTATTTACTTTTCAATTTTTTTCCTTTTTTTTTCTCTTTCTCTCTTTTTTTTTTTTCTTTCCTTCTTCCTTTAGTTGATCACTGGACCGACTAGAGGCGAGGGTTGGGAAGGTCAGCGTCGCCGGCGACTAGGGAGGCTTGCCCTTGTTGGCACCGATGACAGCCAGCCTTAGCCACCCCAAGTGAGGCCTCGCTCTTGCCATCACTAGGTGAAGCTCAACCTCCCCAACCACTAGCGAGGGTGAGCCTCAGCCACTACTGGCAAGGCCGAGCTCGACCTTGCTCGCAAAATTAACAAGGCATGACCTTACCAGATTTGGGCGAAACCTCACCAACCAGGAGAAATAAGGAAAGGAAAAAAAAATAGAGAGAAAAAAATGAAAAAAAAAAAACTATGTGTGTGTGTGAAAAAGTAAAAAAGCTATATGTGTCGGATAAATAAGGAAAGGAAAAAAAAAATAGAGAGAAAAAATGAAAAAAAATGAAAAAAATGAAAAATGAAAAAAGTACAAAAAAAAATGAAAAAAAGTAAGTGTGTATGTGTGTGGCTAGACGATCGATGTCTACATTAGCGCCAACTAGTCAAAATTGATTGGATAAACTAAATTTTGTGTGTATATGTGTTTGGCTGGACGATCGGTGTCCACATTAGTACTGACTAGTCAAAATTGACTGAATAAACTGAATTGACACAAATATAAAATGTTTAGAATTGAATTGAGAAAAAAAAATGATTGAATTAGAAAAATTATAATAATTTTATGAAAATGTGTATTAAGCTCTAAATCATTCCTTTCTTTTAAAAGAAAAATGGATATTAGAATGATAGATGAAATAGAAAAAGTTATGGTCTAGTGAAGTTTCCAACTTCTTACTTAATTAAGCCGACCATGAGACTACATACAAAGTACTTGTAAAGACTGACACGTACAATTTTACACGCTAGAGTACTTTTACATTATTTTTGGGCACTAACTTATGACCATAGCAAATCATTATTAACGTGTTAGAAAATTTCCATGTAGGATTACTCGAACGTTGCCCGCAAAAAAATATATCAAAGTCAAATTTGTGTAGCCTTTGAGCAGAAAAAAAATAAAATAAAATTGTGCAGCCTTCAGTCCCAATGTAAGACTTTGAACGCATTACTATATAGTTATGGGCGGTCCATTCTAAATTGCCAGACGATTATCTTCTTCCTCACCAAGAAAAGAACAAAGCAAATGCCAAGCCGCCACCACCTTCTCTGCATTCTGTCCCCTTCTCTCTCCCTCGTCTTCTTCTTCTTCTTCTTGCTGAGCTTCCATGGCGTCCACTCCGCTTTCCCAACCATTTGCGAATCGCAGTCTCAATGCGGCAACATCTCCATCAAGTATCCATTCTCGACCGTCAGCGACGCCCCCGTATACTGCGGCTACCCACAGCTCAGAATCAGTTGTCCGGATGTCGATAATCCCCCGACCATCTCTCTTCCGGGCGACACCTACTTCGTCGCCGAAATCAACTACGTCGAAGAAACCCTGACTCTCGTCGACATCGACGTCGCCGACCGGATATGCCCCAGGGCCAGCCATAACCTCACGATCAGCTCGCTCCCGCTCGGTTACAACTCCGCCGATGTCAATCTCACCTTCTTCTTTAACTGCAGCACCCCTCCGTTAGCGCCCAACCCCGCCAGGGCCATCGATTGCTTGCGATCTGGTGATAAGCAGTCGTATGTGTTCGTGGACATGAGCCCCGAAAAGGCGGCGGCGATTCGTGAGGCGTGGGGCTGCGAGGAGGCAGTGGTGGCGGCGGTGAAGCGGACGGAGGTGACGGCGGCGAACCGGGGGGACGAGCTCGCTGGGGCGATGAGCGAGGGGTTCGCGCTTGACTGGGCGGCGGTGAGGGACTGCGGCGCGTGCGAGCACTCCGGCGGGCGGTGCGCGTTCAACCAGAATGAGCAGTTGCTGTGCTTCTGCGAGGACGGGTCAAATCACACGGACGACTCGTTTTGCAAAGGTAAGATTGAAGTTTGTGTCTATCCGTTTCCTCTCTTTCTTCATAATTGGTTTTGCATCTTTGTTTGCTAATCGCCATGATTGCCTTTTTACGATGCTTGTCACTTCTTAGTTGCGCATGATCTGATTTCTGGCATACTTCGATGTTTCAGCAGCTTTTAGAATTAGAAAATTATATACTTAGGTTCGTCAATTTCTTAATCAATACTTTTCCAAATTTGAATGGTAATTACACCTACTAGTATATATATGAAAGCTTAAATTAATAAATAGAGCAAGATTACTCATATATATATATATATATATATATATATATTATATAATATGAATTCATAGACAAACAAAACTGTTACTTTGGTACCATTATCATGTGGAAATTAGAACCACACATAATTTAACTAGTGAGGAATGGTACATGCGAAATAAATGAGTGAACCGGGATACCTTATTTAATGTCCAATCCAAAAACTTAAATTAATAGGTGAATGAAGATTACGTGCATAAAGTTTAATATAAATTCCGTAGACAAGATACGTGAATTACTTTGATGCCCTAAGCTAAGGTGAATTTTCTTGTGATATTTAAAGTATAAAGATTCGCATGTAGCAAATTGAAGTAATAAATTTTTTGGTTGGGCGAAATTTCGAAAGTATCTCCATCTAGTCATTGCAACTCATAACTTGGAGTATGGTCTATCATTACAAGGTGGTGGTTTCTTTTTAGAAAAATTTCTTTTTCACTTTTCTGGCTATTATTGCTTTTATTATAATCATTTTCCTCCTGAGGAATTGATGCCTAGAAAGAGTTTTTATTTTCATTGCTCGAGACTTGAGCGATTGATGAGCCTTAGCAATCTCTGTCAAGAAGAAGATGGCAACCTTTGCTTATTGCTTCCTATAGCTAAAGATCCAATGTGAATCATCATTGTAGATCACAAGAGATGGCCCTCGTCCAGCTCCACTAAGGAGTTGAGACCTTTTTCAATCCACTAATTATACCCATGTTGCAGTTTGGGCCAATGATATGTCGATATCATGAGTCAAATCAATGGACAAAATTAATGATAATCGGTTCCAATCTGATTCGATTCCAGGTGGAACCGAAAACTCCTAAAATCGGGAACCGGACCATACCGGTCCGGTCCGGTTTAGGGAACCGGTCAAATTTTAAAGAAGAGAGTGGTGTTTGACAAAAAAAAGGAAAAAGAGCCCAGCCTGGTCGCCACTTCCAGTCCCAGCTGTCTGATGTCTCTTTATGACATTTATTTTACTTCCTAACAAGTTTCTATCCCATCAAAGACATTTACTTTTATTCATTCTATCTCCTCTCTCTCTCCCTCTCTCTCTCTAATTCACCGTGACTCAGTCCCTCCTGTCCCATCTCCATCTCTCTCTCTTCTCCGCGCAAAACCCACTTCCCTTCCTCCTTCCCCAAAAACCACCGTGACTCGGTCCCCCCTGTCCCATCTCCATCTCTCTCTTCTCTGCGCAAAACCCACTTTCCTTTCTCCTTCCCCCAAAACCACCGTGACGAGTCCTCCACTTTAGAGAGACGATGAGGACACCTCCAATTCGCTCCGAGCTCGCTCTCGGGCCCTCATGGATCCTCGCGACTGTGGTGTCTTCCCCCTCCTATCTCCTCCGCATTGCCCCACCGGCCTCCCGCAACTCCATGGGGATCAGATAAGCTCCAACTCCATCCTCGTCGCTCTCCTCGACTCGACTCCCACCACACCGAGCTCATCGAGAAGGCCCTCCTCCTCCAGACGTTGGACGACGCTGTCGTCCGCCATAGAGAGAGGGAAAGAGGCGTGAGAGCCGAGAGGGAAGATCGAGCATTAGGGGTTGCTGTTCTCTGAATATTTTTAAGAAATAACAAAAAAAGAAAAATAAGAGTCCGTCCGGTCCGATCCGGAAGGTTCCAAGGATGGAACCGGGAACCGGACCGGTTCCTCCGGAAACCGCCCAGAACCGGGCGGTCCGGTCCGGTCCGGTCTGGGCGGTCTTCGTGGCTCACCCGTAGGCAAAATTGAGAGAAACTCGTCTAGATGACAGTTTAGTCGTTTAGTTCTAAGGCTGCAATCCCTTCTTTTTTCTAGTCTAGGATGGTCCTGCATCTGTCTGGAACGCTGCTAACTATGTTCTCGAGGTCCTATCCTCGATTGAATTGTCAAGGAGATTGGCAGCTCATTGAGTAGTTGAGGGCCGCGTATATGAATTGTAAAATGGGTAATAACAGTCCAAGTCGTCCTTGAGTCAAGTCTACAACTAGTCAGCAGCTCAAGCTACAGGCTTTGTTTTCACGCGCCTTGTTCTTCTTATTTTCTTCTTAGCTTTTGTCTCAATGCGCCAAAGTCTCGGTCTTTGGGGAGGCCAAATCAAGTGGCTCTCATAGGTGCGTTGGGTTAAAATCATTCTCAAAGCAGCGTTGTTCTTATCCTCTGCATCCTCTTCAATTACATTTACCCTTCTCCTTGTTTTGCTCCAACACCATCTCCCTTTGAATGGATCTTACCATGTCGTGCTTCTCTCTATCCTTGTTCATCTTCTCCCTCCATATTCAGTACCTGGTGCCAACTTCCGGCGAATTCCAACAGTTCCGAGAGTGCACTTCTTTTGTTTGCGGAGATCAAGAAATCAGCTATCCTTTCAGGCATGTTAGGCAACCAAGTTACTGTGGGTATCCAGGCTACGAGCTTGACTGTGATAGAGATAACCTGACCATTCTGTCCATGAAGTCCCTGGAATATCAGGTGATCCACATGGATAGGAGCAAGCAGATCCTTGAGGTGGCGAGGATGGATTTATTGAAAGATATATGTCTTAAAACACATGTCGACACCACCTTAAACTTTAGTCTCTTCAACTACACTTCCAGTTACCTTAATTCTACCTTATTCTACAATTGCAACTCATTGTCAACCCATTCACCTTATCGGTTCTCTTGTCCCACGTCTGGACATGGCTACTTTGCTCTCGATGCGGACCTTGAAAAGTTGCCACGCGAGCGATGCAACTTCAGTGTCTTCATCCCAATTTTAAGAATTGAAGCTCCAAGTCCACCACCAACACCGAAGGACAGCAATGGTGCTACCATTAGTCGTGCTACTATTATAGATATCCTGAAAAAAGGCTTTGAGATCACTTGGATTGCCAATACATTTCTGTGCGAAAATTGCACTAAATCAGGGGGAAGATGCGGGTATGGCTGGATGAGACAAGAATTCAATTGTTTTTGCCGTGACAAAGCCTGTCCAACGACCTGCCCTGGACCTTCGGGTATGTATGCTAAAGTGACGGTTGCTAATTTTTGGTTTTTAATAAGCTCATGTGGTTCCATGAGAGGGATTAGATTGCTGCGCATACTATTTCCTTTGCTTGTTCATTAGGAAACGACCCGCTCATGCCCCCTAAATGCCTGACAATCTCATTTTGTTGGGCATGCCCTTCCCTCTAATATAATGAAGTGCAGTCATCTCACATAATCATTATACAATTTATAGTCCCAAGTCTTAAAACTTTATCACCCCATTCTCAACAATCTTAATGGATGGATCATTAGGTCGGTATCTGCATACCCTCAAGATCCAACAGTTCAAATAAATTGGGCAAGGATGCTCAGGGAAAGGTAATTTAAATCAGAATTTGTTAGCCAAGAAGTTTAGGTTTGACTTGTTCTTTACATCTCGCGTAACATGAACTCTTGACCCCTCAAATGGCTAGACTTTTTTTACATTGAAGACCCAAAAAAAAAAAAAAAAATTTCGCCTTTCGATTTCAACATGTGAAGAAGTCCGGAGGAAATTGCTTTGCATGTTTCCAGGCCGCATCTTCCTCATCACTGTCCAGTTTGAACGTTCGATGGCCATCTTTTCTATATCCCTTCTTCACGAAATTCCAGAAGATTGAAACTAATCTCGGTCAAAGTCCATGGTCAGAATAGCTTCCTCTATTATACTACAATGAATTAACCACATCCATCTCTTTCACACTTTAGTCCAGAGAAAGTGAGCAATTAAAAAGAGAATTCCTCCATTCTCAGCTTGCCCCAACCCTCAATCCACATGATATTCTCCATCCATGAGAGGATGAACTTACTCAAGTGGGTGACGCAGCCCAAAAAAAAAAAAAAGTCGCCTTTCGATTTCAACATGTGAAGAAGTCTGGAGGAAATTGCTTTGCATGTTTCCAGGCCGCATCTTCCTCGTCACTGTCCAGTTTGAACGTTCGATGGCCATCTTTTCTATATCCCTCCTTCACGAAATTCCAGAAGACTGAAACTAATCTTGGTCAAAGTCCATGGTCAGAATAGCTTCCTCTATTATACTGACAATGAATTAACCACATCCATCTCTTTCACACTTTAGTCCAGAGAAAGTGAGCAATTAAAAAGAGAATTCCTCCATCCTCAGCTTGCCCCAACCCTCAATCCACATGATATTCTCCATCTCTGAGAGGATGAACTTACTCAAGTGGGTGACGCAGCCACTCTCCTTCTCTGCTCCCTTTCACACTCCATCCTTGTCTTCGTCCTCATCGGCCTCATCTTTCCACAAGTTCTTTTATGTGACAGAGACGACGGTGTCCACTATACCGACTGCCGCCGCTCTTTTAATTGCAGAACCATTGCAAATATAACTTATCCTTTCTGGGGAGGTGGCCGGCCCCAATTCTGTGGACTTCCACGATTCAAGGTGGAGGGCTATGAGGACGAATTCATTATCTTGGGGTACCAAGAGCAGAAGTTTTATTGTCAGTACTCGAGGCCTGAGCGATTTATGGACCTAAGCAATTTCTGTCGAGAGAAAGATGGCAAGCTTATTGCTTCCTAGCTAAAGATCCAATATGGGTGATCATCATCGTAAATCACGAGAGATGGGCCCGATCTGGCTTCGGCCGAGGGTCGCGGCCATTTTCAATCCACTGATTTTACCCACGTTGTAGGTTGGGCTAATGATTAGTCATATCATCAGCCAAATCACTTCAAAAAGATGAATGGGCAAAGTTAAAGAGAAACTCATTCAGATGAAAGTTAGCCGCCTCAATTCTGAGGCTCCAATACCTTCTATTTTCTAGTAGTCTAGGCGATGGCCCTGCGTGCATCTAGAACGCTGTTAACTATGTACTTGAGGCCCTTATTGAAGTGTCCTCGATTGAATTGTCTACGAGATTGCCAAAGCTCGTTGATTAGCTGGGGCTGCGCCTGCGTGTAGGAATTGGAAAATGGGGAATTCTATTCCAAGTCGTCCTCAAGTCAAGTTCACAATTAGCCAGCAGCTCAAGCTACTGGGCTTTGTTTCCACGTGCCTTGTTCTCCTTCTCTTCTTCTTAGCTTTTGTCTCCCCGCGCCAAAGTCTTGGTCTTCGGGAGGCCAAGTCTAGTGATTCTCGATGTGCATTGGGGTCAAGTCATTCCCAAAAGCAGCATCATTCTTTATCCTCTGCATCCTCTTTCTTTATATGTACCCTCCTTGTTTTGCTCCAACACCATCTCCCTTCGGATGGATCTTACCGCGCCATGTTCCTCTCTCTCCTTGCTCTTCTTCATCGCCCTCCAAATTCACTTCCCCGTGCGAGCTTCCGGCTACTTCTCGCCATTCCAAGAATGCGCTCCTTTTGTTTGTGGATATATACGAATCAGCTATCCTTTTAGTCATAGAAGGCAACCAAGATACTGTGGGTATCCAGGCTACGAGCTTGACTGTGACGGATTTAACCCGATTCTGTATATGGTGTCTCAGAAATATCAAGTGATCCACATGGATAGGAGCACGCAGATCCTTGTGGTGGCGAGGTCAGATTTATCAGACAGTAAATGTCTTGAAACATATAACGAAACCACTTTAGACTTGAATCTCTTCAAGTACACTTCCAATAACCTCAATTCCACCTTAATTTACAATTGCGACTCATGGCCAACCCTTCCATCTTATTATCAGTTCTCTTGTCCCGACTCTCAATTTGGCTACTTTGTTCTC
Source organism: Eucalyptus decipiens (assembly GCA_014182575.1). NCBI lineage: Eukaryota > Viridiplantae > Streptophyta > Magnoliopsida > Myrtales > Myrtaceae > Eucalyptus > Eucalyptus decipiens. The sequence goes on along the minus strand of CM024610.1, from coordinate 9,246,791 downwards.
AGTGTAAACCTATCAAACCTACTGCCCAAGCGATGCAGTTCCATTGTTCATGTCCCAATTTCAAAAAGTGAACCTATAGGTTTACCACCACCTTCGGCGGGCATCGACTTTGTTGATGATATTAGCGACATTCTCAATAAAGGCTTTGAGATCACTTGGATTGCCAACACGTCGCTGTGCGAATATTGTGTTATATCAGGGGGAATATGCATGCGGGTATGACTGGACAAGGCAAGAATTCAATTGTTTTTGCTATGATGCAGCCTATCCGGCAACCTGCCACAGAATGCCAATACCGGCAAGCTTCCCTTCAATGCTGCCGGTACCGGCAATCATCCCTTCAAGTATGTATGCTTACTCTCATCTAACATGTGGTTTTCAATTAGCTAAAAGTTGTTCAATGAGAAGAATTGCTCGACATATTCTTCCCTCAAACGAAGTGCAGTCATCCTCGCTGTGACATGCATGATTGTGTTACACTTTAGACTTTTTAAGTCCTAAAACTTCAACACCATATACTCAAAAACCTTCCTCGCCTTAACTGTTGGATCATTAGGTTGGTATCTGCAAACCCATGAGATCCAACGTTTTAAATGCGACGAGCGAAGATGCTTCAAGTTTACTGTAAAATCTCACATCATAGACAAGTAATTTAAATCAGAACGAGTTAGCTGACAAATCAATCAACCTAAAATTTAGGTATGACTTGTTCTTTACTTTCCACAACATGAACTCTTGACCCCTCAAATGGGTTAAGACTTTTTCCTCGGTGAGAACCTTGAAAAAAGGTTTCACTTCTCAATTTCGGCTACATAGGAAGAACTCCGGGGGAAATTGCTTTGCATGTTTCCTGGTCACTGTCTTCCTCGTCACTTCCACCCCCACATCCAGTTTCAACGTTCGATAGCCATTCTTTCTTTTTATTTCCCTCCTTCACGAAATATCATCAGATTGAAACTGATGCCGGTCAAAGTCCACGCTCAGAGTAGCTTCCTCTATTTTACCGAGGAATTAACCACATTCATCTCTTTCACTCTTCAATCCGGAGAAAGTAAGTAAATAAAAAAGGAATTTCTCCATCGTCAGCTTGCCCCCCTGAATTCCAAACCCTCATTCCACATGATATTCTCGATCCATGAGAGCATGAACTTACTCAAATGGGTGATGCAGTCACTATCCTTCTCTCCTTCCCTTCACACTCCATCCCCGTCATCGTTCTTGTCATCCTAATCGTTTCGCAAGTTCTTTTATGCAAGGGAGACGACGGTGTCCACTATACTGACTACCGCCGCTCAAGTCTTATCTTCAGTACTTGAGGCCTAAGCAATTTCTGTCATGAAAAAGATGGCAAGCTATTGCTTCCTAACTAAAGATCCAATGTTTCGTCTAAAAAAAAAAAAAAAACTAAAGATCCAATGTGGATCATCATCATCGTAAATCACGGGAGATGGGCCCAATTCGGCTTGGCTGAGGAGTCGTGGCCCTTTTTGACCCAGTGATTTTACCCAAGTTGCAGTTTGGGCTGATGATTTGTCAATATCACCTGTCAAATCAGTTCAAAAAAGTTAACTAGGCAGAGCAAAGAGAAACTCGTCCAGATGAAGTTTAGCCGCCTCAGTTCTGAGGCTCCAATCCCTTCTGTTCTCTGTCTAGGTGATGGCCAAGCTTCTGTCTAGAACGCTGCGAACGACCTTCGTGAGGTCCTTATTGAAGTTTCCTCAAAGTGAACTGTCAAGGAGATTGGCAAAGCTCGTTGATTAGTCGAGGGCTGCGTGTAGGAATTGTAAAATGGGGAATATTAGTCCAAGTCGTCCCAAGTCAAGTTTACAATTGACTGGCAGCTCAAGTTACTTGGCTTTGTTTCCACGTGCCTTCTTCTCCTTCTTTTCTTCTCAGCTTTTGTCTCCCCGCGCCAAAGTCTTGGTCTTCGGGAGGCCAAATCATGTGACTCTCGTTGGTGCATTGGGGTCAAGTCGTTCCAAAAGCAACATCATTCTTTATCCCTTGCATCCTCTTCCTTTATATATGTACCCTTCTTGTTTTGCTCCAACACCATCTCCCTCTAAATGGATCTTACCATTTCGTGTTCCTCTCTCTCCTTGCTCTTCTTCATCATCTCCCTCCAAATTCACTTCCTGGTGCCTGCTTCTGGCTACTTCGAGCCGTTCCAAGAATGTGTTCCCTATCCTTGTGGAGATCAAGAAATCAGCTATCCTTTCAAGCATAATGATCGACCAAATCACTGTGGGTATCCAGGTTATGAGCTCGGCTGTGACGGAGATAACCTGACCCTTTCCATGGAGTTCCTGAAATATCAAGTGATCCACATAGATTGGAGCACGCATATCCTTAAGGTGGCGAGGACAGATTTATGGGACGATATATGTCTTGGAAAACATGTCAACACCACTTTAAACTGCAGTCTTTTCAATTACTCTTCCGTTTACTTTAATTCCACCTTATTCTACGATTGCGATTCATCACCGTCCCGTCAACCTGATCAGCGGTTCTCTTGTCCCCCGTCTGAAGATGGTTACTTTGCTCCCAATGCGACCACTGAAAACCTGCTACACGAGGTTTGCAAAATCAGTGTCCTTGTCCCATTTTCACTCGGTCTACCACCGCCACCGAAGGACAGCGATGATAGGGCTAATATTCGTGAGTTCCTGAAGAAAGGCTTTGAGATTACCTGGATTGCCGACACATCGCAGTGCGAAAATTGCAACAAATCAGGGGGAAGATGCGGTTATGACTGGGAAAGGCATCAATTCAATTGTTTCTGCCCTGATGGAGCCCATTCACCGACCTGCAACAGAAAGCGAGTTCCGGGAAGCTTCCCTTCGAGTATGTATGCTTACTCTCACCTAGTATGTGGTTTTCAATTAGCTAAAGCTGTTCAATTAGATGGATTGCTGGGCATACCCATCCCTTTGCTTGTTAATTGGAAAACGACCCGCTCATGCCCCCTGAATCCTGACAATCTCGTGTTGCTGGTCACATAGTCCCAAAACTTTATCACCCCATTCTCAACAACCTTCCTTACCTTAACCGTTGGATCATTAGGTCTGTATCTGCAAACCCACAAGATCCAACGGTTTAAATACGACAAGCAAAGATGCTCCGAGCTTACTGTAAAGTTTCACATCATGGACAAGTATTTTAGATCGGAATGCGTTAGCCTATAAGTCAAGCAACAAAAATTTTGGATTTGACTTGTTCTTTACTTCTCATGACACCAACTCCTGACCCCTAGAAGGGGCTAGACTTTTTCACGGTGAGAACCTAGAAAAAGGTTCTCGCCTTTCGATCTCAACAACATGGGAAGAAATCTGGAGGAAATTGCTTCGCATGTTTCCTGACCACATCCTCCCCCATCGCCTCCTCCCGCAGACCCAGTTTTAACGTTCGATAGCCATCTTTTCTCATTTCCCTCCTCCCCGAAATATCAGGATACCGAAATTGGTCCCGGTCAAAGTCGTCGCTCAGAAAAGTTTCCTACATTATACTTGGGAAGAATTAACTACATCCATCTATTTCACACTTTAGTCCGGAAAAAGTAGAATAAAAAAAGAATTTCTCCATCCTCAGCATGCCTCTCTGAACTCTAAAGTCTAAACAAACCCTCATTCCACATGATATTCTCCATCCATGAGAGCATGAACTCACTCAAATGGGTGACGCATCCACTCCTCTTCACACTCCGTCCTTGTCTTTGTCCTCGCCGTCCTCATTACTCCACAAGTTCTTTTATGTGATGGAGAAGACGATGTCCACTATACCGAATGCCGCCACTCTTTTAATTGTGGAACTGTAGCATATATTACTTATCCTTTCTGGGGAGGTGGCCAACCCTAATTCTGTGGACTTCCAGGATTCAAGCTCGAACACTATGAGGACGAGTTCCCTATCTTTGTTTACCAAGAGCGAAGGTCTTCATTTTCAATACTTTGAGGGCTGAGCTATTTATGGACCTAAGCAATTTCTGTCGTGAAAAAGACAGCAAGTTATTGCTTCCTAGCTAAAGATCCAATGTTGGTCATCATCGTCGTAAATCACGAGAGATGGGCTCAATTCAGCTCAACCGATGAGTCACAGCCCTTTGTGATCCACTGATGTTACCCAAGTTACAGTTTAGTTTGATGATATGTCGATATAATCAGTCAAATCAGTTCAAAAAAGATGATTGGGCAAAGTTTAGAGAAACTTTCTAGTCTAGGCGATGGCCCTGCGTCCGTCTGGAACACTGCAAACTCAGTTCTTGAGGTCCTTATTGAAGTGTCCTCAAAGTGAATCGTGAAGGAGATTGGCAAAGCTCGTTGACTAGTCGGGGGCTGGGTGCAGGAATTGTAAAATGGAGAATACTATTCCAAGTCGTCCTAAAGTCAAGTCAATAATTAGCCAGCAGCTCAAGCTACTTGGCTTTGTTTCCACGTGCCTTGTTCTGCTTCTTTTCCTCTCAGCTTTTGTCTCACCGTGCCGAAGTCCTGGTCTTTCGGCAGGCCAAGTCGAGAGGTTCTCGTTAGTGCATCGGGTCAAGTCATTCATTCGAAGAGCAGCATTATTCTTTATTCCTCTGCATCCTCTTCCTTTATGCGTACCCTCCTTCTTTTGTTCCAACACCATATCCCTTCGGATGGATCTTACCATGTCATGTTCCTCTCTTTCCTTGCTCTTCTTTATCTCCCTCCATATTCACTTCCTGATCCCAGCTTCCAGCGAATTTCTGCCATTCCAAGAGTGTGCTCCCTATGATTGCGGAGATCAACAAATCAGCTATCCTTTCCGGCATAAAGAGCAACCAAATCACTGTGGGTATCCAGGGTATGAGCTCCGTTGTGAAGGAGATAACCTGACTTTGTCCATGGGGTCCTTGGAATATCAGGCGATCCAAATGGATAGGAGAGCGCAGATTCTTGAGGTGGTGAGGATACATTTATTGAAAGATATATGTCTTTAGACATATGTCAACACAAACATATGTCAACACAACTTTAAACTTCAGTCTCTTCAACTGGGCTGTCACTTACCACAAGTCTGCCTTATTCTACAATTGCAACTCGTCGGCAAGCCCTACACCTTATCTATTCTCTTGTCCCACGTCTGGAAATGGCTAATTTGCTCCCAATGTGGACCTCGCATACCCACTACACGAGCTATGCAACTTCAGTGTCCTTGTCCCGATTTTTCCAATTGAAGCTCCATGTCTACCGCCACCACTGGATGGCAGCGATGATAGTGGTTTAATTAGTCGTGCTAATCTTAGTGAGTTCCCAAAGGAAGGCTTTGAGATCACTTGGACTGTCGACACATTGCAGTGCGAAAATTGCAATGAATCAGGGGAAAGATATGCTGGTATGGCTGGATAGGGCAAAAATTCGATTATTTTTGCCCTGATGGTCCTTATCCAACGACCTGCCATGGATCGCCAATACCAGCAAATGTCCTTTCCATATAGCCATTACCGAGAATCATCCCTTTGGGTATGGATGCTTACTCTGACCCAATATGTGGTTTTCAAATGGCTAAAGTTGTTCAATGAGAAGGATTGCTGGGCATACCCCTCCCTTCCCTTGTTAAAAGGAAAACAACCCGCCCCTGCCCCTGAAGGTTCACAATCTCAATTTGCTGGGCATTCCCTTCCCTCAAACGATGTGCAGTCATCCTCGCCATGGCATACATGATCGTGTTACAATTTAGACTCAAGTTTTAAAAACTTAGTCATCCAATCCTTTGCAATCTTCTCTGCCTTAATTGCTCTATCATTTGGTTGATATCTGTGATGCCCAGGATCCGATGGTTTAAATACAATAAGCAAAGATGCTCTGAGTTTACCGTAAAATTTCACGTGATGAACCAGTAATTTAAATTGGAATGCGTTTAACCAATGAGTCAATTAACCTAAATTTTAGGTTTGATTTGTTCTTTACTTTCCGCAACATGAGCTCTTGATCCCTCAAAGTGAGAACCTTAAAAAAGGTTTCACTTTAGAATTTCAACTACATAGGAAGAACTCCGGAGGAAATTGCTTCGCATGTTTCCTGTGTCTTCCTCATCACTTCCACCCTCACACCCAGTTTCAACGCTCGATAGCCATCCCTTTGATTTCCTTCCTCCAAGAAATTTCAGAAGACTGAAACTGGTCTCGGTCAAAGTCAACAGTTAGAATAGTTTTCTATATTATATTGAGGAAGAATTAACGACGTCCATCTCTTTCACACTTCAGTCCGAAGAAAGTGAATGAATAAAGAGAGAATTTCTCCAACGTCAGCTTGTCCCTCTGAACTCTAAACCCTCATTCCAATTGATATTCTCCACCCATGAGAGCATGAACTTACTCAAATGGGTGACGCAGCCACTCTCCTTCCCTCGTCCACTTCACGCTCCATCCTCGTCTTCGTCCTTGTTGTCCTCATCGTCCAACGAGTTCCTTTATGCAAGGGAGACGACGATGTCCACTATACTACCTGTGGCCGCTCTTTTAATTGTGGAGCCATCACAAACGTAACTTATCCTTTCTGTGGAGGGGATCGACCCCAATTATGTGGACTTCAGGGATTCAAGCTCGAGTGCTATGAGGATGAATACCCTATCCTTGAGTACCAAGCACAAAAGTACCGAGTCCTCAAGATTGATCAACATCTTCGTAGGATGACGATCCGAGGATGGATCTGATGGACGGTCCGTGCTTGGGTGAGTTTAGGAATACTATCACGATGGATTCCACTCTCTTTCATATGACCACAGCCGTTAGGAACCTCAGCATCTTCTACGGATGTTTGGCCACGTTGAAGAACATAAGCAACGAGTTCGAGTGCTTCTATGATGACTTCAGGAAGTCGGCTTTCTTCATGGATGACATCTTCTTGGACAGACTGCTCCCGGTTAACCTCACCAGCTGCCTCACGAGCATCAAGGTTCCTGTTCTTCAGAGTGCGCTCGATGAGCTTGGAAGAGGCAATATCAGCTTGCAAGAAGCTCTGAAACGAGGTTTCGAGGTTCAGTACAGTGACCAACCTGAGTGCTCGGCGTGCGCCTCTTCTGGCGGCTTTTGCGGGAGAAACTTTTTTTATTTACCATCTAGTTTCACGTGTTATTGCCACGACAAACCCCACGCTCATACCTGCAATGACCCTGGTACGTTCTTTTGGTGGCATTCCCAGGTGATCATTCTCAACTTCATTTGGTAGGTTCTAGTTTATATCGGCACATGAGATTCTGTTATAGACCACGTAGATTATGCACGAAATCACTAAACTTTAAGCTGCTGTGGAGTTAGTTTAGATTAGTTCCACAGAGATCACATGGCCAATGGACCCTGAGATTTTGTCCAGAGAAAAATCCGATTCAACCGAATGTGATCCGCCTGTTTCTTTTGTTGGAACTTCAATGGCGCTACTCTTTGTTTTGTCTTCCTCCATCTAAGAATATTACGCGATAAGAATTAAGACTTTTCTTTCGTTTTTCTCTTTGGTGGCGCAAAGGAAGAGGAAATTCCAACTTAGCTACTGCTTGGCCAGCAATTCTTCGCGAGAGAGAGAGAGTGAGTCGTTTTCGCTGACTAGTCACGGAGGTCCGTGCGAGCCAAACACGTCCCAATGTTGAATTGTCAATGGTCAACGGAGGAGGAGCTCCTCAGGAAGGCAATTTAGATTGGACTTCCTTTTAGCCCCGATTTGACTCTTGATTCAGGCCCATGAAAGGGAGCCCAAAATGGGCCCATTGATGTGGATTTGGGCCTTCAATTTAGACTATAGGATCATGGAAGTCAACATCCGTTGACTAATTCCAAGACTTAGTTGGGTCGTAAGCTATGCATAGGGTTGTGGGAACTTCGACGTGAGATAAAGTCCAGGGAAATGTGATTAATTTTTCATTCGCGCTAAAGTTTGGTATCGGAAAATTAAAAAATAAATAAAAAAAATAAAAAAGATCAACAGCCAATAATTAAGTTGCATTGCTTAGTTAGGATATGTTCTTAATGATTAGGTAAAATCATCAAAGTCAACATTTCGAAAAAAATGTTGGTGGGTCCTCCAACCTAAGTCCCCTTTGACTAGGAAGTTTCCTGGTTTGTTCCTCTTAAGTTTTTTTTTTTCAAGGGGCGAAAAATTCCTCCGCGTAAGCCGTGAGGCGTTTGACTAGTGCGCGCCCCGGAGCCACTTTCCGTCTCCGTTCGGTATTCCTCTCTTCAAAGTCGATGAACCAGCCTGGAGTTCTAGGACCAGTTCAAACCAACACCATTTTGACTTTTCTGCAAATTGCTTTCCACACCCTCTCCTGCCTGTTTCTGCAATCCTCTCTGCCTCCTTCCAGTCCCAAATGAATCTCCAAAGCTTCATCTGCGGAGCTTGTTGTCACCGCTTGGTCCTTGTCGTCGTCCTTGCCAGCTTAGTCTATCAGGCTGTAGCGGATGATGTGAAGTACGAGGCCTGTGCACCTTGGAACTGTGGATATGGCCCAAACATCAGCTACCCCTTTTGGATTTCGGGGGAGCAGGAGTCCTATTGTGGCTATCCGAATTTTGAGATTACCTGTGTAGAGAAATTCCCTGTCCTGAATTTCCCGGAGGGTGAGTTCATCATTGAGGAAATCTTCCATGCGAACCATTCTATCCTCCTGGTTGATGCCCTCGTGTACAATGACACCTGTGGTGCTCCGCTGCATAATATCAGCTTTGAAAGGACGCCTTTCAATCTGAGTTCCACTAATGCCGATTTCTTCTTCTACTATAATTGCACCTTGTCGCCGCGGCCAAATTTTACGTATCCAGTGAGCTGTCCTAGCAACTACAACTATTCTTTTGCTCTTTTCCCCAAGGAAGCATTGCAAGAAACGGCTGTGTATTCTGCTGTCGGCTCCTGCAGTTCTCCAGTTAGTGTACCTGTTCATGTTAATGCAAATACCACTAGCTTGGCGACTATGGATTACCGTAAGATTATGGAGATGGGGTTCCTTTTGAACTGGACCGCAATTGATTGCAGTGACTGTGAGGAAAGTGAGGGACGGTGTGGATTCGAGAATAATAATTTCGTTTGCTTTTGCCAAGATGGCCCTCATTCTCAAACCTGCAATGATGGTAAATGCATGGGTGATTCGGTTTTATTTTTTTTCTCGACGGAGTTTTCGGGTCCACTGTTCTGCTTGATCTTTCGTTTCTACGTGCTGTGGATAATGTGCTTTAACTTCTTCAATTTCTTCGCCTTAGCTTAGATTCTAGGCTTGCTTACTGCTGCAAATGAAACTCTCTGATCTCCTGGGTTCCAAGATAACTTATTGGAACCTTGTAGATTTTGATGTTCGCGAACCTGGAGGAATTGAAAGAAAGAGTAATGGAAATGTTCGTGTTTCTTTCTGCAACAAATTACGAGTTATCAATTGGGTGTTCATGATTCAAGAAGCTTGAAAGTTCTTGCCTAAACATGAGCTGCCCACTTCTTTTTATCAGAAGGACGATAGTTCTGCTTAGAAGACGAAAGTTTTGAGACATGTCTAGAAACATACTGCCGTATCAATTAGTGGCACAAAAAGTTTTATCTATCTCCGCGTCTGATACCACATTGTTGATCATATTGCAGGGTGTTTGCTACATTTATACCAGCAAGAAATTTTATTTTCCTGTCTTCCTGTTCATCCCCTGATAACTCTAGAAATTCAGGATTTTAGCTAATGTCCATACTCTTTAGTCAATCAGCCATATATCCATTTTTATGTGTTTCCAATTTCTTCTGGTAACATGCCACTAATTGATCCGTGAAAAGTTCAATAGGAGGATCGAGCCAAACTGGTGAATTTGTAATCTTTTCACTCGATCATGGCATTTTTTCTTTCATGAAACGGAATGAGCTATAACCTCATGATGTGCTCTGATATTTATTTCTCCTAGACACTTTTAAATGACCTGTTTGCACTTCATTGACAAATTTTTCACTTTTGGTGACTACTGTCTCAGGAGAATCAATTAAAAGAAAGAAACTAGTAGTAGGTAAATATTTCGACTCTCTTCCACTTCTCTACATTCTCCTCTGCAATTTGTTCCAAATTTTTTACATTAAGCTTGCATCATTGCTCAATGGAATCAATATTTCTAATGATGTGCTCTCTCTCCCATAAAATCAGGTTTTGCTTCAGCAGGTGGAACAGCAGGCGGAATGGCGATCATAGTAGCAATTATTATCTTCATCTATCGATCTCGCCAAAGAAAAAAATATAACCAGTCATCCTTTGCCTTGAGAAGCACCTCCTCAATTTACTTCTCCAGGACAGATTCTGAGAAGGGCAATGTCTACCATGGACTGCCCATCTTTGACTACGACGAACTTAAGAATGCTACCAACAATTTCGATCCAGCAGCGGAACTTGGTGATGGAGGCTTTGGCACTGTTTTCAAAGGTAAGAGCAACACTAAAACTGTCCATAGTCAGTGAACCTGTCATCAATGATTTTGCCATAACCTTAACAAGTTTTGCAGGCAAACTTCAAGATGGGCGTGTAGTTGCAGTCAAGAGATTGTATGAAAGCAACTACAAAAGAGTTGAGCAGTTCGTGAATGAAGTCGAAATACTTGCTCGCTTACGCCACCCAAATCTAGTCTCACTGTATGGCTGCACCTCCCGGCAGAGCCGTAGACTCCTGCTCGTGTATGAATTTGTGCCAAACGGCACGGTGGCTGATCACATTCATGGTGATTTAGCTAAACCCGGCTCGCCCCCATGGTCCACCCGTTTGAACATAGCCATAGAAACCGCAAATGCATTGGTGTATCTCCACGCATCTGTTGTAATCCACCGAGATGTGAAGACCAACAACATCCTGCTGAACGAGAATTTCAGTGTCAAGGTTGCGGATTTCGGTTTGTCACGCCTCTTCCCATTGAATGCCACTCATGTTTCAACTGCCCCTCAAGGGACACCAGGTTATGTCGATCCAGAGTACCACCAATGCTACCAATTGACTGAGAAGAGCGATGTATATAGCTTTGGAGTAGTCTTGATGGAGCTCATATCTTCCTTGCCAGCAGTTGATATCACTAGGCATCGCCATGAGATAAATCTATCCGCCCTGGCCATTAGCAAGATCCAAAGCCACGCCTTGCACGAGCTTGTAGATCCAAATCTTGGGTTCGATACAGACTATAGGACTGGAGAAATGATTACTGCGGTGGCGGAGTTGGGGTTCCAGTGCTTGGAGCAAGGCCATGACATGAGGCCATCGATGGAAGAGGTATTAAAAACACTAAAGGAAATACAAAACCGCGGCCACGACATGGAGAAGTCAGACCAAACGGATAATATATTGGATGATGCTGTTCTGTTGAAGAACAATCTGTTGACATCTTCACCGGTTTCAGTCACGGCGAAATGGGTTAGCAACGATTCAACGCCCAATGCCAGTGGTTAGGTTGCCATTGCAGGAGACGAGATCTTCTGAAGATTGCCGATATGTACAGTAGTGAGGTAATGTGCATGAGTGAGGTAAAGAGGACAGCCACATTATGGTATTTTTCCTTTGTTTGTTATCATATTCTTCCATACCGGGCATCTTTACTGAGATGGGAATATTATGTGGATGAGACATAGCAGTTGGCACACTTTCGTCTTTGTTTTCTCTTCTGAATTGAGCATGAGAGCTTAGCCTCTCTTTTTGGGTAGGTACGTGACCACGAAACGGTTCAACATCGACTTCTGTAGTGTGCTAAATGTCTCGTTCGTACCATCCACTGCATTGCCCGAAAAGCTTTGTTTGGATTTCTGCCTAAAACGATACGTGAACCGAGAGCGATCTGATAGAATAGCCATGGCTTATGTTCTTCCTAATTTTTCCATGGAAGCAATTGCAGGAAATGGAGTACTATACTGCCACCAGCTCCTGCTACTCTGCAGTTAGCATACCTGTTTACGTAAATGCCAATTTCCCTAGCCCTAATGGCTATGGATTTTCTTTCTTGAAATGGAATGTGCTATAACCTCATGATGTACCCTGATCTTTCTATATCTTAGACACTTTGAAATCATCTGTTTGCAATTCGTTGACACATTTTCCACTTTTGATGACGATAGTCCCAAGAAACAAAAAGATTGGTCTTAAAGTTGGAATAGGTAATTAATTCAAGACTCTCTCTTCCACTTCTCTATGCTATCCTCTGCAATTTGTTCAGACTTTTGATAGTATGCTTCCCTCATTGCTCTATCAAGTGAGACTGTTGTTCAAAAACACACTTCATTTTCTTAGGAATGGCTGCATTAAGAGCTGGAATTGTGGTCACCCTTATCTTAATGCAAGCTTTGAAGAAGCAGAGGAGCAAATATCTCGATGGCGAAATGAAAATTAAGGGACTCATCTCTTTCAGAAGATACACCTATAAGGACGTCAAGACGATGACTAACTCTTTTAAAGAAAAGTTAGGCTAGGGAGGCTATCACTCCATGTACAAAGGCAAGCTTCAAGATGGTCAACTTGTGGTAGTGAAGTTGCTAAAGAAGCTAAAAGGTGATGCAAAAGAATTTTTCAATGAAGTTGCAAGCATAAGCAAGACTTCTCATGTCAATGTTGTCACCCTCCTAGGGTTCTATTTTGAAGGAAGCAAAAAAGCTTTGATTTATGAGTTCATGCCCAATGGATCACTCGAGAGGTTCATATTCAACAAGGGTAACACTTTGGAGCTAGATCAACAATTGAGTTGGGACACATTGTACTAGATTTCGCTCGGCATAGCTCACGGGCTAGAGTACTTGCATAGAGGATGCAAAACGAGAATCTTGCATTTCGACATAAAGCCTCATAACATTCTCCTTGACACAAACTATTGTCCCAAGGTTTCCAACTTTGGTCTTGCCAAAATATTCCCAAGAGAAGAGAGCATCGTGTCATTGCTTTGTGCTAGGGGCACTGTAGGATACATTGCTCTAGAGTTGATCATAAGGAACATCGGAGGGATTTCTCACAAATCAGATGTCTATAGCTATGGTATGATGGTTCTAGAGATGGTCAGTAAGAGAAAAAATATTGAAGTCACAATAGATTGAACCAGTGAAGCATACTTCCCTCATTGGGTCTACTGATGCCTAGAGCTTCAAGAAGAGCTTGGACTGCTTGGGATCACAAATGAGGAGGACGAATCAATCACGAAGAAGATGATTATAATAGGCCTACGGTGCATTCAAATCGATCCAAGAGCTTGACCATGTATGACCCAAGTTGTGGAGATGCTAAAAGGAAGTGTTGAGGCCTTGCAAATTCCTCCCAAATCCATTTTTTCATCACCCTCAAGATCGCTTACGGCTTGTCCGTGTGAAAGTTCGTATCTACAAGAGAGTAATGACTCAAGTTGGAATTGTTCATCATCAATTATACAAGACCAACACAGTTTGTAATAGACTAAGCAACTACAAAATTAATGATTATTGAGCTTTTCATAAATTTGTGATTAGATGTTTAGGTTGAATTTCTACAAGTATGACTCAAAAATAAGTGAAAAGTGTATTGTTGACACCGAAATTTTCATATATGGGTCTCTATTTCATTTTTATCAATATTAGGGATCTAATTTATGACATAAATTGGCCCCCCTAACCCAAAAATTGATCGCGTATTTATGCACATTGCTCGCTACATCCCATCACGATTAAGGACATTGTGATGTTAAAATTTTCGCTACGGCATGGCATAGGCATAACTGAAATAAAAATAATAACAAATAAGAATAATAACTTAGAACAAATATAAAAATAAAAAATATACAATAAAAAAAGGGAAAGGTCGCCGATCATTTTATATTTCACAGACACATTAAGTTTGTCACACCAATTCACCATGAAGAACGGGCCTCACTTTGAAGCCCATCCGTTGGATTCATGCATCAGCCCAGGAGAGAGCTTTGGTGGCCACCCACACGGCAAGGCACGTATTGGCCGCTGCTCTCTCTCTCTCTCTCTCTCTCTCTTCAGCCACATCCGTGTAGGTTTTTTTTTTTTTTTTTTTTTTTTTTTGGTCGAAACATCCGTGTAGGTTAGACGATATTTTTTCCTTGATTTTCCATCTCTTATAATAATACATATATCTAAGAGCTTCTACATATCTTTATTTGATTATGTAAATCTGATATATTATCTTAGATAGTTATTTCCTAAAACCTATCAACAAACTCCATACTTCATTATGATTCATCAAATAATAGAAATTCCACAATTTTCTACTCATTTCTAATTTGCTACTGTGATTCGAAGGAGCTCATCTTGGCGGAAGTATTAATAGTAAGATTGATGTACTTATTTTGTATCAATCTTTATTTCCTCAATTCATCCTCATTAGAGATTAAACTTCGGAGTTCAAATTCAAATATGAGCAAAATGTCACGGTCTTACAAAGTAATAAGCTCCTTTTTGATAAGATGTATGTGTTTTAACGTCAAGCAGCAATATCTTTGGTAGAATCAGTCTTTTATAATTTTATGTTGGTTAAAAAAAAAAAAAATACGTTTCGGTTTGTATCAAGGTTAATGGCTGTCGGTATTTTAAATCCTCATGTATACCATTGCAAAGCCATGAGTTCCTCATCATCTTTGTTGAATCTTCATGTTCCCTCATGTCATTTCAGCTCATTTAGCGATTATTTATCTTTAAGGATAGCATACGACAGCTCCATTTTTTATTTCGTGCTATTTATGTCCAATTTTGTGTTTAAATCCATCTCATTTGCTCGTATTTAAATTCTGTCAAGCATCATTTTTTTCTTACTTATTATGGTTTTTAATCTCATTTTGATAGCATTTATATCACATTTGCCTGTAAGTTGGTGTATGCATGCACAGTAGCTAGTTTACTTCGATTTCTAGACGTTCGGGCGTGATTTTTTGCTTGTTTATGAGGTGTTACATGGTCACTTGTCGCTGTCCATGAGGTCTTGTTTGGTCCATAAGGCAAGCTCCAAAGCCAACCCTCGCAAGTCTCCATGGTCCGGGGTCGTGTCGGGTTAATCGTTAGTCCCTTTCCTGTAATTTTCGGACTCCAGGCAAACCTTAATGCTTGCTGTCCATCTTCGGGGATTTCGTGCTGATCGTTGCCGGTACTTGATTGATCCCTAATCTACCTCGTGCCCGTCCTTAACCCAAGACAATCTTTTAAATTGGCTTCCAAACTTGTCTCGAGAAAATAACCGACCATCTGAAACCAAATTATCTAATTATTTTTCTCTTTTTTTCTTTGTGTAAATAAATATGATAGAAATTATAATAACATAGTGTGTTTTTAGAAGAATAATTATTTTTTTGGAAATAAGCTAGTCGAGATCAAGAAGGTACATGTCAATTGCATCCTCAACAATTTGGGAGAAAAGGGTACATTTCAAACGCATCTTAATTCCTATAGGGCTTTCTAAACGGGATCATAATCTTGTTCTAGCTCAAAACTCAATTACACAACCTCACAAGATTTTTCAACAAATTAAGAGTCCAAGTTAATCCCATTCAACGCTTCCCTTGGAAATCAAAGACTCTAAAGCCTGCCCTCTTCTTCCGAGACAAAACTTTTTGTGTATTTGCTTCAAGGTTTCGATTGCCATATAATGCTACCCAAACACCGGGCGTGCATTTATGTATGTTTTTGTCACCTATGAGGTAGGCCTTATCTATGGTCTAAGAGTGCAATTTAGTTTACCTAGAAAACACCACAAGATACGAATTTTTTATGGATGTGCATCAAGATTTCAATTGTCATATACTCGAACGTTTCAGTTTAACAAGCTGAAACGTTACAGAGATGTCCAGTTTTGAGCGGTAACGTTTCCCTGATACGAGTTGTTGCACCCCACCGCTCCTCTTCTCCCCAACTTCCAATTTGTCGCAACGGGATTTGGCCCTTCCATAGGGACAATGATTGTGTTGTACTTGACATTCTTCTTTCACAAGGATCACTTTAAATAGTACTGATACTATTGCGCAACGTACGACACAACACGCCACTACACGCCAACATGCCGTTTCTTAAAAATAGAGAAATCTAATACGTTGGAACACGTTGTATATTAAATATTTTTTTTATGATTATTCCGATCAATTTATTTTGATTTAAATTCATAAACAAATAAATAAATGAAAGTCTAGAATGAATTTACACTAAAAACATTAATCCATAATTTATTAATATCACTAATTGTTTCAATTTGACAAATTCAATTCCATTCCAATAATCCATAAAACTTGGAGGGAAAAAAAAAAAGCAATGCACATTCTAGAATCGTATGTCAGACATGTCAAAAGAAGAGAAGACTAGGTTTTTCTTTTTTTCTCATTTATTATTTTTATTTTTTCACATATATACATTTTGACTTCTCATTTATTAAAAAATTTTAAAATTGACATGTGTATCAGAATCACGTGCTAGAAACTCGCATATTAGAATTTTAACTCGAGTGTCGGAAAAATTGATCAGATGTCAGATTTTCCAACACTTGTTGACCGAATGTCAGAGAGTGTCCAAGAGTATTGGATACATGTTAAAGTGCCCGACACGACACAAAGACTTTTGAAAGTGTCAATGCTTCCTAGGGGTCATTTTTGTTTCCCTTTTTTGGGTGACTATACCCTGCCTTTCTCCACTTTCAACTACCTTCATATAATCTATGCGCCAGAAGGGAAACGAGGTTGTTTTATTAAATAATTATGTACAAGACTGAGATATTCCTTCCCAGGCAAACATGTTTCCCGTGTAGCGCAGTAAGTCATATGAATGATGAAGTCGAAAGTGGACGAGAGTTCCCACCTCTTGCAGATAAATATGAATTCTTCGCTCTTGACGTCACTGGGGACCGACACCACAGTATGACTCGTTCTCATTAGATCGGTGATTAATTCCGTCCATGATAGACAAAATTATCAGGGGCTCGATTCTATTTACAAGACGAACAGCATTTGATAACTCAAATACTCGATCTTTTATGAATTAATTTTGGACGAAATCTCCCCATTATATATGTATTAATATTATTCTTAGCAGTATATATCATTAGAAAAAATCCCCAGGAAATATGCTATATGAAAAGATAATTATCAAATCGGTCATAAACCTATTGTACAAATATTAATTTAGTTGTAAGTTTTTCAATTTTGCCAATACAATGGTAAATATTTACGTGAAATTTCGGTATAATCATTATGATCAATTGACACTAGAAATTGTTGGCGTGACGTACAATTATTGCCGATCATCTTAAGTGGCAAGTTGACATTGACAACTTAAGGATCGACATATCAGCAATTTTCGACCGCAATTGATCGGAAAAAGTGTATTAGAATTTCTAGCAAAGATTAAAGAGTATATTAACGAATTTGAAAAATTTAGGACTGAATTGACACTCATAGATTAAATTTAAAAATCAATTGGCAATTTTCCCAGGATTTGTAAAACGTGAGATTTTGCTCGGAAGTTTCATGGTTTGTTCCTAATGGTTAGGCATATCATCATCAATGTCAACATTTCAACACCTTGGCGGGCCCTCCGGCCTAACTGTAATTAAGAGGTCCTTTTGACTGAAGTTTCATGGTTTGTTCCTCAAGATTTTCTGGGGTAGATTTTCCAATGCGAACAATGATGCATTTACATTGGGTGCTTGAATAATGCATAGAACCACTTTATGCCTCGCTTTGCTTGCCATTTGAGCTAGGGCCAATTCAAACCAACTCCATTTGAATTCTCACCCATCCTGCTCTGCCTCCTTCTTCCAGTCCCAAATGAATCTCCAAAGCTTCATCTGCGGAGCTAGTTGTCGCCGCTTAGTCCTCGTTGTCGTCTTCGCCAGATTAGTCTATTAGGTTGTAGCAGAGGATGCACAATACGAGGCCCGCGTGCCTCTGAACTGCGGATATGGCACAAACATCAGCTACCCTTTTTGGATTTGTGGCGAGCAGGAGTCCTATTATGGCTATCCGAATTTCCAGATTACCTCAAGGATACATACCCTAGCCTACTTTCTCAGACAATGAGTTCATGATTGAGGATATCTTCTATGCGAACCATTCGTTCCTTCTAGTTAATGCCCTCGTGTACCTGGACTCCTGTGGTGCTCTGCTGCGTAATATCAGCATTGAAAGGACGTCTTTCAATCTTAGTTACACAAATGCCGATTTATTCTTCAACTACAATTGCACCTAGCAGCCCATAGGTTTTACATATCCTGTGAACTGTGCTAGCAACTCCACCCACCACTCTTTTGCTTTTTTTCTCGAGGAAGGATCGCGGGAAATGGATATGTATTCTGCGATTAGCTCCTGCTACTCTGTAGTTAGTGTACCTGTTGACGTCAATCCAAATATCGCTAGCTTAAGGACTATGAATTACAGTGAGATTACGGAGATGGGGTTCCTTTTGAACTGGATTGCGATTAATTGCAGCAATTGCGAGGGAAGTGAGGGACGATGCGGGGACGATGCGGGTTCGAGAACAATAATTTTGTTTGCTTTTGCCCAGACGGTCCTCATTCTCAAACCTTCTATCATGTTGAGTGCACGGGGGAGTTTTTTTGGTTTTTTCTTCTCGACTAAGTTTTCAAATCTAATATTTTGCTTGATCTTTCATTTCTATGTGCGGAGGTTGGTATTTGTGTCCCACAAGATCCAATGGTTAAAATGGGCAGAAGAACAGCCCAAGTGCCATAACTTGGCACGGGAGGACACTTAAGTACCATAACTTCAAAATGGTACACTTGAGTGCCAGTTTCGAAGTTAAATGAAACACTTAAGTGCCACTCCGGCGAAAATCTGGCCAAATGGCTAACGTGGCAACTTTCCGGCAAGTTTGGTTCAAAACGGCGTTGTTTTGCATGCTGACGTGGTGGAGAAAATGCAAAAACGACGCCATTTCATGTCTAACGTGTAAATACTAATATACAAATTAATTAAATTAGATTTAAACTTAATTTTATTTAAAATATTCAAAAAATTAAAAAATTAAGAAAATTTTAAAAAATTTAAAATTTAAAAAACTAAGAAAAATTTAAAAAAAGAGGGGGGAGGGGGAGGTCGAACGGGGCAGCCGAGGACTAAGCCCTTGCCGCCGCCACCTCCCCATCGTCGCCCGGGAAGGGCCGGCGACGGAGGGGGAGGGTCGGCCGGGGTTCTTGGCCCCCAGGCCCGACCAACGGCTAGGGTTGCAAGCCCTCGCCTGGCCAGGGCCCAGCGACCCCGGCCGACCCTCCCCACTCGGTCGTTGGCCCTTCTTGGCGGCGGCGAGGAGGTGGCGAGGGCCCGTAAGCCCTCGTCGGATCCGGGCGAGGGCCGTGACCCTCACCCCGGATCTGGGCGTGAGTTGCGACCCTCGCCCCAAATCCGAGGGAGGGCTCGAGTGGGGCAAGGGTCGCGGGCCCTCGCCGCCTCCCCCCCGCCACCAAGAAGGGCTGGCGACGGAGTGGGGAGGGTCGGCCGGGGTTGTCGGGCTCGGCCGGGGGCCGGCAAGACCGGGCCGGCGGTGGCGAGGGCCCACGAGCCCTCGCCGGATCGGGCGAGGGTCGCGGCCCTCGCCGACGGTTGGTCGGGGGCCAACGACCTCGGCCAACCCTCCCCCTCCGTCGCCAGCCCTTCCCAGTGACGACGGGGAGGCGGTAGCGGCAAGGGCTTAGCCCTCGGCCCGCCCCGTTCGACCTCCTCCCTACTTTTTAAAAAAAAGTAATAATAATAATTTTTAATTTTTCTTAATTTTTTAAATTTTTGAATATTTTAAATAAAATTAAGTTTAAATCTAATTAAATTAACTTTTATATTATTATTTGCACGTCAAACACGAAACCGTGTCGTTTTTGCATTTTCTCCGCTACGTCAGCGTGCAAAATGACGCTGTTTTGGACCAAACTCGCCGAAAAATTGCCACGTCAGCCATTTGGCCAGATTTTCGCCAGAGTGGCACTTAAGTGTTCCATTTTACTCCAATATTGGCACTTAAGTGTTCCATTTTACTCCAATATTGGCACTTAAGTGTACCATTTCAAAGTTATGGCACTTAAGTGTCCCTCCGTGCTAAGTTATGACACTCCAGGTGTCCCAACCTCAGTTAAAATGTATTGAGTGAGGCTGAAGCTACACTATATTCACAGTAAAAATTTTCAAATGCTAGACCAAAACAACTTGCTTTTCTTTGTGGGATTTTCTTGTGCACAGGATCAAACAAAAAAAGAAAGAAAGATAGCTTCCGTGAATAGTGGTGCTAAAATCTGATGAAGTGTTGAGTTGAAATATGTAACATTCATATATTTGAATTGTAAATATAATTAACTCCATCATGCTATAGGTTTTCATTGTGACATGACCTTATTTATTATTAGTATAAGCACTATAATGAGTGTGGATCCAAGCATGGCCATATATGCTTCAATTCGATACATATGCAGGCTTCAGACCACTTTTTGTCTCACTTGGTATTGGCTTTGAAGTTGAAGAACTAGCACACAACAGTGATAGGAGTTTTTTTTTTTTTTTTTTGGTAAAAGGTAAGTATTATATTGACTTTTGAACCAAGAGGCTATACAACTGTATAGCTAAGGACCCCGGAACCAAAAAGCTTAAACTCAGAAGACAAGGTAGTCAAAAGAGTGGAAGGGTACCGAGAGTAAAGCTACAGAACAGGGAAAGAAAGAACAGCAGCAAAGAAAAAGGCTAAAATAACAGCCGCAGCAGAGGAGAGAAGGGCCAAACAAGGCAGCTTGCACACAAGTCACAACAATGATAGGAGTTAGGACCAACTCAGACCGACTCCATTTGATTTTTTTGCAAATGCTTTCCAAGCTCTTTCCTACCTATTTCTTCTGTCCTCTGCAATACTCTACCTCCTTCCGGTCCATATGAATCACAAAACTTGATGTGAGTAGCTAATTGTCACCAATCAGTCATCATCATCATCTTCACCAACTTAGTCTATGTGGCTCTATCGGATGATGCACAATACGAGGCTTGCATGCCTCGGAATTGTAGATATGGGCTGAATATCAGCTACCCTTTTAGGATTTATGGTGAATAAGAGTCCTATTGGGGCTATCTGAATTTCAAAATTACCTGCAAGGAGATATATCATGTCCTGACTTTCTCGGATAAGGAATTCACTATCAAGGATATCTTTTATGCGAACAATTGGTCCCTCCTGGCTAATGCCCCTGTGTAGCAGGAATCCTGTGATGCTCCGCCCCATAATATCAACCTCAAGAGGATGACTTTCTATCTCAATTCCACTAATGCTGATTTGTTCTTCTACTATAGTTGCACCTCGTAGCCAACATGTTTTTACAAGTCCAGTGGACTGAGTTGGCAACTCCATGTGCCATTCTTTGGCTTTTCTTTTTCTTTTTCTTTTCCCAAGGAAGCATTGTAGGAAATGGATTACTATTCTGTCGTCCGCTCCTGCTATTCCACAGTTAGCACTCTTGTTTCTGTTAATGCCGATTTCACTAGCTTGAATCACTAGCTTGAAGAAGGGGTTCCTATTGAACTGGACTGCAATTAACAGTTAGATCTTTAGGTCGGCATCTGCTACCCATAACATCAAAAGGTATAAATGAATTGAGTGAAGATGCTCCAACTTCACTGTAAAATTCTGCAAGGGTTGGGCTAAAACTACTGGCTTCTTCTTGGGCTTTTATTATGAACACAACCAAATGAAAAGGAAAACTACGTCTCCACAAATGGTGCTAAAATCTGATCGCTTCAATAGTTGAAATATATTATTGATAGAGGTGAACTGCGCACTTAATTCCATCTTTGCACAATCAACGAAAATTTTGTTCATAATGATTGTGGAGAAATAAATACTGAAAATGTTTTCACTGTTATTTAATTACTCTTTATAAGTGCCGTGGATAATGTCCTCAAGCTTTTCCAATTTCTTCGCTCTAGCTTAGACTGTGGACTCGCTTACCGCTGCAAACAAAACTCTCCGATCTGTTGGGTCCCAAGACATCTTATGGGAACCTCATATTTTGATGTTTCTATCTTTCTATGTTTGTATCTTTCTGCAATAGTTAGCTAGTCATCAATTGGGTGTACACGATTCAAGAAGCTTCAAAATTCTTGCCTGAACATGAGCTGCCCACTTGTTTTATTCGCGGGACAACTTCTAATCAATCCTATAGGTCCGCTTAGAGGCTAAAAGAGTTGAGAAATGTCCATAATATACCGCCCATTCAATACACAGAAATTTTTATCTGTCTCCGCCTCTGAGACGACATTGTCGATCATATTGCAGCGTGTTTGCTACTTCTAGACCAGCTAATATTTTTTGCTGTCTTCCTGTTCATTCCCTGATAGCTCTAGAATTAAGGATTTTAGCTAATGTCTATACTTGTTAGTCAATCAGGCACGGATCCATTTGCATGTGTTTCCAATTACTCTGGTAAAAATGTCACTAATCGATCCAAACTGGTGAATCTAATGATTAGGGAGGGGGGCGCTTTACTTCCTAGAAACAGAATGATCTATTACCTCATGATGTGCCTAATCTTTATATCTCTTAGACACTTTGAAGTTATCAGTTTGCAATTCGTTGACACATTTTTCACTCTTGATGACTATTGTCTCAGGAAAGCAAAGGGTTGGACTGAAAATTGGAATAGGTAATTATTTCAAGACTTTCTCTTCGGCTTCTCTACATTCTCCTCTGCAATTTGTTGCGACTTTTTGGCAGTAATCTTGCATCGTTGCTCAATGGAATCAATATTTCCAAAATATCATAGAAGCCTTGAAGAAGTGAGATTGCTGTTCAAAAATATTCTCCATTTTTTTCAGGAATGGCTGCATCAGGAGCCGGAATTGGGATCACCCTTTTGTTAATGCTTCCCTTCAGGAAGAAACCAATGATCAGAATTATTATGGCTTTGATAAAGCATAGGAGCGAACATTTCAATGGCAAAATGAAGATTGAGGGACTCATCTGAGAAGATACACCTACAAAGACATCAAGAGGATGACCAACTCTTTCAAAGAAAAGTTAAGTGAGGGAGGCTATGGCTGCATGTATAAAGGCAAGCTTCGAGATGATCAATTTGTGGCAGTAAAGCTTCTAAAGAAGCCGAAAGGCAATGCTGAAGATTTTTTCAATGAAGTTGTGAGCATAAGTAGGACTTCTCATATCAATGTTCTTAACCTTTTGGGGTTTTGTTTTGAAGGAAGCAAAAGAGCTTTGGTTTATGAGTTCATGTCCAATGGATCACTCAAAAAATTCATATTCAACAGGAGTAACACTTTGGAGGTAGATCAGCAATTGAGTTGGGACATATTGTACCAGATTTCGCTCAGCATAGCTCACGGGCTAGAGTACTTGCATAGAGGATGTAATACAAGGATCTTGCACTTCCACATAAAACCTCACAACATTATTCTTGATGCAAACTATCGTCCCAAGATTTCCGACTTTGGTCTTTCCAAAATATGCCCAAGAGAAGAGAGCATCATGTCATTGCTTGGTGCCCGAGGCACTGCTGGATATATTGCTCCGGAGCTAATCATAAGGAACATCAGAGGGGTTTCTCATAAATCGGATGTCTATAGTTATGGCATGATAGTTCTAGAGATGGTCAGCAAGAGGAAACACATTGAAGTCACGGTAGATCATACAAGTGAAATATACTTTCCTCATTGGGTCCACCAACGCTTGGAGCTCCGAGAAGAGCTTGGCCTGCATAGGATCACAAATGAGGAGGACGAAGGAATTGCAAAGAAGATTATTATAATAGGCTTATGGTGCATTCAGATCGATCCGAGAGCTCGACCATCGATGACCAGAGTTGTGGAGATGCTAAAAAATAGTGTTGAGACCTTACAAATTCCTCCCAAACCATCCTTGTCATCACTCTCAAGATCACCCGAGGCTTGTCAATGTGAAAGTTCGTCTATGCCAGAGAGAAATGACTCGACTTGGGACAATTCAATATCAATTACATTAGACCAACATAGTTTGTAATAGAGTATTTATAGGGGTCAACATATCTACTACTTCTGACCAGGTTCCGCATATACTTCAAGTACCATTTAGTAGAGACGTCCACGACTTCTTTTAGAAAATAAATTTGAGCCCTTCCTTTTGCATATATTTAAAAGAAGCGCCTTCTCATCGTGTACGTAATATAATGAAAATACAAGAAGTGCCGTAGGCATGTTCAGCTAGCAGAGGGCATTTCACCCTCACTCATTCACGCCGGGCGAGGGACAGGGTTTGGTTACCCCATGCCAGCCTAGTCGTAGCCTAGATAGCTCCAGACGTGATGTTCACCTTCATTACCATGAGCCCCCCTAATTTCCAGTTGATATTATCAAGCCAACTGGGAGGCTGGGGAAGGCAAGTATGGGATCTCTCACCCCAGGGTGGTTCTCCCGCCTTTACCTTCCATGAGCAGTTTAAGGACCTACTTAGGTCCAAAGAACCAAATATGATTCGGATTTTAAAAAAAAATGCGCATTTAGATTTTGAAAAAAAATCAATAAATCCTCCAAATGGATCAGATTTCGTACATTACTTAAATTGTAGACATAATTTATTGCGTCAATGCACGGTGCCGACAATCCAAATTTCGAAATTCAATGCTTTCATGTATATCATATGTATATATGTATTCGGTATGATGTTTAGACCTTTTTTCTCTATCAGTTTCCCAGGATTATTATTCTGTAAAGTATTGTAATCGAGAATTTTAGAAAATGAAAATACTACAACCTTATAGCTCTTGATTACGTATTAAATTTTGTTCGCAATGATTGGAGATCATTAATCTATTAATCATAGCCACATATATAATACGAGCCACCGAGTTATATAATTACTAGTTATAAAAGTGTAAGAGAGAACATAAAAAATGCCAATTCCTGCAACTTTCCGTAGACACTGTATTCTATAAAATTTAATCACGAAAATTTCGCTACCTCAAAACTTATTAATAATAACTGAGATTTAAGACACTCAAATGCAGGTGTTTACTAACACCATGACAGCATTGGGTCATAGGCTACATTAAAGGGAGTTGCAACTCCAATGTGGGACAAAACTCCCATAGAAATATGCAACATAAATTATTTAATTTTTTTTTTTTGCAAGCACTAAAATTTGTATAATGGATGAAATGATAAAAAAAAAAAATGAACAATTTTTTGCGTTGCTTAGTAAGAATTGTGGGATAATTACCTAGTTAGTCCCAAATTTATTGTGTACATGCTCATTTTGTCATGCATTTATCAATTTTATCAATGTAGTCCTACACATTAACTCAAAATTTCAAAGTAGTTCTTCCGAAAAACTGACACTGGAAATTGCTAATATGGTGTCCAATCATTGCTGATCGTACTACATGTGGATTCTCATGTCAAGGATTTTCGACAGCAATCGGTCAAAAAAACTACGTAAGAATATCTTGTCAAACTTATAATTATCTTAATAAATTTGAAAAAAATTATGACTGAATTAACATTCATATAATAGGTATAGAACTAAATTGATACTTTTTCCTAATATTTTTGTAACGGGAACTTTGTTCCCGAGTGTAATTTAGAGGTCCCTTTGGCTCAGATGGTTCAAGTTTTGTTCCTAATGATTTGGTAGATCATCATCAATTCTGACACTTCAACACGTAGGCAGGCCCTCCAATGTAATCGTTATTAAGAGGTCCCTTTGACTAGGAAGTATCATGGTCGGTTCCTCTAGACTTTCTAGTGCAGATTTTCGGTGTATGACAACAATGCATTTACATTGGGTGCTTGAATAATGCACGCATGGGACCAATTTCTGCCTCACTTGGCATTTGCTTCGAAGTCGATGAACTAGTGCACGACAGTTATCAGAGCTAGGACCAATTCAAACTAACTCCATTTGATTTCTCTTTTATCCTGCTCTACCTCCTTCCAGTCCAAATGAATCTCTAGAGCTTCAACTGCGAAGCTAATTGTTGCCAGTTGGCCCTTGTTGTCTTCGCTAGCTTAGTCTATTAGGCTGTATCTGAAGATGCACAGTACGAGGCCTGCGCACCTCGGAATTGCGGATATGGCCTGGACATTAGCTACCCTTTCTGGATTTCGGGCGAGTAGGACTCCTATTGTGGCTATCCGAATTTCAAGATCACCTGCGTAGGGATATTCCTAGTCCTGAATTTCTCGGTCAGTGAGTTCATCATCAAGGAAATCTCCTACATGAACCATTCTATCCTCTTGGTTGATGCCCTCGTGTACCATGACACTTGTGGTGCTCCACCTCGTAATATCAACCTCGAAAGCGCGCCTCTTTCGAGGTTGTGGTGCTCCACCTCGTAATATCAACCTCGAAAGCGCGCCTCAGTTCCACTAATGTCGATTTCTTCTTCTACTATAATTGCACATCACCGCTGCCAGATTTTACATATCTAGTGGACTGTGCTAGCAACTCCACCCACCACTCTTTTGCTTATTTTCTCGAGGAAGTATCGTAGGAAATATATTTGTATTATGCCGTCGGTACCTACGACTCTGCAGTTAGTGTACCTGATTATGTTAATACAAATATTGATAGCTTGGCGACTATGAATTACGGTGAGATTATGGAGATGGGATTCCTTTTGAACTAGACCACATTTAATTGCAGCGACTGCGAGGGAAGTGAGGGATGGTGTGGATTCGAGAACGATGATTTTGTTTGCTTTTGCCAAGATGGTCCTCATCCTCGAAGCTGCAATGATGGTAAGTGGATGGGGGAGTTTTTTTTTTTTTTTTTTTTTTTTTTTTTTTTTTTCTGTTTTTGCTTCTCGACTGAGTTTTCATATCTACTGTTTTGCTTGATCTTCCTTTTGACATGCAGAGGTTGGTATCTATGTCCCACAAGATCCAATAGTTAAAAAGTATTAAGTGAAGCTGGAGCTACATCAAATTCACAGTAAAAATTTCAAATGTTGGACCAAAATAACTTGCTTTTTTTTTTTTGTGGGATTTTCTTGTGCATACGACCAAACAAGAAAGAAAGGAAGGAAGGAAGGAAGAAGGAAGGAAGGAAGGAAGGAAAGAGAGAAAGCTCCCGTCTATTCTAGTGTTGCTAAAATCTGACGAGGTGTTCAATTGAAATAGGTAACATTGATCGATTTGAACTATACATATAATTAACTCTATCATGCTATAGGTTTTGATTGTGACATGACCTTATTTATAATTAGCATAAGCACTATCATGAGTGTGGATCCAAGCATGGGCCATACATGCTTTTATTCGATACATATGCATGCTTCAAACCACTTTTTGCCTCGCTTGGTGTTGGCTTTGAAGTTGAAGAACTAGCACACAATAGTGATAGGAGTTAGAACCAATTCAAACCAACTCCATTTGATTTTTTTACAAATGCTTTTCGCACTCTCTCCTACCTCTTTCTCTTATCCTCTGCAATTGTTGTTTTTGAAAGAACAAAGGAGTTGATAGCAAAAGCTGTATATATTATTCAGAAAACTAAAAAAAATGCTTAAATACATACTAAAACTTAACCATAAACCCATGTTGCCCACTTATAGCTTGCCTTGTCCACAAAACCAGCAACAAACTAACACAATAGCTAAAAAAGTATCAAAGTCACAATAGATCAAACCATTGAAGCATACTTCCCTCATTGGGTATGTCTAGAGCTCCAAGAAGAGCTTGGACTACTCGGGATCACAAATGAGGAGGACAAAGTAATCGTGAAGAAGATTATTATAATTGGCTCATAGTGCATTCAAATCAATCTGAGAGCTCGACCATGTATGACCCAAGTTGTGCAAATGCTAAAAGGTAGTGTTGATGCCTTGTAAATTCCTCCCAAACCCATTTTGTCATCACCCTCAAAATTGCTTGCAGCTTGTCCATGTGTAAGTTCGTCTCTACAAGAGAGTAATAACTCAAGTCAGGGTTATTCAATATTAATTACATGAGACCAACATAGTTTTTTTTTTTTTTTTTTTTTTTTTTTTTTTTTTTTTTTTTTTTTTATTCTGGAGGAACCGCCTTGGCCGACAGCCGCCTCGTAAACCCCCAGGTGACGCTAGCCCAGGACCCACCACCAGGGCGCCACGCTTAAATCACCACACGGCGTTTCGGCCTCCGCCGCGGGGCCGAACCTTGGCCTCCACCGGGGAGAGCAAAGGCTCTACCATCCACGCTGCAACGGCCGGTAGTGAGACCAACATAGTTTGTAACATACTATTTGGAAAAAAAAAAAGGCAATTGCAAAATTAATGATAATTGGGCTGTTTATAAATTTGTGATGAGATGTCTCGGTTGAATTCTACAAGTGTGACTAAAAAAAGAGTGAAAAGGGTATTGTTGACATATAAATTTTCACATTTGGATCTCCGTAGCATTTCTATCAATATTACGGATCTAATTTATGACCTAAATTGGCCCCTTAACCCAAAAAATTGCATTTATCATTTAGTAATCACATTGCTTGCTACTTCTCATCACGATTAGGGACATTTTGATTTTAGAATTTTCGCATAGGCATAACTATAATAAAAATAATAAGTTAAAATAAATACAAAATAAAAAAAATTATACCATAATAAAAGGGAAAGAGGCTTACGGATCACTTTATATTTCACAAACACATTAAGCTTGTCATACCAATTAAGGCCCTCTCGAGTGGGCCGGGGCGCGAACCCAGCAGATGGGCTTCAAAATGAGGCCCGTTTTTAGCCCACGAACGGAGGTGAATGCATTGGCCATCCGTCTGAACTTTTGTCGACTCAAACAAAGAGTTCATTTCCTGTTTGTTTCTTTTTTTTTTCTCTGACCCAATCAACAAGTCCGCACTATTCCTTTTCTTTATTCTTTTCTTTTCACGGTCAAAGTCCTATTCCACTTTGACTCCAACGTGAAAAATGTTGAAGTGGACTTTAGCGCTGAAGCAATTTCCGAACATGTAAGATTCGGCTTTTAACTTTGAAGCTTGTAGACGACCTGGGAAACACGGTTGTCTGCGACGACCAAGACCAAGACATTCCTTCACCACCAAACATTTTTTGCCCATGCGGTGCATATTACATATACAAAGTTGAAAGGGAAAGAAATAGGTTGAAGAATAATGCTAAGCATGCTAGATGACTAAAAAAATTACTTATGTAGTTTGGGACATCACTTAGTAATTAATTTAATGGACTGAATTTAATTTACCTAACATCACCTCCTCATCTTAATATTCACATAGGCTAGCTACCATATACAAGAATACTAACATCCTCTATTATATTATGGCTGTTAATTGCATTGATGCATGGTGCTGATGATGATGGATTTCGAGCTTCCATACTTTCATATGCTGTGGTATTAATGCTCTTCATCTATAGTGTTCTATGTGTTTGGCATGATGATTGGACCTTTGCTCTGTAATAGTTTTCAATATTATTGTATTATACTCGAGAAGTCTAGAAAATGAAGAATCCTCCATTGCCGCTCTCTTCCTCAACTTTTTCCACTTTCAAATCCATTCGTATAATTCGCGCGCAACTCGGGAAACACGGTTGTTTGCGACGACCAAGACCAACACATTCCTTCACAGCCAAACATTTTTCCCCATGCGGTGCATATTACATACACAAAGTTGAAAGTGAAAGAAATAGGTTGAAGAATAATGCTAAGTATACTAGATAAATAAAAATATTACTTATGTAGTTTGAGACATCACTTAGTAATTATTTTAATAGACTGAATTTTAATTTACCTAACGTCAAGGAAAAGTGTTGAAAAAGTCATAAACTTTTTGCGTTTGTGTCAGTTTAGTCATAAACTTTTTTTTTTGTGTCAATTAATTCCTAAACTTTTTTTACGTTTGGTCAATTGAGTCCTTTCCGACCAATTTTGGCCGGATTTTACTGACTAGACGTAAGCTGGTTGATGTGGCTCGATCGCAGACGACGTAGACAATTTTTAATAATATTTTAATAGTTTTGAACTTTTGAATTTTTTTTTCTTTTTCTTTTTTCTTTCTTCTCCTTCTTCCTCCAGCCAGTCACTAGACCTCAGCAACCAGCTAGAGGCGATGGCTAGCGAGGTCGAGGTTGACCTCACCAGCCACCTCGCCAGTGGCCGCGAGGGCGACAAGGCTCAGCCTCAAGTTGGCTTGCGCCAGGCTGGCAGGGCTCACCCTCCCCAGCCATGGGTGAGACTCAACCCTCGCCAGATCCGGCGAGGGCGAGCCTCGCCCGCCCGACGCGAGGCCGCCCTCGCGGCCACTAGCGAGGTGGCTGGCGAGGTCAACCTCAACCTTGCCGGCTATTACCTCTAGCCAGTCGCTGAGGTCCGGCGACCGGCTGAAGGAAGAAGGAGAAGAAGGAAAAAATAAAAATTCAAAAATTCAAAAAATTTAAAAATATTAAAATATTATTAAAAATTATCTACGTCAGCACTGATTATGCCATGTCAGCCGGCCGATATCTAGTTAGCAAAATCCAGTCAAAATTGGCCGGAAATGACTCAATTGGCACAACGTAAAAATGTTTAGGACTTAATTGGCACCAAAAAAATGTTTAGGACTAAATTGACACAAATGCAAAAGGTTTATGACTTTTTTAACACTTTTCCCCCTAACGTCACATCATCATTTTAATATTCACGTAGGTTAGCTACCATATATAAGAATACTAACATCCTCTATTATATTATGGTTGTTAATTGCATCAATGCTTGGTGACGATCATTGATTTCAAGCTTCAATACTTTCACGTATATGCCATGGTAATAATGCTCTTCATATACATTGTTTATGTGTTTGGCACTACAATTGGACCTTTGCTCTGTAATAGTTTTTCAATATTATTGTATTATACTCGAGAATTGTAGAAAATGAAAAATCCTCGATATTGTAGTACTCAATTGCACATGAAGTTTTATTTGTCCAGGATTTAAGATGATTAATCCCTTAGTCTCACTATGGCCACAGATATGATACAAGATATCAATCTCACTCTATCGAGTTATTATCTTTTTTGGTGTAAATATGTGAATATCATTAATTAGATGAGGTACAAAAACTAATTATGCAAGAAGATAGAGGAAGGAAGCCTCCATATAGTAGCCAATAAAATGTTTGCCGGGAAGTCAATACACTTTTGGTAAAGTGACATCCTATCTCTTACAATCTTTTGAATCCTTGCTAACAAAAGATAAGGTTCAATCGACATGTTTTGAAATCATTTGCAGTTACATTCCATCCAAATGCAATAGACTGTCACTAAGAAAGACAACTTGAGGAATCTCACTTCCAAGTTTTTGCCCGTAGTGGCCCCAATCATCTATTGAAGTTCTAAGTTCCAACCTCCTACATAATGCCAAAATACTATGCCATACACTATTTGTCTATGTGCACTAAAAAAATAAGTGGTTTCTATCTTCTGTACCAGTCATGCAAAAGTTACACTTTGTATCTACCGAAGACAGCCAACCGTGATATGGCTATTGTTGTCAGTAGTCTATCTTTGCAAACAAGCTAACCAATAAAATTATGCTTGCTACTACCATTGGTCCAAATTAATTGATACCATTCCACGGTCGATCCCTCTTGTCTAAATTCCCCGTATACCTCTTTGCAACAGTATGTTTTGCTAGAGATAATAGGCATTAGAGCATGTCTTAGCTTGAGAATGCATCGTCAATTTCAAGCCATATTGCCATTTATGTCAAGTTGCATAATGGGAGTACCTCTGCATTTGATATGTGAACCTAAGTACTCCACATGGATGAGGATGGAAGATTGATGAGGCGTCAAAGAATGTCATCGATACTTTATTCCAGAGTTTCAGATCAAGCAAGCCTAGACCTCCCTCCTTTTTCTTTAGTGAGCATGCTACATTCCATGCAACTTTGTGGGATTTGTGAGTTTTTGCATTGACATCAAGTTATTATCTTATTAAAGACTAAAAGTATTAAAGAGCTGGCTTGGGCTCTCTCCCCCTCATGAAAGGAAGAAGTTCGAATTCCAGAGGCGTCGTTAGGGATTCTTACCTGGAGTATTGTGGTGGTGGGTCCTGCAGTCGCTCCCACAGGATTTGCTCGCTGACTATCGGCTTACAAGGTTCCCTAGATTACCAAAAAAAAAAAAAAGTATGAAAGAGAATGTATTAAAATTACACAACGAAAATTTTTGTTACCGCATAAAAAACTAATAAACACTGTGATTCAAGAAACTTGCCGCTGGTGTTTACTAAACCCATAACTACATTTGGTTATAACTTACATTAAAGGGAGCGGCAACTCTGAAACGGGACAAGAATTTCAATTTTAATGTGTAATATAATATAAACAATTAATTTTTGTTAGCACTAAATTTTTGTCTATTGGAAGAAAAGAAAAAGAAAAATTCTACAATTGATTTGCACTGCTTAGTCGGAATTGTATAACGGGAGGTTTGTTCCTAAGAGTAAGTATCGTTGTCTCCTTTCAATATTGACGTCAAATCGAACCTTTTGAGGTCAAAGCCAAGACAAGCCTGGTTGTTTACTTTCCATTCCGATGTTAGAATGAACTCAGTTTGGGAAAATTGTCCAAAAAGTCTTAAATCTATTGTACTTTTGCCAATTCAATCCTAAACAATTTCATTTCTTGCCAATTGAGTCCATTCGTACAATATTGGCCGGAAAATGCTAACGTGGATGTCAATGGTGCCACGTAGGACAGCTAGCGATGACGTGGACAATTTTGATAATATTTTAATTTTTTTAAAATTTTTTTTCTTTTTTTCTCTTTTTTCCTTTCTCTTCTTTTTGGCTTTCTTCTGGGCCTTTTGCAATGGCCGGCCGGCAATAGGGGATGCCCGGCCAGCTAGCCTCACTCACCATAGGCGAGGCTCGACTGGGCTAGGGTGAGCCCCAGTGAGGGAGGCCCTTGCCTAGGCGTGGCCTAGCAAGGGTCGCCTGAGCGAGGCCGACCCTCCCCTAGGCCAAGTGAGGCTGACCTGCGCCAGGCTAGGGCAGCTCGCTAGGTGTCAGCCGAGTGACGACGACGTCGGGTGAGGCCACCCTGGCTTGGGTGAGGGCCAGCCTCGCCAAATTTGGCTAGGAGAGTCCTCGCCAGCAATCACCCTCGCCTAGGCGAGTGTTGGCCTCAAGGCGACCTCACCGGGCATCAGCCAAGCGAGGCCACCTTGGCTGGGCGAGGGCCGGTCTCACCAAATTTGGTCTAGGCAACAACTCCCCTCACTAAATCTGGCGAGGCCAGCCCTTGCCCAAGCCAATGCGGCCTCGCTCAGCAACGCCATCACCCAACCAATGCCTAGTGAGGCCACCTTGGCCTGGGAGTAGGTCAACCTTGCCCATGCAACCCTTCCCGGACCGTGCTTGGGTTAGGGCTACCCTCACCGGGGCTTGCCCTAGCCCGATCAAGCCTCGCCTGTTGCGGGCGAGGCTAACTAGCTAGCTGTGGTCGACAGCAGGCCGATCCCCAGAAAAAGGAAAAAAAAAAACCAAAAAGAAAAGAAAGAAAATGAAGAAAAAAAGGGGAAAATAATAAAATTCAAAAAATATTAAAATATTATTAAAAACTATCCACATCAGCGCTAGCATCCGTGTCACCATTTTCCGTTCAAAATTGGCAAGAAGTGAAAACATTTATGACTAAATTGATAAAGTTAAAATGTTTATGACGAAATTGATAAAAGTGCAATAAATTTAGAACTTCTTGAATAATTTTCCCTGTCATGCTCAAAGCCAAGTCAAGCCTTAGATTGAATATCAAATACATTAGCACTATGCATTTATATAATGATTGGTCCATTATTTTGATTTATAAAGTAATGTCCGGAACAATATTAGTCACCTTCAATTGCCTAGTATACTGTTTCTTCCCCTTTATTTACCTTGCGGGAAAGAAGAGAAAACGATCCAGCATCTAATTTTTCCTAGAAAAGAAGATACAAGTAAAGCTAACAATTCATGTTTCAATGATTTATAAATTAGTAAATATGCTACAAAGATATATAGTGTACTATGTTTCGTTTAAGTCCGATATCACTAGTCTCATGTATAGAGACATCTCGGGAGTAACTCAACCTGGCTGGAAAAAAAAAAAAAAAAAACTTCGATTTTTGACTCCTTCAAATCAGCGTAAACGCTGAACAATTAAAGTGTATTTTTCTGGTCTTCCTTTGTTTCTTCTTTCTGGCTGCCTTTCCGGTTTTGCATGTGGACGCCAGCGTAGCAAGCACGAAAGGAGCATTGACTCTCTCACTTTTGTCTTTCCATCGAGATATTTTCTACGAAACATGACATTTGCAGAGAGTGATACAGTCGAACTTTAAACCATTGATTGGACTTTAAAAGCTTTGGTTTATTTCACAAAAAATGAATAAATTGAAATATATTTTTATAAAAATAATTACTTATATTGTTGCAAAAATAAATAAATGAAAAATATTTATACTATCTACAAAAGTATTTAGACCTAAATTATTATTGATAATAAAATTATTTTTCATTAAATAATTATTTCAAATAATACGAACGATTACTTATCAGTTGTCGATGTATGATAACAAATGAATAGGTGATAGTCGATAAGGGTATTGATTAAAAGGAGCTATGGATTACCAATTGAGGTATCAAAAGAAAGTTGGATACCTAGAGGACGTCAAGTTATGAGTTTGAAATCATTGGTGAGTGAGGCAATAGGTTCAAGAAGTCGTGGAGTGACCAAAATGCAATTTTAAGGGATTAATCACTTGAAGACTAAATCACGGCATCATGAGAGAATGAGCCCAAGATTTTCAGAGACGAGGGAACATGGGTATAACCGTAGGAGAACTAGTTAGAGATGGTTATGACACAACCACTATAAACACCATTGTTCGTCTATGAAGGCCCCCCGACACACAAATAAATCAATCTACTATTCTTTAGTTATTCTTTACTTTTCCGCGTTGTAGTTTTATTTTCTAGACTCGCATCGTCAATTAAATTTCGGCGTATTTCTTAGATGTAGTTTCTAAATCCACATTGTCAATTAAATTTCGGTGTGTATCTCTATCCCAATTGTCACGTCATTAGTTAAATTCTATTGTAGCATCTCTGCATTCTCAAGATTTATTGTTGATTAAATTTCGGCACAATTTTTGTACGTACAATTGAAGTGAGCTTCGGGTTTTTCTTATTGACTGATGATATCTTCTGTCTGGAGTTGCCACAATACCTATCTCCTTTAATAAAAATTGAAGAACAACTTTCGATGAAAAATATTTCGTTGCAGGATCCAATTTGTGAGGAACACTAGCCCAATAGATGGATCAAACAACATATGAGTCAAATTCTTGTGAACAACTTATGATAATTTGTAGAGACCGACGTAGAGACTGACATAGAATTCTATATGCTCGCATATTTATATGCTATTTCTGCATTAGCGACGTATGACTATAATATGTCGTTATTACTGTATTGGAACTTTTTATACACGTAGGACTGCTCGAACATGCAAAATAATTCCTCGAAAATCTTTGATTCAAGGTGCATTTACTTAAAGCAAATACCATTTGGTTAAGTGAATTTTGATGTATTTTTGCAAAATAATTTTTAAGTTAAAAGAAAAAAGAAAAGAAAAGAAAAATAGGTGAAACAGAGCACCAACTATTGCTCATTATCTCCGTCTTGCAAACAAATCAATCATTGATGAGGATTGAACTGTCTAAGGGGCTAGACGAGATGATGCCAAGGTCATGCGATCTCAGGCAAGGTGACACCAAGGGTCACATGACCTTGTCAATCCCAACCCGCATGAACCTAGACCCCGTCGAGATGATGTGATCATCTGTTTTGTTATTGTTAATTTTTTTTTTTTTTGAGAAATATGTTTGGCCACTTCTCCTAAATTCGATGAATTGAACATTCTCTTAAGAGTCATGGAAAGAAATTTCGCATGGCTCACCAAATTGAGAAAGAAGGAAAGTGTTGCGCATGCTTATATGTCTATAATAACCACTGAAATTCACATGTCTTAATGTCCCACGGACGCGATTTATTCCGATTGTCGATTATGTCTTGATACACAACAATATAATGCTTTGATTATTTGGTGTGTTTTCTCTAATTCATCAGCATAATGTGGAATTTTGTATCTCCTAGAGACATAATTCCTCGAGAGGGAGAACTACCTGATCAATCATAAATTTATTGTGTGAATGTCAATTCAGTTCTAAACTTTCTAATTTTATATCTTTATGGGAAATTCAAGTATAGCCTTGCCTGAAATTGTTGACATGGCAAGGTGCCACATAAGATGGCTGGCGGTAAATGGGCCACCACGTCAATAATTTCTAGCATAAATTAACCGGAAATACTACATTGGAATTGCGCGCAAAAGTTTATGACTAAATTGGTAAAATTGAAAATTTTAAGATTAATTTGTTTTTGTACAATAATTTGAAGATTAATTGGGTAATTTTTCTTTACTTGGGAAACACACCAAAGAGATTCACCTCTAAATAGAAGGCGCAATTGTGAATTGGCAATTTTAGGCGTAATGAATTGTTTAAAGTCGGACTTAACGACTCTCTCCAAGTGTCAATTTCTTGGAAACAATCTCAACGAAAGGGACAAAAGTGAAAGAATCTACGCCAAGTTCACACCTATCTTTGATTTTTCTAGCTTTAATATCCAATATGAACGTGAAGGCCACGGGCCCTTCGTCTATTTTAATGCAACTAGAGCATTACGACGATTATAGTACTTGTCGCATATCAAATTTTACTCGCAGTGATTTAAGATCATTCATTGCTTAATGTCGATGTGGTCAAATATATGACACAAGCTATCGAATCAAACTCTATCAAGTCATGAACTTATTGAAGACTACAACTATAAAGAGAATATGACACGTTGAATTTCAAAATCCGTAAATTTCTTTGGTAATTTCTTCCTTTCTGTATTAGATTTGAATTGCAAGATCCATCAACTTCTTCAAGATTTCTCAATATAGAAAATGCCAACGACTGTTACTTTAATTGTTAAAAACTGTAATTTCATAAAATTTAATCATGAAAAATTTCACTAAATTAAATTCCCCTAAATATATTTAAAAAAGTGTAATCAAGCCCTGCTTGCTTTTTTTTTTTAAAAAAAAAAAAGCTGTATTAAGCTCTAAATCATGCCTTTCAGTTGAAAGAAAAATTGATATTAGAAAAAATAATAAAAGATAAATAAATAAATAAAAAGTTATGGTCTAGTGAAGTCTCCAACTTCTTACTTAATTAAGTTAGCCAACCATGAGATTGCGGACAAAGTGTGTGTAAAGATCAACACGTAAAATTCTACACACTGGTGTAATTATACGTTATTTTTCCGCCAATGACTTATGACCATATTAAATCGTTATTAATGTATTAGAAATTTTTTTTCAACGTAGGATTACTCGAACGTTGCACGCAAAAAAAGAGAAGAAAATATCAAAGTCAAATTTGTGTAGCCTTTGATCCAAAAAAAAAAAAAATTGTGTAGCCTTTAGTCTCAATGAAGACTTTGACCACTTTTATTAAATAGGCGCTCCATTCTAAATTACTAGACGATCATCTTGTTCCTCACCAAGGAGAAAATATTCGGTGGTTAGCAACTACCACATCATCGGTTGACCTGGCGTATATGCTCCACTAAAAAAACGACATTTGTCCGAATATGTAGGAATTGAAAAATTAAAACCGAAAAGGTTCAGACGCTCCTTTCTCTCTCCTCTGGCTAGCCATTGACATAAGGAATAATAAATGCATTGTCCCCAGTCAAAACCCTCTCTCTCATCTTTTCAATTTTTCAAGGGTCGTAAACCCGGCGCTTTATCTCCCCCCATTCCTCTTTTTCTCTCTCTCTCTCTCTCTCTCTCTCTCTCTCTCTCTCTCTCCTCTTTTCAGAGAAAATGTTTGCTGGTTTCTCACCGATCAAAAAGAAGATGACATTTTTCTTCGTCCATCTTCTCCAGAAAATCGAACATTGTAGCAATTTTTTCCATTAATGTAGATCAAGCAATAGGCGTAACCCCAGATGACCAGCGCCCGGAGAGAGGGAGATTATTCGCAGTCTCCAAAAAGAATTTGGTTGGAAGCTTTAGGTTACTGACTTGAGCTGTCAAAGCTGGAATGAAAAAACGGTTATGAACTTGTGAAAAATTTTGTTCTGAAAGAAATTTTGGGAATGGGAAGGCTCGATTCTCCAAATATTTTCTTCTGAAGTGAAGCTAAGATGCCAAGAAGGTGACTACCAAGAATTTCCCTAAGAAACGGTGCTAGACAAGGCCAACTGACAAAGATGTTCTTCCTATTTCCGAATCCTCATTTTAAAGAGAAAAATCATTGTCGCAGGTTGATTAGCCCTCACTTCCTAGACGAGTATGCATATACTCTGGCTATTGGGGGCATAAATTACACCATTACAGATGTTGAAGAATTGGGTGAATGGATGAAGGACTGTTTGGAAAAGCATCCCATGTTCGAAGCACTGATGGATGAAGAACTCATGAACGTTTTGGTGGTGAAGCTATTGACCAGCGTGACCGAGGAAGACCAAAATGTTGCCAGGAATGGTGGGCAGACATTTCAAGCAATATGTAGACGCATTGCCCCATCTCTATGATAGAAATCACCTAATGGCTCTATGTGTTTTGGGACCACTTAGGTGAACTTTCATGCATTTTTTGGGATCCTTTGAAAGATAGAGATATTTTTTATAATGCAAAAGAGAAATTGCATACCTGCTTCTTCATTACTTATCATGCCTTCCTATTTTTGGTCTCTCGCCATTCTGTACTTTATTTTTTTGGCCAACTATATATACACATTATTGCTGCATTTAAGCTTTGCCACATTGAGAATTCCATCAAGCGGATTTTTTTTAGCAGCAACAGAGCTCTAGTATCAAGACTTGGTAGGGACAGCCTAATTAGCCAATCTAATTGGATCTACAAATGTATATCAATAACAAAATGCCACGAGCGATCGTAAAATGTTGTCCTTTTCAACGTGCTCCAAGACATTCAATTATCCATGCTTTTAGAGCATCAATGATTAGAGTTTGCTATTGTAATGTCAAAAGGCCAATCATATATGGTCTAAGATAGAGGCGACCAAGAAGGAACTGTTCTCGATTTGTGCGCAAAGTTCAATCCTTCTTTGCTGGTTCATGCCGTGACGTGCAATCTCACAGCTGACTTTTCTCCATTATTGTTCATCAGAGAAGCACAAATGCACCCAACTTCATTGGCAAAGAGTGTTTATTCAACCATACTTAGTACTCAAATATACAGCGACGAACTATGCTTCCACTAGAAACCCACACTAGTTAACAAATGGCGGTAGGCAGAGACACGTCGGGCTTCGAGCATCTTCTCGTACTATCGATGGACTTGAAGAGCTTCGAGAAGTTGCCCTTCCCAAACCCTCCGCACCCGCCCTTCTGATACTATTTCTTGTGATTGTCCGTAAGCATGCACCCCACTCTTTGTATGGTCTCTATGAATATGGTGGGCCTGCACAGTCAGACAGCAAGAAAAGCCAGATGAACAACATCAGAGAGGAGGACCAGCAGTGTGCACCCCATTCTTTTTGGGGACTGCGAATAATCTCCCAAAATTTCTTTCAGAACAAAATCTTTCACAAGTTCATTACCGTTTTTCATTCTAGCTTTGACAGCTCAAGTCAGCAACCTAAAGCTTCCAACCAAATTCTTTTTGGAGATTGCGAATAATCTCCCACTCTCCGGGCGCTGATCATCCGAGGTTACGCCTGTTGCTTGATCAGCATTAATGGAAATCACTACAACGTTCGATTTTCTGGAGAAGATAGATGAAGAAAAATGTCGTCTTCTTGTTGATTGGTGAGAAACCAGCAAACATTTTCTCTAAAAAGAGAGAGAGAAAGAGGAATGGGGGGAGATAAAAGCACCGGCTATACAACCCTTGAAAAATTGAAAAGATGAGAGAGAGGATTTTGAGCAGGACAATGCATTTATTATTCCTTGTGTCGGTGGCTCGCTAGAGGAGAGAGAAAAGAGCGTCCGAGCCCTTTCGGTTTTAATTTTTCAATTCTTACATATTCCAAGTCACCGGACAGATGTCACCTTTTCAGTAGAGCATATACGTCAGGTCAGCCGATCACGTGATAGTTGCTAATCACTTAATATTTTCTCCTCACCGAGAGAAGGAAATGCCAAGCCACCACCTACTCTGCATCCTCTCCGCTTCTCTCTCCCTCCTCTTCTTCTTCTCCTCCGCGAGCTTGCATGGAGTCCACTCCAATTTCTCGACCATTTGCGACGCCGGTGCATCCTCGTTACTATGCGGCAACGTCTCCATCCGATATCCATTCTGGGAATAAAAGCGATGCCCCTGTGCACTGCGGATACCCAGGCCTCGGCCTCACTTGCCCGTCTGGCTCCCCTCACCCAATCCTCCACCTTGGGGACGACGCCTTCTCCGTCACCGAAATCAACTACGACGACGAAACCCTAACTCTCGTCGACATCCACGTCGCCGGCCAGGGATGCCCCAGGGCCCGCCACAACCTCACGATCGGCTCGCTCCCGCTCGATTACAACTCCGCCGACGTCAATCTCACCTTCTTATTCAACTGCAGCGCTCTTCCGCCTGTGTCCAGCCACTTCGTGGCCATCGATTGCTTGCAATTTCGTGGCAAGCGGTCGTACGTGTCCGT
Organism: Eucalyptus decipiens; assembly: GCA_014182575.1. Classification (NCBI taxonomy): domain Eukaryota; kingdom Viridiplantae; phylum Streptophyta; class Magnoliopsida; order Myrtales; family Myrtaceae; genus Eucalyptus; species Eucalyptus decipiens. The sequence goes on along the minus strand of CM024610.1, from coordinate 9,206,178 downwards.
GAAGGAGTTCGCCGAGGCGATGAGCGAGGGGTTCGTGCTTGGCTGGGCGGCGGTGAAGGAGTGCGGCGCGTGCTCCGGCTGGTGGTGCGCGTTCAACCAGAATGAGCAGTTGCTGTGCTTCTGCGAGGACAGGTCAAATCACACGGACGGCTCGTTTTGCAAAGGTAGGATTGAGGTCTGTGTCTGTCCATTTCCTCTCTTTCTTTACAAATAGTTTTGCATCTACGTTCGCCAATCACCATGATTGCTTTTTTCAATGCTTGTCACTTCTTAGTTGCGTGTGATTTGATTTCTGGCATACTTTGATTTTTCAGCAGCTTTAAGAATTAGAAAATTATATACTTAAATTCGTCAATTTCTTAATCAATACTTTTCAAAATTTGAATAGTAACGACACCTACTAATATATCCCATGCAACAAGTCCTACATAAAAACTTAAATTAATAAATAGAGCAAGATTACTCATATATATATATATATATATAATATGAATTCATAGACAAACAAAATTGTTACTTTAGTATCATTCTTGTGTGGAAATTAGAACCACACATAGAATTTAACTAGTAGGGAATGGTACATGCGAAATAAATAAGTGCTGAGCTTGTGATATCTTATTCAATGTCCAATTCCTCCCAAGGAATTGGCACTTAGAAAGAGTTTTTATTTTCATTGCTTGAAACTTGAGCGATTGGTGGGCCTTAGCAATCTCTGTCAAGAAAAAGATGGCAACCTTTGCTTATTACTTCCTATAGCTAAAGATCCCAATGTGGATCATCATCGTAGATCACAAGAGATGGCCCTAGTCCGGCTTGACTGAGGAGTCGAGATCCTTTTCAATTTTTACTAATTGTACCCATGTTGCAGTTTGGGCTAATGATATGTCGATATCATGAGTCAAATTAGTTCAAGAAAAAATGATTGGACAAAATTAGGAATGATTGGCTCTAGTCTAATCCGATTCCAAGATGGAACCGCAAACTGAATCGAGAGAATCGGTCCCCAACATTGAAGACGAAACTGGACCGATTGATCCTAAAACCAGAAATCGGATCATATCGGTCCGGTCCAATCCACGGAATCGGTCAAATTTTAAAGAAGAGTGGTGCGTGAAAAAAAAGGACAAAGAATGCAGTGTGGTTGCCACTTCTAGTCTATGTAGCACTGACATGAACACGCAACACCTGACATGACACGACATGACACGCCGACACGTCATTTCTAAAATAAAAAAAAAGAATTCCAACACATTCCGACACGTTATATATTAAATAAATATTTTTATATATAAATGTAAAAATAAATAAATAATAATAAAAAAAGTATATAATTAATTTATACTAAAAATATTAATCAAACATTTATTAATATCATTATTGTTTTAATTTGATAAAGATTGAACGAGAAATTCAAAAATTGCAAACATGAAATAGTAAACTTGAAGGAACATGTCTTATACTTATCGGAGATTAATGAAATTTTTTATAATCCTAAACAAAATTCGGAATTCATGATATAGACTAGCTTGAAGCTCCTCTGCGAAAATCCAGGACAAGAACTCTCGATGTATGACCAAAAGAAAAGGAAATTACTAAAGTTGCCTCGGAAAATGTGAGAGATAACTCACAAACCAATAACATAGACCAAAAGAGATAACGTGCAAGCGATGCTTACGAGAGGCGGAAATAAGCAAAAAAAAAATTATAACTTTAAGTATGTGGGGGTAACGGAACGACGCCGACGAAAAGAGAGGCGTTCCATTATTACTCACGGGAAGATTAAAATTTATAAGTAATAAACTTTAGAGTAAGAATTTTTTTCTTTCCACTTTATTTTTCTTATTTTCATTATTTTTTTTTTATCTATTTACATTTTGATCTTTCAAGTATTTAAAATTTTTAAAATTGATCCTATGCGTGTCGAAATCACGTGTCGAAATTTCGGACTCACGTGTCGGGTAGAGTTGACCACATGTTGGATTTTTTGACACTCGTTAACTACATGTCGAAACATATTAAAACGTGTCGAATACGTGTTGGAGTGTCAAATGCGACACAAAAATTTCTGAAGAGTGTTAATACTTCTTAGCTTATAGTCCAGCTATCTGATCTCTCTCTATGACATTTATTTTACTTCCTAACAAGTCTCTATCCCATCAAAGACATTTACTTTTATTCATTCTGTCTCCTCTCTCTCTCTCCCTCTAACTTACCGTGAGTTAGTTCCTCCTGTCCCATCTCCAGCTCTCTCTCTCCTCCGCGCAAAACCCACTTCCCTTCCTCCTTCCCCAAAAACCACCGTGACTCAGTCTCCCCTGTCCCATCTCCGTCTCTCTCTTCTCTGCGCAAAACCCACTTTCCCTTCTCCTTCCCCAAAAACCACCGTGACGAGTCGTCCATTTTAGAGAGACGATGAGGACCCCTCCAATTCGCTCCGAGCTCGCTCTCAAGCCCTCATAGATCCTCGCGTCTGTGGTGTCTCCCCCCTCCTATCTCCTCCGCATTGCCCCACCGGCCTCCCGCAACTCCATGGGGGTCAGATAAGCTCCAACTCCATCCTCGTCGCTCTCCTCGACTCGACTCCCACCACACCGAGCTCGTCGAGAAGGCCCTCCTCCTCCAGACGTTGGACGATGCTGTCGTCCGCCATATAGAGAAGGAAAGAGGCGTGAGAGCCGATAGGGAAGAACAAGGTTGAGGGGTTACTGTTCTCTGAATATTTTTAAGAAATAACCAAAAAAAAAAAATCGGTCTGATGCGATCCGGGCGGTTCCATCCTTGGAACCGAAAACCGGACCGAAAATTAACGATTCCATAAAAATGGAACCGGACCGGCTCCTCTAGAAATCGCCCAGAACCGGGCGGTTCCGGTCTGGGCGGTCTTTATGACTCACCCTTAGGCAAAATCGAGAGAAACTCGTCCAGATGACAGTTTAGCCATCTTGGTTCTAAGGCTGTATTTCTAGTCTAGGCGATGGCCTTGCATCTGTCTGGAATGCTACTAACTATGTTCTCGAGGTCCTTATTGAAGTGTCCTCGATTGAATTGTCAAGGAGATTGGTCAAGCTCGTACACTAGTTGAGGCCGCGTGTACGAATTGTAAAATGGGTAATAATAGTCCAAGTCGTCCTCAAGTCAAGTCTACAACTAGCCAACAGCTTAAGCTACTTGACTTTGTTTACACACCCTGTTCTTCATATTTTCTTCTCAGCTTTTGTCTCAATGCGCCAAAGTCTTGGTCTTTCGGGAGGCCAAATCAAGTGGCTCTCATTGGTGCATTGGGTTCAAATCATTCTCAATGTAGTATTGTTCTTATCCCATGCATCATCTTCATTTACATTTACCCTTCTCCTTGTTTTGCTCCAACACCATCTCCCTTCGAATGGATCTTACCATGTCATGCTCGTCTCTGTCCTTGTTCATCATCTTATTCCTCCATATTCACTACCTGGTGCCAACTTCCAGCGAATTCTTGCCGTTCCGAGAGTGCGCTCCTTTTGTTTGCGTTGATCAACAAATCGGCTATCCTTTCAGGCATGTTAGGCAACCAAGTTACTGTGGGTATCCAGGCTACGAGCTTGACTGTGATAGAGATAACCAGACCATTCTGTCCATGACATCCCTAAAATATCAGGTGATCCACATGGATAAGAGCACGCAGATCCTTAAGGTGGCGAGGATGGATTTATCGAAAGCTATATGTCTTGGAACACATGTCAACAGCACCTTAAACTTTAGTCTCTAAAACTACACTTCCAAATACCTTAATTCTGCCTTATTCTATAATTGCGACTCACCGTCATCAAATTCACCTTATCAATTCTCTTGTCTTGCATCTGAACATGGCTTCTTTGCTCTCAATGCGGACCTTGAAAAGTTGCTACAAGAGCGATGCAACTTCAGTGTCTTCGTCCCAATTTTACCAATTGAAGCTTCGAGTCCAGCACCAACACCGGTGGTCAGCAATAGTGCTAACATTAGTCTTGCTACTCTTGGAGCGATCCTGAAAAAAAGGCTTTGAGATCACTTGGATTGCCAACACATTTCTGTGTGAAAATTGTGATATAGCTAGTATAAGTACCTAGAGGGGGGTGAATAGGTATAAAAATAATTTCTCGAGATATGAAAGCAATACTAGGCAATCAATAGAAAGAAAGCTCTCATTTAGTTAATGAACCGAATTATGAACAAAGTAAAACAGAGAGTAGGGAAGAAAATTCAACACAAGGTTTATAATGGTTCGGCTTGTTCCAAGCCAACGTCCACTCTTCTGCACTGACAGCCTACTGGCTGGATTTCACTATGAACAAAAGAGATGTTACAGTAATGCTCTCCATTGATTCCACAGTATGGATATTCTACCACACTTCCTCAAGGTATCTCACGATATAAACTCTCTTTTGTATACAAGGTTTTCGCTCAGCAAATGAACTGACTACGAATCAAGGAGTTTCAAACTTTGGAATTCTTCTATCGCGCACACACTCGAACAACTGGAACGTCTTCCTTTTATACTCCTTTATGCCATCATACCCGTTGGCACTTACCAAAGGAATTCTTCCAATCTTTCCATTGGACAGAATCAATTAGGAAGATCATTCGAGCTATTAAAGGAATATGTCGATAGCCCATCAATTCTGCTCGCCCATACAATCAGGATCTTGGTTTTCATAAGTAGAACCTTCCAAGAATACTTCGTCAATCATCGGATTCTTAATCAATCTTGATTTGAATAAAAGAATCCGTTATGTCATATCCAGCCAAGAGATCTTCTCCAATTGATAAGGCTAAATCCTCAATGAATCACTCATATCTGGATAGCCTTACTTCAACGGATTAGAAACTGTCACTGAGAATAGACTTTAAGTCTTGAGTCTAGCAATTCGGAAGTCTTCAGACTTTGAATAGCAGAGTCTGCAAATCTTCAGACTAGACTGATAGAAACGTTTTGTCAGCTTCAAAATATTCCAGAAAGATTTCTCCAACAATCTCTCCCTTTTTGATGGTGACAAAAATTTCCTGCAAGTTTGAAAAACTTTAACCTGCAAAACATTACTTAAGCAATATGGATATCTCATAAAGATTAATGACATAATGATAATACTAGAATCTGCAACCACAAAAAATAGGTCAGTCTTGCATGTAAAGCCATTCATAAGATATCAATAATACTTAATATAAAAACAGCAGCCAAATTCAAATCCACACCACATTCAGTCTTTATCCAGACACATAAGTCAAACAAAACAAACTAAAAATTTAAACAAGTTAAGTTCAAAGTTTCAAAGCTTGCGTCTCTCCCCCTTTTTGTCATCATAAAAAAAAAGGTTGAGATGAAAATGAAGTTAAATTTGCTTGGGAACGCGAACAAGCTGAAAATCTCCCATAGACTGAACGATGCCTTCCAACTTTTTCAAGTCTTCCCTTAGATGAGCCACTTCTTCTCCTTTAGCATTGGCTTGAATTTGAGTAGAAATGGCTTGAATCTGATCAGACAGGGAAACGGAAGAAACTTGTCCAGCATTCTTAAAGTTCTGAATCTCGCACTCCAAAGCATATATCTGACCTCACATTTCCAAGAGAACATCAAGAATTCTGCGAAAGTCTGCTGTATTATTAGTTTGCGTACTAGCTTCAGCACGGTCTGATGGAGTAAAGGCAGACGATGGTATATCAGCATAATTGCGCAGATTTGGCAATGAAGCACCATGATCCTCCTCAAGAAATTGAGAGGCATAAATGTCCTCTGGATCTACAAGAGAATGACTGACTCCTTCACTGGTAACAGGATAGGAGGTCGTTCCTTTTTGCTCATTATCTCCCCCTGTTTCCATGGCTTTAGGTGGAGAAGAGTGTTTTTTAGGCTCTTCTTCCTCTTAATTTGCTCTCTCCTCTTCTTCTGCTTCTTGCTCCTCTACTTCTCTTGCTTCTTCTCTCTCTTCTTCTTCTCTCTCTTCTGCTTCTTGCTCTTCTTCTTCTTTCTCTTCTTCTCCTTTCTATTCTTCTTCTTCTTTCTCCTGTTCTTCTCTCTCCTTTGCTTCTTTCTCCTGTCGTTCCATTGATTCTGGAACAAAACGACTTAGCTTCTTCAATGCTATAGCAAAAATGGTGAGATCATCTTCCTCATCTTCATCCTCAATGATGAGAGCTCTTCTCTTTTTGGATGAAGCAACCATTGGCTCATTCCCTTTTCTTTTCGCTGCAGAAGAACCGTGATGAGTTTTGACAGGGGTTTTCTCCTTAAACTTCTCCAACGCCTTGTCAAGTTCTTTCAGATGCATTTTCAACACCATTTTCAGTCCTACCACCATTTGGTCACATGGTCGAACACAGAGAATTTGTGGAGGCTGAATATTCAAATGTCTGAATATCTTTGACGCTAGACCTGGATAAGGAAGTTGGCCCTTGTCCTTCACCATTGCTCTATACATGTGGAATAGAATGGTGTGAGGAAGAGAAAACTTTTTCCCAGCATTGATTGCGTACATCAACTTTGCCTCTGAGTTGGAAACATCAGTCTTTGAAGTCGATTTCGGTCTGAGGCAATTGATCATAGTCTTGTGAAGAAGAATGTTGTTCGCACGCATCCTTGAGTAGGACATCCTTCCCTCTGTCATTCTGTCTTTGACAAGTTCCAATGTTGTGCGAGTAATAGAGACATTGATGGGTTGATACCTTCCTCTCTCAACCCCAATTACATCCGCCAGCATATCCACATCAACCACAAAGTCCTGATCTCGGACACTAAAAGATATTCTATTCGCATCCAATAAACTAAGATTTGAATAGAAATATGCAGTTAATTGAGCATAACCCTCTGTGGTGTGAGAACAGAACTGTTCTAATTGAAGAGAATTGAACTTTTCTCTCAAGTTCACATTCACAGCATCTAGGAAATCAAATTCCACACTCCTAGGGTTTATCACCCCACGTTTCAACAATTTGGAGTATAGATCCTTATGTTCCTTTGATCTAAACAAATTCGTCCTCTTTCCTCGAATATCCGCTGCAACACCCATTCTCGGTTGAAATTGGCTGTACAGTTTATCATCATCATTTCCATCTGTTGGATTAAATCCCCCAACACGCGGGTCACTTGGAATGTTTGCTAGGGCTTCTTCTGCCATCCCCCTAGGAGCAATTCCCAAATCTTCCATTTTTTGCAAGAATACGTACTCATTCTCATATCCCTTGTCCTTAAGAAACTCACCGACGTGGTTCAAAGGAGTACTAATACTCTTTAAAGCATGGTAAAGCTTATAAATAAAGCTGGGCTTTTGAACTCTTACAGGATCGGTGTCTTCAACGATTTCTTCCTCTAGTTGATGACCCACACCCTGTGGACTAGATGGTGGAGAATGACACGGTTGAGAATGTTGCGGGCTCTGTTGTTGACTTGGTGAATCCTCCTCCCCAGTGAGATCAAAGTGAATAGGCCCCTTACTCATTCGCCGTGGTCCCTTGCTTGCAATCCTCGAAGACTTTCTTGAAGACGACATCTTTCTTTATCCTTGAAAGATTCTTTGCTTGACTTTCCCAAGAAAAAATGACAACTTTTTCGAAGAGTAAACAACGGAGGAAGACAGGAATGGATGATCGATGCTTTTTAGGGTTTTTGGAGTTATGCAGAGAGGAACCGACTGTAAGTAGCCCAGTCGAAAGAGAAAATATCAAACGTCATAAAGGAAGGTGAAAATGAGCCTTTTTTAAACTTAACTGCCTTTTTCAAAAACAAACAACTGCCATTTTAAATTAATTTTTGAAAAGGTAAACTTGTACTTTTTCACGGAAATTTAAGATAGCATAAATCAGTTATCAATTATCGTACCTTTTCGAGATTTAATATAAAAGAGAATAACTTACAGTCAAGACCCATGATTGTCTGAGTCTGAGAGTCTCTAGACTTTAACTTCTTCAAGCTTAAAGATGTTGAGTTTGGAACGGATGATTTTAAATTGATTTTTCTCCAAAGGCTTTGTAAATATATCCGCCAGTTGGTTCTTTGAGTCAACAAACTGAATCGAAACTTCTCCATTTTGAACATGATCTCTAATGAAGTGATGTCGAATCTCTATATGCTTTGCTCTTGAGTGAAGAATAGGATTTTTGGTAAGATTGATTGCGCTGATGTTGTCACAGTTTATCTCCGTGCATGAATCTTCAATTCCAAAGTCTCTTAACTGTTGCTTTATCCACAGAATTTGTGAACAGCAACTTCCGAGAGCTACATACTCTGCTTTTGCTGTAGAAAGAGCTACTGTACTTTGCTTTCTTGAAAACCAAGATACTGTTCTGTTTCCAAGTAACTGACAGGTACCCGAGGTGCTCTTTCTATCAATTCTGCAACCGGCTAGATCTGCGTCTGAGTATCCAAGAAGAGTGAAGTCTCCCTTTTTGGGATACCACAGACCGATACTTGAAGTTGAAACAATGTACTTGATAATATGCTTTGCAGCACTTAGATGAGATTCTCTAGGGTCTGCTTGAAATCTAGCACAAATGCAAACACTAAACAAAATGTCAGGTCTAGAAGCGGTAAGATAAAGAAGTGAACTGATGATACTTCTGTATATCTTATGTATATCTTATGGTCAACTTTCTTTTCTCCTTCATCTTTGTCTATCTTCAAGGAACTTGACATTGGTATATCAGTCTTTTTGCAATTTTCCAATCCAAACTTCTTGACAAAATCATTAGCATATTTTTCTTGATGAATAAAAGTCCCTTCCTTCAATTGTTTCACTTGAAGTCCAAGAAAGAAGGTCAATTCTCCCATCACGCTCATTTCAAATTCATCCTGCATAGACTTTGAGAATTTCTTGCACAGACTTTCATTAGAGGATCCAAAAATAATATCATTAACATATATTTGAACAAGCAAAAAACTTTTGCTTTCTCTTTTGATAAATAGAGTAGTATCTACTTTGCCTTTGACAAAGCCAGTTTGTATTAAAAACTTACTTAGCCTATCATACCAAGCTCAAGGTGCTTGCTTTAAACCATACAAGGCCTTTTTCAGTCTGAATACTGAGTCTGGCTTCTTTGGATTTTTAAACCTAGGTGATTGTTCCACATAGACTTCCTGATGGATAAATCCATTTAGGAAAGCGTTTTTGACGTTCATTTGGAATAACCTGAAATTCTTATAGCAAGCAAAAGCAAGTAGTAATCGAATTGCTTCTAACCTTGCTACTGGTACGTAAGTCTCATCATAGTCTATCCCTTTCTCTTGCGTATATCCCTTGGCCACGAGTCTTGCTTTGTTTCTTACGACTTTTCCTTTCTTGTTCATCTTGTTCCTGAAAACCCATTAGCTCCAATCATAGATTTACATTTTGGTTTAGAAGTCAATTCCCAAACATCATTAATGCTGAATTGTCTAAGTTCTTCCTATATAGCTTCAATCCAACTTTCATCAAATAAAACTTCTTCTATGCTTTTGGGTTCTACTTCAGAAATAAGAGCCACAGCATTAGACTCTTCGCACCTTTTGGATCTTGTGCGAATTCCTTCATTAATGTCGCCAAAAATGAGATCTTTGGGATGACTGGACTTATGCTTCCAGTTACTGGTTGATTCGTCAGGTTGATGATCACTTTCTTTATTTGAATCTTCAATAATCGATTCTTGCTGGTCTTTCAGAGTCTGAGCTGCTTCTTGAGATTTAGACTTTGTAGAGTCTGGAGCAGGTTCTGATTCTTCAAGATGAGTCTGAACAGATTCATTTTGCATAGAATCCTGGAAGTTGACATTCATTGATTTCTCCACAGATTGACTCTTCTTGTTATAGACTCTGTACGCTTTGCTTGATGTAGAATATCCAAGGAAGATGTCTTCGTCTGATTTTTCTTCAAACTTACTAACTCGATCATTTGCATTTTTCAATATAAAGCATTTGCATCCAAATATATGAAAATATGAAACAATAGGCTTCTTTCCTTTGAATAATTCATAGGGTTTTTTTTTTTCTAGAATAGGCCTTAGAAAAACTCTATTGATAATATAACATGCTGTTGAAACAGTTTCAGCCCAAAATTGTGAAGAGATGTTACTTTCCATTAAGAGAGTTCTAACTATTTCTTGAAGAGATCTATTCTTTCTTTCCACAACTCCATTTTGCTCTGGAGTATATGGAGAGAAAAACACATGCTGAAAACCCCATTCATCACAGAATTTTGTAAAATTTTGATTTTCAAATTCGCTTCCATGGTCTGTTTTTATACTTGAGATAGCATATCATTTTTCATTTTGAACTCTTTTAGCAAATTTTTCAAAATAAGAGAAGGTTTCAGACTTACTTGCCAGGAAGTATACCCAAGTAAATCAAGAGTAGTCATCCACAATTACAAGGCAATATTTCTTACCTCTAATGCTTTGAGTTCTGGTTGGTCCAAAGAGATCCATAAGCAAAAGCTGCAGTACACGATTAGTGGAAACTTGATTTATTGGTTTAAATGAATTTTTTACTTGCTTTCCCAATACGCATGGTGTGCATAGATCAGACTTTTGGTAAGATAAATTGGGTAAACCACGAACAAACTTCTTTGCTGAAATTTTGGCTATCTGCTTCATATTAATGTGCCCAAGCTTTCTGTGCCATAAGCTTGCTTCGTCTTAAATTGAGATTAAACATTGTGATTCATTTGGTTTCACATCCAAGAGGTAGATATTTCCATGTCTTCGACCCATAAACGACTGAGTAGAGTCTTTACTGGTTCTTGAACATATTCCTTCTTGAAAATTGATTTTGAAACCTGTATCACACAGCTAACTGATACTCAGCAGATTGTAGTTAAGTCCTTTCACTAGGGAAACATTGCTTATTGTGAGGTTTCCAATCTTTACAGTTCCAAATCCCACAATTCTTCCTTTGATGTTTCCTCCAAAAGAGACTTTTCCACCATTTACTTGAACGAGCTTTATGAAACAATTTGAATCTCCTGTCATATGTCTTGAGCATCCACTATCCAGATACAATTTTACCTTTTTCTTGATAGTGACCTGCATTTAAAAAGAGACTTAAGCCTTTTTTGGTACCCATATTTTCTTGGGTCCATTGGTGTTAGTATGATATGCAGTATTTGCCCATACTTTCTTAATAGGTTTCCAGACCATAGGACATACTTTTTCAAAATGATCTACACTATTGCACTTTGAACATCTGAGAGCATTTCGACCTACTGGTTTTACAAAAACCTTTTTGAAATGTTTTTTGTAAGTATCTTTTGTAGGTCTTTGCTTAATTCTTTCCTTTACTTTAGGAAAATCAATTAAAGGAATTGTTTCTTCGGTCATTCCTAAACCAGATTTATTGAAATAGGGTCTTTGTGCAGAAAGAATTTTCTTAAGTTTCTCAGATCCCAATGAAAATCTTTTTGAAACATTTGATAAGTCATTTTTTAAAAATGCATTTTCTTTTAAGAGATTGACTTCACTTTCTTTAAGAGAAGAAACATTCATTTCTAAACATTTCAACTTTTCTTTCAAAATATTCTCCTGTTATTTTAGTGTAGAGTTTTCCTTTTTAAGTTCGAAAATCTTTTTGAGTGAAGTCTTAAGACTAAAACATAGCTCATCAATGTATTTAGAAACTTTAACATGGATTTTAAAGTTACTTACCTCTAATTCACTGTCTGAGTCTGTTTCAGAGTTTGAATCTAAGTCTGATTGTGCCATCAGACATATGTTGGCATAATCATCATCGCTTTCTTCACACTCTGTGTCACTCCAGGTTTTTGCTTTAAGAGCATTTCGATACTTTTCAGCTTTTCCTTTCTTCTTTCTCAGAAGAGGACAGTTGGGTCTGATGTGTCCCTTTTTCTTACATTCAAAGCAGACTACATCTTTGTTTGATTCATCATCATCAAAAGACTTTCTGTTGCTTTTGAAAGCTTTGTTTCTTTGGATTGAATCTTCTTCCTTTTCTGTTCAGCTTTCTGAATCTTCTTATCATAAAAGCAAGCTCCTCATCGTCCATATCGTCTTTAGAATCTGTAAATCAGAATCATCATTGAATTTTAATGCAATGGATTTCTTACCTTTAGGATCTTCATCTTCATTGATTCGCTCCACTTCATAAGACTGAAGAGTTCCAACCAACTCATCGACAGATAGTGGCATGATTCTTTGTGTCTCTCTTATTTATGTCTTTATATGATTCCAATCTTTGGAGAGTCCACGCAGTAGTTTGTTTACCTTCATGGGATTAGAAATTGGTTGACCTTAATTTTAAAAACCATTCACGATATCTGTAAAATGGCTAAACATGTCAGTTATAGATTCTCCTGATTTTATTTTGAAGGCTTCGTATTGACCGAGGAGAATGTTGATTCTGGTTTCCTTCACTCGATCTGTTCCTTCATAGGTGATATGTAATCTATCCCAGACTTCTTTTGCTGTAACACAAGAAGATATTCAGTTATATTCAGTAGGTGACAAAGCACAATATAAAGAATAAATTGCTTTTGCATCAAGTGCTTGTCTCTTGATTATCTCTTCCTGAGTCATTTCTCTTGACTCAACAGTTTCTTTTCCTCTCTCTGAGACAGATGCAATTTTAGGAGTGATTTTACCTTTTCTACAACATCCCATTCCAAAGGATCCTTTGATCGTAGGAATGCTTTCATCTTGTTTTTCTAGATGTTATAATCCTTTCCATCAAAGTAAGGTGGTTTGGTATTGCTTTGCCCTTCCACCGGCCCTGGAGCTAGCATACTAACCATGGATCTTTAACTCTGAAGTAAAACACTTCAAACAAGGTGAGTACACAGGCTCTTATACCAATTGATATAGCTAGTATAAGTACTTAGAGGTGGTGTGAATAGGTATAAAAATAATTTCTCGAGATATGAAAGCAATATTAAGCAGTCAATAGAAAGAAAGCTCTCCTTTAGTTAATGAACCGAATTATGAACAAAGTAAAACATAGAGTAGGGAAGAGAAAATTTAACACAAGGTTTATAGTGGTTCGGCTTGTTCCAAGCCTACGTCCACTCTTCTGCACTGACAGCCCACTGGCTGGATTTCAGTATGAACAAAAGAGATGTTACAGCAATGCTCTCCCTTGATTCCACAGTATGGATATTCTACCACACTTCCTCAAGGTATCTCACGATATAAACTCTCTTTTGTATACAAGGTTTTTGCTCAGATAATTAATTGACTATGAATCAAGGAGTTTCAGACTTTGGAATTCTTCTATCGCGCACACACTCGAACAACTGGAACGTCTTCCTTTTATACTCCTTTATGCCATCATACCCGTTGGCACTTACCAAAGGAATTCTTCCAATATTTCCGTTGGACAGAGTCAATTAGGAAGATCATTCGAGCTATTAAAGGAACATGTCGATAATCCATCAATCCTGCTTACCCATACAATCAGAATCTTAGTTTCCATAAGTAGAACCTTCCAAGAATACTTCGTCAATCATCGGATCCTTAATCAATCTTGATTCGAATAAAAGAATCCATTATGTCATATCCAGTCAAGAGATATTCTCCAGTTGATAAGGCTAAATCCTCAATGAATCACTAAGATCTGGATAGCCTTACTTCAACGGATTAGAAACTGTCACTGAGAATAGACTTTAAGTCTTGAGTCTGGCAGTCCGGAAGTCTTCAGACTTTGAATAGTAGAGTCTGCAAATCTTCATATTAGACTGATAGAAACGTTTTGTCAGCTTCAAAATATTCCAGAAAGATTTCTCCAACAAATTGCACTAAATCCGGGGGAAGATGCGGGTATGGCTGGACGGGACAAGAATTCAATTGTTTTTGCCGTGACAAAGCATGTCCAACGACCTGCCCTGGACCTTCAGGTATGTATGCTAAAGTCACGGTTGCTAATTCGTGGTTTTTAATGAGCTCAAGTTGTTCCGTGGGAGGGATTAGATTGCTGCGCATACTCTTTCCTTTGCTTGTTAATTGGGAAACGACCCGCTCATGCCCCTAAAAGCCTGACAATCTCATTTTGCTAGGCATGCCCTTCCCTCTAATATAATGAAGTGCGGTCATCTCATCTTCACTATGACATGGTCATGATACAATTTAGAGTCCAAGTCCCAAAACTTTATCACGCCAAACGGTTGGATCATGAGGTTGGTATCTGCATACCCTCATGATCCAACAGTTTAAATACAATGAATGAGGATGCTCTGAATTTACCTTGAAATTTCACATCGGGAAAATGTAATTTAAATCGAAACAGTATCTGCATACCCTCATGATCCAACAGTTTAAATACAGTGAATGAGGATGCTTTGAATTTATCTTGAAATTTCACATTGGGAAAAGGTAATTTAAATCCGAATGCGTTGGCCGATAAGTCAATTAACCTAAAATAGGTTTTACTTGTCCTTTACTTCTCACATACATGAACTCTTGACCCCTCAAATGGGCTAGACCTTTTCACATTGAAAACGTGAAGAAAAAAAAATCTCCTTTCGATTTCAACAACATGGGAAGAAATCCGGAGGAAATTGCTTTGCATGTTTCCGAGCCACATCTTCCTCTTTACTTTCCAGTTTCAATGTTCGTTAGCCATCTCTTTTGCATGTATCAGAAGACTAAAACTGATATCGGTCAAAGTCTAGGTCAGAATAGCTTCCTCTATTATTCTGAAGAGGAATTAACCACATCCATTTCTTTCACTCTTTAATCCGAAGCAATTGAATAAAATAAGAATTTCTCCATCCTCAGCTTGCCCCTCTGAACTCTAAACCCTCGTTCCACATGATATTCTCCACCCATGAGAGCATGAACTTGCTCAAATGAGTGACGCAGCCACTCTCCTTCTATTCTCCAATTCACACTCCATCCTAGTCATCGACCTCGTCGGCCTCAACGTTCCCCAAGTCTTTTATGCGAGGGAGATGATAATGTCCACTATACTGACTGCCACCACTCTTTGATTTGTGGAATCGTCGCTAATTTAACTTATCCTTTCTAGGGAGGCTGCCGAACCCAATTCTGTGCAAGATTGAGTGCTATGAGGACGAATTCCTCATCCTTGAGTACCAAGAGCAGGAGTCTTATTTTCAATACTTTAGGCCTAAGCGATTTATGAACCTGAGCAATTTCTGTCGTGAAAAAGATGGCAAGCTTATTGCTTCCTAGCTAAAGATCCAATGTGAGTCATTAGCATCATAAATCACGAGAGATAGGCCGAATTCAGCTTGGCTGAAGAATCATGGGCCTTTGGGATCCACTGATGTTAACCAGGTCGCTTCTTTGGGGTGATGATGCATCGATATCATCGATCAAATCAGTTCAAAAAAGATGACTACGCAAAGCTTAAGAGAAAATCATCCACATAACAGCTTAGCCGCCTCACTTTTGAGGGTCCAATCCCCTTCTGTTTTCTAGTCTAGGCGATGGCCCTGCGTCTGTCTAGAACGCTGCTAACTATGTTCTTGAGGTCCTTATTGAATTGTCCTCGATTGAATTGTCTACGAGATTGGCAAAGCTCGTTGATTAGTTGGGGCTGCGCCTGCCTGTAGGAATTGGGAAATGGGGAAAACTATTCCAAGTCCTCCTCAAGTCAAGTTCGCAATTGGCCAGCAGCTCAAGCTACTTGGCTTTGTTTCCATGTACCTTGTTCTCCTTTCCTTCTCAGCTTTTGTCTCCCCGCGCCAAAGTCTCGGTCTTCGGGAGGCCAAATCAAGTGATTCTCGTTAGTGCACTGGGGTCAAGCCGTTCCCAAAAGCAGCATTATTCTTTATCCTCTGCATCCTCTTCCTTTATATGTACCCTCCTTTTTATGCTCCAACACCATCTCCCTCCAGGTGGATCTTATCATGTTGTGTTCCTCTCTCTCCTTGCTCTTCTTCATCATCTCCCTCCATATTCACTTCCCTGTACCAGCTTCCGGCTACTTCAAGCCGTTCCGCGAGTACCTCTAAGATCATATAGCTAATGGACCCTGAGAATTTGTCGAGAGAAAACTCGATTCGCACGAATGTGATCCACTTGTTTCTTTTGTTGGAAATTCTTTTGTTGGAAATTCAATGGTGCCATACTTGTTTTGTCTTCCTCCATCTAAGAATATCACGCGAGAAGAATGACCTTTCTATGACTTTTCTTTTTGGGGCGCCAAGCAAGAAAAAATGTCAAGTTAGCAACTGCTTGGCTATCAAGTCTTCATGAGAGAGACTTGTTTTCGTTGACTAGTCGCGAAAGTTTGTATAACGGGAGGTTTGTTCCTAATTGTAACTTAGAGGTCCCTTTGACTTGTTTTCACTGCCTCGCTTGGTATTTGCTTCGAAGTTGAAGAACTAGCACATGACCGTGATAGGAATTAGGACCAATTCAAACGAATGCCATTTGATTTTTCCGCAAATGCTTTCCACACTCTCTGCTACCTCTTTCTGCTATCCTCTGAAATCCTCTACTTCCTTCCGGTCCAAATGAATCACCAAAACTTCATGTGTATAGCTAATTGTCACCAATTCGTTCTTATTATCGTCTTCACCGACTTAGTCTATCTGGCTCGCTCTGATGATGCACAATACGAGGCCTGCATGCCTCGGAATCCTGACTTTCTCGGACGGGCAGTTCATTGTCAAGGATATCTTATGTGCGAACAATTTGATCCTCCTTGTTAATACCCGTGTACCATGAATCCTGTGATGCTCCACCGTGGAATATCAGCCTCAAAAAGGACACCTTTCAATCTCAGTTCCACTAATGCCGATCTGTTCTTGTACTATACTTGCACCTCGCAGCTGACAGGTTTTTACATATCCAGAGGACTGCGCTGGCTCCTCCACCCACCATTTTTTTGCTTTTTTTCCCCAAGGAAGAATTGCAGGAAATGGATTACTATTCTATCGTCAGCTCCTGCTATTTTGCTGTTAGCATTCCTCTTCATGTTGATGCCGATTCCACTAGCTTGAAGAAAAAGTTCCTATTGAACTGACTGCAACTACTGTGATTAATTGTTAGATCTATAGGTCGGTCTCTGATCAAATGGTTTAAATATATTTAGTGAAGGTGCTCCAACTTTACTGTAAAATTGTGCAAATGTTGGGCTAAAACTACTGGTTTCTTCTTGGGCTCTTATCATGAACACAACCAAATAAAGAGAAACACCCCGTCTCCGTAAGTGGTGATAAAATCTGATCATTTGTGAAGTTGAAATACATTGTTGATAGAGGTGAACCGTGCACTTAATTAAATCTTTACACAAATCTGATCATTTGAGTACTAACACTGTTTTTCCTGATTTTCAATCGATCTATCATTTCTTCCTGCTGTGAATAATGTCCGTATGCTTTTCCTATTTCTTCGCCTAAGCTTAGACCATGGACTCGCTCACCACAGCAAACAAAAACTCTCCGGTCTCTTGAGTCCCAAGAGATCTTATCGGTCCGACCGGAAAGGAAAAAAAAAAGAAATCTCATTGGAACCTCATATATTTTAATGTTTCTATCTTTCTGCAATAGTTTGCGAGTTATCAGTTGAGTCTTTACGATTCAAGACACTTGAAAATCATCGCCTGAACATGAGCTGCGCACTTGTTTTATCTGTGGAAAGACTTCTAATCAAGCCTATAGGTCCGCTTAGAAGCCAAAAGAGTTGAGACATGTCTAGAACCTAGGAAGCATGGACACTCTTCAGGAGCTTCCGTGTTCGTGTCGGACACCTCGACATGTGTCTGACACACAATCAACGGGTGTTGGACATTCTACACGCGGTTTACTCTCCCAACAAGCCAATGAAACATGAGTCTGGAATCTCGACATGCGGTTCGACACGCACGGGGTCAATTTTAAAAATTTCAATAAATTAGGGGTCAAAATGTAAATATATAAAAATATAAAATAAAATAAAAGATAAGGGAGAAAGGAAATCCAATCTTATGATAGTGAAATGTGGATTATTTTTTGACTTACTGTTAAATATTATATTTAATAGTGGAATGTGAATTTTTTTTCCAAGTTTTATGGAATATTGGAATGGAATATAGTTGAATTTCTCATATTGAAACAATGAATTATATTAACAAATTGTGGATTAATATTTTTAATGTAAATTCATTCTAGACTTTTTTTATTATTTATTTATTTGTGAATTTGAATCAAATTAATTTCACTAAAATAATCATCAAAATGATATATATAATATACATTTAATATAAAATATGTCCAAATGCATCGAAATTCTCTATTTTTTGAGAAATGACGTGTCGGTATATTATGTTATGTTGTGTTGCGTATTGCGTGTCAGTATCGGTGTTACTTAGTCTAGAACATACCACTTATTCAGTTAGTGCCACAGAGTGTATATATCTGTCTTCGCCTCTGATGATCATATTGCAGAGCATTTGCTACTTCTATAGCAGCTAGAAATTATTTTTGTTTTTTATCTTCCTGCGCATCCCCTGATAGCTGTAGAACTCAGGATTTTAGCTAGTGTCTATCTTCGTTTGTCAATCAGCCACAGATCCATGTGCATGTGTTTCCAATTTCTCTGGAAAGATGTCACTAAGTGATCCACGAAAAATGTTCAAGAGGAGGATAGAGCCAAACTGGTGAGGTTGTAATCTTTTCACTCTACCGTGGTGTCTTTTCTTTCTTGAAATGGAATGTGCTATAACCTCATGATGTACCCTGATCTGTATATATCTTAGACACTTTGAAATCATCTGTTTGCAATTCGTTGACACATTTTTTCACTTTGATGACGACAGTCCCAGGAAACATAAAGATTGGTCTCAAAGTTGGAATAGGTAATTAATTCAAGACTCTCTCTTCCATTTCTCTACACTATCCTCTACAATTTGTTTAGATTTTTTATGGTATGCTTCCCTCATTGCTCAATGGGACCAATGTTTCCAATATAATCTTTGAAGCCTTGATAAAGTGATCAAGTGAGACTGCTGTTCAAAAACATACTTCGTTTTCTTAGGAATGGCTGCAGTAGGAGCTGGAATTGTGGTCACCCTTATCTTAATGCAAGCTTTGAAGAAGCAGAGGAGCAAATATCTCGATGGCGAAATGAAAATTAAGGGACTCATCTCTTCTAGAAGATACACCTATAAGGACATCAAGACGATGACTAACTCTTTTAAAGAAAAGTTAGGCCAAGGAGGCTATGGCTCCGTGTACAAAGGCAAGCTTCAAGACGGTCAACTCGTGGCAGTGAAGCTGCTAAAGAAGCTCAAAGGCGATGCGGAAGAATTTTTCAATGAAGTTGCAAGCATAAGCAAGACTTCTCATGTCAATGTTGTCACCCTCCTGGGGTTCTGTTTTGAAGGAAGCAAAGCTTTGATTTATGAGTTCATGCCCAATGGATCACTCGAGAAGTTCATATTCAACAAGAGTAACACTTCGGAGCTAGATCAACAATTGAGTTGGGACACATTGTACCAGATTTCGCTCGGCATAGCTCACGAGCTAGAGTACTTGCATAGAGGATGCAAAATGAGGATCTTGCACTTCGACATAAAGCCTCATAACATTCTCCTTGACACAAACTATTGTCCCAAGATTTCTTACTTTGGTCTTGCCAAAATATGCCCAAGAGAAGAGAGTATCGTGTCATTGCTTGGTGCTAGGGGCACTATTGGATACATTGCTCCAGAGCTGATTATAAGGAACATTGGAGGGGTTTCTCACAAATCAGATGTCTATAGCTACGGTACAATGGTTCTAGAGATGGTCGGTAAGAGAAAAAATATTGAAGTCACAATAGATCGAACCAGTGAAGCATACTTC
The DNA here is from genome assembly GCA_014182575.1 of Eucalyptus decipiens. Lineage (NCBI taxonomy): Eukaryota > Viridiplantae > Streptophyta > Magnoliopsida > Myrtales > Myrtaceae > Eucalyptus > Eucalyptus decipiens. The sequence goes on along the minus strand of CM024610.1, from coordinate 9,186,460 downwards.
CCTCATTGGGTCCACCGATGCCTAGAGCTTCAAGAAGAGCTTGGACTGCTTGGGATCACAAATGAGGAGGACGAAGCAATCACTAAGAAGATGATTATAATAGGCCTATGGTGCATTCAAATCGATCCAAGAGCTCGACCATGTATGAGCCAAGTTGTGGAGATGCTAAAAGGAAGTGTTGAGGCCTTGCAAATTCCTCCCAAACCCATTTTTTCATCACCCTCAAGATCGCTTGTGGCTTGTCCATGTGAAAGTTCGTATCTACAAGAGAGTAATGACTCAAGTTGGAATTGTTCATTATCAATTATACAAGACCAACACAGTTTGTAACAAACTAAGCAACTACAAAATTAATGATTATTGAGCTTTTCATAAATTTGTGATTAGATGTCTAGGTTGAATTTCTACAAGTATGACTCAAAAATAAGTAAAAAGTGTATTGTTGACACCTAAATTTTCATATATGGTTCTCTATTTCATTTTTATCAATATTAGGGATCTAATTTATGACATAAATTGGCCCCCCTAACCCAAAAATCGATCCCGTATTATTTAGTATGCACATTCCCCCCCCCCCTTCTTCCTCTCTCTCTCCAGCCACATCTGTGTAGGTTAGACGATACTTTTTCGTTGATTTTCCATCTCTTATAATGATACATATATCTAAGAGCTTCTCCATATCTTTATTTGATTATGCAAATCTGATATATTATCTTAGATAATTATTTCATAAAACTTACAAACAGGCTAAATACTTCATTATGATACATACAATAATAGAAATTCCACAATTTTCTACTCTGCATATTTCTAATCTGCTATTGTGATTGGAAGGAGCTTGTCTTGGCGGAAGTATTAATGATAAGATCGATGTACTTATTTTGTATCGATCTTTATTTCCTCAATTCATCCTCATTAGAGGTTAACCTTCGGAGTTCAAATTCAAATATGAGCAAAATGTCATGGTCTTACAAAGTAATAAGCTCCTTTTTGATAAGATGTATGTGTTTTAACGTCAAGGAGCAATATTATCTTTGGTAGAATCAGTCTTTTTTCATTTTATGTTGGTTAAAAAAAAAAAAAAAAAACTACATTTCAGTTTGTCTCAAGGTTATTGCCTGTCGGTATTTTAAATCCTAATATATCCCATTGCAAAGCCATGAGTTCCTCATCATCTTTGTTGAATCTTTATGTTCCCTTGTGTCATTTCAGCTCATTCAGCGATTATTTATCTTTAAGGATATCATACGACAGCTCCATTTTGTATTTCGTGCTATTTATGTCCAATTTTGTGTTTAAATCCATCTCATTTGCTCGTATATAAATTCTGTCAAGCGTCATTTTGTTCTTACCTTTTATGGTTTTGGATCTCATTTTGATAGCATTTTCATCACATTTGCCCGTATGTTGGTGTATGCATGCACAGTAGCTAGTTTACTTCAATTTGTAGACGTTCGGGGGTGATTTTTCGCTCGTTTATGAGGGGTTACATGGTCACATGTTGCTGTCCATGAGGTCTTGTTTGGTCCATAAGGCAAGCTCCAAAGCCAACCCTCGCAAGTCTCCATGGTCCGGGGTCGTGTCGGGTTAATTGCTAGTCCCTTTCGTGTAATTTTCGGACTCCAAGCAAACCTTAATGCTTGCTGTCCATCTTCGGGGAGTTTCGTGCTGATCGTTGCCGGTACTCGATTGTTCCCTAGTGTACCTCGTGCCCGTCCTTAACCCAAGACATTCTTTTAAATTGGGTTCCAAACTTGTCTCAAGAAAATAACCGACAATCTGAAACCAAATTATCTAATTCTTTCTCTATTTTTTTTTTGTGTGTAAATAAATATGATAGAAGTTATAATAACATAGTGTGTATTTTAGAAGAATAATTATTTTTTTGGAAATAAGCTAGTCGAGATCAAGAAGGTACATGTCGATTGCATCCTCAACAATTTGAGAGAAAAGGGTACATTTCAAACGCATCTTAATTCCTATAGGGCTTTCTAAACGGGATCATAATCTTGTTCTAGCTCAAAACTCAATTACACACCTTCACAAGATTTTTCAACAAATTAAGAGTCCAGGTTAATCCCATTCAACGCTTCCCTTGGAAATCAAAGACTCAAAAGCCTGCCCTCTTCTTCCGAGACAAAACTTTTTGTGTATATGCTTCAAGGTTTCGATTGCCATATAATGCTACCCAAACACCGGGCGTGCATTAATGTATGTTTTTGTCACCTATGAGGTAGGCCTTATCTATGGTCTAAGAGTGCAATTTAGTTTACCTAGAAAACACCACAAGATACGAATTTTTGATGGATGTGCATCAAGATTTCAATTGTCATATACTCGAACGTTTCAGTTTAACAAGCTGAAATGTTACAGAGATGTCCAATTTTGAGCGGTTACGTTTTCCTGAATCTAGTTGCTGCACCCCACTGCTCCTCTTCTCCCCAACTTCCGATTTGTCGCAACGGGATATGGCCCTTCCACAGGGGACAATGATTGTGTTGAACTTGACATTCTTCTTTTACATGGATCACTCTAAATAGTACCGACACTGATGCGCAACGCGTGACACGACACGCCACGATATGCCGACATGCCAACGTGCCGTTTCTTAAAAATAGAGAAGTCTGATACATTGGGACACATTGTATATTAAATATATATTTTTATTTTTATGATTATTCCAATCAAATTAATTTGATTCAAATTCATAAACAAACAAATAAATAAAATCCAAAAGCCAATTTCGTCCTCTCGTGGGTACTGTTCACGCGGTTCCTCTCTACGGGGTTCTCGTGGGTACTGTTCATCCGGCTGGTGTGCAGCTCATTCCCGGAGATCTAGCCGTCCGTTTTGGCTGAAATTTGGAGGGTAGGCTCTTCTCACCTGCCTCCTCATCTCCACCGAACGGATTTGTTTAGTTTCACCTACAACTCCAGATCTCGCAATCCCTAGGTGGTGTGCGCGAGCAGCTCGTCTGGTTTGCTTGCTGTGTGGAGCGGGGGTCTCGGCTGTCCTGGGCCCATGCATTGGAGGGTAGAGCTCCATCACTGTTCCTCCAAGCCATTCCTCCTCCCTCAGCCCGCAATCCTAGGTTTGGGGCTCAGGGGCTCTCGGACTGAGTTATCTCGCAGTCTGCTGATTCGACCATGGGCTTCTTGGGGGCTAGAGGCTTCGAAGATTGGTAGGCCTGGTCTATTTTCTACCTCTCTCGGAGCTTCACTCCTTCCCTCCCCTGTTTGGTCTCATCGCTCCGCTTTCCACGGACAGGCTTCTGCTGTTCTTCTTGCGAGTCAAGCTAGCTGGTGCGGCCTGCTCAGCGTGCTGTTGGGCTTCTCAGATCAGGAGCAACCAGCTTCTCTCTCTCCTTGGTGCCACTGAAGTCTCCTAGGTACTCCATTCTGCTCTGTATGGCCTTTTGTTGTGATCGTGGACTACATTCAAGGTATTTGTGAAATGGCCTCAACCATGGTTGGCATGGTTGGTACGTCCCGTGAGGCTCAGCCTTCTGCGGCAACATCTCAGGGCCGGAACCCCTCTGTCCCTGCTCTGTCCGACCCTTCCAAGGTTGACCAAGCAGATCGAATGGGCAAGCGCCAAGGGCCGACTATGGCCCCTCCCTGTGTTGGTCGTTCTAGAGGGCGAAGCCGCGCTCGGTCCTTCTCCAGGAGACCGAATGGACCTGTTCGTGATCTTAGGAACCAGAAGGTATCACCCACTCGCACTTGGGCAAATGTGGCAAAGCTCGCTTCCAAAGGTCACGACCTTGCCTACTCTCCCCCCTCTTTTGTGGACAATAAGCCCATTGTTCACCTTACGGAGGAAGTATTGCAGGCTTTTGATCCGAAGTGGCATGAATGCCTTATTGGCTATTATGTTGGGAAAAACCTTCCCTTCAAACTCACTGAACAAGCCTTGATGCGAACATGGGGCTCGAAGCTAGTGGAGGTTATGGCGGATAATCAAGGATTTTGTTTCTTCCACATCCCGGACCCGGAGTTTCGAAGAAAGATCCTTGAAGGTGGACCTCTCACGGTTGCGAGGGTTCCCCTCATTTTGCAGCAATGGCAACCCCTCTTGGACTTGAAGAAGGATAAACAAACTGCCGTTCCGGTGTGGATTAGGTTGAAAAACCTTCCGCTTGATCTATGGTCGGCTCCGGCTATTGGGGGAATTGCTAGTGTCGTTGGTAAACCTCTCTATGTTGACCAACGCATGGAGCAAGGGAAGATGCTCTCTTTGTTGGAGAAATCTTTCTGTAATATTTTGAAGCTGACAAAAAGTTTCCATCAGTCTAGTTTGAAGTTTTGCAGACTCTACTATTTAAAGTCTGAAGACCTCCGGACTGCCAGACTCAAGACTCAAAGACTATTCTCAATGACAGTTTCTAATCCATTAAAGAAAGGCTATCCATAACTGAGTGCTTCACTAAGGATTTAGCCTTATCGACTGGAGAAGATCTCTTGGCTGGATGTGACATAACGGATTTTTTTATTTGAATCAAGATTGATTAAGGATCCGATGATTTGTGAAGTATTCTTGGAAGGTTCTACTTATGGAAACCAAGATCCTGATTGTATGGGTAAGCAGGATTGATGGGCTATCGACATGTTCCTTTAATAGCTCGAATGATCTTCATAATTGATTCTGTCCAACGGGAAGATTGGAAGAATTCATTTGGTAAGTGCCAACGGGTATGATGGCATAAAAGAGTATAAAAGGAAGACGTTCCAGTTGTTCGAGTGTGTGAACGATAGAAAAATTCCAAAGTCCGAAGCTCCTTGATTCGTAGTCAATTCATTTACTGAGCGAAATCTTGTACACAAAAGAGAGTCTATATTTTGAGATACCTTGAGGAAGTGTGGTAGAATATCTACACCTTTGTGGAATCAAGGGAAAGCATTCTTTGTAACATCTCTTTTGTTGATAGTGAAATCCAGTAGGTGGGCTGTCGTGTCAGTGCAAAAGAGTGGACGTAGGCTTGGAATAAGCCGAACCACTATAAACCTTGTGTTCAATTTTCTCTTCCCTACTCTCTATTTTACTTTGATCATAGTTCGATTTGTTAACTAAAGGAGAGCTTCCTTTCTATTGTCTGCCGAGTATTGCTTTCCTATCTTGAGAAATTATTTTTACACCTATTCACCCCCTCTAGGTGCTTATACTAGCTATATCACTCTTTTGCGAGGGTTTGTGTTGAGATCTATGCAAATCAACCAAGGTGTTCCTCCGTATATGTTGTTTTGAATGGGGTTACACGCTCGATTGCAATTGATTTTGAATGGAAACCTGCTGAATGCCCCTCCTGTGGTACATTTGGGCATAGATGCGAGACTCTAGCTATTGTGGCGGTCGAAGAAGAAGCGGGGAGACCGCCTCGGCCCTCCACCGAGCCTGCTACCCCTATGCAAGCTTCCGAACCTACCCTCCAGCCCTCCACCGAACCTACCCCGGTTGTTGAGGGCAACCCTGAGGAGCCGCGACTTCACTAGTATGAGGTGAAGGGGAAGAAGAAAAAGGCATTGAAGGAAGGCTCCTCTTCCGGTTTGCCCTCCTCCTCTGAAAGGGGAAGCCCGCCTCCCCTCAAGGAGTCCACCTCGGAGAAGGATATGCCCCCTACCACAGCATGCAAGGCGTTGAGGAGTGTCGAGGGGTTGAAGTTGGTATCCCACCCTCCTAGCCCTATTGAGGAGGACCCCAACTTGGTTTCGGAGACTCCCGCTCCTCCTGAGGAGGTGTTAGATCAAGCCGAAGCCTCTAACTTTGGTTTGCTTGGGGCTGCTAGAGAATTGGAAGTCTCGGATAACTACTCCGAGGATGATTTGCTCTCGCTTCCGCCTTCCCCAAGAGCCCCTCCCTCTTTAAGGAAGGTGGAGACTATCCAGGAGAAGCTTGCTGCCCTTGATCCAGCTCCCCCTTCATCTAAAGCTTTGGCGGTTCCGGTGGCTAACCGGCAGAAGAAGCCGCATAAGCGGAGGTAGGCCTCCGCTCCTCTTTCAGCTCGGCTGCATCTTTATATATATTTATGTTTTTCAGTTTTTGGAATGTGAGGGGTCTTATGGATCCTCTTAGGCAAGCTGAGGTTAGAAACCTTATATCTACTAAAAAGCTTTGTCTGGTCGGTTTGTTGGAAACCAAAGTTCCCGATACTTTCTTTGGTTCCATTTCTGATAGACTGGTCTCTGGTTGGAATTTGGTGGCCAATTATGAATTCTCTCATAGGGGTAGAATTTGGATTGGTTGGAACCCTTCTTTGGTGACCTTTGAAGTGATTTCTTCCAATAGTCAGGTGATACATGGCAGGTTGAGATTTCTTACGATTGACATTTGTTCTTTGTGTCTCGTGGTATATCTGAGCATACTTTTGTAGCTCGTAGGCCTCTATGGGCAGACCTAGTACAGTGGAGTTCTGTGTTCCAGGGATCCGCTTGGCTAGTGGCAGAAGATTTCAATGTTATCTGATATAGCTAGTATAAGTACCTAGAGGGGGGTGAATAGGTATAAAAATAATTTCTCGAGATATGAAAGCAACACTAGGCAGTCAATAGAAAGAAAGCTCTCCTTTAGTTAATGAACCGAATTATGAACAAAGTAAAACAGACAGTAGGGAAGAGAAAATTCAACATAAGGTTTATAGTGGTTCAGCTTGTTCCAAGCCTACGTCCACTCTTTTTCGCACCGATGCCCACCGACCTGGATTTCACTATGAACAAAAGAGATGTTACTAAAGCAATGCTCTCCCTTGATTCCACAGTATGGATATTCTACCACACTTCCTCAAGGTATCTCAAAATATAAACTCTCTTTTGCGTACAAGGTTTCGCTCAGCAAATGAATTGACTACGAATCAAGGAGTTTCAGACTTTGAAATTCTTCTATCGCGCACACACTCGAACAACTGGAATGTCTTTCTTTTATACTCCTTTATGCCATCATACCCATTGGCACTTACCAAATGAATTCTTCCAATCTTCCCGTTGGACAGAATCAATTAGGAAGATCATTCAAGCTATTAAAGGAACATGTCGATAGCCCATCAATCCTGCTCGCCCATACAATCAGGATCTTAGTTTTCATAAGTAGAACCTTCCAAGAATACTTCGTCAATCATTGGATCCTTAATCAATCTTGATTCGAACAAAGGAATCCGTTATGTCACATCCAGCCAAGAGATCTTCTCCAGTCGATAAGGCTAAACCCTTAAAGAAGCACTCAGCTCTGGACAGCCTTACTTCAACGGATTAGAAACTATCACTGAGAATAGACTTTAAGTCTTGAGTCTGGCAGTCCGGAAGTCTTCAGACTTTGAATAGTAGAGTCTGCAAATCTTCAGACTAGACTGATAGAAACGTTTTGTCAGCTTCAAAATATTTCAGAAAGATTTCTCCAACTTTCTCCCCCTTTTTGATGGTGACAAAACTTTCCTGCAGATTTGAAAAACTTTGACCTGCAAAACATTACTCAAGCAATATGGATATCTCATAAAGATTAATGACTTAATGATAACACTAAAATCTGCAACCACAGAAAATAGGTCAGTCTTGCATGTAAAGCAATTCATAAGATATCAATAATACTTAATATAAAAGCAGCAGCCAAATTTAAATCCACACCACATTCAGTCGTTATTCAGACACATAAGTCAAACAAAACAAACTAAAAATTTAAACAAGTTAAGTTCAAAGTTTCAAAGCTTGCATCTCTCCCCCTTTTTGTCATCATAAAAAAAAAAGGTTGAGATGAAAATGAAGTCAAATTTGCTTGGGAATGCGAACAAGCTGAAAATCTCCCATAGACTGAACCATGCCTTCCAACCTTTTCAAGTCTTCCCTTAGATGAGCCACTTCTTCTCCTTTAGCATTGGCTTGAATTTGAGTAGAAAGGGCTTGAATTTTATCAGACAGGGAAACGAAAGAAACTTGTCCAGCATTCTTCAAGTTCTGAATCTCGCACTCCAAAGCATATATCTGACCTCGCATTTCCAAGAGAACATCAAGAATTCTGCGAAAGTCTGCTGTATTATCAGTCTGCATACTAGCTTCAACACGGTCTGATAAAGTAAAGGCAGACAATGGTATATCAGCATAATTACGCAGATTTGGCGATGAAGCACCATGACCCTCCTCAGGAAATTGAGAGGTATAAATGTCCTCTGGATCTACAGGAGAACGACTGACTCCTTCATTGGTAACAGGATAGGAGGTCGTTCCTTTTTGCTCCTTATCTTCCCCTGTTTCTATGGCTTCAGGTGGAGAAGAGTGTTTTTCAGGCTCTTCTTTCTCTTGATTTGCTCTCTTCTCTTCTTTTGCTTCTTGCTCCTCTGCTTCTCTTGCTTCTTCTTCTCTCTCTTCTTCTTCTCTCTCTCCTTCTTCTCTCTCTTCTTCCTCTTTCTCTTCTTCTTCTTTTTCTTCTTCTCCTTCTTTCTCTTGTCTTTCTCTTTCCTCTGCTTCTTTCTCCTGTCGTTCCATTGATTTTGGAACAGAATGACTTAGCTTCTTCAATGCTATAGCAAAAATGGTGAGGTCATCCTCATCATCTTCATCCTCAATGATGAGAGCTCTTCTCTTTTTGGATGAAGTAACCATTGGCTCATTCCCTTTTCTTTTCGCTGCAAAAGAACCGTGATGAGTTTTGACAGGGGTTTTCTCCTTAAACTTCTCCAACGCCTTGTCAAGTTCTTTCAGACGCATTTTCAACACTATTTTCAGTCCTACCACCATTTGGTCACATGGTCGAACACAGAGAATTTGTGGAGGCTGAATATTCAAATGTTTGAATATCTTTGACTCTAGACTTGGATAAGGAAGTTGGCCATTGTCCTTCACCATTGCTCTATACATGTGGAACAGAATGGTGTGAGGAAGAGAAAACTTTTTCCCAGCATTAATTGCGTACATCAACTTTGCCTCTGAGTTGGAAACATCAGTTTTGGAAGTTGATTTCGGTCTAAGGCAATTGATCACAATCTTGTGAAGAAGAATGTTGTTCGCACACATCCTTGAGTAGGAAATCCTTCCCTCTGTCATTCTGTCTTTAACAAGTTCCAATGTTGTGCGAGCAATAGAGACATTAATGGGTTGATACCTTCCTCTCTCAACCCCAATCACATCCGCCATCATATCCATATCAACCACAAAGTCCTAATCTCGGACACTAAAAGATATTCTATTCGCATCCAAGAAACTAAGATTTGAATAGAAATATGCAGTTAATTGGGCATAACCCTCTGTGGTGTCAGAACAGAACTGTTCTAATTGAAGAGAATTGAACTTTTCTCTCAAGTTCACATTCACAGCATCTAGGAAATCAAAATCTACACTCCTAGGGTTCATCACCCCACATTTTAGCAATTTGGAGTATAGATCCTTCTGTTCCTTTGATCTAAACAAATTCATCCTCTTTCCTCGAATATCCGCTACAACACCCATTCTCGGTTGAAATTGGCTGTACAGTTTATCATCATCATTTCCATCTGTTGGATTAAATCCCCCAACACGCAGGTCACTTGGAATGTTTGCGAGGGCTTCTTCTACCATCCCCCTAGGAGCAATTCCCAAATCTTCCATTTTTCGTAAGAATACGTACTCATTCTCATATCCCTTGTCCTTAAGAAACTCACCAACGTGGTTCAAAGGAGTACCAATACTCTTTAAAGCACGGTAAAGCTTATAAATAAAGCTAGGCTTTTGAACTCTTACAGGATCGGCGTCTTCAACGATTTCTTCCTCTAGTTGATGACCCACACCCTGTGGACTAGATGGTGGAGAATGACGCGGTTGAGAATGTTGCGGGCTCTATTGCTGACTTGGTGAATCCTCTTCCCCAGTGAGATCAAAGTGAATAGGCCCCTTACTCATTCGCCGTGGTCCCCTGCTTGCAATCCTCGAAGACTTTCTTGAAGACGACATCCTTCTTTATCCTTGAAAGATTCTTTACTTGACTTTCCCAAGAAAAAATGACAACTTTTTCGAAGATTAAACAATGGAGGAAGACGGGAATAGATGATCGATGCTTTTTAGGGTTTTTGGAGTTATGCAGAGAGGAACCGATTGTAAATAGCCCAGTCGAAAGAGAAAATACCAAACGTCGTAAAGGAAGGTGAAAATGTGCTTTTTTTAAACTTAACTGCCTTTTTCAAAAACAAACAACTGCCATTTTAAATTAATTTTTGAAAAGGTAAACTTGTACATTTTCACGGAAATATAAGATAGCATAAATCAGTTATCAATTATCGTACCTTTTCGAGATTTAATATAAAAGAGAATAACTTACAGTCAAGACCCATGATTGTCTAAGTCTGAGAGTCTGAGAGTCTGAGAGTCTCTAGACTTTAGCTTCTTCAAGCTTAAAGATGTTGAGTCTGGAACACATGATTTCAAATTGATTTTTCTCCAAAGGCTTTGTAAATATATCCGCCAGTTGGTTCTTTGAGTCAACAAACTGAATCGAAACTTCTCCATTTTGAACATGATCTCTAATGAAGTGATGTCGAATCTCTATATGCTTTGCTCTTGAGTGAAGAATAGGATTTTTGGTAAGATTGATTGCGCTGGTGTTGTCACAGTTTATCTCTGTGCATGAATCTTCAATTCCAAAGTCTCTTAGCTGTTGCTTTATCCACAGAATTTGTGAACAGCAACTTCCGAGAGCTACATACTCTGCTTCTACTGTAGAAAGAGCTACTGTACTTTGCTTTCTTGAAAACCAAGATACTGTTCTGTTTCAAGTAACCGATGTACTCGAGGTGCTCTTTCTATCAACTCAAGAATCGACTAGATCTGCGTCTGAGTATCCAAGAAGAGTGAAGTCTCCCTTTTTGGGATACCACAGACCGATACTTGAAGTTGAAGCAATGTACTTGATAATACGCTTTGCAGCACTTAGATGAGATTCTTTAGGGTCTGCTTGAAATCTAGCACAAATGCAAACACTAAACAAAATGTTAGGTCTAGAAGCAGTAAGATAAAGAAGTGAACTGATGATACTTCTGTATAGCTTCTGGTCAACTTTCTTTCCTCCTTCATACCTTCAAGGAACTTGACATTGGTATATCAGTCTTTTTGCAATTTTCCAATCCAAACTTCTTGACAAGATCATTAGCATATTTTTCTTGATGAATAAAAGTCCATTCCTTCAATTGTTTCACTTGAAGTCCAAGAAAGAAGGTTAATTCTCCCATCATGTTCATTTCAAATTCATCCTACATAGACTTTGAGAATTTCTTGCACAGACTTTCATTAGAGGATCCAAAAATAATATCATCAACATATATTTGAACAAGCAAAAAACTTTTGCTTTCTCTTTTGATAAATAGAGTAGTATCTACTTTACCTTTGACAAAGCCAGTTTGTATTAAAAACTTACTTAGCCTCTCATACCAAGCTCGAGGTGCTTGCTTTAAACCATACAAGGCCTTTTTCAGTCTGACTACTAAGTCTGGCTTCTTTGGATTTTTAAACCTAGGTGGTTGTTCCACATAGACTTCCTAATGCATACATCCATTTAGGAAAGCGTTTTTTACGTCCATTTGGAATAACATGAATTTCTTATAGCAAGCAAAAGCAAGTAGTAATCGAATTGCTTCTAACCTTGCTACTGGTGCGTAAGTCTCATCATAGTCTATCCCTTTCTCTTGCGTATATCCCTTGGCCACGAGTCTTGCTTTGTTTCTTATGACTTTTCCTTTCTTGTTCATCTTGTTCCTGAAAACCCATTAGCTCCAATCATAGATTTACCTTTTGATTTAGAAGTCAATTCCCAAACATCATTAATGCTGAATTGTCTGAGTTCTTCCTACATAGCTTCAATCCAACATTCATCAGATAAAGCTTCTTCTATGCTTTTGGGTTCTACTTCAGAAATAAGAGCCACAGCACTAGACTCTTCGCGCCTTTTGGATCTTGTGCGAATTCCTTCATTAATGTCGCCAATAATGAGATATTTGGGATGACTGGACTTATGCTTCCAGTTACTGGTTGATTCGTTAGGTTGATGATCACTTTCTTCATTTGAATCCTCAATAATCGATTGTTGCTGATCTTTCAGAGTCTGAGCTGCTTCTTGAGATTTAGACTTTATAGAGTCTGGAGCAGGTTCTTATTCTTCAAGATAAGTCTGAACAGATTCATTTTGCATAGAATCCTGGAATTTGACATTCATTGATTCTTCCACAAATTGACTCTTCTTGTTATAGACTGTGTATGCTTTGCTTGATATAGAATATTCAAGGAAGATGCCTTCATCTGATTTTTCTTCAAACTTACCAACTCGATCATTTGCATTTTTTAATATAAAGCATTTGCATCCAAATATATGAAAATATGAAACAATAGACTTCTTACCTTTGAATAATTCATAGGGGTTTTTTTCTAGAATAGGCCTTAGAAAAACTCTATTGATAATATAACATCTTTGTTGAAATGACTTCAGCCCAAAATAGTGAAGAGATGTTATTTTCAATTAAGAGAGTTCTAGCCATTTCTTGAAGAGATCTATTCTTTCTTTCCACAACTCCATTTTGCTCTGGAGTATATGGAGAGGAAAACACATGCTGAAAACCCGATTCATCACAGAATTTTGTAAAATCTTGATTTTCAAATTCGCCTCCATGGTCTGTTCTTATACTTGAGATAGCATATCATTTTTCATTTTGAACTCTTTTAGCAAACTTTTCAAAATAAGAGAAGGTTTCAGACTTACTTGCCAGGAAGTATACCCAAGTAAATCGAGAGTAGTCATCCACAATTACAATGCAATATTTCTTACCTCCAATGCTTTGAGTTCTGGTTGGTCTAAAGAGATCCATATGAAAAAGCTACAGTACACGATTAGTGGAAACTTGATTTATTGGTTTAAAGGAATTTTTTACCTGCTTTCCCAATACGCATGGTGTGCATAGATCAGACTTTTGGTAAGATAAATTGGGTAGACCATGAACAAGCTTTTTTGCCGAAATTTTGGCTATCTTCTTCATATTAATGTGCCCAAGCTTTCTATGCCATAAGCTTGCTTCGTCTTGAATTGAGATTAAACAGTGTGATTCATCTGGTTTCACATCCAAGAGGTAGATATTTCCATGTCTTCGACCCACAAACGACTAAGTAGAGTCTTTACTGGTTGCTGAACATATTTCCTCTTGAAAATTGATTTTGAAGCCTGTATCACACAGCTGACTAATACTGAGCAGATTGTAGTTAAGTCCTTTCACTAGGGAAACATTGCTTATTGTGAGGTTTCCAATATTTACAGTTCCAAATCCCACAATTCTTCTTTTGTTGTTTCCTCCAAAAGAGACTTTTCCACCATTTACTAGAACGAGCTTTATGAAACAATTTGAATCTCCTGTCATATGTCTTGAGCATCCACTATCCAAATACCATTTTACCTTTTTCTTGATAGTGACCTGCATTTAAAAAGAGACTCAAGTCTTTTTTGGTACCCATATTTTCTTGGGTCCATTGGTGTTAGTATGATATCCAGTATTTGCCCATACTTTCTTAACAGGTTTCCAGACCATAGGACACTCTTTTTCAAAATGATCTGCACTATTGCACTTTGAACATCTGAGAGCATTTTGACCTACTGGTTTTACAAAAACCTTTTTGAAATGTTTTTTGTAAGTATCTTTTGTAGGTCTTTGCTTAATTCTTTCCTTTACTTTAGGAAAATCAATTAAAGGAATTGTTTTTTCTGTCATTCCTAAACCAGATTTATTGAAGTAGGGTCTTTGTGCAGAAAGAATTTTCTCAAGTTTCTCAAATCATAATGAAAATCTTTTTGAAACATTTGATAAGTCATTTATTAAAAATGCATTTTCTTTTAAGAGATTGACTTCACTTTCTTTAAGAGAAGAAACATTCATTTCTAAACATTTCAACTTTTCTTTCAAAACATTCTCATGTTATTTTAGTGTAGAGTTTTGATTTTTAAGTTTGGAAATCCTTTTGAGTGATGTCTTAAGACTAAAACACAGCTCATCAATGTATTTAGAAACTTTAACAGGGATTTTAAAGTTACTTACCTCTAATTCACTGTCTGAGTCTGTTTCAGAGTTTGAATCTGAGTCTGATTGTGCCATCAGACATATGTTGGCATAATCATCATTGCTTTCTTCACACTCTGTGTCACTCCAGGTTTCTGCTTTAAGAGCCTTTCGATACTTTTCAGCTTTTCCTTTCTTCTTTCTCAGAAGAGGACAGTTGGGTTTGATGTGTCCTTTTTTCTTACATTCAAAGCAAACTACATCTTTGTTTGATTCATCATCATCAACAGACTTGGTTTGTTGCTTTTGAAAGCTCTGTTTCTTTGGATTGAATCTTCTTCATTTTCTGTTCAGCTTTCTGAATCTTCTTATCATAAGAGCAAGCTCCTCATCGTCCATATCGTCTTTAGAATCTATAACATCATAATCATCATTGGATTTTAATGCAATGGATTTCTTACCTTTAGGATCTTCATCTTCATTGATTCGCTCCACTTCATAAGACTGAAGAGTTCCAACCAATTCATCGACAGATAGTGGCATGATTCTTTGTGTTTCTCTTATTGAGGTCTTTATATGATTCCAATCCTTGGAGAGTCCACGCAGTAGTTTGTTTACCTTCATGGGATCAGAAATTGGTTGACCTTGATTTTCAAAACCATTCACGATATCTGTAAAACGGCTAAACATGTCAGTTATAGATTCTCCTGATTTCATTTTGAAGGCTTCGTATTGACCGAGGAGAATGTGATTCTGGTTTCCTTCACTCGATCTGTTCCTTCATAGGTGATATGTAATCTATCCCAGACTTCTTTTGCTGTAACACAAGAAGATATTCAGTAGGTGACAAAGCACAATATAAAGAATAAATTGCTTTTGCATCAAGTGCTTGTCTCTTGATTATCTCTTCCTGAGTAATTTTTCTTGACTCAACAGTTTCTTTTCCTCTCTCTAAGACAGATGCAGTTTTAGGAGTGATTCCCTTTTCTACAACGTCCCATTCCAGAGGATCCTTTGATCGTAGGAACGCTTTCATCTTGTTTTTTCAGATGTTGTAATCCTTTCCATCAAAGTAGGGTGGTCTAGTATTGTTTTGCCCTTCCACCAGCCTTGGAGCTAGCATCCTAGCTATGGATCTTTAACTCTAAAGTAAAACACTTCAAACAAGGTGAGTACACAAGCTCTGATGCCAATTGATATAGCTAGTATAAGTACCTAGAGGGGGGTGAATAGGTATAAAAATAATTTCTCGAGATATGAAAGCAATACTAGGTAGTCAATAGAAAGAAAGCTCTCCTTTAGTTAATGAACCGAATTATGAACAAAGTAAAACATAGAGTAGGGAAGAGAAAATTCAACACAAGGTTTATAGTGGTTCGGCTTGTTCCAAGCCTATGTCCACTCTTCTGCACTGACAACCCACTAGCTGGATTTCACTATGAACAAAAGAGATGTTATAGCAATGCTCTCCCTTGATTCCACAGTATAGATATTCTACCACACTTCCTCAAGGTATCTCAAAATATAAACTCTTTTTTGCGTACAAGGTTTCGCTCAGCAAATGAATTGACTTTGAATCAAGGAGCTTCAAACTTTGTAATTCTTCTATCGCGCACACACTCGAACAACTGGAACGTCTTTCTTTTATACTCCTTTATGCCATCATACCTGTTGGCAGGTACCAAAGGAATTCTTCCAATCTTCCCGTTGGACAGAATCAATTAGGAAGATCATTCGAGCTATTAAAGGAACATGTCGATAGCCCATCAATCCTGCTTGCCCATACAATCAGGATCTTGGTTTCCATAAGTAGAACCTTCCAAGAATACTTCGTCAATCATCGGATCCTTAATCAATCTTGATTCGAACAAAGGAATCCGTTATGTCACATCCAGCCAAGAGATCTTCTCCAGTCGATAAGGCTAAACCCTTAAAGAAGCACTCAGCTCTGAATAGCCTTACTTCAACGGATTAGAAACTGTCACTGAGAATAGACTTTAAGTATTGAGTCTAGCAGTTCGGAAGTCTTCAGACTTTGAATAGTAGAGTCTGCAAATCTTCAGACTAGACTGATAGAAATGTTTTGTCAGCTTCAAAATATTCCAGAATGATTTCTCCAACACTATTAAAGATCCTTCTGATCGGATTGGGGGTTCTGACACCTGGATTCCTAGTTTTGATGACTTCAATCAATGTTTGTTTCAATCTGAGCTAGAAGATTTTCGATATATTGGCTTTCGCTTTACTTGGTCTACTTCCTCCGGGGCTAACCGCAAGGCTAGGAAAATTGATCGAGTGCTTGTAAATGCCAAATGGAGCCAGGATTTCTCTTATTTGGAAGCTTCTTTCCTTGCTCCAGGTATTTCTGATCACACGCCTATGGTGGTTAGAGTGATGCGGCCGGTGTTTTCTAGAAGACCTTTTAAGTTTTTTGTCTTCTGGACCAAACACCCGTCTTACCATAGCATTGTCTCACAAGTTTGGGAGACCCCGTGTGTTGGTGTCCCTATGTTTAGGCTAGTGAGTAAAATGAAGATTCTTAGGGGCCGTTTGAAACAGCTCAACGGAGAGTCTTTTTCTAATATTTCTGAGAGGGTTACAGCAGCGAGAAGTGCTCTTAGGCTGGCCCAGATTGGCCTGCAAGATTATCCATCTAGTGAACTTCTTGCTGATTTGGAGAAGACTCATCGGATGACTTTTTTGGAGTTGACGAGCCAGGAAGAGTCTTTCTTTAGACAAAAGTCCAGGATCAGATGGCTCAGGGAAGGTGATCGAAATACCAAATTCTTTCATTATTCCGTTAATAGGAGACAACTAAAAAACAGGATTCTTTCTGTTATGGACACTTCTGGGAATATTATCTCTGAGCTGAGTTTAGTGCAGCAGACTTTTATCTCTCATTTTCGGGAGCTCTTAGGATCGGAACCCTTGTCTTCCAGCCTCTCCTTACGGGATATTCGGGAGGTCATACGATGCCCTCTCAAGGATGATCAGATCAACTTCCTCTCCCGTCCGTTTACTGATGTGGAGATTCATGACACTTTGTTTTCCCTACCTCACGGGAAGGCTCCAGGGCCGGATGGTTTTGGTGTCGAGTTCTTTAAGCATAATTAGGAGTTGGTAGGACCTTTGGTCACCGAAGCGGTCAAGGATTTTCTTACCACGGGAAGACTTCTTAGGGAAATTAATAATACTATTATGGTGTTGATCCCGAAAGTTCCGAATGCAACATCAGTCAATGATTACAGGCCTATTGCCTGTTGCAACACCTTATACAAGTGCATTACCAAAGTCTTAGCTAACCAGATTGCTGTAGTCCTTAATGATATTATTAGTCCGTATCAAAATGCTTTCGTTAAAGGTAGGCGTATTAGAGATAATATAGTTCTTGCTCAGGAGTTATTTGCTGGCTTCCATCTTAATCCATACTAGCCCAAGTGTGCGGTGAATGTGGACTTTAGGAAAGCTTATGACACGATAGACTAGGACTTTCTTGAGTTGGTCCTTCATGCTTTTGGTTTCCCGAATCATTTTATTCAGATTATCATGGTCTGTGTTCGTACTCCCAAGTTTTCAATCTCCTTAAATGGAGAACTTCATGGGTTCTTTCCTAGTGGCAGGGGCCTTCGCCAAGGGGATCCGATATCCCCTTACCTATTCACCTTGCTTATGGAAGTATTTTCTGGGATTCTAAGTGCGCGGGCCAGGGAACCAAGGTTCAAATTCTTCTAGAGATGCAAGACTTTGGGTCTCTCCCACCTCTTCTTTGCGGATGATGTTTTCCTATTTTGCAGTGCCGACTTGCCTTCCATATCTCTCTTGAAGGATGGTTTGGATACCTTCTCTGTATGGAGCGGTCTTAGGCCCAATTCAAATAAGAGTGAGGTCTTTCTTGCTGGAGGAACTGAAGATCTGCGTAGAGAGATCATCCTTGCTCTTGGCTTCATTGAGGGGACTTTGCCAGTGCGGTACTTAGGAGTTCCTATTATCTCCTCCCGGCTCGGAAAGGCGGATTGTGTCTCCCTGGTTGATCGTATAACCAGCAAGGTTCAATCATGGACCCATCGTTTCCTCTCATTTGCTGGTCGTCTTCAGCTTATCATGTCAGTTCTGCATGCAATCCAAGCCTATTGGGCAAGTGTTTTTACTATCCCTGTTGCTGTGCTGGATCGCATTGAGCAAATCTTGAGACAATTCCTCTGGAAGGGCCCTGGACTAGGGAGGGGTGGTGCCAAGGTCTTCTGGGATGATGTTTGCCTTCCGAAGGAGGAAGGTGGTTTAGGGATTCGTCGGCTAAGGGATTACAATAAAGCAATTATGTTGAAACACATTTGGATCCTATTTACAGACAAAGAATCCTTGTGGTGTAGGTGGATCCATTCAACATTTCTGAAAAGGAAGAGTTTCTGGATGGTTAAACAACCCACCCCTTGCTCTTGGGCGTGGAAGAGAATCCTCCATCTTAGGACGGAGTTTCAGCGTTCTTTTCGCTGGAGCATAGGGGATGGCTGTTCTGTGTCCTTCTGGTTCGACAATTGGCACCCGAGAGGCCCCCTCAACCTTTTATTTTTGGACTCATTGATCTATAGTTCTAGTTTACCCAGGCTCGCTACAGTGGAGGATCTTTTCTCACAAGCTGGTTAGTCCATTCGAGCAGTACTAAAGTCTTGGGAGCAGCCTCTTCCTTTTTTATCACAAGTACCGGATCGCTTTACTTGGGTAGGAAGTACTTCCGGTTTATTTTCGGTGGCGTCGGCATGGCACCTAATTAGGACGAAGAAACCTCGGGTCAAGTGGGCTTCTTTGATATGGAATAATGCTATTACCCCAAGATATCAGTTCAATCTCTGGCTTATCACCAAGAATCGGCTCCCCACCCAGGCCCTTCTTTTATCTTATGGCAGGATTGGTGATGCGGTTTGTGCTTTTTGCAAATTGACGCCAGATTCGATTGATCATCTGTTTTTTGATTGTAGCATTACAGCCAGCTGTGCATTTCTTTGGGTGGCTCGATGCAACCTTCCTTGGCGTAATAGCAGTTGGGCCAACAACCTTTGCTAGGCTTTGAAATTTTTACCCGGAAAGGACTTCTATCACTCCATTGCCCGATTTTCCTTTGGAGTGTTATGCCATCTTATTTGGAAATACAGGAATGAGATCCTTTTTAGGAACCTTACATTCACGGTCCTAGTCTTGAAGAATCACCTCATTAAGGTGGTCAAGGATAAGGCCTTGACTTTTACAAATGTGGAGGACAATCCAAGAAACAGAAGAATTCAACGTAGCTGGGGGATTGACCCTTGCATCTTTCATTCATCCTCGGTGGTTCCTTAGGAGTCCTATTGCGAAGTGTTTGCTATATGGGATTCTTCTCTTCCTCTGGCTGCATCCTGCCTTGTTCTTGGTTGCCGTTTTGGGCTCTAACGTTTTTGTGTTGGGTTTTGGGCTTGGGTTGCCATTGTTTGGCTAGCTGGTCGCCTTCTTCTGTTTTGGTTCTTTAGGAGGTGCCCGTCTTTGTGCTGTTTGTGCCTTCTAGCTTTTGCCTTGTTGGCTTTTCTTTTATTTTGGCACCCTTCCACTCATTATGCTTTGTTCGTATTGAGTGTAAGTCGGTGCCGTTGCTTGTACATATTGTGTCACGCCCCGAACCTTGAGCGCGCCAACATCCCACCTTGGTCATGTAATTGCGACATTTCCAGGTAGTGTCGTCGACCCCATTCATTTTATTATTGCGCAAGCAGAACGTATTATAAAACCCCTGACCATTAAACACGGGATAGAGAAGCAGGCAATCAATCACAACACCAAACACTCATTTACAAACACATAGGTTTAAATACAACTCTGAACTGTCTGCAAAGTAGACCAGCTCGACAAAAGGGGGACAATCCTAAACCAACTAGCAGGTCACGTTCACCAATACTTCAGTCTCCTCCTTTCTAGACTTAGGGCTTCGGGTTCTCCACGACCGCCATCTAGGGACCTGAAATTTTGATTCCCCAAACTGGGATGAGACGATGTCTCAGTAAGTTCAACCCCCTAAACCCCTATTAGAAAGAAAATACACCCCGGGTGGCCTAGCCACATCACACAGAGAACTTACCTCGCCTCAATTCCTTCCTGCAGGTTAGCGCAATTCAAATCACTCAATCACAGATAATAATAGGAACTTAAACAATTGGAACGCCATTACTTTCATATAAATCACAATCACACTTAGCACACATTCCAATTATTATTCACTGCCACACAAGGGCATAGCCTACTCGCAGTTCGGCTATCTACTGGCATGTAGCCAGGCATCGCCTCCCCACCTTGGAGCGCGGCTTCGTCAGTACGTCGACGGCATTCCCTAAGGAGCATGGGCCCGTAATCAAGCTGCGACTGCATCCACCGCGTGGGCATCCCATATAGGGGCAAGTCCGGCTCAACAGCCCGGGGACGATTCCTCTTAATTATCACAGCCAAATCATACTCGGCTCCAGGACACTTTGCATTTCACTCAATGCTTCCACTTAAAATAGTGATCCCGGCCATTTTTCTTCATATTAAAAATATTTCAGAAATTACTCACGTGTGTGGGGACACGCTAATTTCGAATCAAAAAGCCAATATCTCACTTTTTCAAACCCCACTATTTAATGTAATCATTAAAATCCAATTTTTGCATCAAAACCCAACACTTGGGTTTTTATGAATAAAATCCTTATTTACCATAATCAACACTTAATTTGCCACATACATTCATCAAATTCAAATTCTAAAGGCACAGCAGCGATCAGCACGAAATTATGTGAATTTAGGGTCCCAAAATAATTTTTCGAATTTATTAAATAATTAAATTTATTCCAAAAATTAATATAATAATAATATCCATATTTTTCATGATCCACGCTCAATTTATGATATCCAATCATCAATTTCAAAATCCGACTACACGATAGCGATCGGCACGAAATTCTCGAGCAACCGGGTCAAAAATAATTTTTTTCGTTTTTTTATAATAATATTTTAAAAATTCCGGAATATAATATAATATTATAAATTCCAGAATTTGAAATCATTTAAATAATTCAAAAATAAAATCCCATTATGTCACATCAAGGCTTTATATTAAATAAACTCTCTTAACCTTTAATTTAATCGCACTTTAAGCTAATTAAACACATTAATATAATCCACACTTAAATAAATTAAACTAACCACCTAATCACAATTAACATAAACTAAGCACACCTAAAGCGTAATTAACCCTCTAAGCGAGGTTTAGTGAGTTAAACTCACTGGATTAGCGAACCGAGCGGACCAAATCGACGGGGACGACGCGGGGATCGACTTTCCCCAAAGCGGGCCGAGCATCAGGGCTCGGGAAGGCGGCCAAAACGGGCCAAAACCGAGCTGCCATACCCACTAAAACCAGCTGCCGATTGAGGCTGAGATGGGCGGATCCGGCGTTGGTTCGGGCGGAGGAACGGCGGAGGAGAGGCGCGGCAGCTCGTGCGGGCTCCGGCGAGCTGAGGCGGGGCTGTACGGCGGCGGAGGGAGCTCCGGCAGCTCTTGCGCGAGCTGAACAGCAGCTCGGGACGATGAGCTGGGCGAAGTGGGCGGAGCGGCGCACGGGCGCGGGCTTCGCGCGGACGACGGCGACGACGACGACCGCGGCGGCTCCGGCGGCGAGCTGGCGGCGACGGGCGACAGCGGCGCTGCTGGCTGCTTCTTCGGCGTCCTACCAGATCTGGAATTTTCGAGCAGCAAACGGAGGGAGAGAGGGGCGGAGCTGCGAGGCACACGGGGTTGCGACGGGGAGCGGGCGGAGACGCGCGGCTTGAGGCGGCGACGGGCGAAGGCGTGAGATCCGGCGGCTTCTCCGGCTTCGCTGGTTGCTGGGTTCCGTCCAGCAGCAAGAAGAAATCGGGAGAGAGGGAGCCGGCGAGAGGGAGGAAGAAGAGAGGGAGGAGAGAGAAGGGGGAGAGAGAGAGAGATGGGACCATTTTTTTCTTTTCTTTTCCTTTTTCTTTAACCCACAGAATGGCCCACCATGACCTAGGATGACATCACATCCCACTATCTCTCACAACCTCTTCCAATGGGTTCACTTGCAATTTCCGCCGGGGTCCAATTCTTGTACAACCAATTTCTTCAATTCCCATCAATTCTCTTCCAATTGAATTAAATTGAAGTCCATAAAATTAATCCAATGTCACCATACTTCAATTCACATATTCACTTATCCATAGAACTAACTTAAGTCCCAAAAGCGCGACCAAAGACGGGCCTACTAATTTCTCGAGCCAAATTAGCCGTTCTCTGATTTAATTTCTGAAAAATTCTGATTACCTGAAAAAAAATCTTCCAAAGATGATTAAATGATCCTGAAATGATTTGTGACACACCCAGACTTCCAATTTCTGAATTCGATCTCAATTCCATGGTTAATTTCACTTTGGCACGATACTAGCGCGGCCCAACCTACCGGGTAGCCTTTAGAAATTTTCATGCATTTGACATGTGGTTGATCATCTCAAGCCACAATGTACATCTTTGAAACATTGGCGACTTTCGGTTGTCGGGGTAATCTCAAGGTTTCAAATACGAACACACGGGGTACCCAATCGATAGAAAAGTCGGTCCTATGCCGATCGACAAGAATTGTGCGATCTGGTGGAATCACCCACACCTGATCACATGCCTCTGTCGAGCCGACCTATCTCCGATCTCTAATCGATTTTAATCATGCCGTAATGACCCTTGTAGATTAGCTCGGTCGAAAGGTCGCTTTCTAGTCAAATTCTCGAGTCTGATGCATTAGAAACTCTTAACAGCTTCACCCGATAGATTAGTCTTCACATGAGTGGCCGACTCAAGGAAAAGAACTATATGCGTGCCAACGAAATGCCCGTCTCAATTTATTGAAAATAGAATTGGAAAATCGGGATGTCACAACTCTTCCCCTCTTATAAAAATTTCGTCCTCGAAATTTAAACCTTCACCAATTCTTAAGCAAAAAGGTGGGGGTACGATCGTCTCGTACAATATTCTCTTTCTCAGGTTGCTCATTCTGTACCAATGCTGCCAAATCACTGCGATCTTGCCCAAACCACTTTGGATTCAAAATACTAAACACTTGCCCACTTAAAATTTTTAAAGGTCTTCAACACAAAATCTGCAAAGCTAAACTAGCAATTCTGAGCGGTCTCTCAACTGTCTCTGGTAATTGCAACTGAATCACTGATTCCTGAACCAACTCTGGACCTGCGATTTTTCTGATCTCTGATCTCATCTCAACAACTGAAGTTCTGGACACTCTGCTCTACACTGACTAAAAAGAAACTATCTGATTGATCTGCTGAAACTGGGAACCTCTGGTCAAGGTCTGATATAACTCTGACACTGATCTCGGCAACTACAATCACTGACTACTGTACTGACCCTGGCCTGTGATCTTTCTTTCCCTGACTTCATCTCAGCAATCGAAATTCTGCACTCTCTGCTATGCATTACTTAAGAAAGAACCATCTAAAAGCTCTGCCAACTTGGAACATTTGATTTAGATTTGAAATACAATTCATCCCTGACACTCCATGCAGATGATTTATATGATATACACACACTTCGGTGTACCCACTTTGCGACAAGACAGAATCTCCAATTTCTGAAATCGAACTTAGATTGGCGGTTAATTTCACTCCGACACGCTTTTAGTGTGACATAGGCTACTAGGTAGTTTTCGGAGCTTTTTAGGACAAATGACCCGTGGTCGATTTTTTTTGAGTCACGATGAGCTCATTCGACACATTGACGACTCTCGAGGGTCGTGAAAATCTCGGTGATTCAAATACGGACACAAGATACGAAAACGACAGTAAAATCAAATTAGTATCAGTCGACGAGAGTTTTCCAATTTAGTGGAGTCACCCACGATCGGTCATTCATCTCGGTCGAACCGACCTATCTCGATCTTAATTCGATTTTTAAGCGTGCCGTAATGATCTCTAAAGATGAGCACGGTCGAGAAGTCGATTCTGGTCGAATTCTCAAGTCTATTTGCCTTAAAGTCCTTAATAACTCACCCAACTAGTCTAGTTATCTCGTAAGTGGCCAACTCAGAGAAAAACACTGTAATCGCGTCGATGAAATGCCCAATTTAACCAATCGAAATCAGAGTTTGAAATTCAGGATGTCACACACTCAAAACAAGATCTATTCGTACTGTCTGGACAACGTTGAAATTGCTATGATGAGCTTCCCATAAGATATCTTATTTAATCTCTTCATTATCAATTACACACAATCGTCCTCAGAACCTTTGTGTTCTATCATTAGAAATTTGAAAATCAACATCTCATCTGCATTCTCTTATAGAATCTTCTAAATTTCTGAATCTGTCCGCTAAAACATTTTGATTCTGATCTGTACTCTCGGCTCAATTCTGAGGGTGGTCACAAGATTAAAGAGGTGGCCTACCTTAGATTTGAAAACCACATTTCGAACTTTCTCAATTAAGATCCAACCCATGAGTACCAATTATGCAACTAAGGACTCTCAACTCAATGCATCTGCGACTTTGCTTACCTTTTCCAGAGTGATACAAAATATCATAGTCATAATCCTTAATGAGTCTCATCCAGCGACGCTGTCTCATAATCAACTCCCGAGGTCTCAACTGACAGGACGCATATGTAACAACTCTATCATGCTGTATCAACACACAACCCAATCTTTTAAACGACGCAGCACTG
This sequence comes from Eucalyptus decipiens, assembly GCA_014182575.1. Lineage (NCBI taxonomy): Eukaryota > Viridiplantae > Streptophyta > Magnoliopsida > Myrtales > Myrtaceae > Eucalyptus > Eucalyptus decipiens. The sequence continues at coordinate 9,161,743 of CM024610.1, read as the reverse complement.
CAGATCTCATAACTTCCAGGACCAGATGGAATGGTCAGCACAGGCACGGTAGTTAGCTTCTACTTAAGCTATTGGAAACTACACTCACACTTACCTGCCCACACGAACTTCTCTTCCTTCCTCAATAGTCTTGTCAATGGTGACGCTAACGCTGAAAACCCTTCTACGAACTGCCTGAAATACTTTACTAAACCCAGAAAACTTTTGATCTCTGTCACTACAATCAATCTCGGCCAACTGATCATTGCTTCACTATTGGACGGGGTCTACGAAGATTCCTTTGCCTGAAATCACGTGACCTAGGAAGGCAATACGAGTCATCCAAAACTCGCATCTGCTAAGCTTATTGTAAAATCCAAAAGTACTCAAAGCCCTAAGTACCATCCCCAACTGTCTCTCATGCTCCTCAGCACTCTTTGAACACACCGGGATAACTCCAATGAACACGATCACAACTGATTCAAGTGTCCTTAAGCATTCTGCTCATCAGACCCAAACAAACAGCTGGGGTGTCCATTAAACCACAAAGCATTACAGTGAACTCATAACTATTGAATCGAGTGCGAGATGTTAACCTCGGTATGTCTTTCTCTTGATCCTCAACTGATGATACATTGACCTCCAGTCGATCCTGAAGAATATCGATGTACAAATGCAATAAACCGACTTCCTTCTTCAAAAAGAGAAAAGATGCTCCTCAAGATTATGCACTGGAAAGTATGAATCCCCTATTCAACACTTCTTGCATCTGCACCTTCAATTCTTTTAACTCGAGTAATACCGATCGGTAAGGAGCCTTAAGGACTGGCTCTGTTCCGGGTGCTAATTCAATCACGAACTCTATTTCTCTTTCTGACAACGAACCTGACACTTCCTTAGAAAATGCCTTAGAAAACTCCTGTACCACGATTATAATCTCCATATTCGGCTCCTCAACTGACGCATCCATTACAGCTGCCAAGCAGATTCAATAATCAACAACCAGAACCAGGCCATCTTCAATGACGAATAACAAGGATTGAAGTTCCTCGTCGACTTTCAGTGATTCGCAACTTTCACACGTTAACTAAACAAGCTGAATTACATTACTACCATGATTTCAAAATAACAGAAAGCTCCTTGAGCCAAATCTTTTCATAAATGACTTCCAAGTCATACATAAGCAAACCCATCAGGTACAACTATAGTCAAAGACTCATCTTTTTATCACTTTATTACCACAACAGAAGTCCTACAACCTTCACTGAAAATTCTGCTGCACTACTCTGATAAAAAAAAACATCTCAAAAACATCTTTCCCCTTGCTCGACGCATGGTCGACTCATTCATGCTCTTTTAGCCATCCTAGTGGCGTCCTATCTACAGTAACGATGCTTACACTCTCCTGGACTTACACGGACAATTCCTAACTTGATGGCCGTGTTGGCCACATTCGAAGCACGTTCTCCTTTTTACTTTGACACTGGGCTGACTCAAGCCTCCCTTCCACAAACTCGGCACACAATCGGTGAGTCCTCTACCTCCCATCAAGGAACATCATGCACCCTTTCTTGCACTGGGGTCCATTCCAAGTACCCCACTGAACATCCTGAAGCATACTTCCTCTGTTCTGTCTTATCAACGGCGGTGACAGAAACAGCTGTGATTCCATTTGTCTATACGGATAATCTTTGATCAAGTGACTGTATTGGCTACCCTTGTAACAAGTCATTTCTCTCTTACAGCATGGGACAGATCCATGTCCTTTCTTACAGACACGACACACATCGATCGAGACGAGCACTGACTTTTCAATTTTACTCTTCCGGTTGGGTGAAACATAGCACCTTTCTTCTAACATCGGCCTTTCTCCCCAATTGATTTCCACCTTTGTCTAAACTGAACTCTGACTCAAATACAACAGCTTGATCCTCGATCACAACTCCAGATTGGGCCTTAACAGGCACGGCAACAACAACGATCACAACACTAGCAGCGGTAGAAACAACAGCTACAGCGGCGGCTCGGTCTTGAACTTACTGACCCAACAAGCTTCCAAGGAACACTAGCGCCTTAACGATCCCATCAAACCTAGGATTGCTTTGTGCTACTACACTCTTAGTACCAGCCTACGGCGGTACTCTCACACACACGCTGGTCTAAGCCTGCGCTCTACCTCAGGTACTGACTCTTGTCAGCGTCCTATCCCGAGGTACAGGTCCTACCGACCTTCTCCAAGGAGTTCTCCACTCCTGGTCACTCATCCTACAGACTCTTTATAGACGTCTGTTTTCGATTCCAACATCAGGTTAGAATTTGAGTGACCCCACAAATAAGATACCAATCAGCTATCAACCACATGCATCAGCATATTAAAAGTCTTTCCTACTAACTATCCCATGACTCATCGCACCTTATCACTCCATACACAGACCATGCTCTGATACCACTTAAACGGGGATGTCACGCCCCGAACCTCGAGCGCGCCAACATCCCACCTTGGTCATGTAATTGCGACATTCCCAGGTAGTGTCGTCGACCCCATTCATTTTATTATTGCGCAAGCGGAACGTATTATAAAACCCCGACCATTAAACACGGGATAGAAAACGGGCAATCAATCACAACACCAAACACTCATTTACAAACACATAGGTTTAAATACAACTCGAAGCGCTCCGCAAAGTAGACCAGCTCGACAAAAGGGGGACAATCGTAAACCAACTAGCAGGTCACGTTCACCAATACTTCAGTCTCCTCCTTTCCAGACTTAGGGCTTCGGGTTCTCCACGACCGCCATCTAGGGACCTGAAATTTTGATTCCCCAAACCGGGATGAGACGATATCTCAGTAAGTTCAACCCCCTAAACCCCTATTAGAAAGAAAATACACCCCGGGTGGCCTAGCCACATCACACAGCGAACTTACCTCGCCTCAATTCCTTCCTGCAGGTTAGCGCAATTCAAATCACTCAATCACAGATAATAATAGGAACTTAAACAATTGGAATGCCATTACTTTCATATAAATCACAATCACACTCACCACACATTCCAATTATTATTCATTGCCACACAAGGGCATAGCCTACTCGCAGTTCGGCTATCTACTGGCATGTAGCCAGGCATCGCCTCCCCACCTTGGAGCGCGACTTCGTCAGTACGTCGACGGCATTCCCTAAGGAGCATGGGCCCAGAATCAACTGCGACCCGCATCCACCGCGTGGGCATCCCATATAGGGGCAAGTCCGGCTCAACAGCTCAGGACGATTCCTCTTAATTATCACACAGCCAAATCATACTCGGCTCCAGGACACTTTGCATTTCACTCAATGCTTCCACTTAAAATAGTGATCCCGGCCATTTTTCTTCATATTAAAAATATTCCAGAAATTACTCACGTGTGTGGGGACACGCTAATTTCGAATCAAAAAGCCAATATCTCACTTTTTCAAACCCCACTATTTAATGTAATCATTAAAATCCAATTTTTGCATCAAAACCCAACACTAGGGTTTTTATGAATAAAATCCTTATTTACCACAATCAACACTCAATTTGCCACATACATTCATCAAATTCAAATTCTAAAGGCACAAAGAAAGCGATCAAGCACGAAATTATGTGAATTTAGGGTCCCAAAATAATTTTTCGAATTTATTAAATAATTAAATTTATTCCGAAAATTAATATAATAATAATATCCATATTTTTCACGATCCACGCTCAATTTATGATATCCAATCATCAATTTCAAAATCCGACTACACGACAGCGATCGGCACGAAATTTTGAGCAACCGGGGTAAAAAATTTTTTTTTTTCATTTTTTTATAATAATATTTTAATAATTCCGGAATATAATATAATATTATAAATTCCAGAATTTGAAATCATTTAAATAATTCAAAAATAAAACCCCATTATGTCACATCAAGATTTTATATTAAATAAACTCTCTTAACCTTTAATTTAATCACACTTTAAGCTAAATTAAACACATTAATATAATCCACACTTAAATAAATTAAATTAACCACCTAATCACAATTAACATAAACTAAGCACACCTAAAGCGTAATTAACCTTCTAAGCGAGGTTTAGTGAGTTAAACTCACTGGATTAGCGAACCGAGCGGACCAAATCGACTGGGACGACGCGGGGATCGACTTTCCCTAAAGCGGGCCGAGCATCCGGGCTCGGGAAGGCGGCCAAAACGGGCCAAAACCGAGCTGCCATACCCACTAAAACCAGCTGCTAATTGAGGCTGAGATGGGCGGATCCGGCGCCGGTTCGGGCGGAGGAACGGCGGAGGAGAGGGGCGGCAGCTCGTGCGGGCTCCGGCGGGCTGAGGCGGGGCTGTACGGCGGTGGAGGGAGCTCCGGCAGCTCTTGCGCGAGCTGAACAGCAGCTCGGGACGATGAGCTGGGTGAAGCGGGCTGAGCGGCGCGCGGGCGCGGGCTTCGCGCGGACGACGACCGCGGCGGCTCCGGCGGCGAGCTGGCGGCGACGGGCGACAGCAGCGCTGCTGGCTGCTTCTTCAGCGTCCTACCAGATCTGGAATTTTCGAGCAGCAAACGGAGGGAGAGAGGGGCGGAGCTGCGAGGCACACGAGGTTGCGACGGGGAGCGGGCGGAGACGCGCGGCTTGAGGCGGCGATGGGTGGAGGCGTGAGATCCAGCGGCTTCTCCGGCTTCGCTGGTTGCTGGGTTCCGTCCAGCAGCAAGAAGAAATCGGGAGAGAGGGAGCCGGCGAGAGGGAGGAAGAAGAGAGGGAGGAGAGAGAAGGGGGAGAGAGAGAGAGAGATGGGACCATTTTTTTCTTTTCTTTTCCTTTTTCTTTAACCCACAAAATGGCCCACCATGACCTAGGATGACATCACATCCCACTATCTCTCACAACCTCTTCCAATGGGTTCACTTGCAATTTCCGCCGGGGTCTAATTCTTGTACAACCAATTTCTTCAATTCCCATCAATTCTCTTCCAATTGAATTAAATTGAAGTCCATAAAATTAATCCAATATCACCACACTTCAATTCACATATTCACTTATCCATAGAACCAACTTAAGTCCCAAAAGCGCGACCAAAGACGGGCCTACTAATTTCTCGAGCCAAATTAGCCGTTCTCTGATTTAATTTCTGAAAAATTCTGATTACTTGAAAAAAAATCTTCCAAAGATGATTAAATGATCCTGAAATGATTTGTGACATACCCAGACTTCCAACTTCTGAATTCGATCTCAATTCCACGGTTAATTTCACTTTGGCACGATACTAGCGCGGCCCAACCTACCGGGTAGCCTTTAGAAATTTTCATGCATTTGACCTGTGGTTGATCATCTCAAGCCACAATGTACATCTTTGAAACATTGGCGACTTTCAGTTGTCGGGGTAATCTCAAGGTTTCAAATACGAACACAGGGTACCCGATCGATAGAAAAGTCGGTCTTATGCCGATCGACAAGAATTGTGCGATCTGGTGGAATCACCCACACCTGATCACATGCCTCTGTCGAGCCGACCTATCTCCGATCTCTAATCGATTTTAATCGTGCCGTAATGACCCTTGCAGATTAGCTCGGTCGAAAGGTCGCTTTTTAGTCAAATTCTCAAGTCTGATGCATTAGAAACTCTTAACAGCTTCACCCGATAGATTAGTCTTCACATGAGTGGCCGACTCAAGGAAAAGAACTATATGCGTGCCAACGAAATGCCCGTCTCAATTTATTGAAAATAGAATTGGAAAATCGAGATGTCACATATTGGCTTAGCTTAATACAATTACCGTTCACAAAAAAAAAAAAAAACAAATAAATAAAATCCTAGAATGAATTTACAATAAAAACATTAATCCATAATTTATTAATATCATTAATTGTTTCAATTTGACAAATTCAACTCCATTCCAATAATTTATAAAACTTGGAGAAAAATACAAGCAATGCACATTCTAGATTCGCATGTTGGACATGTTAAAAGAGTAGGCATGTCGGAAGAGGAGAAAAAAAAACTTGGGGATAAATTATATATCACAAGAAGTAAAAGTGAAAAGATGAGAGGATTAGGTTTTCTTTTTTTCCATTTTAACCTCTCATTTATTGAAATTTTTTTAAATTGATCCGCGTATTGAAATCACGTGTTAGAAACTTACATATCAAGATTCCTACTTGAGTGTCGAAAAAATTGATTAGTTATCGGATTTTCCAACACATGTTGATTGAGTGTCAGAGAGTGTCTAAGAGTGTTAGATACGTATCAAAATGTTCGACACAATACGAAGGCTTTTGAAAAGTGTCGATGCTTCTTAGGGGTCATTTTGTTTCCCTTTTTTGGGTGACTATACCCTGCCTTTCTCCACTTTCAACTAGGGATAAGTGTTCCAGAAGTCCTAAAAGTTGTCACAAAAGTGCATTTCAGTCCTACAACTTTCAAAAAGTGCATTTCAGTCCTACAACTTGTCAAAATGTTACAAATGAGTCCTAAAATCGACGCCGTCCAATTTCTTAATGGAAAAAGCTGACGTGGCCCCCGCGTGGCTTTTTTTAATCGTTTCTCTCTCCTCTGTTGCGAATAGTTTAAAAAAAAAAGCCACGCATGCAGAACGATGTCGTCTCCTCCTTTCTCCTTCACCACGACACCATCTCCTCCTTTCTCCTTCGCCACGACGCCGTCTCCTCCTTTCTCCTTCGCCACGACATCGTCTCCTCCTTTCTCCTTCGCCACGACGCCGTCTCCTCCTCCCACCTCTGTCTGTACTTCTTCTTTCTCTATTCCGAGTGTCCCCTAAGCCCCAAATCGATCTCGTCCGAACCCCAAACCCCAAATTGAATTCGTCCCAAACCCTAAGCCCCAAATCGATCTCGTTCGAACCCTAAGCCCCAAATCAAATTTGACAATCTGCAGTTATCTTGCGATTTGGGTCCTCATTGACCTCGAGTTCGAGGCTCGTCGTGAGTTCGTGTTCTTTCCTTCCTTTGACGATTGCGCGTTCGTGCGAAGATCTCGCTTGCGGGAGTCTCGACATCTCAGCGGTGAAGCGATTGGCGTTGGGGACGACGACAAGTCAACGACGGTGATGGCGACTCCTCCTCATGCAGGTATCGCTCTCTGCATTATAGCATTTTGTTGTTTTCCATTCTCCAATACTAGTGACAAATTAGAATATTGATGCAGAAGTAAGTTATTGTTGTCTATTCATCCAGTGCATATGAAAAAAGAGTTGTTTTTTGGAGATTGAAAACATCTCTTAAATCTCTCAAGGAAACACATTGCATTATGCAGAAATTATTAATATGAAGATGTTATGAAGGAATCATAATATAGCTAATATACTTCTATTAGGTTCCTATAATACGAAGCCCAGAAGAATGAGGGCGGCAACATCTGCATCAAGTAACATAACTCCTAATGAGGTCAACTCGGAGCCAACATGTTACTGTGGCCTTCAATCGCCAATTCTTATGGCAAAGACAAAGAAAAACGCAAGAAGAAGGTTCCATGGATGTGCTAAGTTTTGATAGTCCAAGTTGCTGCAACTTCTTCATGTGGGTGGATCCAAAGATACCAAATCATGTGAGGGACATGATAGTTGACCTCATTGAAAGAAATCAAACATTGTTTGAATCAAGCCAATCGAGAGGTGACGAAGTCGAGGTGAGCTCATTGCTAGCTGAAATGAAGACTGAAAAGGCGAAAAATAGACATTTAAAGGAGGAGCTTGCACAAGTAAAGAAAGGGAAGATGCTATATCAATTAGCATTCATTCTATGTATGTGTTATATCGCTGTATTGGTTATATATAATGTGAAAGTTGGTGGGAAATTTCTAAGTCTTCCATAGTACTTTCTATCTGAGTTTGTAAATTTGAACACTAGTTGTGAATAATTGAGATGGGAATGAAATCTGATGTGAGTTTGTAGTTTGCAAGACCGGTTGCTTGCCATGCGAGAAATTACTATCGCATTGCAAAATGTTGCTTGATTTGTCTGCTTGTCAATAGCATTACATGAGCTATTGCCACATGAATAAATTTGGAACTTAAAAAAATGGTGACAACTCCCTTATTATGCAATCGAGATTGTTAATTGGTGATTTTTTCATGATTTTAATAACGAGCTTACCTCAAATGGAATGTGTAAAAAATCAAGTGAAATCAAAGCAATCAGCTACAATACCTAAGTTACCTAATCAAATCTTCCATGAATCATCCAATGCGGGCCACAGAGACCACGTAGAGTAAAATTCCATCATATAAAATGAAAAATTAACAATAAGAGGTGGTGGTATCGGTTACCATTAATGCGCCCGAGGAATTCAAGAAAAATGTATGGGAAAGAAGATGACAAAAATATTGGAAGAATGAAAATTCTGCATGGCCAATTTCAGTAATTACCTATTAACAATTCCGAAGAGTAATCACTTTCATGCATTATCCAAACCAAAACCAAGCATCCCACATAACTTGTTGAAACACGATTCATTGACAAATCAACATGCTTACATTTTCAGTGCACAAAAGGTTCTGTTCAACAAAATATGCACTTTCAGTGCATAAAAGGTTCTATGCACAAACGCTACATGTCTCATACAAAAAACCAGCTAATAATTGATATACATTCACCTAACAACACCAATTTCAGCAGACATATCAATCCAATATGATGGTCTCCGGTGGTCCAGTAGGTTGAGCCTTCACTTGATTCTGAATTCTGGCGCTTTTCCTTATATATGGTCTCGCAACGATAGGCTTTGGAGGAGTTGCTGTAGCCTGAGATGACTAAGCCTGACATTGTAATAGTGGCTTCGGCTTCATCGCAACATGCTTTCGAGGAGGTAATGTTGCGCGAGATGATTGAGATTGGAAACTTGCCTTGGGTTGTGATGGTGCCTTTCGCTTTAAACCAAGATGCTTCTGAGCTATTGTAGCTTGAGATGACTGAGCTTGAGAACTGGCCTGAGGTTGTGATAGTGTCGTTGGCTTCATTGTAACGTGCTTTGGAGGAGCTACTGTTGCATGATATGACTGACGTTGTGAAGTGGCCTTGGGTTGTAATAGTGGCTTCGGCGTCACTGCAATTTGTTTTCGAGGAGCTGCTGATATATGATATGACTGAGGTTGTGCACTTGGGAATGCACCTTTGCAAGTGACGTAGCTCTTGTGACTACCCCTTTCTCCGGTAGGTTAACGATTCTTGCACCAATTGTATTAGGCTACATAAGAATGATTATCTTTTTAGCTTAAGGAGATAAGTAATTGCTATTATAAAAATTTAAAAATATTACTCACCTCGCGGATATGAAGGTTTGTCATAGGATTTGCGTCAACATCCAACCCTATCATTTTCAGCTTCTTGGCTTGTGATTCTCTCTGTATCATGCAATTTTCAGTGGTAGGTCTTTTAAACTGAAATAATAGAAAATTCATTCACATGAGAATGTAGTCACAATACATGTATTCTTGGGGATTGAGGTATTACTCACCAGAATTTTTTCACGTCTATGCTTAGCCATTATATTGGCCGGTGCACTGCCTTCCCGTTGATCCGAACGAACTTCACCAAAAGCATTGGCATCACCACTACATCCTCTAACATCAGCACTAGCATGAGCAGAAGTAGTGGCACTACACTCTCTTACATTTGCACGAGCACTACATTCTCTTACATCTGCACTAGCCTGAGCAGAAGCATTAACATGCCCACTATTGTCTCCTATTGAATTGGCATTTGCAGAAGCATTGGCATGGCTTTCGGATCCTCCTTCAGCTACGCTTGTCGTTGCTTTAGCTTTAGCCTGAATATATATTCAAAATTACTAAATTGGAATCTCGATATACAAAACTTACAATAATGGTTAGATGACAACTTACTTGTCTTTTTTCGAGCCTTGGACCAGTGGAATTAGCCTGAGATTGAGCATAAGCTTCAGCTGTACTTGCACTGGCATGAGCACTGGATGTACATACATTGACCTGAGCATTGGATGTACGTACATTGGCCACAGCATTGGATGTACGTACATTGGCCCCAACATTGGCCTGAGAAGCACATATTAAGTATTGATTAACAATATGTTAAAGTGACATGCCCAGCATTAAGATGATCAGTTAGTTGAGAAAATACCTTTTTCAAAGGACATCCCTTACAGTTGTGTCCAATTTGTTTGCAAGCAGAACAAGTCATTTGCTTACCCTCTTTAGTCATTCTATCACCTCTTACAAGCTCAATCGGTTGCTTTCTTCTACTCCTTTTTGGCCTACCAGGCATGTTTTTCATTGGTGGGGGTTGAGGAGCTTCTTTATTGGTTTTATTCCAAAATTTCTGTCCTCTCACTGTAGGCATCATGAATTGATAAGCACTTAGATACTTTTCCTTGTTGAAGCACTCGGCTAGATAGTCGGTCGGATCATTTCTCTTATGGTGTATTGCACAAATGGCATAGCAACATGGAATTCCACTAACTTCCCAAGCTCTACAAAAACAAGTTTGTAAATTCAAATCAACAACATATTTGTCACCACCTTCTGTAATCTCATATCCTTCACTTCCATTCCATATCAAATGACAATACCTACTAGCAGATGTATTCTCATGTAACTTACGCATAATCCTTGGACCGCAATTTCTAGCCCACCTAGCACATCCATCCCTCTGAGTATGCATTCTATTCATAACCATGATTCTAATATCCTCCAGCATACTCACAATGGCCTTGCACCTAGCTTCACACACACTGCCATTGAACGCTTCACTCAGATTATTATCAACGACATCACATTTAATGTCGGTGTCAAAGAAGGCTTTGCACCAGTGTTTTGGCTCAATACGGAATAAGTCATCATGACCTTCCCGAGTTAGTTCCTTCAACCTCTGCCTATGCATCTCGAAATCAGACATATTATTGCTCTTGACACATCTCCAAAATTGCCTCAGCAACTGTTTTCCTTTGTATTTTTGACCCCAGTTGGAATAAATGTGCCTTGCACACATCCTATGCTCTGCATTTGGTAACAGTTCAGCTACAGATTGGACGAGACCCTGACAATTACCGAAAAAAAGAAAATATATATGAAAACAGAAAGAAAAACATTGTAATGTCATAATCAATTTACAAATGAAAACAGAAAAAAAAAAAAACATACCTTTTGCTGATCACTTATCAACGCCCATCCGTCACCATTACACATATCAAGGTCTGATTTCAACAATTCGATAAACCAAGTCCATGTGTCCTTATTCTCGATTCTTACCACTGCCCATGCCACTGGATACATTTGATTGTTGCCATCCCTTCCGACGGCACATAACAACTCACCCTTGATCAAACCCCTCAAAAAACATCCATCTAATCCAATGATCTTCCTACATCCAGCCAAAAAACCTTTCTTACAAGCATCAAAGCAAATGTAAACCTTATCAAATACTGGTAGAGAATTTGGCAATGGCCTTTCAACTTTGAATTTAAAAGTGCTTGAAGGGCTTGCAGTGTAAAGCTCTCCCAAGTAGTCGTGCATCTGTGCATATTCCTTCTTGTAATTGCCTTGCAGTTCCTTCAATACTTTCAGCTTTGTTCTCCTCCACTGACTGAAAGTGACATTTACTCCAAGTTGTTAACTAATTTCTTTAACTCAGGTGCTTTGATTTTAGGCATTGCAGAAATGAGAATCATGAAGTGCTTAGCTAAATAAGTGCTAGACACTCTCTTATTCTCGAAAGTGATACTGCATATATGCTGATTTACATACCTTCTCAAATGAAATGACCCAGTTTTGCAATCAAGAGCACCATAGATCATCCAGTTACAATTATTCTGGCCACACCTGGCTCTTACAACACTTTTTGTGTTCTTAGTGTATTTGATTGCTCTTTGCTCAGCCATAAAATACTTCAAAATTGCATTCTTGAACTCAGTTGCATCCTCAAATGTCATGCCAACAATAAATTCTGGATTTGCACCACTTTGATCATATGATGGGAACCTACTTCTCCTCCTTGAAATAACATCAACCTCTTCACCACCCTCATCATTTAAAATTGATTGAAGACTGTCTTCCTCATCGAATCAGCATACTGTTTCGTACCCTTAATCATCTAATGATTGAGCCTCATCCACAATCGGTGGTTGGGAAGTACTAGTTGCCTCACTATAATTTAAAACTTGGAGCCTATGTCTTGCCGAAAATTCAATTAATTTTTTCCTTGCTTCAGCTAGTTCAAAGTCGTCATCATCACTCGACTGTTCCATATCCACCAAATTATGTGCATCATCATCCTCTTCCTCATCTAGATCCCTATTGGCAACTTTAGCCCGATTCCCGTCATCATCAGTATTCCTAATCACATTAGACATACCTCCAATTTCCATCTCAACACCCCCCATCTCAGCTCCTGCCTTTTCATTATCAACATGCTCAACATATAGCGTAATATTTTCAGAGCACAGATGATGATAAAATAGATCCATCACATCAGCGTTGTCCCATAAATACCTAAGAGTTACTCCGTCTACAAGAGTCTTACTTCCAGGAACTCTGTAAAATAGTTTCTCTACTCTACACACACCCAAAGTCTCAATAGCTTCAATTATACTAGACAGTGAAGGCTTACTTAAACTTATTTCAGCAACATCAGCCCTTCCACCTCTGTATTCCAATGGTGGGCCAACTTTAAATTTACCTCCATAGCAAACAGTGACATAAACTTTGTTCTCGGCCATTGGACCTACAAGGAAACAGAAACAAAAAGTAGAGCACTTTCAATCATCAAATTATTGAAACAATAATGTTTAAGTTCTAAAAGACTAACAATCAATACAGAAACAGCAAATTAGCATAATCCGTTTTACAACCACAATGCAACTACATGATCAATAGTAAGAGCAATGTTCTAATTTGCTGCAATGTTATAATTTATCGCAAGAATTGGGAAATGCAAAACAACCATAACACAGAGAGTAAAACGCCGCTATAATGTAAAGAGTAAAACACCTTTGCAAAACAAAACAAAAAAAGAAATGGTAATATTATTATGACATACCCAAATGCTGTAATGTAGAGAGTGATACCTGCATGAGGAGTCACCATCGCCGTCCCTGATGCCACTCCCTCCACCATTGAGACGCCGAGATGCCCACCAGACATATCTTTGCACGAACTCGCAATCATCAAAGAAGAGAACATAAATTTGATGTGTGTCAAACTCGAGCTCTCTGAACTCCAAATAATGAAGAAATGAGGACGCTAGCGACATCGTTTTACATAATGCAGAGATTAAAGCACCTTTGCAAAAAAAAAAAAAAAAAAAAAAATCGTAACATTACCATGAGATACCCAAATGTTATAATGCAAAGAGCGATACCTGCGTGAGGAGGAGTCGCCATCGTCTTCGCTGACCCTGTCGTCGTCCCCGACGCCAATCACTTTACCGCTGAGATTTCCAAACTCCCGCAAAGAGGTCTTCACATGAACTCGCAATCGTCAAAGGAAGGAAAGAACACGAACTCACGACGAGCGTCAAACTCGAGGTTGATGAGGACCCAAATCGCAAGAGAACCGCAAATCATCAAATTTGGGGCTTAGGGTTCGGACGAATTCGATTTAGGGCTTAGGGTACGGATGAATTCGATTTGGGGCTTAGGGTTCGGACGTGTTTCATTTGGGGCTTAGGGTTCGGACGAGTTCGATTTGGGGCTTAGGGGATACTTGGAAAGCGAAAGAATACGTAGAGATGGAGAGGCGAGGGAGAACACGACGGTGAAGAAGACGTACAGACGGAGGGGAGGGGGAGACGACGTCGTGGCGAAGGAGAAAGGAGGAGACGGCGTCGTGGCGAAGGAGAAAGGAGGAGACGACGTCGTGGCGAAGGAGAAAGGCGGAGACGGCGTTGTGGTGAAGAAGAAAGGAGGAGACGACGTCGTTCTGCATGCGTCGCTTTTTTTTTTAAACTATTCGCAACGGAGGAGAGAGAAACGATTAACAAAAGCCACGCGGGGGCCACATCAGCTTTTTCCGTTAAGAAATTGGACGGCGTCGATTTTAGGACTCATTTGTAACAATTTGACAAGTTGTAGGACTGAAATGCACTTTTTGAAAGTTATAGGACTGAAATGCACTTTTGTGACAACTTTTAGGACTTCTGGAACACTTATCCCCTTTCAACTACCTTAATATAATCTGTGCGCCAGAAGGGAAACGCAGTTGTTTTATTAAATAATCATGTACAAGACTGAGATATTCCTTCCCAGGCAAACATGGTTCACGCGTAGCGCAATAAGCCATATGAATGAAGTCGAAAGTGGACGAGAGTCTCCACCTCTTGCAGATAAATATGAATTCTTCGTGCTTGACGTCACTGCGGACCAACACCACAGTATGACTCGTTCTCATCAGATCAGCGATTAATTCCGTCCATGATAGACAAAATTATCAGGAGCTCGATTCTATTTACAAGACGAACAGCATTTGATAACTCAAATACTCGATCTTTTATGAATTAATTTTGGACGAAATCTCCCCATTATATATGTATTAATATTATTCTTAGCAGTATATATCATTAGAAAAACCCCAGGAAATATGCTATAAAAAAAGATAATTATCAAATCGGTTATAAACTTATTGTACGAATATCAATTTATTCGTAAGTTTTTTAATTTTGCCAATATAATGGTAAATATTTACGTGAAATTTCAATATAATCATTCTGATCAATTGATACTAGAAATTGTTGGCGTGATGTACAATTATCGCCGATCATCTTAAGTGGCAAGTTGACATTGACAACTTAAGGATCGCCATATTAGCAATTTTCAACCGCAATTAGTAGGAAAAAGTGTATTGGAATTTCTAGCAAAGATTAAAGAGTATATTAACGAATTTGAAAAATTTAGGACTAAATTGACACCCGTACATTAAATTTAAAACTCAATTGGTAATTTTCCCAGGATTTGTAAAACGTGAGATTTTGCTCGGAAGTTTCATGATTTGTTCCTAATGGTTAGGCAGATCATCATCAATGTCAACATTTCAACACCTTGGCAGGCCCTTCGGCATAACTGTAATTAAGAGGTTCTTTTGACTGAAGTTTCATGGTTTGTTCCTCAAGATTTTCTGGGGCAGATTTTCCGATGCGGACAATGATGCATTTACATTGGGTGTTTGAATAATGCACGCATAGGACCACTTTCTACCTCGCTTCGCTTGCCATTTGAGCTAGGGCCAATTCAAACCAACTCCATTTGAACTCTCGCCCATTTTGCTCTGCCTCCTTCTTCCAGTCCCAAATGAATCTCCAAAGCTTCATCTGCGGAGCTAGTTGTCGCCGCTTAGTCCTCGTTGTCGTCTTCGCCAGATTAGTCTATCAAGCTGTAGCAAAGGATGCACAGTACGAGGCCTGCGTGCCTCTGAACTACGGATATGGCGCAAACATCAGTTACACTTTTTGGATTTCCAGCGAGCAGGAGTCCTATTGTGGCTATCCGAATTTCCAAATTACCTCAAAGATACATACCCTAGCCTACTTTCTCGGACAGTGAGTTCATGATCGAGGATATCTTCTATGCAAATCATTTGTTCCTTCTGGTTAATGCCCTCGTGTACCTGGACTCCTGTGGTGCTCTGCTTCATAATATCAGCATTGAAAGGACGTCTTTCAATCTTAGTTCCGCAAATGCCGATTTATTCTTCAACTACAATTGCACCTAGCAGCCCATAGGTTTTACATATCCCATGGATTGTGCTGGCAACTCCACCCACCACTCTTTTGCTTTTTTTCTCGAGGAAGGATCGTAGGAAATGGATTCGTATTCTGCGGTCAGCTCTTGCTACTCTACAGTTAGTGTACTTGTTGACGTCAATCCAAATATCGCTAGCTTGAGGACTATGAATTACAATGAGATTACGGAGATGGGGTTCCTTTTGAACTGGACTGCAATTAATTGTAGCAACGGCGAGGGAAGTGAGGGACGGTGTGGGTTCGAGAACAATAATTTTGTTTGCTTTTGCCCAAACGGTCCTCATTCTCAAACCTTCTATCATGTTGAGTGCATGGGGGAGTTTTTTCGGTTTTTTCTTCTCGACTAAGTTTTCAAATCTACTATTTTGCGTGATCTCTCATTTCTATGTGCGAAGGTTGGTATCTGCGTCCCACAAGATCCAATGGTTAAAATGTATTGAGTGAGGCTGAAGCTACACCATATTCACAGTAAAAATTTTCAAATGCTGGACCAAAATAACTTGCTTTTCTTTGTGGGATTTTCTTGTGCATAGGATCAAACAAAAAAAGAAAGAAAGATAGCTTCCGTGAATAGTGGTGCTAAAATCTGATGGAGTGTTGAGTTGAAATATGTAACATTCATATATTTGAATTGTAAATATAATTAACTCCATCGTGCTATAGGTTTTCATCGAGACATGACCTTATTTATTATTAGTATAAGCACTATAATGAGTGTGGATCCAAGCATGGCCATATAAGCTTCGATTCGATACATATGCACGCTTCAGACCACTTTTTGCCTCGTTAGGTATTGGCTTTGAAGTTGAAGAACTAGCACACAACAGTGATAGGAGTTAGGACCAACTCAGACCGACTCCATTTGATTTTTTTGCAAATGCTTTCCACTCTCTCTCCTACCTATTTCTTCTGTCCTCCGCAATACTCTGCCTCCTTCCGGTCCAGATGAATCACAAAACTTCATGTGAGTAGCTAATTGTCACCAATCGATCATCATCATCATCTTCACCAACTTAGTCTATTTGGCTCTATCGGATGATGCACAATACGAGGCCAGCATGCCTCGGAATTGTAGATATGGGCTGAACATTAGCTACCCTTTTAGGATTTATGGTGAAAAAGAGTCCTATTGGGGCTATCTAAATTTCAAAATTACCTGCAAGGAGATATATCATGTCCTGACTTTCTCCGACAGGGAATTCACTATCAAGGATATCTTTTATGCGAACAATTGGTTCCTCCTGGCTAATGCCCCTGTGTAGCAGGAATCCTGTGATGCTCTGCCCCATAATATCAACCTCGAGAGGACGACTTTCAATCTCAGTTCCACTAATGCTGATCTGTTCTTCTACTATAGTTACACCTCGTAGCCAACATGTTTTTACACGTCCAGTGGACTGAGCTGGCAACTCCATGCGCCATTCTTTTGCTTTTCTTTTTCTTTCTTTTTTTTCTCGAGGAAGCATTGCAGGAAATGGATTACTATTCTGTCGTCTGCTCCTGCTATTCCACAGTTAGCACTCCTGTTTCTGTTAATGCCGATTTCACTAGCTTGAATTGCTAGCTTGAAGAAGGGGTTCCTATTGAACTGGACTGCAATTAACAGTTAGATCTTTAGGTCGGCATTTGCTACCCATAACATCAAAAGGTATAAATAAATTGAGTGAAGATACTCCAACTTAACTGTAAAATTCTGCAAGGGTTGGGCTAAAACTACTGGTTTCTTCTTGGGCTTTTATTATGAACAGAACCAAATGAAAAGGAAAACTACGTCTCCACAAATGGTGCTAAAATCTGATCGCTCGGATAGTTGAAATATATTATTGATAGAGGTCAACTGCGCACTTAATTCTATCTTTGCACAATCAATGAAAATTTTGTTCATGATGATAGTGGAGAAATAAATACTGAAAATGTTTTCACTGTTATTTAATTACTCTTTATACGTGCCGTGGATAATGTCCTCAAGCTTTTCCAATTTCTTCGCCCTAGCTTAGACTGTGGACGCGCTTACCGCTGCAAACAAAACTCTCCGATCTGTTGGGTCCCAAGACATCTTATGGGAACCTCATATTTTGATGTTTCTATCTTTCTATGTTTGTATCTTTCTGCAATAGTTAGCTAGTCATCAATTGGGTGTACACGATTCAAGAAGCTTCAAAATTCTTGCCTGAACATGAGCTGCCCACTTGTTTTATTCGCGGGACAACTTCTAATCAATCCTATAGGTCCGCTTAGAGGCTAAAAGAGTTGAGACATGTCCATAATATACCGCCCATTCAATACACAGAAATTTTTATATGTCTCCGCCTCTGACACCACATTGTCGATCATATTGCAGCGTGTTTGCTACTTCTAGACCAGCTAATATTTTTTGCTGTCTTCCTGTTCATTCCCTGATAGCTCTAGAATTAAGGATTTTAGCTAATGTCTATACTTGTTAGTCAATCAGGCACAGATCCATTTGCATGTGTTTCCAATTAGTCTGGTAAAAATGTCACTAATCGATCCAAACTAGTGAATCTGTAATATTTTCACTCGATTGGGGGGGTTGGTTTACTTCCTTGAAACAGAATGATCTATTACCTCATGATGTGCCTGATCTTTATATCTCTTAGACACTTTGAAGTTATCAATTTGCAATTCATTGACACATTTTTCACTCTTGATGACTATTGTCTCAGGAAAACAAAGGGTTGGACTGAAAATTGGAATAGGTAATTATTTCAAGACTTTCTCTTCCGCTTCTCTACATTCTCCTCTGCAATTTGTTGCGACTTTTTGGCAGTAATCTTGCATCGTTGCTCAATGGAATCAATATTTCCAAAATATCCTAGAAGCCTTGAAGAAGTGAGATTGCTGTTCAAAAATATTCTCCATTTTTTTCAGGAATGGCTGCATTGGGAGCCGGAATTGGGATCACCCTTTTTTTAATGCTTCCCTTCAGGAAGAAACCAATGATCAGAATTATTATGGATTTGATAAAGCATAGGAGCAAACATTTCAATGGCGAAATGAAGATTGAGGGACTCGTCCGAGAAGATACACCTACAAAGACATCAAGAGGATGACCAACTCTTTCAAAGAAAAGTTAGGTGAGGGAGGCTATGGCTGCATGTATAAAGGCAAGCTTCGAGATCATCAATTTGTGGCAGTAAAGCTTCTAAAGAAGCTGAAAGGCAATGCTGAAGATTTTTTCAATGAAGTTGTGAGCATAAGTAGGACTTCTCATGTCAATGTTCTTAACCTTTTGGGGTTTTGTTTTGAAGGAAGCAAAAGAGCTTTGGTTTATGAGTTCATGCCCAATGGATCACTTGAATAATTCATATTCAACAGGAGTAACACTTTGGAGGTAGATCAGCAATTGAGTTGGGACATATTGTACCAGATTTCGCTTGGCATAGCTCACGGGCTAGAGTACTTGCATAGAGGATGTAATACAAGGATCTTGCACTTCCACATAAAACCTCACAACATTCTTCTTGATGCAAACTATCATCCCAAGATTTCCAACTTTGGTCTTTCCAAAATATGCCCAAGAGAAGAGAGCATCATGTCATTGCTTGGTGCCCGAGGCACCGCTGGATACATTGCTCCGGAGCTAATCATAAGGAACATTGGAG
Organism: Eucalyptus decipiens; assembly: GCA_014182575.1. Taxonomy (NCBI): domain Eukaryota; kingdom Viridiplantae; phylum Streptophyta; class Magnoliopsida; order Myrtales; family Myrtaceae; genus Eucalyptus; species Eucalyptus decipiens. The sequence continues at coordinate 9,142,408 of CM024610.1, read as the reverse complement.
GGGTTTCTCACAAATCGGATGTCTATAGTTATGGCATGATATTTCTAGAGATGGTCAGCAAGAGGAAAAACATTGAAGTCACAGTAGATCATACAAGTGAAATATACTTTCCTCATTGGGTCCACCGACGCTTGGAGCTCTGAGAAGAGCTTGGCCTACATGGGATCACAAATGAGGAGGACGAAGGAATTGCAAAAAAGATGATTGTAATAGGCTTATGATGCATTTAGATCGATCCGAGAGCTCGACCATCGATGACCGGAATTGTGGAGATGCTAAAAAGTAGTGTTGAGACCTTACAAATTCCTCCCAAACCATCCTTGTCATCACTCTCAAGATCACCCGAGACTTGTCAACGCGAAAGTTTGTCTATGCCAGAGAGAAATGACTCGACTTGGGACAATTCAATATCAATTACATCAGACTAACATTGTTTGTAATAAAGTATTTACAGGGGTCAACATATCTACTGCTTCTGACCTAGACCCGCATATACTTCAAGTGCCATTTAGCAGAGACGTCCACGACTTCTTTTAGAGAATATATTTGAGCCCTTCCTTTTGCATATATTCAAAAGAAGCGCCTTCTCATCGTGTACGTAATATAATGAGGATACAAGAAATCAAACCGGTCAAAGATGTCCTTCTCCAACAGAAAAGAAAATCAACATCCACCACCCCAAGAACCAGATATGATTCGGATTAAAAAAAATGCACATTTAGATTTTGAAAAAAAAAATCAATAAATCCTCCAAATGGATCAGATTTCGTACATGACTTAAATTGTAGACATAATTTATTGCGTCAATACACAGTGCCAGCAGTCCAAATTTCGAAATTCAATGCTTTCATGTATATCATATGTATATATGTATTTGTATGATGTTTAGATGTTTTTTCTCTATCAGTTTCCCAAGATTATTGTTCTATAAAGTATTGTAATCAAGAATTATAGAAAATGAAAATACTACAACCTTATAGCTCTTGGTTACGTATTAAATTTTGTTCGCAATGATTTGAGATCATTAATCTCTTAATCGTAGCCACATATATAATATGAACCACCGAGTTATATAATTACTGGTTACTAAAAGTGTAAGAGAGAACATAAAAAATGCCAATTTCTGCAACTTTCCGTAGACTGTATTCTACAAAATTTAATCACGAAAATTTCGCTACCTTAAAACTTACTAATAATAACTGAGATTTAAGACACTCAAATGCAGGTGTTTACTAACACCATGACAGCATTGGGTCATAGGCTACACTAAAGGGGGTTGCAACTCCAATGTGGGACAAAACTCCCAAGGAAATATGCAACATAAATTATTTAATTTTTTTTTTTTTGCAAGCACTAAAATTTGTATGATGGATGAAATGATAAAAAATGAACAATTTTTTGTGTTGCTTAGTAAGAATTGTGGGATAATTACCTAGTTAGTCCCAAATTTATTGTGTAAATGTTAATTTTGTCATACATTTATCAATTTTATCAATGTAATCCTAAACATTTACTCAAAATTTCAAAGTAGTTCTTCCGAAAAACTGACGCTGGAAATTGCTAATATGGTGTCCAATCATCGCCGATCATACTATATGTGGATTCTCACATCAAGGATTTCAGACAGCAATCGGTCGAAAAAAACTTCATAAGAATATCTTGTCAAACTTAGAATTATCTTAATAATTTGAAAAAATTATGACTGAATTGACATTCATATAATAGGTATAGAACTGAATTAATACTTTTTTCTAAATATTTTTGTAACGGGAAATTTGTTCCCGAGTGTAATTTAGAGGTCCCTTTGGCTCAGATGGTTCAAGGTTTGTTCCTAATGATTTGGTAGATCATCATCAATTTTGACACTTCAACACGTAGGTGGGCCCTCCAATGTAATCGTTATTAAGAGGTCCCTTTGACTAGGAAGTATCATGGTTGGTTCCTCTAGACTTTCTAGTGCAGATTTTCCATGTAGGACAACAATGCATTTACATTGGGTGCTTGAATAATGCACGCATGGGACCAATTTCTGCCTCGCTTGGCATTTGCTTCGAAGTCGATGAACTAGCGCACGACAGTTATCAGAGCTAGGACCAATTCAAACTAACTCCATTTGATTTCTCTTCTATCTTGCTCTACCTCCTTCCAGTCCAAATGAATCTCCAAAGCTTCAACTGCGAGGCTAATTGTTGCCGGTTGGCCCTTGTCATTGTCTTCGCTAGCTTAGTCTATTAGGCTATATCTGAAGATGCGCAATATGAGGCCTGCGCACCTCGGAACTGTGGATATGGCCCGGACATCAGCTACCCTTTCTGGATTTCGGGCGAGCAGGACTCCTATTATGGCTATCCGAATTTCAAGATCACTTGCGTAGGGATATTCCTAGTCCTAAATTTCTTGGTCAATGAGTTCATCATCAAGGAAATCTCCTACAAGAACCATTCTATCCTCCTGGTTGATGCCCTCATGTACCATGACACTTGTGGTGCTCCACCACATAATATCAATCTCGAAAGCGCGCCTCTCATTCTCAGTTTCACTAATGCCGATTTCTTCTTCTACTATAATTGCACCTCACCACTGCCAGATTTTACATATCTAGTGGACTGTGCTAGCAACTCCACCCACCACTCTTTTGCTTATTTTCCCGAGGAAGTATCGCAGGAAATATATTTGTATTATGTCGTCAGTACCTGCGACTCTAGAATTAGTGTACCTGTTTATGTTAATACAAATATCGATAGCTTGGCGACTATGAATTACGGTGAGATTATGGAGATGGGATTCCTTTTGAACTAGACCGCATTTAATTGTAGCAACTGCGAGGGAAGTGAGGGATGGTGTGGATTCGAGAACGATGATTTTGTTTGCTTTTGCCAAGATAATCCTCATCCTCAAAGCGGCAATGATGGTAAGTGGATGGGGGAATTTTTTCTGTTTTTGCTTCTTGACTGAGTTTCCATATCTAATGTTTTGCTTGATCTTCCTTTCGACATGCGGAGGTTGGTATCTACGTCCCACAAGATCCAATAGTTAAAAAGTATTAAGTGAAGCTAGAGCTACACCAAACTCCCAGTAAAAATTTAAAATGTTGAACCAAAATAACTTGCTTTTTTTTTTGTGGGATTTTCTTGTGCATACGACCAAACAAGAAAGAAAGAAAGAACTTTTGTCGACTCAACAAGGAGTTCATTTCCTGTTTGTTTCTTTTTTTTTTCTCTGACCCAATCAACAAGTCCGCACTATTCCTTTTCTTTGGTGTTTTCTTTTCACGGTCAAAGTCCTATTCCACTTTGACTCCAACGTGAAAAATGTTGAAGTGGACTTTAGCGCTGAAGCAATTTCCGAGCATGTAAGATTCGGCTTTCAACTTTGAAGCTTGTAGACGACGTGGGAAACACGGTTGTCTGCGACGACCAAGACCAAGATATTCCTTCACCGCCAAACTTTTTTTCCCATGCGGTGCATATTACATATACAAAGTCGAAGGGAAAGAAATAGACACTGTGATTCAAGAAACTTGCCGCTGGTGTTTACTAAACCCATGACTACATTTGGTTATAAATTACATTAAAGGGAGCGGGAACTCCGAAACGGGACAAGAATTTCAATTTAAATGCGTAATATAATATAAACAATTAATTTTTGTTAGCACTAAAGTTTTGTATATTGGAAAAAAAGAAAAAGAAAAATTCTACAATTGATATACGTTGCTTAGTAGGAATTGTATAACGGGAGGTTTGTTCCTAAGAGTAATTTAGAGGTTCCTCTGACTCGGAAGTTTCATGGATCGTAGAAGATCATCAATTTCAACACGTTGGCGGATCCTCCAACCTAATAGTGATTTAGAGGTCCCGTTGACTAGGAAGTTTCATGGTTTGTTCCTCAAGACTTTTCGGGGCAAATATTCCGTGTGGGTCATTGATACATCAACATTGGCTGCTTGAATAATGCGGGCATGCAAATCCAATTTCACATGAACTCTTGAATCCGATAGGCCCAATTCATTTAACAAGTATAGTTGAGAGATTTGTCGTTTCATTTAAAGATTTTATTATGGATTAAGAACTAGCTAGGCAACAAATGTTACAGTTGTAAACGCATCCACTTCCTTTGTGATTAAGTGTGAGCAAATTTTTAGCAATTCCTTATTATTTATGCTAAATTAGTGATCTTGAGGCTAAGCATGGTTGTCTCCTTTCAGTGTTGACGTCAAATCGAACCCTTTGAGGTCAAAGCCAGGACAAGCGTGGTCGTTTCCTTTCCATTCCGATGTTAGAATCAACTCAGTTTGGAAAAATTGTCCAAAAAGTCTTAGACATATTGTACTTTTGCCAATTCAATCCTAAACATTCTCACTTCTTACCAATTAAGTCAATTTAAACAATTTTGGCAAGAAAGTACTGACATGGATGCCAATGATGCCACATAGGACCGTCGGCGCCGCGTGAATAATTTTAATAATATTTTAATATTTTTTGATTTTTTTCTCTTTTTATTTTTATTTTTTTCTTTCTTTTCTTCTTGGCCTTTTCCAATGGCTGGCCGGCCACTGGCCACAGCCAACCAGCTAGCCTCGCCCACCACAGGCGAGGCCCGATTAGGCAAGGGTGAGCCCCAGCAAGGGAAGCCCTCACCCAAGCGTGGCCCGGCAAGGATCGCCTGAGCGAGGCCTATTCTCACCTAGGCCCAACAAGGTTGACCTATGCCTAGGCTAGGGTAGCCTCGCTAGGCGTCGGCCGGGCGACGGCAACGTCAAGTGAGGCCGCCCTAGCTTGAGCGAGGGCTGGCCTTGCCAAATCTAGCTAGGGGAGTCCTCGCCGGGGGTCACCCTTCCCTAGGCGAGTGTCAGTCTCAGGGTGACCTCACCGGGTGTGGGCCTGGTAACTCAACCTGGCTGGAAAAAAAAACTTCGATTTTTGACTCCTTCAAATCAGCGTAAACGCTGAACAATTAAAGTGTACTTTTCTGGTCTTCCTTTGTTTCTCCTTTCTGGCTGCCTTTCCGGTTTTGCATGTGGACACTAGCGAAGCAAGCACGAAAGGAGCATTGACTCTCTCACTTTTGTCTTTCCATCGAGATATTTTCCACGAAAGATGACATTGCAGAGAGTGACATAATAGTCGAACTTTAAACCATTGATTAGACTTTAAAAGCTTTGGTTTATTTCACAAAAAATGAATAAATTGAAATACATTTTTATAAAAATAATTACTTATATTGTTGTAAAAATAAATAAATGAAAAATATTTATACTGTCTATAAAAGCATTTAGACATAAATTATTATCGATAATAAAATTATTTTTTATCAAATAATTATTTCAAATAATATGAGCAATTACTTATCAGTTGTCGATGTATGATGACAAATGAATAGGTGATAGTCGATAAGGGTATTGATTAAAAGGAGCTACGGATTACCAATTTGAGGTATCAAAAGGAAGTTGGAAACCTAGAGGATGTCAAAAAGCAGTTATGAGTTTGAAATCATTGGTAAGTGAGGCAATAGGGTTCAAGAAGTCGTGGAGTAACCAAAATGCAATTTTAAGGGATTAATCATTTGGAAGACTAAATCATTGCATCATCAGAGAATGAGCCCAAGATTTTCAGAGATGAGGGAACATGGCTATAACTGTAGGAGAACTGGTTAGAGATGGTTAAGGCACAACCACTATTAATACCATTGTTCGTCTGTGAAGGCCCCCTGACACACAAATAAATAAATCTACTATTCTTTAGTTATCTTTACTTTTCCGCATTGTAGTTTTATTTTCCAAACTCACATCATCAATTAAATTTTGGCGTATTTCTTAGACGTAGTTTCCAAATCCACATTGTCAATTAAATTTCGGTGTCTATCTCTATCCCAGTTGTCACGTCATTAGTTAAATTCTATTGTAGCATCTTTGCATTCTCAAGATTAATTGTTGATTAAATTTCAGCACGATTTTTGTACGTATATTTGAAGTAAACTTCGGGTTTTTCTTGTTGACTAATGATATTTTCTGTCTAAAGTTGCTATAATACCTCTCTCCTTTAATAAAAACTGAAGAACAACTTTCCATGAAAGATATTTCGTTGTAGGATCCAATTTGTGAGGAACACTAACTCAATAGATGGATCAAACAACATACGAGTTAAATTGTAGTGAACGGCTCATGATAATTTGTAGAGATCGACGTAGAGACTAACATAGAATTCTATATGCTCACATAGTTATATGCTATTTCTGCATTAGTGACCTATGACTATAGTATGTCATTATTACTGTATTGGAACTTTTTATACACATAGGACTGCTCGAACATGCAAAATAATTCCCCGAAAATCCTTGATTCAAGGTGCATTTACTCAAAGCAAATACCGTTTGGTTAAGTGAATTTTGGTGTATTTTTGCAAAATAGTTTTTAGTTAAAAAAATTAAAAAGAAAAAAGAAAAAAAAAAAAGAAACAGGTGAAACAGAGCACACACCTACTGCTCATTATCTCCGTCTTGGAAACAAATCAATCATCGGTGAGGATCAAACTATCTTAGAGGCTAGATGAGACGATGCCAAGGTCTTGCGATCTCAAGCAAGGTGACACCGAGGGTCACATGACCTTGCCAATCCAGACCCGCATGAACCCAAACCCTGTCGAGATGATGTGATCATCTCTTTTGTTATTGTTAATTTTTTTTTTTTATGAGAAATATGTTTGGCCACTTCTTCTAGATTCGATGAATTGAACATTCTCTTAAGAGTCATGGAAAGAAATTTCGCCTGGCTTACCAAATTGAGAAAGAAGGAAAGTGTTGCACATGCTTATATGTCTATAATAACCACTGAAATTCACATATCGCAATGTCCCTTGGACGCGATTTATTCCGATTGTCGATTTTGTCTTGTTACACAACAATATAATGCTTTGATTATTTGTTGTGTTTTCTCTAATTCGTCAGCATGATGTGGAATTTTGTATCTCCTAGAGACATAATTCCTTGAGAGGGAGAACCACCTGATCAGTCATAAATTTATTGGGTGAATGTCAATTCAGTTCTAAACTTTCTAATTTTATATCTTCCGGGGAAATTCCAATAAAGTCTTTTCGGTCGATTTTCGCCTGAAATCGTTGACATGGCAAGGTTCCACCTAAGACGGCTGGCGATAAATGGGCATCACGTCAGTAATTTCTAGTATAAATTAATCGGAAATACTACATTGGAATTGCAAGCAGAAGTTTATGATTAAATTGGCAGAATTGAAAATTTTAAGATTAATTTGTTTTCATACAATAATTTGAAGATTAATTGGGTAATTTTTCTTTACTTGAGAAACCCACCAAAGACATTCACCTCTAAATAGAAGGGCAATTGGGCATTGGCATTTTGAGGCGTAATGAATTGTTTAAAGTAGGACTTAACGACTATCTCCAAATGTCATGTTTCCTGGAAACTATCTCAACGAAAGGGACAAAAGTGAAAGAATCTACGCCAAGTTCACACCTATATTTGATTTTCTAGCTTTAATATCCAAAATGAATGTGAAGTTCACGGGCCCTTCGTCTATTTTGATGCAACTAGAGCATATACAACGATTATAGTACCTGTTGCATATCAAATTTTACTTGCAATGATTTAAGATCATTTGTGGCTTAATGTCGATGTGGTCACATATATGACACAAGCTGTTGAATTAAACTCCATCGAGTCATGAACTTATTGAAGACTACAACCTTAAAGAGAATATGACACATTGCGTTTGAATTTCAAAATCCATAAATTTCTCTAGTAATTTCTTCCCTTCTGTATTAGATTTGAATTGCAAGATCCATCAACTTCTTCAAGCTTTCTCAACATAGAAAATGCCGACGACCGTTACTTTAATTGTTAAAGACTATATTTTCATAAAATTTAATCATGAATAATTACACTAAATTAAAGTCCACTAAATATATTTATAAAAAGTGCAATCAAGCCCTAATTGCTTTAAAAAAAAAAAACTGTATTAAGCTCTAAATCATACCTTTCTTTTGAAAGAAAAATTGACATTAGAAAAAAATAAACAAAATAAATAAATAAATTTATGGTCCAGTGAAGTCTCCAACTTCTTACTTAATTGAATAACCCAACCATGAGATTGCGGACAAAGTGCGTGTAAAGACCAACACATAAAATTCTACACAGTGGTGTAATTATACGTTATTTTTCCACCAATGACTTATGACCATATTAAATCGTTATCAATGTATTAGAATTGTTTTTCCACGTAGGATTACTCGAACGTTGCACGCAAAAAAAAAAAATATATATATATATATATCAAAGTCAAATTTTTGTAGCCATTGACCCCAAAAAGAAAAAATTGTGTAACCTTTAGTCCCAAATCCCAATGCAAGACTTTGACCACTTTTATTAAATAGGCCGTCCATTCTAAATCGCCAGACGATCATCTTGTTCCTCACCAAGAGAAGGACAAAGAAAATGCCAAGCCACCACCTCCTCTGCATTCTCTCCCCTTCTCTCTCCCTCCTTCTCTTCTTCTTCGTCTCCTCCGCGAGCTTCCATGGAGTCCACTCCAATTTCTCGACCATTTGCGACCCCGTCTTGTCCTCGTTCCCATGCGGCAACGTCTCCATCCGATATCCATTCTGGATCGAAAGCGATGCTCCCGTGCACTGCGGATACCCAGGCCTCGGCCTCGATTGCCCGTATGGCTCCCCTCACCCAATCCTCCTCTTTCGGGACGTCGCCTACTTCGTCACCGATATCAACTACACCGAAGCAACCCTAACTCTCGTCGACATTCACGTCGCCCGCCAGGAATGCCCCAGGGCCCACCTCAACCTCACGATTGACTCGCTCCCCCTCGGTTACAACTCCATCGTCAATCTGACCTTCTTCTTCAACTGCAGCGCTCCTCTAGGGTCGCCCCTCCCCAACTTAGGGGCCAGCGATTGCTTGCGATCTGGTGATAACCAGCCGTATGTGTTTGTGGACATGAGCCCGGAGGAGGCGGCTGATTTCGATAAGGAGCGGAGCTGCGAGGAGGAGGAGGTGGCAGTGGTGAAGCGGACGGAGGTCACGGCGGCGGAGGAGTACGCTGGTGCGATCAGGGAATTGTTTGTGCGGGACTGGAAGGTGGCAAAGGAGTGCGGCAAGTGCGAGCACTCCGGCGGGGGATGCGCGTTCAACCAGACAGAGGAGTTGCTGTGCTTCTGCAAGGACGGGTCAAATCACACGGACGGTTCGGTTTGCAAAGGTAGGATTGAGGTTTGTGCCTGTTTATTTTCTGTCTTTCTCGGGAAATGGTCCGCTTGCCATGTTCGCTTTTTCAACGCTCGTTACTTATTGTCCAAAAAAAAAAAAACGCTCGTTACTTATTCTGCATTTTTTGAAGTTTCCGCAGCTTTAAGAATTAGAAAAGTATATATTTGGCTGGTCAATTTATCCCTTTTCAAATTTAGAATGGTAGTCCTTGTCAAAAAAAAAAAAATTAGAATGGTAGTCCTTGTCAAAAAAATAAAAATAATTTAGAATGGTAGTCACTTGTGCGCGTGTATTCCCCTGCTAGATTGGTATGAAAATTTAAATTAATAAATTGGGAGATATAACATGAATATAAAGAAAATGAAAAAGTAATTTAACACCCTCTCCTGTATAAATTAGATTAACGGCCCGAAGAATTTGAAACGGAATCTGACTCTAATGTCATGTTCAATGTCTAATTAAAAAACTCAAAACAATATATGGATGAAGACCATACGTATATAGATAGAGTACAAATTTTCGTAGATAAATGATGTTAGATATTTTGACACTTCGATTTAAATTTTATCTTGAGATTGATTAAGTATAAGGACTTGCGTGTAACTAATGGAAGCGACAATTTTTTTTTTTTTGTGCAATTTGGAAAGTGGCTCTATCCATTAATTGCAACCTGGATAGAACCAGTCAAATCAATTCAAAAAAAGATGAATAGGCAAAGCTTAATAAATTTCGTCCTGATGACGATTTAGCCGCCTCAATTCGGAAGCTCCGATTCCCTTCTGTTTTCTAGTCTAGACAATGGCCCTGCGTCTGCTAGAATGCAGCTAACTATGTTCTCGAGGTCCTTATTGAAGTGTCCTTGATTGAATTGTCAAGGAGATTGGCCAAGCTCCTTCACTAGTTGAAGGCCGCGTGTACGAATTGTAAAATGGGTAATAATAGTCTAAGTCGTCCTTAAGTCAAGTCTACAGCTAGCCAGCAGCTCAAGCTACTTGGCTTTGTTTCCACACGCATTGTTCTTCTTATTTTCTTCTCAGCCTTTGTCTCAATGCGCCAAAGTCTTGGTCTTCCGGGAGGCCAAATCAAGTGGCTCTCAGTGGTGCATTATAATTCTCAAAGCAGCATTCTTCTTATCCTCTGCATCCTCTTCAGTTACATTTACCCTTCTCCTTGTTTTGCTCCAACACCTTCTCCCGCCGAATGGACCTTACCATGTCGTGTTCATCTATGTCCTTGCTCTTCATCTTCTCCCTCCATATTCACTTCCTGGTGCCAACTTCCAGCAAATTCCTGCCATTCCAAGAGTGCGCTCCTTTTGTTTGCGGAGATAAAAAAATTAGCTATCCTTTCGGGCATAATGAGCGACCGAGTTATTGTGGGTATCCAGGCTACAAGCTTGACTGTGATGGAGGTAACCTGACCCTTCTGTCCATGGAGTCCCTGGAGTATCAGGTGATCCACATGGATTGGAGCGAGCAGATCCTTAAGGTTGCGAGGAAGGATTTATTGAAAGATATATGTCTTGGAACACATGTCAACACCACTTTAAACTCCAGTCTCTTCAACTACTCTTTCAATTACCTCAATTCTGCCTTATTCTACAATTGCAACTCACCGTCAACCCCTCAACCTGATCGGTTCTCTTGTCCTGCGTCTGGAGATGGCTACTTTGCTTTCAAAGTGGACCCCGCAAGCCAACTACACGAGCTATGCAACTTCAGTGTCTTCGTCCCATTTATACCAATATTGGAGGCCAGCAAGAGCGCTAACCTAAGTCGTGCTACTGTTAGTCGTGCTACTGTTAGAGACATCCTGAAAAATGGCTTTGAGATTACTTGGATTGCCAACACATCTCTGTGCGAAAATTGCACTAAATCAGGGAGAAGATGCGGGTATGGCTGGCCAAGGCAAAAATTCAATTGTTTTTGTCCCAATGGAGCCTCTACGACAATCTGCCATAAATCGCCAATACCGGCAAGCGTCCCTTCGCCAGCACCAACAATCGTCCCTTCAAGTATGTATGCTTACTCTCTCACCCAATATGTGGTTTTCAAATAGCTGAACTTGTTCAATGAGAAGGATTGTTGGGTTATTCTTCCCTTTGCTTGTTCATTGGAAAAAGATCCGCCCATGCCCCTAAAGCTTCACAATCTCATTTTGCTGTGCATACCCTTCCCTCAAACGAAGTGCAGCCATCCACGCTATGGCATACACGATCGTGTTACAATTTACACTCCGAGTTTTGAAAACTTTATCGTTCCATCCCTCTGCAACCTTCCTTGCCCTGAATGCTTGATCATTTTGTCGGTATCTGTGATCCCCCAGGATCCTATGGTTTAAATACAGTGAGCGAAGATGCTCGGAGTTTATTGTAAAATTTCACATCATAGATCGGTAATTCAAAGCAAAACACGTTAGTCGGTAAGTTAATCAACCTAAAATTTAGGTTTGACTTGTTCTTCACTTTCCACAACATCAACTCCTGACCCCTCAAATGGGCTAGAAATTTTTCCACAGTGAGAACCTTAAAAAAGGTTTCACTTTACAATTTCAACAACATACGAAGAACTCCGGAGGAAATTGCTTGGCTTGTTCCCTCTGTCTTCCTCATCACTTCCACCCCAGACCCAATTTCAACACTCGATAGCCATCCCTTTGATTTCCCTCCTCCACGAAATATCAAAAGACTAAAATTGGTCTTGGTCAAAGTCGACGGTCAAAATAGTTTTTCTATATTATATTGAGGAAGAATTAACAACATCCATCTATTTTATACTTCAGTCCAAAGAAAGTGAATACAAAAAGAATATCTCCATCCTCAGCTTGCCCCTATGATCTCTAAACCTCGTTCCACAATTTATTCTCCACCCATGAGAGCCTGAACTTATTCAAATGGGTGACGCAGCCCCTCTCCTTCTCTCCTCCACTTCACACTCCATCCTAGTTTTCGTCCTCGTCGGCCTCGTTGTTCTACAAGTTCTTTTATGCAAGGGAGACGATAATGTCCACTATACCGATTGCCACAGCTCTTTTAATTGCCAAACCATCGCAAATATATCTTATCCTTTCTGGGGAGAGTGCTATGAATACGAATCCCCTATCTTTGAGTACCAATAACAGAAGTCTTATTTTCAATACTCGAGGCCTAAGCTATTTATGGACCTAAGCAATTTCTGCCATGAAAAAGATGGCAAGCTTATTGTTTCCCATTCAATGCGGGTCGTCATCATCGTAAATCACAAGAGATGGGCCCGATTCAGCTCAGCCGAGGAATCATGGGCCTTTGGGATTGACTGATGTTAACCAGATTGCTTCTTTGGGCTGATGATGCGTAGACATCATCAGTCAAATCAGTTCGAAAAAGATGACTAGGCAAAGCTTAACAGAAACTCGTCCACATAATTGTTTAGCCGCCTCGGTTCTGGGGCTCCAATCGCCTTCTGTTTTCTAGTCTAGGCGATGGCCCTGCATCTGTCTAGAACGCTGCTAACTATGTTCTTGAGGTCCTTATTGAATTTTCCTTGATTGAATTATCTATGAGATTGGCAAAGCTCGTTGATTAGTTGGGGCTGCGCCTGCATGTAGGAATTGGGAAGTGGGGAATACTATTCCAAGTCCTCCTCCAGTCAGGTTCACAATTAGCCAGCAGCTCAAGCTACTTGGCTTTGTTTCCACGTGCCTTGTTCTCCTTCTTTTCTTCTCAGCTTTTGTCTCCCCCGCCAAAGTCTTGGTCTTCGGGAGGCCAAATCAGGTGATTCTCGTTAGTGCACAGGGGTCAAGCCGTTCTCAAAAGCAGCATTATTCTTAATCCTCTGCCTCGTCTTCTTTTATATGTACCCTCCTTTTTTCGCTCCAACACCATCTCCCTCCAGATGGATCTTACCATGTGGTGTTCCTCTCTCTCCTTGCTCTTCTTCATCATCGCCCTCCATTTTCACTTCCCTGTACCAGCCTCCAGCTACTTCAAGCGGTTCCACGAGTACGCTCCTTTTAATTGCGGAGGTAAAAAAATCAGCTATCCTTTCAGGCATAAAGAGCAACAAAGTTACTGTGGATATCCAAGATACGAGCTCGGCTGTGGCAAACATTACCCGACCCCATACATGGAGTCCCTGGAATATCGGTTAATCCACATGAATTTGAGCGCACAGATCCTTAAGATGGCAAGGATGGATTTATGGGAAGACATATGTCGTCAAACATATAATGAAACCACTTTAGACTTGAATCTCTTCAACTGTACTTCCAATGACCTCAATTTCACCATACTCCACTGCGACTCATGGTCAACCCCTCTACTTTATCAGTTTTCTTGTCCTGGTTCTCAATATAGCGACTTTTATTTCGGTTTGGACCTTGCAAACCCACTGCCTAAGTCATGCAGTTACAAGGTTTGTGTCCCGGTTTCAAAAAGCGCAGCTTAAGCTCTACCATCACCTTGGGCGGGCAAGGATGATAGGGGTGCTATTAGTGAGGTCCTGAAGAAAGGCTTTGAGATCACCTGGATTGTCAATGCATCATGGTGTGAAAACTGCAATAAATCGGGGGGAAGATGCGGGTATGGCTGGACAAGGCAAAAATTCAATTGTTTTTGCCCTGACGGAGTCCATTCAACAACTTGAGAATGTGTGGTTCTCAATTAGCTAATGTTCTTCCATGGGAGGGATCGCTGGGTTTGCTTGTTATTTGGAAAAAGACCCGCCCATGCCCCTAAAAGCCTGACAATCTCATTTTGCTGGGCACGCCCTTCCCTCTATTATTTAATGAAGTGCAGTCATTTCATCCTCGCTACAGCATGATCATGTTACAATTTAGACTCCCAAGTCCTAAAACTTTATCAGCTCATTCTTAACAACGTTCCTTGACTCAACTGTCGGATCATTAGGTTGGTATGTGCGAACCCACTAGATCCAATGGTTTAAATACAGTGCGCGAAGATGCTCCGAGCTTAACGTAAAATTTCGCATCGTGAACTAGTATTTTAAATCAAACGTTAGCTAATGAGTCAAGTAACGAAAAATTTAAGTTTGACTTGTTCTTTACTTCACATGACACGAACTCGACCCCTTATTGGGCTAGACTTTTTCGATGAAAACCGAGAAGCAAGTTTTCACCTTTTGATTATAACAACATGGGGAGAAATCCGGAGAAAATTGCTTTGCATGTTTCCGGACCACATCTTCCCCATCACCTCCTCTGCTAGACTCAATTTTAACGTTCGATAGCCATCTTTTTTCATTTCCCCCCTCCACGTTCCTTCATATATACCCCTCCTTGTTTTGCTCCAACACCATCTCCCTTCGGATGGATGTTACCACGCCATTTTCCTCTCCTTGCTCTTCTTCATCTCCCTCCAAATTCACTTCCCCGTGCGAGCTTTTGGCAACTTCCAGCTATTCCAAGAATGCGCTCCTTTTGTTTGTGGAAATATACAAATCAGCTATCCTTTTAGGCACATAGAGCAACCAAGATTCTGTGGGTATCCAGGATACGAGCTTGATTGTGACGGCAATACCTCGACCCTGTCCATGGTGTCTCAGGAATATCGAGTGATCCACATGAAAAGGAGCGTGCAGATCCTTGTGGTGGTGAGGTCAGATTTATCAGACAATATATGTCTTGAAACATATAACGAAACCACTTTAGACTTAAAACTCTTCAACTACACTTCCAATAGCCTCAATTCCACCTTACTTTACAATTGCAACTCATGGCCAACCCTTCCATCTTATTATCGGTTCTCTTGTCCCAAGTCTCAATTTGGCTACTTTGTTCTCGGTGTAAACCTATCAAACCAACTACACAAGCCGTGCAATTCCATTGTTCATGTCCCGATTTCAAAAACTGAACCTATAGGTTTACCACCACCTTTGGCAAGCATTGACTTTGGTGATACTATTAGCGACATTCTCAATAAAGGCTTTGAGATCACCTGGATTGCCAACACATCGCTGTGTGAAGATTGTGTTATATCGGGGGGAAGATGCGGGTACGACTGGACAAGGCAAGAATTCAATTGTTTTTGCCGTGATGCAGCCTATCTGGCAACCTGCCATGAAACGCCAATACCGGCAATCATCCCTTCAATACCAGCAATCATCCCTTCACGTATGTATGCTTACTCTCATCTAACATGTGTTTTTCAATTAGCTAAAAGTTGTTTAATGAGAAGAATTGCTGGGAATATTCTTCCCTCAAACGAAGTGCAGTCATCCTCGCTGTGACATGCATGATTGTGTTACACTTTAGACTTTTTAAGTCCTAAAACTTTAACACCCTATACTCAAAAACCTTCCTCGCCTTAACTATTGGATCATTAGGTCGGTATCTGCAAACCCACGAGATCCAACGTTTTAAATGCAACAAGCAAAGATACTTCAAATTTACTGTAAAATCTCACATCATAGACAAGTAATTAAAATCAGAAGGAGTTAAATGACAAGTCAATCAACCTAAAATTTAGGTTTGATTTGATTTGTTCTTTAATTTCCACAACATGAACTCTTGACCCCTCAAATGGGCTAGACTTTTTCCACGGTGAGAACCTTGAAAAAAGGTTTCACTTCTCAATTTCGACTACATAGGAAGAACTCCGGGGGAAATTGCTTTGCATGTTTCCTGCCCACTGTTTTCCTCGTCACTTCCACCCCCACACCCAGTTTCAACGTTGGATAGCCATTCTTTCTTTTTATTTCCCTCCTTCACGAAATATCATTAGACTGAAACTGATGCCGGTCAAAGTCCACGCTCAAAGTTGCTACCTCTATTTTACTGAGGAATTAACCACATCCGTTTCTTTCACACTTCAGTCCGGATAAAGTAAGTAAATAAAAAAAGAAATTCTCCACCCTCAGCTTGCCCCCCCTGAAATCCAAACCCTCATTCCACATGATATTCTCCATCCATGAGAGCATGAACTTACTCAAATGGGTGATGCAGTCACTATCCTTCTCTCCTTCCCTTCACACTCCATCCTCGTCATCGTTCTCGTCATCCTCATCGTTTCGCAAGTTATTTTATGCAAGGGAGACGACGGTGTCCACTACACTAACTGCCGCCACTCAAGTCTTATCTTCAGTACTTGAGGCCAGAGCAATTTCTGTCATGAAAAAGATGGCAAGCTATTGCTTCCGAGCTAAAGATCCAATGTGGATCATCATCATCGTAAATCACAAGAGATGGGCTCGATTCGGCTTGGCTGAGGAGTCGTGGCCCTTTTTGAGCCAGTGATTTTACCCAAGTTGCAGTTTGGGCTGATGATATGTCAATATCACCTGTCAAATCGGTTCAAAAAAGATAACTAGGCAAAGTAAAGATAAACTCGTCCAGATGATGGCCATGCTTCTGTCTAGAACGCTGCAAACGACGTTCGTGAGGTCTTTATTGAAGTTTCCTCAAAGTGAACCGTGAAGGAGATTGGCAAAGCTCGTTCACTAGTCGGGGGCTGCGTGTAGGAATTGTAAACTGGGGAATATTAGTCCAAGTCGTCCCAAGTCAAGTTTACAATTAGCCGGCAGCTCAAGCTACTTGGCTTTGTTTCCACGTGCCTTGTTCTCCTTCATTTCCTCTCAGCTTTTGTCTCACCACGCCAAAGTCTTGGTCTTTCGTGAGGCCAAGCCGAGAGGTTCTTGTTAGTGCATTGGGTCAAATCATTCATTCCAAAACCAGCATTAGTACTTATCCTTCCGCCTCCTCTTCCTTTGTATATACCCTTCTCCTTGTTTTGCTCCAGATCCAGCTACCTTCGGATGGATCTTACCATGACATGTTCCTCTCTGTCCTTGCTCTTCTTCCTCATCTCCCTCCAAATTCACTTCCTGGCGCCAGCTGCCAGCGCGTTCCCACCGTTCCAAGAATGCGCTCCTTCTAATTGCGGAGGTCAAGAAATCAGCTATCCTTTTAGGGATAATATGCGACCAAGTCACTGTGGGCATCCAGACTACGAGCTCAACTGCGATGGAGATAAACTGACCCTGTCCATGGAGTCCCTAGAATATCGAGTGATCCACATGAATACCAGCATAAAGATCCTTGTGGTGGCGAGGTTGGATTTATCAAAAGATATATGTCTTGAAACATATAATGAAACCACTTTAGACTTGGATCTCTTCGACTACACTTCCAACGACCTCAATTCCACCTTATTCTTCGATTGTGACCAATGGCCAAACCCTCCCTGGCCAACCTCTACATATTATAATTTCTCTTGTCCCGAGTCTCAAGATGGCTACTTTGTTCCCCCGGTCAACCTTCCAAAGCCACCGCTCAACAGATGCAGTTCCATTGTTCATGTCCCGATTTCAACAAGTGAACCTTCAGGTTTTCCACCACCTTCAATAGACGGCAACAATAATCCTACTATTAGTGAGATCCTCAACAAAGGCTTTGAGATCACATGGACTCTTAACACTTCGCAGTGCGAAAGTTGCAATAAATCCGGGGGAAGATGCGGGTATGACTGGGCAAGGCAAGAATTCAATTGTTTTTGCCCTGACAGAGTCTATTCAACGACTTGCGGCCGACCGGGTATGTTTGCTTACTCTCCCCTAATTTGTGGATTTCAATTAGTTGATATTATTCCATGGGAGGGATTGCTAGGTTTGATTGTTATTTGGAAAAACAATCCGCTCATGTCCCCTAAAAGTCTGATAGTCTCATTTGGCTGGGCATGCCCTTCTCTCTGATATGATAAAGTGCAGTAATCTCATTCTCGCTGTGACATAATCATGCCAAAATTTAGACTCCGATTCCTAAAACTTTATCACCCCATTCTCAATAGCCTTCCTTGCCTTAACTGTTGGATCATTAGGTCTGTATCTGCAAACCTCAAGATCCAACGGTTTAAATACGACGAGCGAAGATGTTCCGAGTTTAGTGTAATATTTCACATCACGGACAAGGCAATTAACCTAAAATTTAGGTTTGACTTGCTCCTTACTTTCCACATCAACAACTCCTGATCCCTCGAAAGGGCTAGACTTTTTCCACAGTGAGAACCTTAAAAAAGGTTTCACTTTACATTTTCAACTACATAGGAAGAACTCCGGAGGAAATTGCTTCACATGTTTCCTCTGTCTTCCTCATCACTTCCCCCCGACCCAGTCTCAACGCTCGATAGCCATCCCTTTGGTTTTACCTCCACGAAATTTCAGGAGACTAAAACTGATCTCGGTCAAAGTCAACGGTCAGAATAGTTTTCTCTATTATAGTGAGGAAGAATTAACAACATCCATCTCTTTCACACATGAGTCCGGAGAAAGTGAATACAAAAAGAATTTCTCCATTCTCAGCTTGCCCCTCTGAACTCTAAACACTCGTTCCACAATTATTCTCTACCCATGGGAGCATGAACTTACTCAAATGGGCAACACAGCCACTCTCCTTCTCTCCTCCCCTTCATGCTCCATCCTCGTCTTCATCCTCATCGGCCTCATCATCCCACAAGTTCTTTTATGTGAGGGAGACGACGATGTCCACTATACCGAATGCCGTCGCTCTTTTAATTGCGGAACCATCTCAAATATTACTTATCCTTTCTGGGGAGGCAGCCGACCTCAATTCTGTGGACTTCCAGCATTCAGGGTCGAGTGCTATGAGGACGAATTCCGTATATTTGAGTACCAAGAGCAGAAGTATCGAGTCCTCAAGATTGATCAACATCTTCGTACGATGACAATCCCTAGGATAGATCTGATGGAGGGTACATGTTTGCACGAGTTTAGGAATACTAGCATAGTGGATTCCACTCTCTTCCATATGACCCCAGTCGTTAAGAGCCTCAACATCTTCTATGGATGTTTGGACACAATGAAGAACATAAGCAACGGGTTCGAGTGCTTCTACGATGTCGTTAGGAAGTCGGCTTTCTTCATAGATGACATCTTCTTGGACAGAGGGCTCTGTAGTTTCATCATAAACTGTGTCACGAGCATCAAGGTTCCTGTTCTTTGGAGTACACCCGATGATGTCGGAAGTCGCAATATCAGCTTGCAGGAAGCTTTGAATCAAGGGTTCGATGTTCAGTATAGTGACCACCCTGAGTGCCCAACTTGTACTTCTCACGGGTTTTGCGGTAGCAACACCTCTTCTTCATCATCTAGTTTCACATGTTATTGCCGAAACAAACCCAACCCTCGTACCTGCAATGACCCTGGTACGTTCTTTAGGTAGCATTCCCAAGTGATAATTCTCTACTTCATTTGGTGGGTTCTTGTTCATACCGGCGCATGAGATTCTATTATCGACCATGTGGAATATGCACGAAATCACCAAACCTTGAGCTTTTGCAGAGTTAGTTTCAATTAGTTCCACAGAGATCATATGGCCAATCGACCCCCAGAATTTGTCCAGAGAAAAATCCAATTTGACAGAATGTGATCCGCTTGTTTCTTTTGTTGGAAATTCGATGGCGCTGCTCTTTATTTTGTCTTCCTCCATCTAAGAATATCTCGGGACAAGAATTAAGACTTTTCTCTCGTTTTTCTCTTTGGTGGCACAAAGCAAGAGGAAATTTCAACCTAGCTACTGCTTGGCCAGCAATTCTTCACGAGAGAGAGACAGAGAGTCGTTTTCGCTGACTAGTCACGAAGGTCCGTTGCGAGCCAAACACGTCACAATGTTGAATTGTCAATGGTCAACGGAGGAGGAGCTCCTGAGGAAGGCAATTTAGATTGGACTTCCTTTCGGCCCCCATTTGACTCTTAATTCAGGCCCATGAAAGGGAGCCCAAAAATGGGCCCATCGATGTTGATTTGGGCCCATAATTTAGACTATAGGATCATCGAAGTCAACATCCGTTGACTAATTCCAAGACATAGTTGGGTCGTAAGCTATGCATAGGGTTGTGGGAACTTCGACGTGAGATAAGAATCCAGGGAAATGTGATTAATTTTTCATTCGCGCAAAAGTTTGGTATCGGAAAATTAAAAAATAAATAAAAAATAAAAAAGATCAACAACTAATAATTAAGTTGCATTTTTTAGTTAGGATATGTTCTTAATGATTAGGTATGATCATCAAAGTCAACATTTCGAAAAAAACGTTGGTGCGTCCTCCAACCTAAGTCCTCTTTGGCTAGGAAGTTTCCTGATTCGTTCCTCTTAAGGGTTTTCTTTTCCAGGGGCGCAAAAATTCCCCCGCGTAAGCCATGGGGCGTTTGACTAATGCGAGCCCCGGAGCCACTTTCCATCTCCGTTCGGTATTCCTCTTCAAAGTCGATGAACCAACCACTGGGGATTCGCCCCAGTGGTCACCCTTCCAACATGGAAGGGGGAGATGAGGAGTTCAAATCCCTACCTTCTCAGGGGGGATGGGGGTAGGGACGTGTAAGTTTCGAGAGTGGGTTGCGACTCCCACGCCCTGCAAGAGGCATGGCACAAGTCTGCGAGTGAGTGTAGAGTAGGAATAGAGTAGGACTGACAAAAAAAAAAAAAAGTCGATGAACCAGCACAACGACAGCGACTGGAGTTCTAGGACTAGTTCAAACCAACCCCAATTTGAATTTTCTGCAAATTGCTTTCCACACCCTCTCCTACCTGTTTCTGCAATCCTCTCTGCCTCCTTCCAGTCCCAAATGAATCTCCAAAGCTTCATTTGCGGAGCTTGTTGTTGCCGCTTGGTTATTGTCGTCGTCCTCGCCAGCTTAGTCTATCAGGCTGTAGCGGATGATGCGAAGTATGAGGCCTGCGCCCCTCAGAGATGTGGATATCTCCGGAACATCAGCTACCCCTTTTGGATTTCGGGCGAGCAGGAATCCTATTGTGGCCATCCGGATTTTGAGATCACCTGTTTAGATATATACCCTGTCTTGAATTTTTCGGAGGACAGTGAGTTCTTCTACATCAAGGAAATCTTCTATGCAAACCACTCTATCCGCCTCGTTGATGCCCTTGTGTACGATGACACCTGTGGTGCTCCGTCACGTAATAGCAGCTTCCAAGGAACGCCTTTCAATCTCAGCTCCACTAATGCCGATTTCTTCTTCTACTATAATTGTACCTCGCCGCCGCCAAATTTTGCATATCCAATGAAATGTGCTAGCAACAACACCAACTATTCTTTTGCTCTTTTCCCCGAGGAAGCATTGCAAGAAATAGATGTGGATTCTGCCGTCCGCTCCTGCAGTTCTCCAGTTAGTGTACCTGTTCGTGTCAATGCAAATACCACTAGCTTGGCGACTATGAATTATAGTGAGATTATGGAGATGGGATTCCTTTTGAACTGGACCGCAATTGATTGCAGCGACTGTGAGGAAAGTGAGGGACGGTGTGGATTCGAGAACAATTATTTTGTTTGCTTTTGCCACGATGGCCCTCGTTCTCAAACCTGCAATGATGGTAAATGCATGGGTGATTCGGTTTTATTTTTTTTCTTGACTGAGTTTCGGTTCCACTGTTCTGCTTGATTTTTCTTTTCTACGTGCTGTGGATAATGTCCTTGAACTTCCTCAATTTCTTCGCATTAGCTTAGATTCTAGACTTGCTTACTGATGCAAATGAAACTCTCTGATCTCCTGGGTTCCAAGATAACTTATTGGAACCTGGTAGATTTTGATGTTCGCGAACCTGGAGGAATTGAAAGAAAGAGTAATGGAAATGTTCGTGTTTCTTTCTGCGACAAATTACGAGTTATCAATTGGGTGTTCATGATTCAAGAAGCTTGAAAGTTCTTGCCTGAACATGAGCTGCCCACTTCTTTTTATCAGCAGAACGATAGTTCTGCTTAGAAGCCGAAAGTTTTGAGACATGTCTAGAAACATACTGCCGATTCAATTAGTGGCACAGAAAGTTTTATCTATCTCCGCATCTGATACCACATTGTTGATCATATTGCAGGGTGTTTGCTACTTTTATACCAGCAAGAAATTTTATTTTCCTGTCTTCCTGTTCATCCCCTGATAATTCTAGAAATTCAGGATTTTAGCTAATGTCCATACTCGTTAGTCAATCAGCCATATATCCATTCTCATGTGTTTCCAATTTCTTCTGGTAACATGCCACTAATTGATCCGTGAAAAGTTCAATAGGAGGATCGAGCCAAACTGGTGAATTTGTAATCTTTCCACTCGATCATGGCTATTTTTCTTTCTTGAAACTGAATGAACTATAACCTCATGATGCACCCTGATCTTTATATTCCTTAGACACTTTGAAATGATCTGTCTGCAATCCGCTGATACATTTTTCACTTTTGATGACTACTGTCTCAGGAAACAGAAGGATTGGTCTCAAAGTTGGAATAGGTAATTATTTCAAGACCTTTTCTTTCCCATTTTGACAGTATGCTTTCCCATTGCTAATTGGAATCTAATGATATGGTTTCTCTCCCCTAAAAATCAGGCTTGGGTAGCGCGGCAGGCGGAGTTCTGTTGATGATTGTTTGTTTCTATATCTATCGATCTCGCCAAAGAAAAAAGTATGGCCAGTCATCCTTTGCCTTGAGAAGCATCTCCTCAAATTACTCCTCCAGGACAGATTTTGAGATGGGCCTCCATGGACTGCCCATCTTTGACTACGACGAACTTAAGAAGGCCACCAACGATTTCGATCCAGCAGCGGAACTTGGTGATGGAGGCTTTGGCACTGTTTTCAAAGGTAAGAGCAACACAAAAATTGTCCACAGTTAGTGAGCCCATCATCAAAGATTTTGCCATGACCTTAACAAGTTTTGCAGGCAAACTCCGAGATGGGCGTGTAGTTGCAGTCAAGAGATTGTATGAAAGCAACTACAAAAGAGTCGAGCAGTTCATGAATGAAGTCGAAATACTTACTCGCTTACGCCACCCAAATCTAGTCTCACTGTATGGCTGCACCTCCAGGCAGAGCCGTAGACTCCTGCTTGTGTATGAATATGTGCCAAACGGTACGGTGGCTGATCACATTCACGGTGATTTAGCTAAACCTGGCTTGCCCCCGTGGTCCACCCGTTTGAACATAGCCATAGAAACAGCAAACGCATTGGTGTATCTCCACGCATCTGATGTTATCCACCGAGATGTGAAGACCAACAATATCCTGCTGGACGAGAATTTCAGTGTCAAGGTTGCAGATTTCGGTTTGTCGCGCCTCTTCCCATGGAATGCCACTCATGTTTCAACTGCTCCTCAAGGGACACCAGGTTACGTCGATCCAGAGTACCGCCAATGCTACCAGTTGACTGAGAAGAGCGATGTATATAGCTTTGGAGTAGTCTTAATGGAGCTCATATCTTCCTTGCCAGCCATTGATATCACTAGGCATCGCCACGAGATAAATCTATCCGCCCTGGCCATTAACAAGATCCAAAGCCACGCCATGCACGAGCTTGTAGATCAAAATCTTGGGTTTGATACAGACTATAGGACTGGAGAAATGATTACTGCGGTGGTGGAGTTGGGGTTCCAGTGCTTGGAGCAAGGCCATGACATGAGGCCATCGATGGAAGAGGTATTAAAAACACTAAAGGAAATACAAAACCGCGGCCACAACATGGAGAAGTCAGACCAAACGGATAATATATCGGATGATGCTGTTCTGTTGAAGAACAATCCGTTAGCATCTTCGCCGGTTTCAGTCACGGCGAAATGGGTTAGCAACGATTCAACGCCCAATGCCAGTGGTTAGGTTGCCATTGCAGGAGACGAGATCTTCTGAAGATTGCGGATATGTACAGTAGTGAGGTAATGTGCATGAGTGAGGTAAAGAGGACAGCCACATTATGGTATTTCTCCTTTGTTTGTTATCATATTCTTCCATACCGGGCATCTTTACTGAGATGGGAATATTATGTGGATGAGACATAGCAGTTGGCACACTTTCGTCTTTGTTTTCTCTTCTGAATTGAGCATGAGAGCTTAGCCTCTCTTTTCGGGTAGGTACGTGACCACGAAACGGTTCAACATCGACTTCTGTAGTGTGCTGAATGTCTTGTTCGTACCATCCACTGCATTGCCCGAAAAGCTTTGTTTGGATTTCTGCCTAAAATGATACGTGAACCGAGAGCAATCTGATAGAATAGCCATGGCTTCTGTTCTTCCTAGTTTTTCCATGGAAGCAATTGCAGGAAATGGATTACTATACTGCCACCAGCTCCTGCTACTCTGCAGTTAGCATACCTATTTACGTAAATGCCAATTTCCCTAGCCCTAATGGCTATGGATTTTCTTTCTTGAAATGGAATGTGCTATAACCTCATGATATACCCTGATCTTTCTTTATCTTAGACACTTTGAAATCATCTGTTTGCAATTCGTTGAGACATTTTTCACTTTTGATGACGACAGTCCCAAGAAACAAAAAGATTGGTCTTAAAGTTGGAATAGGTAATTAATTCAAGACTCTCTCTTCCACTTCTCTACGCTATCCTCTGCAATTTGTTCCGACTTTTGATAGTATGCTTCCCTCATTGCTCTATCAAGTGAGACTGCTGTTCAAAAACACACTTCATTTTCTTAGGAATGGCTGCATTAGGAGCTGGAATTGTGGTCACCCTTATCTTAATGCAAGCTTTGAAGAAGCAAAGGAGCAAATATCTTGATGGTGAAATGAAAATTAAGGGACTCATCTCTTCCAGAAGATACACCTATAAGGACATCAAGACGATGACTAACTCTTTTAAAGAAAAGTTAGGCCAGGGAGGCTATGGCTCCATGTACAAAGGCAAGCTTCAAGAAGGTCAACTTATGGCAGTGAAGCTACTAAAGAAGCTAAAAGGTGATGCAGAAGAATTTTTCAATGAAGTTGCAAGCATAAGCAAGACTTCTCATGTCAATATTGTCACCCTCCTGGGGTTATGTTTTGAAGGAAGCAAAAAAGCTTTGATTTATGAGTTCATGCCCAATGGATCACTCGAGAAGTTCATATTCAACAAGAGTAACACTTTGGAGCTAGATCAACAATTGAGTTGGGACACATTGTACTAGATTTCACTCGGCATAGCTCACGGGCTAGAGTACTTGCATAGAGGATGCAAAACAAGAATCTTGCACTTCGACATAAAGCCTCATAACATTCTCCTTGACACAAACTATTGTCCCAAGATTTCTGACTTTGGTCTTGCCAAAATATGCCCAAGAGAAGAGAGCATCGTGTCATTGCTTTGTGCTAGGGGCACCGTAGGATACATTGCTCTAGAGCTGATCATAAGGAACATCGGAGGGGTTTTTCACAAATCAGATGTCTATAGCTATAGTATGATGGTTCTAGAGATGGTCAGTAAGAGAAAAAATATTGAAGTCACAATAGATCGAACCAATGAAGCATACTTCCCTCACTGGGTCTACCGACGCCTAGAGCTTCCAGAAGAGCTTGGACTGCTTGGGATCACAAATGAGGAGGACGAAGCAATCACGAAGAAGATGATTATAATAGGCCTATGGTGCATTCAAATCTATCCAAGAGCTTGACCATGTATGACCCAAGTTGTGGGAGATGCTAAAAGGAAGTGTCGAGGCCTTGCAAATTCCTCCCAAACCCATTTTTTCATCACCGTCAAGATTGCTTGTATCTTGTCCGTGTGAAAGTTTGTATCTACAAGAGAGTAATGACTCAAGTTGGAATTATTCATTATCAATTATACAAGACCAACACAGTTTGTAACAGACTAAGCAACTACAAAATTAATTATTATTGAGCTTTTCATAAATTTGTGATTAGATGTTTAGGTTGAATTTCTACAAGTATGACTAAAAAAAATATGTGAAAAGTGTATTGTTGACACCGAAATTTTCATATATGGGTTTCTATTTCATTTTTATCAATATTAGGGATCTAATTTATGACATAAATTGGCCCCCCTAACCCAAAAATCGATCCCATATTATTTAGTATGCACATTGCTTGCTACATCCCATCACGATTAGGTACATTGTGATGTTAAAATTTTCACTACGGCATGGCATAGGCATAACTAAAATAAAAATAATAACAAATAAGAATAATAACTTAGAACAAATATAAAAATAAAAAATATACAATAAAAAAGGGAAAGGTTGCTGATCATTTTATATTTCACAGACACATTAAGTTTGTCACACCAATTCACCATGAAGAACGGGCCTCATTTTGAAGCCCATCCGTTGGATTCGTGCATCAGCCCAGGAGAGAGCTTTGGTGGCCACCCACACGGCAAGGCACGTATTGGCCGCTGCCCTCTCTCTCTCTCTCTCTCTCTCTCTCTCTCTCTCTCTCTCTCTTCATCCACATCCGTGTAGGTTAGACGATATTTTTTCCTTGATTTTCCATCTCTTATAATAATACATATATCTAAGAGCTTCTACATATCTTTATTTGATTATGTAAACCTGATATATTATTTTAGATAGTTATCTCATAAAACCTATCAACAAACTCCATACTTCATTATGATTCATCAAATAATAGAATTTCCACGATTTTCTACTATGCATATTTCTAGTCTGCTATTGTGATTCGAAGGAGCTCGTCTTGGCGGAAGTATTAATGGTAAGATTGATGTACTTATTTTGTATCAATCTTTATTTCCTCAATTCATCCTCATTAGAGATTAAACTTTGGAGTTCAAATTCGAATATGAGCAAAATGTCACGGTCTTACAAAGTAATAAGCTCCTTTTTGATAAGACGTATGTGTTTTAACGTCAAGCAGCAATATCTTTCGTAGAATCAGTCTTTTATAATTTTATGTTATTTAAAAATTAAAAAAAAAAACTGCGTTTCGGTTTGTATCAAGGTTAATGACTGTCGGTATTTTAAATCCTAATGTATACCATTGCAAAGCCATGAGTTCCTCATCATCTTTGTTGAATCTTCATGTTCCCTTATGTCATTTCAGCTCATTTAGCGATTATTTATCTTTAAGGATAGCATACGACCGCTCTATTTTTTATTTCGTGCTACTTATGTCCAATTTTGTGTTTAAATCCATTGCATTTGCTCGTATTTAAATTCTGTCAAGCATCATTTTGTTCTTACTTTTTATGGTTTTGGATCTCATTTTGATAGCATTTATATCACATTTGCCTGTATGTTGGTGTATGCATGCACAGTAGCTAGTTTACTTCGATTTCTAGACGTTCGGGCGTGATTTTTTTGCTCGTTTATGAGGTGTTACATGGTCACATGTCGCTGTCCATGAGGTCTTGTTTGGTCCATAAGGCAAGCTCCAAAGCCAACCCTCGCAAGTCTCCATGGTCCGGGGTCGTGTCGGGTTAATCATTAGTCCCTTTCCTGTAATTTTCGGACTCTAGGCAAACCTTAATGCTTGCTGTCTATCTTCGGGGATTTCGTGCTGATCGTTGCTGGTACTTGATTGTTCCCTAATTTACCTCGTGCCTGTCCTTAACCCAAGACAATCTTTTTAAGTTGGCTTCCAAACTTGTCTCGAGAAAATAACCAACCATCTGAAACCAAATTATCTAATTCTTTTTCTCTTTTTTTCTTTGTGTAAGTAAATATGATAGAAATTATAATAACGTAGTGTGTTTTTAGAAGAATAATTATTTTTTTGGAAATAAGCTAGTCGAGATCAAGAAGGTACATGTCAATTGCATCCTCAACAATTTGGGAGAAAAGGGTACATTTCAAACGCATCTTAATTCCTATAGGGCTTTCTAAACTGGATCATAATCATGTTCTAGCTCAAAACTCAATTACACAACCTCACAAGATTTTTCAACAAATTAAGAGTCCAAGTTAATCCCATTCAACGCTTCCCTTGGAAATCAAAGACTCTAAAGCCTGCCCTCTTCTTCCGAGACAAAACTTTTTGTGTATATGTTTCAAGGTTTCGATTGCCATATAATGCTACCCAAACACCGGGCGTGCATTGATGTATGTTTTTGTCACCTATGAGGTAGGCCTTATCTATGGTCTAAGAGTGCAATTTAGTATACCTAGAAAACACCACAAGATACGACTTTTTGATGGATGTGCATCAAGATTTCAATTGTCATATACTTGAAAGTTTCAGTTTAACAAGTTGAAACATTACAGAGATGTCCGGTTTTGAGCTGTTGGAGAAAACTTCCGTATTTGTTTTGAAGCTGACAAAATGTTTCCATCAGTTTAGTCTGAAGACTTGCAAACTGTCTCGTCAAAGTCTGAAGACCGCCGGACCACCAGACTCAAGATTCAAAATCTACCCTTATTGACAGTTTCTAGACCGTCGAAGAAGACTTATCCAGAGTTGAGTATTTCTTTAAGGATTTGATTCTGTCGACTAAAGAATATCTCTCTCTGGATATAGTATCTTGGAATCTATTATTCATTTTTATTCGGGTAATTTAGATCCGTTGATTGGCGAAGTTTACTTGGAAGGTTCTACTTATGGAAACCTAGATCCTGATTGTATGGGCGAGCAGAATTGGTGGGCTATCATCATATTCCTTAAATAACTCGAAATCTCTCTAATTGATTTTGTCTAACGGGTAGATTGGAATAGCTCCTTTGGTAAGTGCCAATGGTTATGATGGCATGGAGGAGTATATAAGGAAGACATTCTAGTTATTCGAGTGTGTGCGCGATAGAGAAATTCCAAAGTCTGAAGCTCCTTGTTCTTTGTCAATTCAATTGTTGAGCGTGAACTTGTACTCAAAAGAGAGTTTATACTTCTGTGAGACCTTGAGAAAGTGTAACAGAGTCTCTACACTGTGGAATCAAGGAAGAGCTATATTGTAACAACTCTTTTGATTCTTAGTGAAATCCAGCCGGTTGGCTGTCAGTGCGGGAGAGTAGACGTAGGCTTGGATTAAGCCGAACCACTATAAACCTTGTGTTCTTATTCTCTTCCTTAAGCTCTTTTACTTTGATCGTAACTCTATCTGATTATTAGAGTCTAATTTCCTTTTCATAGTCTATTGCTAAACAGAGTTGGTTTAAAAGCAAAATTTTATACTTTACTCTACAAAATTTGTTTTCGCACCTATTCACCCCTTATATGTGCTCGTATTAGCTTTCACAATTGGTATCAAAGCTTGTGTACTCGTTTAGTTGAAGTGTTTTTACTTCAGAGTTAATGATCCATAACTAGTATGTTGGCTCCAGGTCTAGTTAAAGGGCAAAATAACACTAAACTGCCTTATTTTGATGGAAAGGAATACAGCATATGAAAAAACAAGATGAAGGCATTCCTAAGATCAAAAGATCCTCTGAAATGGGACGTGGTAGACAAATAAATCATTCCTAAAGCTGCAAAGTTTCAAAAAGAGAAAAAGAAGCTGTTGAGTCTAGTGAAATGACTCAAGAAGAGATAACCAAGAGATAAGCTCTTGATACAAAAGCAATTTATTCCTTATATTGTGCATTATCTCCTCCTGAATATAACAGAATATTTTCTTGTGAAATAGCTAAAAAAGTCTGGGATAGATTGCACATCACCTATGAAGGAACTGATCGAATAAAAGAAACCAGAATCGATAATGCTCGGTCAATATGAAGCATTCAAGATGAAACCAGGAGAATCTATTACTGACATGTTTAGTCATTTTACAGAAATCGTGAATGATCTTGAATATCAAGGTCAACTAATCTCTGGACCCATGAAGGTTAACAAGTTACTGCATAGACTTTCCAAAGATTAGAATCACATAAAGACCTCAATAAGGGAGACACAAAGAATCATGTCACTCTCTGTTGACGAATTGGTTGGCACTCTTCAGTTTTATAAAGTGGAGCAAATCAACAAAGATGAAGATTCCAAAAGTAAAAAATTCATTGCATTAAAATTTAATGATGATTCTGATGTCACAAATTCTGAAGACGATATGGACGATGAAGAGCTTGCTCTCATGATAAGAAGGTTCAGAAAACTGAATAGAAATGGAAGAAGATTTAATCCGAAAAAACAAAGTTCTCAAAAGTTACAAAATAAATCAGCTGAAAATGATGAATCAAATAAGGATGTAATCTGCTTTGAATGCAAGAAAAAATGGACACATCAGACTTAACTGTCCCTTACTGAAGGGAAAGAAAGGAAAAGCTAAGAAATATTGAAAAACTCTTAAAGTAGAAACTTGGAATGATACCGAATGTGAAGAAAGTGATGATGATTATGTCAATATTTGTTTTATGGCACAATCAGAATCAAATTCAGACTCTGAGATAAACTCAGACTCAGACAGTGAAATCGAGGTCACTATCAAGAAAAATGTTAAATGGTAGTTGGATAATGGATGCTCAAGACATATGACAGGAAACTCTAGTTGCTTCATAAAGCTTATGCAAGTTAATGGTGGAAAAGTTTCTTTTGGAGGAAATAGCAAAGGCAGAACTGTGGGATACGAAACCATAAAGATTGGAAGTCTCACGATCAGTAACATTTCCTTAGTGGAGGGACTCAACTACAACTTGCTGAGTATCAGCCAGCTGTGCGACACAGTTTTCAAAATCAACTTTCAAGAAGGAATATGTTGAGGAACCAGTAAAGACTCCTCTTAGACTTTCATGGGGCGAAGACATGGGAATATCTATCTCTTGGATATCAAACCAGAAAAATCCCAATGTCTAATCTCAATTCAAGAGGAAGCGAATCTATGGCACAGAAAACTTGGGCACATCAACATGAAGCAAATAGCCAAGATCTCAGCAAAGAAACTTGTTCGTGGACTACCTAAATTGACATACAAAAAGTCTGAACTATGCACACCATGCGTGTTGGGAAAATAGGTAAGAAATTCATTCAAACCAATAAATCAAGTGTCCACTAATCGTGTACTGCAACTCTTGCATATGGATCTCTTTGGATCAACCAGAACTTAGAACATTGGAGGTAAAAAATATTGCCTAGTAATAGTGGATGATTATTCACGATTCATTTGGGTATATTTCTTGGCAAGTGACTCTGAAACCTTTTCATATTTTATAAAATTTGCTAATAAAGTTCAAAATGAGAAAGGGTATGTTATTTCAAGTATACGGACAGACCATGGAGGTGAGTTTGAAAATTAAGATTTTGCTAAATTCTGTAATGAATCTGGCTTTCAGCATTTGTTGTCCTCACCATACACTCCAGAGCAGAATGGAGTTGTGGAAAGGAAGATTAGATCGCTACAAGAAATGACTAGAAATTTTTTAATTGAAAGTAACATTTCTTTTCATTTTTGGCCTGAAGCAGTTTCCACAGCGTGCTATATTATTAATGGAGTCTTCTTAAGGCCTATTCTAGAGAAAACTCCCTATGAGTTATTCAAAGAAAAGAAGTCAATTGTTTCTTATTTTCATGTGTTTGGATGCAAATGTTTTATATTGAAAAATGCAAATGATTGAGTTGGTAAGTTTGAAGAAAAATCAAACGAATGCATCTTCCTTGGATATTCAACCACCAGCAAAGCTTACAGAGTATACAATAAAAAGACTCAATCTGTGGAGGAACTGATGAATGTAAAATTTCAAGACTTCATTCAAAATCAATCGATTTAGACCCAACCAGAATAATCTAAACCTGCTCTAGACTCTACAAGGTCTAAACCTCAAGAAGCAGCTCAGACTTCAGAGGACCAGCAACAAATAATCATTGAAGAATCAAATGAAGAAAAAGATCAACAGTTTGACAAGCCAAGCAGCAACTTGAAGCACAAGTCTAGTCATCCTAAAGAACTTATTATTGGTAACATTAAAGAAGGAATTTGTACAATATCCAAAAGGCGTGAAGAGTCTAGTGCTGTGGCTCTTATCTCTGAAATAGAACCCAAGAGCATAGAAGAAGCTTTAACTGATGAAAGTTGGATTGAGACTATGCAAGAAGAACTCAGGCAATTCAGTATCAATGATGTCTAGGAGTTGACTCTTAAACCAAAAGGTAAATCTATCATTGGAACTAAATGGGTTTTCAGGAACAAGATGAACGAGAAAGGAAAAGTCATAATGAACATAGTAAGACTCATGGCCAAATGATATATGCAAGAAGAAGGGATAGACTATGATGAGATTTACGCACCAGTGGCAAGATTAGAAGCAATTAAATTATTACTTGCTTTTGCTTGTTATAAAAATTTCAGGTTATTCCAAATGGACGTCAAAAGCACTTTCATAAATGGATTTGTCCAAGAGGAAGTCTATGTGGAATAACCTCCCAGTTTTGAAGACCCAAAGAAACCAAACTCTCTATTCAGACTAA
The DNA here is from genome assembly GCA_014182575.1 of Eucalyptus decipiens. NCBI lineage: Eukaryota > Viridiplantae > Streptophyta > Magnoliopsida > Myrtales > Myrtaceae > Eucalyptus > Eucalyptus decipiens. Next base: position 9,110,093 of record CM024610.1, on the reverse strand, counting down.
AAAAAGGTGCTATATGGTTTAAAGCAAGCACCTCGAGTTTGGTATGACGAGTTAAGTAAGTTTTTAATTCAAAATGACTTTGTTAAAGGTAAAGTAGACACTACCCTGTTTATCAAAAGAGAAAGTAAAAACTTCTTGCTTGTTCAAATTTATGTTTATGATATTATTTTTGGACCTCCTAATAAAAATCTGTGCAAGAAATTCTTTAAGTCTATGCAGGATGAATTTGAAATGAGCATGATGGGTGAACTAACCTTCTTTCTCGGGCTTCAAGTGAAACAACTGAAGAAGGGAACTTTCATTCACCAAGAAAGTTATGCTAAAGAATTTGTCAAAAAGTTTGGACTGAAGAATTGTAAAAAGACTGATATACCAATGTCAAGTTCCTTGAAGCTGGACAAAGATGAAGGAGGAAAGAAAGTAGACCAGAAGCTATACAGGAGTATCATTGGTTCACTTCTTTATCTTACTACTTCTAGACCTGACATTCTGTTTAGTGTTTGTATTTGTGCCAAATTTCAATCAAATCCCAAAGAATCTCATTTAAGTGCTGCAAAACGTATCATCAAATACGTTGCTTTAACCTCTAATTTAGGTCTATAGTATCCTAAAGAATGAAACTTTACTCTTCTTGGATATTCAGACGCAGACTTAGCAGGATGCAGAGTTGATAAAAAGAGCACTTCGAGCACCTGTTAATTGCTTGGTAATAGGACAATATCTTGGTTTTCGAAGAATCAAAGTACCATAGCTTTTTCTACAGTGAAAGCAGAGTATGTGACTCCTGGAAGTTATTGTTCACAAATTCTATGGATAAAACAACAGCTAAGAGACTTTGGAATTAAAGATTCGTGCACTGAGATTAATTGTGACAACACTAGCGCAATCAATCTCACCAAGAATCCAATTCTTCATTTAAGAGCAAAGCATATAGAGATTCGACATCATTTCATTAGAGATTATCTGTAGAATGGAGAAGTCTCGATTCAGTTCATTGACTCAACGAATCAACTGGCGGACATTTTTACAAAGTCTTTGGAGAAAAGTCAATTTAAGGTTATTCGTTCCAGACTCAATATCTTAAAGTCTGAAGAAGTTCAAACCCAAGGCTAAAAAGTCTAAAGATACTCAGACTCAGAAGATCAAGAATCATGACTGTAAGTTGTTTCTGTTTTAGAAATTTATCTCTCGAATAAAATTTCGAAAAGGTACGTTCATCTATTAATTTGTAATTGATTGATGTTATCTTCCCCAGTTTTCGTGATTATCGCAATCATTCCTTTTCGAAAAAGAAGTTATCTTTTGAAATGACGGTTATCTATTTTTTTTTTTTAAAAAATGCAGTTATTTTTTAAAAGGCATTTTTCCATTTTTCTATTTCGACTGCTTTATATACTGTTGGTTTTTCTCCGTTTTACTCACAAAACCCTAAGAAAGCACAGACCTTCAACTTCTCTTTTCTTCTCTTGTTTAATCCTCGAAAATTTTTCACTTTTCTTGCGAAACAAGCTTGGAATCTCTCATAGACTATGAAGAATGTCGTTCCAAAGAAAGTCTTCAAGGATCGCGAACAGGGAACCACAACAAATGCGTGAGGGTCCTACGCATTTTGACCTCACTGAGGAAAAAGAAGAAGCATTTGCAAATATCCCAAGCAATCCACGTGTTGGAGGGCGGAGTCAACCTGATGGGAATGATGATGATAAGATGTACACTCATTTTAAGCCCGAATGGGTATTGCGGCGAATATTCGAAGTAATAGGACGGATTTGTTTTGCTCGGAGGAACACACGCAACTTTACTCTAAGTTGCTAAAGCGGGGGGTGATCAACCTTAGAAGTGTGGATTTTGATTTTTTTGATTCTCTGAATGTTAAGCTGCGAGAGAAATTCACTCTTCTTCAACTAGAACGGTTTGTTCTGAGACAATAAAGGCTCATGCTGAACCCACCGCTTACTTCTATTCTAATCTAAGTTTATTCTAATCTAAGTTTCTTGAATGCGAATACATTCTCATTCAGTGTTCGAGATCAAGACTATGTAGTTGACATGGACACATTGGCTGATGTGATTGTGACATCCTAGAATTTCTTGTCAATCCTTAGAGGTGCTTTAATTCATGTTTTGCATTGAGATTTTGGCCAAACTTTTGATGGGTAATTATTTGATAGGAAAATTCTATTTTTGGTCATGTGATTTATGGGTTGGAATTTATTAAATTAGGTCACAAAGTTTTGTAAATTATAAATTTCAATTAGGTGTTAAATAATTAAGGTTTAAGGTGGATTATTAGGATGAGGGTGGGCTGAACATTTAAAGACCAAACCAACCCATAGCCCCACCCCTTTTTCGACCGGCCCACGAAGCCCAAGGAGGAGGAGCTGCCGTTGACCAAGGCTGGCCCAAGCCCAGCCGGATGGAGCCCATTATGTGCATGGGAGAATTGACAAGTGTTATTCCCCTAAGTCCAAGTGTCTTGCATGCAATCAAATGATTGCTCATCATTGAAGGGACGAAAATAGGAGAACCGGCTTGATGATGAGGGGGGAGTGTCGACCGAGAGGGAGAGAGAGAGAGAGGGTTACCGAGAGAGAGAGAGAGAGAGAGAGAAATCGAAAGAGAGGGAGAGTGAGCGTGCAGGAGAAGAAGGAAGGAAGCCGATCGCCGCCGTTCGCCACCGTTGAGTCCGCCTCGCCCTCCGTTCATGCTTGCTGTGTTCGCTCGGTTTGGAGGCAAGTGGGATCCTTTGATCTACTCTTGCATGCTGTGCTTAGTGTGTGTGATTGAATGGTAACAATTTCAGATGTATAGAATGTGAAAAATTGAAGTTTCTTGAGAAAAACAGCTCGATCTTGGATGTTTTAGTGACTTGCATGTGATTTTCTAGTCGAATTTTGGCTTTGATCTCTAAATGAAAGTTGTAAAGGACTTCTAGGAGTATAACATACTCAAATTTGGGACAAAACAAACAAGTATAAGTGGGTCAAATCGTTATTCTTTGGAAAGACTGGATCTAAAAATTTCGGTACTAGGAACAGGGGTTTTAACCGTCCATATTTAACTACCTAGGACGAATCTGACTTTGATGTTTTCATGAATTATCTACCTTATGGTCTTAGCTATCACATAGTCGAATTTCATAATTTTTTAAGGTCATTTGGGTATTTAATCGGAAACGTTTCTAAAACTGTGCAATCTGATGTGTTCGGACTTTGTAAGTTGCAATGCGTGGATTATATCGTTTTGTATGAGGTTCTTTTGGAAACGTGTTCTGCATGAAATATCTCTCTTCATGTCTTCCCTACAACATATTCAAATTTCGTAATTTTTGAAGTTCATTTGCCTATTTAACCAAAAATGTTTCAAAAAAAAAAAAAACTGTGCAAGTTGAACTGTTAGATAGTAGTGCTGTGATGCATGGTCTATACCGAATTATATGGGGATCTTTTGGGTGTAGTGTTCTCCATGAAATATCTGCCTTTACGTCTTGACTATCACATGTTCGAATTTCATAATTTTTGAAGGTCATTTGGGTATTTAAACAAAATGTTCTGTGCAAGCTGGATTGTGCAAATTTCAAAAGCTGTAATGTATGGACTATTCTACTTTGTATGAAATTCTGGTTGTGTTGTGTTCTTCATGAGATAAATGCCTCTAGAGCTTGTCTATGATGTATTAAATTCTTAGAAATTATTAGGGCTAATCACTAAATTTTAAGAAGTGTAAATTAAAAGAACGCATTCTGTTTCTAAAATAATAGCAATAATCCATGAGTTTGCCCCATGAATTATATTGTTTTTAAGTGATTGAATCTTGCTGCACATGTGATGATATTTGGCATTACATATCAAATCAAAAGCTGAAATTGACCTTGTTGCCATCACATCATGTGCCATGTTAATATTGAGACATAAATGTGAATACGAATTATGATAAATGAGGATACCATCGGAGGTGTGAGCCAATGATGCCCCGGGAGTGTCAGGATGCCCGGAGGTGAGTGCCGGATGCCCGGAGTGTGTGTGCCGGATGTCCTCGGGAGTTTCGAGATGCCCGAAATGTGGGGGTGCCAGAAGTCTCGAAGGTGTGTGCTAGGGGATACCTCATGATGCTAGTTGGGGTACGAGATGCCTGGTGGTGTGTGCCGGATGCCCGGAGGTGTGTGCTGGAGGTTCCTCACAATGCCAGGTTGGGTGCAAGCAATAAAATGTGGGATGCAATTACTGGTCCCGGGAAAGAAAAATGTGGTGACCCAATTGAAAGATAAAAAGTTGAAATTGAATCATGCATGGTATGGTGACATGTATGCATGGCGGTATAATATAATATGTACAAGTGCATGGTGGTATGTGCACATAAGGTATGGATATGCATGAATGCTTGATGATGAGTGCATGGTGGTATGTGCACATAAGGCATGGATATGCATGAATGCTTGATGATGAGTGCATGGTTGTATGTGCACATAAGGCATGGATATGCATGAATGCTTGATGATGAGTGCATGGTTGTATATACAGCTATGTCATGATGGTATATGCATGAATGCTTGATGATGAGTGCATGATAGTGTATTTACATATGGTATGATGACATATGCATGGCTGCAAGGTGAGTTATGCTGGGATGCATGAATGATATGTACTCTACTATGATGTCATGATTGTTCTGTTTGATGCATTGAGTAGTTTAATGGATCTTTTACCTGCTGAGTGGTTGTACTCATCTCTTTGGGGACCAACATTTCATATTAGAAAGATGCCTCTCCCTTCGGTCACACGAGGTACCTTTTACGGCCTTCCATCTGACGTGGAGGTCGAGTGTATGGAGCTTGATAGTGTCACCATCCCTGGTTTGGTGTTCATACGGGTTTGTGTGCTGGTGAAGTATGATGTGGGCCTGGCTGGGGGCCCGGTCATCCAGGAGTTCTTGTCTATCCACGTCCGCCATGACGGAGTGATGCGGGGGATGTTGCTGCCGCCACCGCCCAATGCACTAGGGTGGGTGTGATGGCCCGCGTGAGGAGTGGGAGCTAACGTTTTTTGAGGATAGCCGACACTTGTAAATGGAGGGTTATACATAATCGATGTAGGGTGTCGAGATCTCTCTTTTGAGCTGTAGCTAAGTTTAGCTAAAAGTCTTGGCTTTTTGGTTGTACCGACCCGAGATGTCCATCATGAAAAATATAAATAAAAGTGAATCGGCATTATCTTTTCTTATGGTGCGTAGTTGGTGTGCATTGCATTATGGTTATTGGAGGAAGAGATGGTGAGACTTGTTTATGCTTCCACTAATAAGTTGTGCTGGGACCGCTTTAAAATATATATATATATATGCCTAAGAAACTACGGTTCTTCTTTAACCCCGAATCAAAGATATGTAACTGGTATTTATTAGGTGGAGCGATAGGTATCTGTGGCGACCTTAGTTGTTTGGGGGTGCCACAATGATTGGGGTAGAAAGAGGGAAATTCCAATCAATTAATATGTCTATTGGACGTGCGACGGTAGAGCTTGTTCGGGATGGAATGGCAGAAGGACGAATTTCATGTTTGAGGATAAATGCCTCAAATATTTTGCTTCACAAGATAGTGATCAACTGCCTCAGATCTAAATCGACTTCAAAGACTGATGTTTCAAACTGCAAAGATGATGTATGCTATTAACGCTGGAAAAAGTTCTCTCTTCCATACACTATCATGTTCCATATGTACAAAACGGTGGTGAAAGACAAGGGCCAACTTCCTTACTTAGCACTTGTCACTAAGTTATTTAGACATTTGAATATTTAGCCTCCCAGGATTCTATGTATTCGAACCTGCGATCAAATGGTGGTGGGACTGACAATGGTTTCCAAAATACGTCTGAAGGAACTTAGCAAGGCTTTGGAGCGATTTAGGGAGAAAACCCCTGTCAAGACTCACCCAGTCTCTTCGGCTACAAAACGGAAAAGGAAGGAGCCCATGATTGCTCCATTCAAGAAAAAGAAGAGCACTCATTTTGGAGGATGAAGAAGATGAGGAAGATATTACCATTTCTGCTCTTAAAAGCTTACATCATTTTGTTCCATAGACAGAGGAGAGACAGGATCAAGACAGAGAAGAGTCAGAGCAAAGAAGTGGAGAAAGAGAATAGTTGAGAAAAGAAGTAGAGAAAGAAAGGACTACAGAAGAAGAAGAAGGCAGAGGTGAACAAGAAGAAACTGAGCATGAAGAGTACTTCTCACCGCCTGAAGGCAATGAAATAAGGGGAGTTACTGAGAAAAGAGGTACATTTTCAATTGTTTTTACTAGTGAAGATGTTAGTCGTTCACCTGCAGATCCAGTAGACATCTATGCCTCTCAATTCCTTAAGGAAGGTCATGAGGTTTCATCGCCAAGTTTGGGTGCTCATATAGAAATGCCATCATCTGCCAATACACCTCAAACTGATCATGCAGAGGCCAGTACTCAGACTAATAATATAGCAAACTTTTGCAGAGTGCTTGATGTTCTTATGGAGATGCAAGGCCAAATTTATGCCCTGGAATGCAAAGTTCAGAACTTGCAGAATGCAAGTCAAGCCTCTTCAGTTTCCTTGCATGATCAAATTCATGTGCTTGCTCTTCAAGTTCAAGCAAATGCCAAGGGTGAAGAAGTGGCTCAACTGAAAGAGGATTTGAAAAAGCTGGAAGGGATTGTCCAATTAATGGGAGATTTCCAGCTTGTTCGCATTCCAAAGCAATCTTAATTCCATTCTCTTTTCGTCTCTACTTTTTTAATGCTGACAAAAAGGGGAGAAATGTTGCAGATTTGAGATTTAACTCTTGACTTTTTGATTGACTTTACTTTTGTCTGGTTATATGGTTGTGACTGGATTTGGATTTGGATTGTTTGATCGTTTAAATGTTTGCTGCAGTATCTTAAGCAGTATTGGTATTTCATGGCAAAGATAGTACTAACTTATTTCCTGTGGATGCAGATTTAAGGCTATCTTTACTAAACCAATTATCTTTTGTGATATATCCATGTTTGCTTGAGTATTGTTTTGCAGGTCAAAAATATCCAAATTTGCAGGAAAATTTTGTCACCATAAAAAATGGGGAGATTGTTGGAGAAAACTTCCGTATTTATTGTGAAGCTGACAAAACGTTTCCATTAGTCTAGTCTGAAAACTTGCAGACTATCTCGTCAAAGTCTGAAGACCGCCGAACCACCAGACTCAAGATTCAAAGTCTACCCTTATTGACAGTTTCTAGACCGTTGAAAAAGACTTATCTAGAGTTGAGTATTTCTTTAAGGATTTGATTCTGTCGACTAAAGAATATCTCTCGGGTGGATATAGCATCTTGGAATCTATTATTCGTTTTTATTCGGGTAATTTAGATCCGTTAATTGGCAAAGTTTACTTGGAAGGTTCTACTTATGAAAACCTAGATCCTGATTGTATGGGCGAGCAGGATTGGTGGGCTATTGTCATATTCCTTAGATAACTCGAAATCTCTCTAATTAATTATGTCCAACGGGTAGATTGGAATAGCTCCTTTGGTAAGTGCCAACGGTTATGATGGCATGGAGGAGTATATAAGGAAGACGTTCTAGTTATTCGAGTGTGTGCGCGATAGAGAAATTCCAAAGTCTAAAGCTCTTTATTCTTTGTCAATTTAATTGTTGAGCGTGAACTTGTACTCAAAAAAGAGTTTATACTTCTGTGAGACCTTGAGGAAGTGTAGCAGAGTCTCTACACTGTAGAATCAAGGAAGAGCTATACTGTAACAACTCTTTTGATTCTTAGTGAAATACAGCCGATGGGCTGTTAGTGCGGGAGAGTGGATGTAGGCTTGGATTAAGCCGAACCACTATAAACCTTGTGTTCTTATTCTCTTCCCTAAGCTCTTTTACTTTAATCGTAACTCTATCTGATTATTAAAGTCTAATTTCCTTTTCATAGTCTATTGCTAAATAGAGTTGGTTTAAAAGCAAAATTTTATACTTTACTCTACAAAATTTGTTTTTGCACCTATTCACCCCTTCTAGGTGCTCGTATTAGCTTCCACAATAACCTTTTCCTAAATCCAGTTGCTGCACCCCACGGCTCCTCTTCTCCCCAACTTCCGATTTGTCACAACGGGATATGGCCCTTCCATAGGGACAATGATTGTGTTGTACTTGACATTCTTCTTTCATATGGAACACTCTAAATAGTACCGACTGATGCGCAATGCGTGACACGACACGTCACGACATACCAACATGCCGTTTCTTAAAAATAGAGAAGTCTGATACATTGGGACACATTGTATATTAAATATATATTTTTATTTTTATGATTATTCCAATCAAATTAATTTCATTCAAATTCATAAACAAACAAATAAATAAATCCTAGAATGAATTTACAATAAAAACATTAATCCATAATTTCTTAATATCGTTAATTGTTTCAATTTGACAAATTCAACTCCATTCCAATAATTTATAAAACTTGGAGAAAAAACAAGCAATGCATATTCTAGATTCGCGTGTTGGACATGTTAAAAGAGTAGGCATGTCGGAAGAGGAGAAAAAAGAACTTGGGGATAAATTATATATCACAAGAAGTAAAAGTCAAAAGATGAGAGGATTATGTTTTCTTTTTTTCCATTTATTATTTATATATACATTTTAACCTCTCATTTATTGAAAAATTTTTAAATTGATCCGCGTATTGAAATCACGTGTTAGAATACTTGAGTGTCGGAAAAATTGATTAGTTATCGAATTTTCGGACACATGTTGATCGAGTGTCAAAGAGTATCCCAGAATATTTAATACGTATCAGAATGTCCAACACAACACGAAGGCTTTTGAAAAGTGTCGATCCTTCTTAAGAGTCCTCTCTTTTTTTTTTCTTTCCCTTTTTTGGGTGACTATACCCTGCATTTCTCCACTTTCAACTACCTTAATATAATCTGTGCGCCAGAAGGGAAACACGGTTGTTTTATTAAATAATTATGTACAAGACTGAGATATTCCTTCCCAGGCAAACATGTTTCCCGCGTAGCGCAGTTAGTCATTTGAATGAAGTCGAAAGTGGATGAGAGCCCCACCTCTTGCAAATAAATATGAATTCTTCGTGCTTGACGTCACTGTGGACCAACACCACAGTATGACTCGTTCTCATCAGATCGGTGATTAATTCCGTCCATGATAGACAAAATTATCAGGGGCTCGATTCTATTTACAAGACGAACAGCATTTGATAACTCAAATACTCAATCTTTTATGAATTAATTTTGGACGAAATCTCCCCATTATATATGTATTAATATTTATTCTAAGCAGTATATATCATTAGAAAAAACCCTCAGGAAATATGCTATATAAAAAGATAATTATCGAATCGGTCATAAACTTATTGTACAAATATCAATTTAGTTGTAAGTTTTTCAATTTTGCCAATATAATGGTAAATATTTACATGAAATTTCAATATAATCATTCTGATCAATTGATACTAGAAATTGTTGGCGTGACGTACAATTATCGCCAATCATCTTAAGTGGCAAGTTGACATTGACAACTTAAGGATCGCCATATTAGCAATTTTCAATCGCAATTGGTTAGAAAAAGTGTATTGGAATTTCTAGCAAAGATTAAAGAGTATATTAACAAATTTGAAAAATTTACGACTGAATTAACACCCATACATTAAATTTAAAACTCAATTGATAATTTTCCCAAGATTTGTAAAACGTGAGATTTTGCTCGGAAGTTTCATGGTTTGTTCCTAATGGTTAGGCAGATCATCATCAATGTCAACATTTCAACACCTTGGTGGGCCCTTCGGCCTAACTGTAATTAAGAGGTCCTTTTGACTGAAGTTTCATGGTTTGTTCCTCAAGATTTTATGGGGCAGATTTTCCGATGCGGACAATGATGCATTTACATTGGGTGTTTGAATAATGCACGCATATGACCACTTTCTACCTCGCTTCGCTTGCCATTTGAGCTAGGGCCAATTCAAACCAACTCCATTTGAATTCTCGCCCATTTTGCTCTGCCTCCTTCTTCCAGTCCCAAATGAATCTCCAAAGCTTCATCTGCGGAGCTAGTTGTCGTCGCTTAGTCCTCGTTATCGTCTTCGCCAGATTAGTCTATCAGGCTGTATCAGAGGATGCATAGTGCGAGGCCTGCATGCCTCTGAACGCATAGTGCGAGGCCTGCATGCCTCTGAACTACGGATATGGCGCAAACATCAGCTACCCTTTTTGGATTTCTGGCGAGCAGGAGTCCTATTGTGGCTATTCGAATTTCTAAATTACCTCATAGATAAATACCCTCACCTACTTTCTCGAACAGTGAGTTCATGATCGAGGATATCTTCTATGCAAACCATTTGTTCCTTCTGGTTAATGCCCTCGTGTACCTGGACTCCTGTGGTGCTCTGCTACATAATATCAGCATTGAAAGGACGTCTCTCAATCTTAGTTCCGCAAATGCCAATTTATTCTTCAACTACAATTGCACCTAGCAGCCCATAGGTTTAACATATCCCATGGACTGTGCTAGCAACTCCACCCACCACTCTTTTGCTTTTTTTCTCGAGGAAGGATCGTAGGAAATGGATTCGTATTCTACGGTCAGCTCCTGCTACTCTGTAGTTAGTGTACCTATTGACGTCAATCCAAATATCGCTAGCTTGAGGACTATGAATTACAGTGAGATTACGGAGATGGGGTTCCTTTTAAATTGAACTGCAATTAATTGTAGCAACTATGAGGGAAGTGAGGGACGGTGCGGGTTCGAGAACAATAATTTTGTTTGCTTTTGCCCAAACGGTCCTCATTCTCAAACCTTCTATCATGGTGAGTGCATGGGGGAGTTTTTTCGGTTTTTTCTTCTCGACTAAGTTTTCAAATCTACTATTTTGCTTGATCTTTCATTTCTATGTGCGAAGGTTGGTATCTACATCCCACAAGATCCAATGGTTAAAATGTATTGAGTGAGGCTGAAGCTACACCATATTCACAGTAACAATTTTCAAATGCTGGACCAAAACAACAATTTTTCTTTTTTGTGGGATTTTCTTGTGCATAGGATCAAACAAAAAAGGAAAGAAAGATAGCTTCCGTGAATAGTGGTGCTAAAATCTGATGGAGTGTTGAGTTGAAATATGTAACATTCATATATTTGAATTGTAAATATAATTAACTCCATCATGCTATAGGTTTTCATCGTGACATGACCTTATTTATTATTAGTATAAGCACTATAATGAGTGTGGATCCAAGCATGGCCATATATGCTTCGATTCAATACATATGCACGCTTCAGACCACTTTTTGCCTCGCTTGGTATTGGCTTTGAAGTTGAAGAACTAGCACACAACAGTGATAGGAGTTAGGACCAACTCAAACCGACTCCATTTGATTTTTTTGCAAATGCTTTCCACGCTCTCTCCTACCTATTTCTTCCGCAATACTCTGCCTCCTTCCGGTCCAGATGAATCACAAAACTTCATGTGAGTAGCTAATTGTCACGAATCGATCATCATCATCATCTTCACCAACTTAGTCTATTTGGCTCTATCAGATGATGCACAATAGGAGGCCTGCATGCCTCGGAATTATAGATATGGGCTGAACATCAGCTACCCTTGGAGGATTTATGGTGAACAAGAGTCCTATTGGGGCTATCTAAATTTCAAAATTACCTGCAAGGAGATATATCCTGTCCTGACTTTCTCGGATAGGGAATTCACTATCAAGGATATCTTTTATGTGAACAATTGGTTCCTCCTGGCTAATGCCCCTATGTAGCAGGAATCCTGTGATGCTCCGCCCCATAATATCAACCTCGAGAGGACGACTTTCAATCTCAGTTCCACTAATGCTGATCTGTTCTTCTACTATAGTTGCACCTCGTAGCCAACATGTTTTTACAAGTCCAGTGGACTGAGCTGGCAACTCCATGCGCCATTCTTTTGCTTTTCTTTTTCTTTTTTCTTTTTTTCTCGAGGAAGCATTGCAGGAAATGGATTACTATTCTGTCGTCCGCTCTTGCTATTCTACAGTTAGCACTCCTATTTTTGTTAATGCCGATTTCACTAGCTTGAATCACTAGCTTGAAGAAGGGGTTCCTATTGAACTGGACTGCAATTAACAGTTAGATCTTTAGGTCGGCATCTGCTACCCATAACATCAAATATAAATAAATTGAGTGAAGATGCTCCAACTTCACTGTAAAATTCTGCAAGGATTGGGTTAAAACTACTGGTTTCTTCTTGGGCTTGTATTATGAACACAACCAAATGAAAAGGAAAACTACGTCTCCACAAATGGTGCTAAAATCTGATCGCTCGGATAGTTGAAATATATTATTGATAGAGGTGAACTGCGCACTTAATTCTATCTTTGCACAATCAATGAAAATTTTATTCATGATGATAGTGGAGAAATAAATACTGAAAATGTTTTCACTGTTATTTAATTACTCTTTATACGTGCCGTGGAATTTCTTCGCCCTAGCTTAGACTGTGGACTCGCTTATTGCTGCAAACAAAACTCTCCGATCTGTTGGGTCCCAAGACATCTTATGGGAACCTCATATTTTGATGTTTCTACCGTTCTATGTTTGTATCTTTCTGCAATAGTTAGCTAGTCATCAATTGGGTGTACACGATTCAAGAAGCTTCAAAATTCTTGCCTGAACATGAGCTGCCCACTTGTTTTATTCGCGGGACGACTTCTAATCAATCCTATAGGTCCACTTAGAGGCTAAAAGAGTTGAGACATGTCCATAATATACCGCCCATTCAATACACAGAAATTTTTATCTGTCTCCATGTGCCTGATCTTTATATCTCTTAGACACTTTGAAGTTATCAATTTGCAATTGGTTGACACATTTTTCACTCTTGATGACTATTGTCTCAGGAAAACAAAGGGTTGGACTGAAAATTGGAATAGGTAATTATTTCAAGTTTCTCTTCCGCTTCTCTACATTCTCCTCTGCAATTTGTTGCGACTTTTTGGCAGTAATCTTGCATCATTGCTCAATGGAATCAATATTTCCAAAATATCCTAGAAGCCTTGAAGAAGTAAGATTGCTATTCAAAAATTTTCTCCATTTTTTTCAGGAATGGCTGCACCGGGAGCCGGAATTGGGATCACCCTTATTTTAATGCTTCCCTTCAGGAAGAAACCAGTGATCAGAATTATTATGGATTTGATAAAGCATAGGAGCGAACATTTCAATGGCGAAATGAAGATTGAGGGACTCGTCCGAGTAGATACACCTACAAAGACATCAAGAGGATGACCAACTCTTTCAAAGAAAAGTTAGGTGAGGGAGGCTATGGCTGCATGTATAAAGGCAAGCTTTGAGATGATCAATTTGTGGCAGTAAAGCTTCTAAAGAAGCTGAAAGGCAATGCTGAAGATTTTTTCAATGAAGTTGTGAGCATAAGTAGGACTTCTCATGTCAATGTTCTTAACCTTTTGGGGTTTTGTTTTGAAGGAAGCAAAAGAGCTTTGGTTTATGAGTTCATGCCCAATGGATCACTCGAATAATTCATATTCAACAGGAGTAACACTTTGGAGGTAGATCAGCAATTGAGTTGGGACATATTGTACCAGATTTCGCTGGGCATAGCTCACAGTCTAGAGTACTTGCATAGAGGATGTAATACAAGGATCTTGCACTTCCACATAAAACCTCACAACATTCTTCTTGATGCAAACTATCATCCCAAGATTTCCAACTTTGGTCTTTCCAAAATATGCCCAAGAGAAGAGAGCATCATGTCATTGCTTGGTGCCCGAGGCACCGCTGGATACATTGCTCCAGAGCTAATCATAAGGAACATCGGAGGGGTTTCTCACAAATCGGATGTCTATAGTTATGGCATGATATTTCTAGAGATGGTCAGCAAGAGGAAAAACATTGAAGTCACGGTAGATCATACAAGTGAAATATACTTTCCTCATTGGGTCGACCGACGCTTGGAGCTCTGAGAAGAACATGGCCTACATGGGATCACAAATGAGGAGGATGAAGGAATTGCAAAGAAGATGATTGTAATAGGCTCATGATGCATTCAGATCAATCCGAGAGCTCAACCATCGATGACCGGAGTTGTGGAGATGCTAAAAAGTAGTGTTGAGACCTTAAAAGTTCCTCCCAAACCATCCTTGTCATCACTCTCAAGATCACCTGAGGCTTGTCAATGTGAAAGTTTGTCTATGCCAGAGAGAAATGACTCGACTTGGGACAATTCAATATCAATTACATCAGACTAACATTGTTTGTCATAGAGTATTTATAGGGGTCAACATATCTACTGCTTCTGACCCGGACCCGCATATACTTCAAGTGCCATTTAGCAGAGACGTCCACGACTTCTTTTAGAGAATATATTTGAGCCCTTCCTTTTGCATATATTCAAAAGAAGCGCCGTCTCATCGTGTACGTAATATAATGAAGATACAAGAAGTCAAACCGGTCAAAGATGTCCTTCTCCAACAGAAAAGAAAATCAACATCCACCACCCCAAGAACCAGATATCATTCGGATTTTAAAAAAAATGCGCATTTAGATTTTGAAAAAAAAAATCAATAAATCCTCCAAATGGATCAGATTTTGTACATGACTTAAATTGTAGACATAATTTATTGCGTCAGTGCACGGCGCCGGCAGTCCAAATTTCAAAATTCAATGCTTTCATGTATATCATATGTATATATGTATTTGTATGATGTTTAAACGTTTTTTCTCTATCAGTTTCCCAGGATTATTGTTCTGTAAAGTATTGTAATCGAGAATTTTAGAAAATGAAAATACTACAACCTTATAGCTCTTGATTACGTATTAAATTTTGTTCGCAATGATTTGAGATCATTAATCTCTTAATCGTAGCCACATATATAATACGAGCCGCCGAGTTATATAATTACTGGTTACTAAAAGTGTAAGAGAGAACATAAAAAATGCCAATTCCTGCAACTTTCTGTAGACACTGTATTCTATAAAATTTAATCACAAAAATTTCGCTACCTCAAAACTTACTAATAATAAATGAGATTTAAGACACTCAAACGCAGGTGTTTACTAACACCATGACAGCATTGGGTCATAGGCTACACTAAAGGGAGTTGCAACTCCAATGTGGGACAAAACTCCCAAGGAAATATGCAACATAAATTATTTAATTTTTTTTTTTGCAAGCACAAAAATTTGTATGATGGATGAAATGATAAAAAAATGAACAATTTTTTGTGTTGCTTAGTAAGAATTGTGGGATAATTACCTAGTTAGTCCCAAATTTATTGTGTAAATACTAATTTTTTCATAAATTTATCAATTTTATCAATGTAGTCCTAAACATTTACTCAAAATTTTAAAGTAGTTCTTCCGAAAAACTGACGCTGGAAATTGCTAATATGGTGTCCAATCATTGCCAATCATACTATATGTGGATTCTCACGTCAAGGATTTCCGATAGCAATCGGTCGAAAAAACTACGTAAGAATATCTTGTGAAACTTATAATTATCTTAATAAATTTGAAAAAATTATGACTGAATTGACATTCATATAATAAGTATAGAATTGAATTGATACTTTTTTCCTAATATTTTTGTAACGGGAACTTTGTTCCCGAGTGTAATTTAGAGGTACCTTTGGCTCAGATGGTTCAAGGTTTGTTCCTAATGATTTGGTAGATCATCATCAATTTCGACACTTCAACACGGAGGCGGGCCCTCCAATGTAATCGTTATTAAGAGGTCCCTTTGACTAGGAAGTATCATGGTCGGTTCCTCTAGACTTTCTAGTGCAGATTTTCTGTGTAGGACAATAATGCATTTACATTGGGTGCTTGAATAATGCACGCATGGGACCAATTTCTGCCTCGCTTGGCATTTGCTTTGAAGTCGATGAGCTAGCGCACGACAGTTATCAGAGCTAGGACCAATTCAAACTAACTCCATTTGATTTCTCTTCTATCCTGCTCTACCTCCTTCCAGTCCAAATGAATCTCCAAAGCTTCAACCACGGAGCTAATTGTTGCCGGTTGGCCCTTGTCGTTGTCTTCGCCAGCTTAGTCTATTAGGCTGTATCTAAAGATGCGCAGTACGAGGCCTGCGCACCTTGGAACTACGGATATGGTCCGGACATCAGCTACCCTTTCTAGATTTCGGGCGAGCAAGACTCCTATTGTGGCTATCCGAATTTCAAGATCACCTGCGTAGAGATATTCCCAGTCCTAAATTTCTCGATCAGTGAGTTCATCATCAAGGAAATCTCTTACATGAACCATTCTATCCTCCTGGTTGATGCCCTCATGTACCATGACACTTGTGGTGCTCCACCGCGTAATATCAACCTTGAAAGCACGCCTCTCATTCTCAGTTCCACTAATGCCGATTTCTTCTTCTACTATAATTGCACCTTACCGCTGCCAGATTTTACATATCTAGTGGACCGTGCTAGCAACTCCACCCACCACTCTTTTGCTTATTTTCCCGAGAAAGTATCGCAGGAAATATATTTGTATTATGCCATCAGTACCTGCAACTCTGCAATTAGTGTACCCGTTTATGTTAATACAAATATCGATAGCTTGGCAACTACGAATTACGGTAAGATTATGGAGATGGGATTCCTTTTGAACTAGACCGCATTTAATTGTAGCGACTGCGAGGGAAGTGAGGGATGGTGTGGATTCGAGAACGATGATTTTGTTTGCTTTTGTCAAGATGGTCCTCATCCTCAAAGTTGCAATGATGGTAAGTGGATGGGGGAGTTTTTTCTGTTTTTGCTTATTGACTGAGTTTTCATATCTACTATTTTGCTTGATCTTCCTTTCGACATGCGGAGGTTGGTATCTGTGTCCCACAAGATCCAATAGTTAAAAAGTATTAAGTGAAGCTGGAGCTACACCAAATTCACAATAAAAATTTCTAAAGTGTTGGACCAAAATAACTTGCTTTTTTTTGTGGGATTTTCTTGTGCATATGACCAAACAAGAAAGAAAGAAGGAAGGAAGGAAGGAAAGAGAGAAAGCTCCCGTCTATTCTAGTGGTGCTAAAATCTGACGAGGTGTTTAATCGAAATAGGTAACATTGATTGATTTGAACTATACATTTAATTAACTCTATCATGCTATAGGTTTTGATTGTGACATGACCTTATTTATAATTAGCATAAGCACTATAATGAGTGTGGATCCAAGCATGGCCATACATGCTTTGATTCGATACATATGCATGCTTCAAACCACTTTCTGCCTCGCTTGGTGTTGGCTTCGAAATTGAAGAACTAGCACACAACAGTGATAGGAGTTAGAACCAATTCAAACCAACTCCATTTGATTTTTTTACAAATGCTTTTCGCACTCTCTCCTACCTCTTTCTCTTATCCTCTACAATTGTTGTTTTCGAAAAAACAGAGGAGTTGACAGCAAAAGGTGTATATATTATTCAGAAAACTAAAAAAATGCTTAAATATATACTAAAACTTAACCATAAACCCATGTTGTCCACTTACAGCTTGCCTTGTCCACAAAACCAGCAACAAACTAACAAAATAGCTAAAAAAGTATCAAAGTCACAGTAGATCAAACCATCGAAGCATACTTCCCTCATTGGCTACATCTAGAGCTCCAAGAAGAGCTTGGACTACTCGGAATCACAAATGAGGAGGACGAAGTAATCGTGAAGAAGATTATTATAATTGGCTCATAGTGCATTCGAATCAATCTAAGAGCTCGACCATGTATGACCCAAGTTGTGCAAATGCTAAAAGGCAGTGTTGATGCATTGTAAATTCCTCCCAAACCCATTTTGTCATCACACTCAAAATTGCTTGCAGCTTGTCCATGTGTAAGTTTGTCTCTACAAGAGAGTAATAACTCAAGTCAGGGTTATTCAATATTAATTATATGAGACCAACATAGTTTGTAACATACTATTTGGAAGAAAAAAAAAAGCGATTGCAAAATTAATGATAATTGGGCTGTTTATAAATTTGTGATGAGATGTCTAGGTTGAATTCTACAAGTGTGACTAAAAAAAAGTGAAAAGGGTATTATTGACATATAAATTTTCACATTTGGATCTCCGTAGCATTTCTATCAATATTACGGATCTAATTTATGACATAAATTGGCCCTTAACCCAAAAAATTGCATGTATCATTTAGTAATCACATTGCTTGCTACTTCTCATCACGATTAGGGACATTTTGATTTTAAAATTTTCGCATAGGCATAACTATAATAAAAATAATAAGTTAAAATAAATACAAAAAAAAATTATACCATAATAAAAGGGAACGAGGCTTACGGATCATTTTATATTTCACAAACACGTTAAGCTTGTCATACCACGGACCCGAGCAGGTCCTTAAACTGCTCCGTTTATCGGAGTCAGCCCCAAACGTAAAATGAGGTAATGATAAACCTCCGGGGGTCCTAACAGGGTTTTCCACCCTTCCCCCGGGCCTGATCTGGGTTCTACTTCCCCACCATTGGGTGGGCGCGCACCCAGTAGATGGGCTTCAAAATGAGGCCCCTTTTTAGCCCACGAGAGAGCTTTGATAGCTGCCCACACGCTCTCAGACGGAGGTGAATGCATTGGCCATCCGTCTGAACTTTTGTCGACTCAACAAGGAGTTCATTTCCTGTTTGTTTCTTCTTTTTTCTCTGACCCAATCAACAAGTCGGCACTATTCTTTTTCTTTATTGTTTTCTGTTCACGGTCAAAGTCCTATTCTACTTTGACTCCAACGTGAAAAATGTTGAAGTGGACTTTAGCGCTGAAGCAATTTCCGAACATGTAAGATTCGGCTTTTAACTTTGAAGCTTGTAGACGACCTGGGAAACACGGTTGTCTGCGACGACCAAGACCAAGACGTTCCTTCACCACCCAACATTTTTTTCCCATGCGGTGCATATTATATATACAAAGTTGAAAGGGAAAGAAATAGGTTGATGAATAATGCTAAGCATGCTAGATGACTAAAAAAATTACTTATGTAGTTTGGGACATCACTTAGTAATTAATTTGATGGACCGAATTTAATTTACCTAACGTCACCTCATCATCACCTTATCATCTGAATATTCACATAGGCTAGCTACCATATACAAGAATACTAACATCCTCTATTATATTATGGCTGTTAATTATATTGATGCATGGTGCTGACAATGATGGATTTCCGAGCTTCCATACTTTCATATGATGTGGGATTAATGCTCTTCATCTATAGTGTTCTATGTGTTTGGCATGACGATTGGACCTTTGCTCTGTAAAAGTTTTTCAATATTATTGTATTATACTCGAAAAGTCTAGAAAATGAAGAATCCTCCACTGCCGCTCTTTTCCTCAGCTTTTTCCACTTTCAAATCCATTCGTATAATTCACGCGCAACTCGGGAAACACGGTTGTTTGCGACGACCAAGACCAAGACATTCCTTCACAGCCAAACATTTTTCCCAATGCGGTGCATATTACATACACAAAGTTGAAAGTGAAAGAAATAGGTTGAAGAATAACGCTAAGTATACTAGATAAATAAAAGTATTACTTATGTAGTTCGAGACATCACTTAGTAATTAATTTAATAGACCGAATTTAATTTACCTAACGTCAAGGAAAAATATTGAAAAAGTCATAAACCTTCTGCATTTGTGTCAAATTAGTCATAAACATTTTTGTGCCAATTAATTCCTAAACTTTTTTACGTTTGGTCAATTGAGTCCTTTCTGACTAATTTTGGCCGGATTTTATTGACTAGACGTAGGCTGGCTCACGTGGCCTGATCGGCACTGACATGGACAATTTTTAATAATATTTTAATATTTTTAAATTTTTGAATTTTATTATTTTTTTCTTTTTCTTTTTTCCTTCTTCTCCTTCTTCCTCCAGCCAGTCACTGGACCTCAGCAACCAGCTAGAAGCGATGGCCAGCAAGGTCGAGGTTGACCTCACCAACCACCTCGCCAATGGCCGCAAGGGTAGCGAGGCTCGGGCCTCAAGTTGGCCTCGCGCCAGGCTGACGGGGCTCACCCTCCCCAGCCATGGGCGAGACTCAACCCTCGCCGAGATCCGGCAAGGGCGAGCCTCGCCCGCCCGATGCAAGGCCGCCCTCGCGACCACTAGCGAGGTGGCCGGCGAGGTCAACCTCAACCTTGCCGATTGTCACCTCTGGCCAGTCGTTGAGGTCCGGCAACCGGCTAGAGGAAGAAAGAGAAGAAGGAAAAATTAAAAAATTAAAAAAATTAAAAAAAATTAAAAAATTAAATTATTATTAAAAATTATCCACATCAGCACCAATTATGCCATGTCAGCCGACTAGTATCTAGTCAGCAAAATCCAGTCAAAATTGGCTGGAAATGACTCAATTGGCACAATGTAAAAATGTTTATGACCTAATTGGCACAAAAAAAAAATATTTATGACTAAATTGGCACAAATGCAAAAGGTTTATGACTTTTTTTTAACACTTTTCCCCCTAACGTCACATCATCATTTGAATATTCACGTAGGTTAGCTACCATATACAAGAATACTAACATCCCTATTATATTATGGTTGTTAATTGCATCAATGCTTGGTGACGATCATTGATTTCGAGCTTCAATACTTTCACGTATATGCTATGGTAATAATGCTCTTCATATACATTGTTTATGTGTTTGGCACTACGATTGGACCTTTGCTCTGTAATAGATTTTCAATATTATTGTATTATACCCAAGAATTGTAGAAAATGAAAAATCCTCGATATTGTAGTACTCAATTGCACATGAAGTTTTAATTGTCCAAGATTTAAGATGATTAATCCCTTAATCTCACTATAGCCATAGATATGATACAAGATATCAATCTCACTCCATCGAGTTATTATCTTTTTTGGTGTAAATATGTGAATATCATTTATTAGATGAGGTACAAAAACTTAGGGGAATCCCCTAGCATTCCACAAAAACTAATTATGCAAGAAGATAGAGGAAGGAAGCCTCCGTATAGTAGCCAATAAAATGTTTGCCGGGAAGTCCTACACTTTTGGTAAAGTGACACCCTATCTCTTACAATCTTTTGAATCCTTGCTAACAAAAGATAAGGTTCAATCGACATGTTTTGAAATCATTTGCGGTTACATTCCATCCAAATGCAATAGATTGTCACTAAGAAAGACAACTTGAGGAATCTCACCTCCAAGTTTTTGCCCGTAGTGGCCCCAATCATCTATTGAAGTTCTAAGTTCCAACCTCCTACATAATGCCAAAATACTATGACATACACTATTTGTCTAGGTGCACTCAAAAAATAAGTGGTATCTATCTTCTATACCAGTCATGCAAAAGTTACACTTTGTATCTACCGAAGACAACCAACCGTGATATGGCTATTGTTGTCAGTAGTCTATCTTTGCAAACAAGCTAACCAATAAAATTATGCTTGCTAATACCATTGATACCATTCCATGGCCGATCCCTCTTGTCTAAATTCCTCGTATACCTCTTTGTAACAGTATGTTTTGCTAGAGATAATAGGCATTAGAACATGTCTTAGCTTGAGAATGCATCGTCAATTTCAAGCCATATTGCCCTTTATGTCGAGTTGCATAATGGGAGTACCTCTGCATTTGATATGTGAACCTAAGTACTCCACATGGATGAGGATGGAAGATTGATGAGGCTTCAAAGCATGCTATCGATACTTTATTCCAGAGTTTCAGATCGAGCAAGCCTGGACCTCCCTCCTTTTTTTTAGTGAGCATACTACATTCCATGCAACTTTGTGGGATTTGTGAGTTTCTGCATTGACGTCGAGTTATTATCTTATTAAAGACTAAAGTATTAAAGAGTTGGCTCGGGCTCTCTTCCCCTCATGAAAGGAAGAAGTTCGAATCCCAGAGGCGTCGTTAGGGATTCTTACCTGGAGTACTGTAGTAGTGGGTCCTGCAGTCGCTCCCCCAGGGTTTGCTCGCCAGCTGTCGGCTTACGAGGTTCCCTGGATTACAAAAAAAAAAAAAAGTATAAAAGAGAATGTATTAAAATTACACAACGAAAATTTTTGTTAGCACATAAAAAACTAATAAACACCGTGATTCAAGAAACTTGCTGCTAGTGTTTACTAAACCCATAACTACATTTGGTTATAACTTACATTAAAGGGAGTGGCAACTCCGAAACGGGACAAGAATTTCAATTTTAATGTGTAATATAATATAAACAATTAATTTTTGTTAGCACTAAAGTTTTGTCCATTGGAAGAAAAGAAAAAGAAAAATTCTACAATTGATTTGCACTGCTTAGTCAGAATTGTATAACAGGAGGTTTGTTCCTAAGAGTATGCATCGTTGTCTCCTTTCAATATAGACGTCAAATCGAACCTTTTGAGGTCAAAGCCAGGACAAGCCTGGTCGTTTACTTTCCATTCCGATGTTAGAACGAACTCAATTTGGGAAAATTGTCCAAAAAGTCTTAAACATATTGTACTTTTGCCAATTCAGTCCTAAACATTTTCACTTCTTGCCAATTGAGTCCATTCGTACAATATTAGCTTGAAAATGCTGACGTGGATGCCACAGTGCCATGTAGGATGGCCAGCAATGACGTGGACAATTTTAATAATATTTTAATATTTTTTAAAAAAATTTTCCTTTTTTTCCCTTTTTTTCTTTCTCTTCTTTTTGACTTTCTTCTTGGCCTTTTCCAATGGCCGGCCAGCCATAGGGGGTGGCCGGCCAGCTAGCCTCACTCACCATAGGCGAGGCCCGACTAGGCCAAGGTGAACCCCTGTGAGGGAAGCCCTCGCCTAGGCGTGGCCCAACAAGGGTCGCCTGAGCGAGGCCGACCCTCCCCTAGGCCAAGTGAGGCTGACCTGCACCCAGGCTAGGGCAGCCTCGCTAGGTGTTAGCCAAGTGATGACGACGTTGGGTGAGGCCACCCTAGCTTGGGTGAGGGCCAGCCTCGCCAAATCTGGCTAGGGGAGTTCTCGCCGGCAGTCACCCTCGCCTAGGCGAGTGTTGGCCTCAAAGTGACCTCATCGAGCGTCAGCCAAGCGAGGCCACCTTGGCTGGTCGAGGGCCGACCTCACCAAATTTGGTCTGGGCAACAGCTTCCCTCACTAGATTTGGCGAGGCCAGCCCTTGCCCAAGCCAATGCGGCCTCACTCCACATCGCCATCACCCAACCGACGCCTAGTGAGGCCACCCTGGCCTGAGAGCAGGTCAACCTTGCCCATGCGACCCTTCCCGAGCCGTGCTTGGTTTAGGGCTACCCTCACCGGGGCTTGCCCTAGCCCGATCAAGCCTCACCTGTTGCAGGCAAGGCTAACTAGCTAGCTGTGGCTGATGGCCAGCCGATCCCCAGAAAAGACAAAAAAAAAAAAAAACCAAAAAGAAAAGAAAGAAAATGAAGAAAAAAAGGGAAAATAATAAAATTCAAAATATATTAAAATATTATTAAAAACTATCAACGTTAGTGTCTTTGGCGTCCATGTCACCATTTTCCGATCAAAATTGGCAAGTGAAGATATTTAGGACTAAATTAGTAAAGTTAAAATGTTTATGACGGAAGTGACAAAAGTGCAATAAATTTAGAACTTTTTGGATAATTTTCCCTGTCATGGTCAAAGCCAAGTCAAGCCTTAGATCGAATACCAGATACGTTAGCACTATGCATTTATATAATGATTGGTCCATTATTTTGATTTATAAAGTAATGTCCGGAACAATATTAGTCACCTTCAATTGCCTAGTATACTATTTCTTCCCCTTTATTTACCTTGCGGGAAAGAAGAGAAAACGATTCAGCATCTAATTTTTCCTAGAAAAGAAGATACAAGTAAAGTTAACAATTCATGTTTCAATGATTTATAAATTAGTAAATATGCTACAAAGATATATAGTGTACTATGTTTTGTTTAAGTCCGATATCACTAGTCTCATGTATAGAGATATGTTGGGAGTAACTCAACCTGGCTGGAAAAAAAAAAAAAAAAAAAAAACTTCGATTTTTGACTCCTTCAAATCAGCGTAAACGCTGAACAATTAAAGTGTATTTTTCTGGTCTTCCTTTGTTCCTACTTTCTGGCTGCCTTTCCGGTTTTGCATGTGGACGCCAGCGTAGCGAGCACGAAAGGAGCATTGACTCTCTCACTTTTGTCTTTCCATCGAGATGTTTTCCACAAAACATGACATTTGCAGAGAGTGATATAGTCGAACTTTAAACCATTGATTAGACTTTAAAAGCAGGGTAAAAAATTAGGATATCATATTTAGCATTATACATGTATATAATGATTGGTCCATTATTTTAATTTATAAAGTAACATCCCGCACAATATTAGTCACCTTCAATTGCCTAGTATACTATTTCTTCCCCTTTATTTACCTTGCGGAAAAGAAGGGAAAACGATCCATCATCTATTTTTTCCTAGAAAAGAAGATACAAGTAAAGTTAGCAATTCATGTTTCAATGATTTATAAATTAGTAAATATGCTAAAAAGATATATAGTGTACTATGTTTCGTTTAAGTCCGATATCACCAATCTCATGTACAGAGACATCTTGGGAGTAACTCAACCGTAAACGCTGAACAATTAAAGTGTACTTTTCTGGTCTTCCTTTGTTTCTTCTTTCTGGCTGCCTTTCCAGTTTTGCATGTGGACGACAGCGTAGCAAGCACGAAAGGAGCATTGACTCTCACTTTTGTCTTTCCATCGAGATATTTCCACGAAACATGACATTTGCAGAGAGTAATATAGTCGAACTTTAAACCATTGATTGGACTTTAAAAGCTTTGGTTTATTTCATAAAAAATGAATAAATTAAAATATATTTTTATAAAAATAATTACTTATATTGTTACAAAAATAAATAAATGAAAAATATTTATACTGTCTATAAAAGTATTTAGACATAAATTATCATTGATAATAAAATTATTTTTTATTAAATAATTATTTTAAATGATACGAACGATTAGTTATCAGTTGTCGATGTATGATAACAAATGAATAGGTGATAGTCGATAAGGGTATTGATTAAAAGGAGCTACGGATTACCAATTGAGGTATCAAAAGAAAGTTGGATACCTAGAGGACGTCAAAAAGCAGCTATGAGTTTGAAATCATTGGTGAGTGAGGCAATAGGGTTCAAGAAGTCGTGGAGTGACCAAAATGCAATTTTAAGGGATTAATCACTTGAAGACTAAATCACGGCATCATGAGAGAATGAACCCAAGATTTTCAGAGACGAGGGAACATGGGTATAACCGTAGGAGAACTAGTTAGAGATGGTTATGACACAACCACTATAAACACCATTTTTCGTCTATGAAGGCCCCCGACACACAAATAAATCAATCTACTATTCTTTAGTTATCTTTACTTTTCCGCATTGTAGTTTTATTTTCT
Organism: Eucalyptus decipiens; assembly: GCA_014182575.1. Lineage (NCBI taxonomy): Eukaryota > Viridiplantae > Streptophyta > Magnoliopsida > Myrtales > Myrtaceae > Eucalyptus > Eucalyptus decipiens. The sequence continues at coordinate 9,084,702 of CM024610.1, read as the reverse complement.
AGACTCGCATCGTCAATTAAATTTCGGCGCATTTCTTAGATGTAGTTTCTAAATCCACATCGTCAATTAAATTTCGGTGTGTATCTCTATCCCAGTTGTCACGTCATCAGTTAAATTCTATTGTAGCATCTCTGCATTCTCAAGATTTATTGTTGATTAAATTTCGGCACAATTTTTGTACGTACAATTGAAGTGAACTTCGGGTTTTTCTTGTTGACTAATGATATTTTCTGTCTGGAGTTGCCACAATACCTATATCCTTTAATAAGAATTGAAGAACAACTTTCGATGAAAAATATTTCGTTGCAGGATCCAATTTGTGAGGAACACTAGCCCAATAGATGGATCAAACAACATATGAGTCAAATTCTTGTGAACAACTGATGATAATTTGTAGAGACCGACGTAGAGACTAACATAGAATTCTATATGCTTGCATATTATATGCTATTTCTACATTAGCGACCTATGATTATAGTATGTCGTTATTACCGTATTGGAACTTTTTATACACATAGGACTGCTCAAACATGCAAAATAATTCCTCGAAAATCTTTGATTCAAGGTGCATTTACTTAAAGCAAATACCATTTGGTTAAGTGAATTTTGATGCATTTTTGCAAAATAGTTTTTAAGTTAAAAGGAAAAAAAGAAGAAGGTGAAACAGAGCACACAACTATTGCTCATTATCTCCGTCTTGCAAACAAATCAATCATCGATGAGGATCGAACTGTCTAAGGGGCTAAACGAGATGATGCCAAGGTCATGCGATCTCAGGCAAGGTGACACCAAGGGTCACATGACCTTGCCAATCCCAACCCGCATGAACCCAGACCCCGTCGAGATGATGTGATCATCTCTTTTGTTATCGTTTATTTTTTTTTATTTTTTTATTTTTTAGAAATATGTTTGGCCACTTCTTATAAATTCAATGAATTAAACATTCTCTTAAGAGTCATGGAAAGAAATTTCGCCTGGCTTACCAAATTGAGAAAGAAGGAAAGTGTTGCACATGCTTATATGTCTATGATAACCATTGAAATTCACATATCTCAATGTCCTAGGGATGTGATTTATTCCGATTTTTTATTATGTCTTGATACACGACAATATAATGCTTTGATTATTTGCTGTGTTTTCTCTAATTCATCAGCATGATGTGGAATTTTGTATCTCCTAGAGACATAATTCTTCGAGAGGGAGAACTACCTGATCAGTCATAAATTTATTGTGTGAATGTCAATTCAGTTCTAAACTTTCGAATTTTATATCTTCATGGGAAATTCCAATGTAGTCTTTTCGATCGATTTTCGCTTGAAATTGTTGACATAGCAAAGTGCCACATAAGACGGCTGGCGATAAATGGGTCACCACGTCAATAATTTCTAGCATAAAACCGGAAATACTACATTGGAATTGTGTGCAGAAGTTTATGAATAAATTGGTAAAATTGAAAATTTTAAGATTAATTTGTTTTCATACAATAATTTGAAGATTAATTGGGTAATTTTTCTTTACTTGAGAAACCCACCAAAGAGATTCACCTCTAAATAGAAGGGCAATTGGGCATTGGCATTTTGAGGCATAATGAATTGTTTAAAGTCGGACTTAACGACTATCTCCAAATGTCATGTTTCCTGGAAACTATGAGTTGACGACTATCTCCAAATGTCATGTTTCCTGGAAACTATCTCAACGAAAGGGACAAAAGTGAAAGAATCTACGCCAAGTTCACACCTATATTTGATTTTCTAGCTTTAATATCCAAAATGAATGTGAAGTTCACGGGCCCTTCGTCTATTTTAATGCAACTAGAGCATTACAACGATTATAGTACCCGTTGCATATCAAATTTTACTTGCAATGATTTAAGATCATTTGTGGCTTAATGTCAATGTGGTCATATATATGACACAAACTGTTGAATCAAACTCCATCAAGTCATGAACTTATTGAAGACTACAACCTTAAAGAGAATATGACACGTTGAGTTTGAATTTCAAAATCCATAAATTTCTCTGGTAATTTCTTCCTCTCCGTATTAGATTTCGAATTGCAAGATTCATCAACTTCTTCAAGATTTCTCAACATAGAAAATGCCGACGACCGCTACTTTAATTGTTAAAGACGGTAATTTCATAAAATTTAATCATGAATAATTACACTAAATTAAAGTCCCCTAAATATATTTTTAAAAAGTTCAATCAAGCCCTAATTGCTTTTCAAAAAAAGCTGTATTAAGCTCTAAATCATGCCTTTCTTTTGAAAGAAAATTTGATATTAGAAAAAATAATAAACAAGATAAATAAATAAAAAAAATTTATGGTCCAGTGAAGTCTCCAACTTCTTACTTAATTGAATAAGCCAACCATGAGATTGCGGACAAAGTGCGTCTAAAGACCAACACATAAAATTCTACACGATGGTGTAATTATACATTATTTTTCCGCCAATGACTTATGACCGTATTAAATCGTTATCAATGTATTAGAAAATGTTTTCCACGTAGGATTACTTGAACGTTGCATGTAAAATAAAATAAAAAAATAAAAAAATATCAAAGTCAAGTTTGTGTAGCCATTGACCCCAAAAAACAAAAAAAACAAAAAAAAAAAAATTGTGTAACCTTTAGTCCCAATGCAAGACTTTGACCACTTTTATTAAATAGGCGGCCCATTCTAAATTGCCAGACGATCATCTTGCTCCTCGCCAAGAGAAGGACAAAGAAAATGCCAAGCCACCACCTACTCTGCATTCTCTCCCCTTCTCTCTCCCTCCTTCTCTTCTTCTTCTTCTCCTCCGCGAGCTTCCATGGAGTCCACTCCACTTTCTCGACCATTTGCGACCCCGGTGCATCCTCGTTCCCATGCGGCAACGTCTCCATCCGATATCCATTCTGGTACAAAAGCGATGCCCCTGTGCACTGCGGATACCCAGGCCTCGGCCTCATTTGCCCTTATGACTCCCCTCACCCAATCCCCCTCCTTGGGGACGGCGCCTTCTTCGTCACCGATTTCAACTACGACGACGAAACCCTAACTCTCGTCGACATCGACGTCGCCGGCCGGAGATGCCCCAGGGCCCGCCACAACCTCACGATCGGCTCGCTCCCGCTCGATTACAACTCCGCCGACGTCAATCTCACCTTCTTATTCAACTGCAGCGCTCCTCCGCCTGTGTCCAGGCACTTCGTGGCCATCGATTGCTTGCAATTTCGTGATAAGCGGTCGTACGTGTCCGTGAACATGAGCAGGGAGGAGGAGGAGGCGGTGGCGTCCGATGTAGCGTGGAACTGCGAGGCCGTGATGGTGGCGGAGGTAAAGGGGAGGGAGGTGACGGCAGCGAAAGTGGCGGAGGTTTTCGCCTGGGCGATGAGCCGGGGGGTCGTGCTTGACTGGGAGGCGGCGAAGGAGTGCAGCGCGTGCGAGCACTCCGGCGGGCGGTGCGCGTTCAACCAGAATGAGCAGTTGCTGTGCTTCTGCAAGGACGGGTCAAATCACACGGACGGTTCGGTTTGCAAAGGTAGGATTGAGGTTTGTGTCCATTTCCTTTCTTTTTTTCATAAATGGTTTTGCATCTAATGTTCGCCAATCGCATGATCGCTTTTTTCAATGCTTGTCACTTCTTAGTTGCGTGTGATTTGATTTCTGGCGTACTTTGATTTTTTAGCAGCTTTTAGAATTAGAAAATTATATATTTGGGTTCGTCAATTTCTTAATTAATACTTTTTCAAAACCACACCTACTAATATATCCATGCAACAGGTCCTATATAAAAACTTAAATTAATAAATAGAGCAATGAGTGATATATATATATAAAGTAAGTATGATTGTTACTTTAGCACCCTTCTCGCATGGAAATTAGAACTAAACACTAGTAAGGAATGCCCATGTGAAATAAATGAGAGTAGAGCTTGACTATGATACCTTTTATTCAATGTCCAATCCAAAAACTTAAATCAATAGGTGAATGAAGACTACGTGCATAGAGTTTAATATAAATTCCGTAGACAAGATATGTGAATTACTTTGATGCCCTAAGCTAAAGTGAATTTTCTCGTGATATTTGAAGTATAAAGATTCGCATGTGGCAAATTGAAGCAATAATTTTTTGGTTGGGCGAAATTTCAAAAGTAGCTTCCATCAACTTGTTGCAACTCGCAATTTGGAATAGGGTCTATCATTAAAAAGTGGTGGTTTCTTTTTAGAAAGATGTCTTTTTCTCTTTTCTTGCTGTTATCGCTTTGATCATAATCATTTTCCTCCCGAGGAATTGGCGCCTAAAAAGTCTTTATTTTCATTACTTGAGGCTTGAGCGATTGATGGGCCTTAGCAATCTTTTTCAACAAAAGAAGGCAAGCTTTGCTTATTGCTTCCTATAGCTAAAGATCCCAATGTGGATCATCATTGTAGATCACAAGAGATGGGCCTGGTCTGGCTCGTCGGGGCCCTTTTTGACTGGGTAAAATTAAGGGGAAATCTTTCGAATGACAATTTAGTCGTCTTAGTTCTGAGGCTGCAATCCCTTCTTTTTTCTAGTCTAGGCGATCCTTGCATCTGTCTAGAACGCTACTAACTATATTCTCGAGGTCCTTATTAAAGTGTCCTCGATTGAATAGTCAAGGAGATTGGCCAAGCTCCTTGACTAGTTGAGGGCCGCGTGTACGAATTGTAAAATGGGTAGTAATAGTCCAAGTCGTCCTTAAGTCAAGCTACAACTAGCCAACAGCTCAAGCTACTTGGCTTTGTTTCCACGCACCTCGTTCTTCTTAATTTCTTCTCGGCTTTTGTCTCAATGCGCCAAAGTCTTGATCTTTCGGGAGGCCAAATCAAGTGGCTCTCATTGGTGCATTGGGTTCAAATCATTCTCAAAGCAGCATTGTCCTTATCCTCTCCATCCTCTTCATTTACATTTACCCTTCTCACTGTTTTACTCCAATCCCATCTCCCTTCGAATGGATCTTACCATGTCATGCTCCTCTCTGTCCTTGTTCATCATCATCTCCCTCCATATTCACTGCCTGGTGCCAACTTCCGGCGAATTCCCACTGTTCCAAGAGTGCGCTCCTTTTGTTTGCGGAAATCAAGAAGTCAGCTATCCTTTCAGGCATGTTAGGCAGCCAAGTGACTGTGGGTATCCAGGCTACGAGCTTGACTGTGATAGAGATAACCGGACCCTTCTATCCATGGAGTCCCTGGAATATCGGGTGATGCGCATGCGTAGGAGCGAGCAGATCCTTAAGGTGGCAAGGACGGATTTATCAAAAGATATATGTCCTGGACCACATGTCAACACCATTTTAAACTCCAGTCTCTTCAACTACACTTCCAATTACCTCAATTCTACCTTATTCTACAATTGCAAATCACTGTCAACCCCTCAATCTTATCAGTTCTCTTGTCCCGCGTCTGGAGATGGCTACTTTGCTCTCAAAGTGGACCCTGCAAGCCCACTACTCAAGCTATGCAACTTTAGCGTCTTCGTCCCAATTTTACACATTGAAGCTCCAGCTCAACCACCAAATATGGAGAACAGCGAGAGTGCTACTATTAGTCGTGCTACTCTCACAGGAATCCTAAAAAAAGGCTTTGAGATCACTTGGATTGCCAACACATCTCTGTGCGAAAATTGCACTGAATCAGAGGGAAGATGTGGGTATAACTGGACAAGGCAAGAATTCAGTTGTTTTTGCCGTGACAAAGCCTATCCAACGACCTGCCCCGGACCTTCAGGTAGGTATGCTAGAGTCACGGTTGCTAATTTGTGGTTTCTAATAAGCTCAAGTTGTTCAATGAGAGGAATAAGATTCTGTGCATACTCGTTCCTTTGCTTGTTAATTGGGAAACGACCCGCTCATGCCCCTAAAAGCCTGACAATCTCGTTTTGCTGGGCATGCCTGAAGTGCAGTCTCCTCATCTTCGCTATGACATGGTCATGATGCAATTTAGAGTCCAAGCCTTAAAACCTTATCACCCCATTCAACAACCTTAACAGTTTGATCATTAGGCCAGTATATTTGTACCCTTAGGATCCAATAGTTTAAATACAATGAGTGAGGATGCTCTAAATTTACCGTGAAATTTCACATCATGGAAAGGTAATTTAAATTAGATTGTGTTAGATGATAAATCAATTAACCCAAAATTTAGGTTTGCCTTGTTGTTTACTTCACGTGACATGAACTCTTGACCCATCAAATGGGCTAGACTTTTTCGCATTGAAGACTGAAAATGGTCTCGGTCAAAGTCGACTGTCAGTATAGCTTCCTCTATTATATTGAAGAGGTATTAACCACATCCATCTCTTTCACACTTCAGTCCATGGTTAGAATAGCCCCTTTGAACACTAAACCCCTCATTCCACATGATATTCTCCACCCATGAGAGCATGAACTTGCTCAAATGGGTGACGCAGCCACTATTCTTCTCTCCTCCACTTCACACTCCATCCTAGTCTTCGTCCTCGTCAGCCTCATCATTCCACAAGTTCTTTTGTATGAGGGAGACGACAATGTCCACTAAACCGACTGCCACCGCTCTTTTAATTGTGGAATCGTTGCAAATATAACTTACTCTTTCTAGGGAGGCTGCCCACCCCAATTCTGTGCAAGGTCGAGTGCTATGAGGATAACTCCCTATCTTTGAGTACCAAGAGCAGGAGTCTTATTTTCAATACTTAAAGCCTAAGCGATTAATCGACCTGAGCAAATTCTGTCGTGAAAAGGATGGTAAGCTTATTGCTTCCTAGCTAAAGATCCAATGTGGATCATCATCATTGTAACTCACGAGAGATGGGCCCGATTCAGCTCGGCCGAGGAATCTTGGGCCTTTGGGATCTACTGATATTAACCTGGTCTGCTTCTTTGGGCTGATGATGCGTCGATATCATCAGTCAAATCAATTAAAAAAAGATGGCAAGGCTTAAGAGAAACTAGTCCAGATAACAATTTAACCGCCTTAGTTCCGAGGCTCCAATCCCCTTCTGTTTTCTAGTCCAGGCGATGGCCCTGCATCCATCTAGAACGCCGCTAACTATGTTCTTGAGATCCTTATTGAATTGTCCTCGATTGAATTGTCCACGACATTGGCAAAGCTCGTTGATTAATTGGGGCTGTGCCTGCGTTTTGGAATTGGGAAATGGGGAATACTATTCCAAGTCCTCAAATCAAGCTCACAATTAGCCAGCAGCTCAAGCTACTTGGCTTTGGTTCCACGTGCCTTGTTCTCCTTCTTTTCTTCTCAGCTTTTGTGTCCCCACGCCGAAGTCTCGGTCTTCGGGAGGCCAAATCAAGTGATTCTCGTTAGTGCACAGGGGTCAAGCCGTTCTCAAAAGCAGCATCATTCTTTATCCTCTGCATCCTCTTCCTCTATATGTACCCTTCTTTTTTTGCTCCAACACCTTCTCCCTCCAGATGAATCTTACCATGTTGTGTTCCTCTCTCTCCTTGCTCTTCTTCATCATCTCCCTCAATATTCACTTCCTTGTACCAGCTTCCGGCAACTTCAAGCCGTTCCACAAGTACGCTCCTTCTAATTGCGGAGGTCAAAAAATCAGCTATCCTTTCAGGCATAAAGAGCAACAAAGTTACTGTGGATATCCAGGATACGAGCTCGGCTATGACAAACATTACCTGACCCTGTCCATGGAGTCCCTGGAATATCAGGTAATCCACATGAATATGAGCGCACGGATCCTTGAGATGGCAAGGATGGATTTATGGGAAGACATTTGTCGTCAAACATATTATGAAACCACTTTAGACTTGAATCTCTTCAACTACACTTCCAATTACCTCAATTTCACCATACTCCACTGTGACTCATGGTCGACCCCTCTACTTTATCAGTTTTCTTGTCCTGGTTCTCAATATAGCGACTTTTATTTCAGTTTGGACCTTGCAAACCCACTGCCTAAGTCATGCAGTTACAATGTTTGTGTCCCGATTTCAAAAAGCGCAGCTTAAGCTCTACCATCACCTTGGGCGGGCAAGGATGATAGGGGTGCTATTAGTGAGGTCCTGAAGAAAGGCTTTGAGATCACCTGGATTGTCAATACATCATGGTGTGAAAACTGCAATAAATCGGGGGGAAGATGCGGGTATGGTTGGACAAAGCAAAAATTCGATTGTTTTTGCCCTAACGGAGTCCATTCAACGACTTGAGGCAAACAGGGTATTTACGCTTACTCTCACCTAATGTGTGGTTCTCAGTTAGCTAATGTTCTTCCATGGGAGGGATCACTGGGTTTGCTTGTTATTTGGAAAAAGACCCGCTCATGCCCCTAAAAGCCTGACAATCTCATTTTGCTGGGCACGCCCTTCCCTCTATTATTTAATGAAGTGCAGTCATTTCATCCTCGCTACAGCATGATCATGTTACAATTTAGACTCCCAAGTCCTAAAACTTTATCAGCTCATTCTTAACAACCTTCCTTGACTCAACTGTCGGATCATTAGGTTGGTATATGCGAACCCACTAGATCCAATGGTTTAAATACAGAGGACGAAGATGCTCCGAGCTTAACATAAAATTTCGCATCGTGAACTAGTATTTTAAATCAGACGTTAGCCAATGAGTCAAGTAACGAAAAATTTAAGTTTGACTTGTTCTTTACTTCACATGACACGAACTCGACCCCTCATTGGGCTAGACTTTTTCAATGAAAACCGAGAGGCAAGTTTTCACCTTTTGATTATAACAACATGGGGAGAAATCCAGAGAAAATTGCTTTGCATGTTTCCGGATCGCATCTTCCCCATCACCTCCTCTGCTAGACCCAATTTTAACGTTCGATAGCCATCTTTTTTCATTTCCTCCCTCCACGTTCCTTCATATATACCCCTCCTTGTTTTGCTCCAACACCATCTCCCTTCGGATGGATCTTACCACGCCATTTTCCTCTCTCTCCTTGCTCTTCTTCATCTCCCTCCAAATTCACTTCCCTGTGCGAGCTTCTGGCAACTTCCTGCCATTCCAAGAATGCTCTCCTTTTGTTTGTGGAAATATACAAATCAGCTATCCTTTCAGGCACATAGAGCAACCAAGATTCTGTGGGTATCCAGGATACGAGCTTTACTGTGACAGCAATACCTCAACCCTGTTGGTGTCTCAGGAATATCGAGTGATCCACATGAATAGGAGCGTGCAGATCCTTGTGGTGGTGAGGTCGGATTTATCAGACAATATATGTCTTGAAACATATAACGAAACCACTTTAGACTTAAAACTCTTCAACTACACTTCCAATAGCCTCAATTCCACCTTACTCTACAATTGCAACTCATGGCCAACCCTTCCATCTTATTATTGGTTCTCTTGTCCCGAGTCTCAATTTGGCTACTTTGTTCTCGGTGTAAACCTATCAAACCCACTACACAAGCCGTGCAGTTCCATTGTTCATGTCCCGATTTCAAAAACTGAACCTATAGGTTTACCACCACCTTCGGCAGGCATTGACTTTGGTGATACTATTAGCGACATTCTCAATAAAGGCTTTGAGATCACCTGGATTGTCAACACATCGCTGTGTGAAGATTGTGTTATATCGGGGGGAAGATGTGGGTACGACTGGACAAGGCAAGAATTCAATTGTTTTTGCTGTGATGCAGCCTATCTGGCAACCTGCCATAGAATGCCAATACCGGCAATCATCCCTTCAATACCGCCAATACCGGCAATCATCCCTTCAAGTATGTATGCTTACTCTCATCTAACATGTGTTTTTCAATTAGCTAAAAGTTGTTCAATGAGAAGAATTGCTGGGAATATTCTTCCCTCAAACGAAGTGCAGTCATCCTCGCTGTGACATGCATGATTGTGTTACACTTTAGACTTTTTAAGTCCTAAAACTTTAACACCCTATTATCAAAAACCTTCCTCGCCTTAACTATCAGATCATTAGGTCGGTATCTGCAAACCCACGAGATCCAAGGTTTTAAATGCAACAAGTAAAGATGCTTCAAATTTACTGTAAAATCTCACATCATAGACAAGTAATTTAAATCAGAAGGAGTTAACTGACAAGTCAATCAACCTAAAATTTAGGTTTGATTTGATTTGTTCTTTAATTTCCACAACATGAACTCTTGACCCCTCAAATGGGCTAGACTTTTTCCACAGTGAGAACCTTGAAAAAAGGTTTCACTTCTCAATTTCGACTACATAGGAAGAACTCCGGGGGAAATTGCTTTGCATGTTTCCTGGCCACTGTCTTCCTTGTCACTTCCACCCCCACACCCAGTTTCAACGTTGGATAGCCATTCTTTCGTTTTATTTCCCTCATTCGCGAAATATCATCAGACTGAAACTGATGCCGGTCAAAGTCCACGCTTAGAGTTGCTACCTCTATTTTACTGAGGAATTAACCACATCCATTTCTTTCACACTTCAGTCCGGAGAAAGTTAGTAAATAAAAAAAGAATTTCTCCACCCTCAGCTTGCCCCCCTGAATTCCAAACCCTCATTCCACATGATATTCTCCATCCATGAGAGCATGAACTTACTCAAATGGGTGATGCAGTCACTATCCTTCTCTCCTTCCCTTCACACTCCATCCTCGTCATCGTTCTCGTCATCCTCATCGTTCGCAAGTTATTTTATGCAAGGGAGACGACGGTGTCCACTACACTGACTGCCGCCGCTCAAGTCTTATCTTTAGTACTTGAGGCCAGAGAAATTTCTGTCATGAAAAAGATGGCAAGCTATTGCTTCCTAGCTAAAGATCCAATGTGGATCATCATCATCGTAAGTCACAAGAGATGGGCTCGATTCGGCTTGGCTGAGGAGTCGTGGCCCATTTTGAGCCAGTGATTTTACCCAAGTTGCAGTTTGGGCTGATGATATGTCAATATCACCTGTCAAATCGGTTCAAAAAAGATAACTAGGCAAAGTAAAGATAAACTCATCCAGAGGAAGTTTAGCCGCCTCAGTTCTGAGGCTCTAATCCCTTCTGTTCTCTAGTCTAGGTGATGGCCATGCTTCTGTCTAGAACGCTGCAAACGACTTCGTGAGGTCCTTATTGAAGTTTCCTCAAAGTGAACCGTGAAGGAGATTGGCAAAGCTCGTTGACTAGTCGGGGGCTGCGTGTAGGAATTGTAAAATGGGGAATACTATTCCTAGTCGTCCCAAGTCAAGTTGACAATTAGCCCGCAGCTCAAGCTACTTGGCTTTGTTTCCACGTGCCTTGTTCTCCTTCTTTTCTTCTCAGCTTTTGTCTCACCGCGCCAAAGTCTTGGTCTTTCGTGAGGCCAAGCCGAGAGGTTCTCGTTAGTGCATTGGGTCAAATCATTCATTCCAAAACCAGCATTATTATTTATCGTTCCGCCTCCTCTTCCTTTGTATATACCCTTCTCCTTGTTTTGCTCCAGATCCAGCTACCTTCGGATGGATCTTACCATGACATGTTCCTCTCTCTCCTTGCTCTTCTTCCTCATCTTCCTCCAAATTCACTTCCTGGCGCCAGCTGCCAGCATGTTCCCACCGTTTGAAGAGTGCGCTCCTTCTAATTGCGGAGGTCAAGAAATCAGCTATCCTTTCAGGGATAATAAGCGACCGAGTCACTGTGGGCATCCAGACTACGAGCTCAACTGCGATGGAGATGACCTGACCCTGTCCATGGAGTCCCTAGAATATCGAGTGATCCACATGAATACCAGCACACAGATCCTTGTGGTGGCGAGGTTGGATTTACCGGAAGATATATGTCTTGAAACATATAATGAAACCACTTTAGACTTGGATCTCTTCGCCTCCACTTCTAATGACCTCAATTCTACCTTATTCTTCGATTGCGACTCATGGCCAAACCACATACCGCCGACCTCTCCACCTATTGGTTCTCTTGTCCCAATTCTCAAGATGGCTACTTTGTTCCTGGGGTTGACCTTCCAAAGCCACCGCGCGACCCATGCAGTTCCATTGTTCATGTCCCGATTTCCAAAAGTGAACTTCTAGGTTTTCCACCACTTTCAATGTACGGCAACAACAAATCTACTATTAGCGAGATCCTCAACAAAAGCTTTGAGATCACCTGGATTCTCAACACTTCGCAGTGTGAAAGTTGCAATAAATCCGGGGGAAGATGCGGGTATGGCTGGGCAGGGCAAGAATTCAATTGTTTTTGCCCTGACAGAGTCAATTCAACGACTTGCGGCCGACCGGGTATGTATGCTTACTCTCCCCTAACTTGTGGATTTCAATTAGTTAATATTATTCCATGGGAGGGATTGCTGGGTTTGATTGTTATTTGGAAAAACGATCCGCTCATGCCCCCTAAAAACCTGATAGTCTCATTTGGCTGGGCATGCCCTTCTCTCTGATATGATAAAGTGCAGTAATCTCATTCTCGCTGCGACATAATCATGCCAAAATTTAGACTCCAAGTCTTAAAACTTTATCACCCCATTCTCAACAGCCTTCCTTGCCTTAACTGTTGGATCATTGGGTCTGTATCTGCAAACCCGCAAGATCGCCTTAACTGTTGGATCATTAGGTCTGTATCTGGAAACCCGCAAGATCCAACGGTTCAAATACGACAAGCAATGGTGCTCCGAGTTTACCTTAAAATTTCACATCATGGACCAGTAATTTAAATCGGAACACTTAGCATAAGTCAATCAACCTAAAATTTAAATTTGACTTGTTCTTAAGTTTCCACAGCATCAACTCTTGACCCCTCAAATGGGCTACGCTTTTTCCACAGTGGGAACCTTGAAAAAAGGGTTTCACTTCTCAATTTCAACTTCACAGGAAGAACGCGGGACGAAATTGCTTTGCATGTTTCCCCTGTCTTCCTCATCACTTCCACCTCCAGACCAAGTTTGAACGCTCACTCCTCCACGAAATTTCAGAAGACTAAACTGGTCTCAGTCAAAGTCGACGATCAAAATAGATTTCTATATCATATTGAGGAAGAATTAGCGACATTCATCTCTTTCACACTTGAGTCCAAAGAAAGTGAATACAAGAAGAATTTATACATCCTCAGCTTGCCCCTGTGAACTCTAAACCCTCGTTCCACAATTTATTCTCCACCCATGAGAGCATGAACTTACTCAAATGGGTGACGCAGCCACTCTCCTTCTCTCCTCTCCTTCAAGCTCCGTCCTCGTCTTCATCCTCTGCCTCGCTTGGTATATGCTTCGAAGTTGAAGAACTGACACGACTGTAATAGGACTTAGGACCGATTCAAACCAACTCCATTTGATGTTTCTGCAAATGTTTTCCACACCCTCTGCTACTTTATTCACCTATCCTCTGAAATCCTCTGCCTCCGTCCGGTTCGAATGTATCACCCAAACTTCATGTGTGTGCAGCAAATTGTCACCGATTTTCGCAAATGTTTTCCACTCTCTCTCCTACCTCTTTCTCTTACGCCCTGAAATCCTCTGCCTCCTTCCGGTCCAAATGAATCATCCAAACTTCATGTGTGTAGCAAATTGTCACCAATTGCTCCTTATCATCATCTTCGCCAACTTCTATCGAGCTCTATCGGATCATGCACAGTACGAGGCCTGCATGCCTCAAAACTGCATATATGGGCCGAAAATCAGCTACCCTTTTAGGATTTATGGCGAACAAGAGTCCTATTGAGGCTATCCGAATTTCAAGATTACCTGCAAAGAGACATATCCTGTCCTGACTTTCTCGGATGGGGAATTCACTATCAAGGATATCTTCTATGCAAACAATTGGTTCCTCCTGCTAATGCCCGTGTAACAGTAATCCTGTGATGCTCCACCCCATAATATCAGTCTTGAAAGGACGCCTTTCAATCTCAGTTCCACTAATGCCGATCTGTTCTTCTACTACAATTGCACCTTGTAGCCAACAAGCTTTTACAAATCCAGTGGACTATCCTCGTTTTTCTTTTTCTTTTTCTTTTTGGTCAAAACTGTCCTCGCAACTTCACCCACCATTCATTTACTTTTTTTCCTGAGGAAGCATTGCAGGAAATGAATTCCTATTCTGTCATCAGCTCCTGCTATTCCGCAGTTAGCATTCCTCTTTACATTAATGCCCATTTCACGGGCTTGAAGAAGGATTCCTATTGAACTGGACTGCAGTTAATAGTTAGCTCTTTAGGTTGGTATCTGCTACCATAACATCAAATGGTTAAATAAATTGAGTGAAGATGCTCCGACTTCACCGTAAAATTTTGCAAATGTTGGGCTTAAACTACAAGTTTCTTCTTGGGCTTTTATTATGAACACAGCCAAATGATCATTTGGGTAGTTGAAATATATTATTGATAGAGGTGAACTGCGCACTTAATTAAATCTTTGCACAATCAATGAAAATTTTGTTTATGATGATAGTGGGGAAATAAATACCGAAAATGTTTTTACTGTTATTTAAGAACTGTATCATTTATACGTGATGTGGATAATGTCCTCAAGCTTTTCCAATTTCTTTGCCTTGGCTTAGACTGCGGACTCGCTTACCGCTGCAAACAAAACTCTCCGATCTGTTGTGTCCCAAGACATCTTATGGGAACCTCATATTTTGATATTTCTGTCTTTCTGCAATAGTTTGCTAGTTATCAATTGGGTGTTCATTCTTGCCTGAACATGAGCTGCCCAATTGTTTTATCTGTGGGACGACTTCTAGTCAAACCTATAGGTCCGCTTAGAGGCTAAAAGAGTCGAGACATGTCCAGAATATACCGCCCATTCAATACACAGAAAGTTTTATCTGTGTCCGCCTCTAATACCACATCATCGATCATATTGCAGTGCGTTTGCTACATCTAAACCAGATAACTTTTTTTGCTGTCTTCCTGATAGCTCTAGAATTAAGGATTTGAGCTAATGTCTATACTTGTTAGTCAATCAAGCACAGATCCATTTGCATGTGTTTCCAATTTCTCTGGTAAGATGTCACTAATCGATCCGAACTGGTGAATCTGTAATATTTTCACTCAAACGGGGTTTTTTTCTTCCTTAAAACAGAATGATCTATTACCTCATGATGTGCCTGATCTTTATATCTCTTAGACACTTTGAAGTTATCAGTTTGCAATTCGTTGACACATTTTTCACTCTTGATGACTATTGTCTCAGGAAAACAAAGGGTTGGACTGAAAATTGGAATAGGTAAATATTTCAAGACTTTCTCTTCCGCTTCTCTACATTCTCCTCCGCAATTTGTTGCGACTTTTTGGCAGTAATCTTGCATCGTTACTCAATGGAATCAATATTTCCAAAATATCCTAGAAGCCTTGAAGAAGTGAGATTGCTGTTCAAAAATATTCTCCATTTTTTCAGGAATGGCTGCATCGGGAGTTGGAATTGGGATCACCCTTATTATAATGCTTTCCTTTAGGAAGAAACCAGTGATCAGAATTATCATGGCTTTGATAAAGCATAGAAGCGAACAATTCGATGGCGAAATGAAGATTGAGGGACTTGTCTCTTCGAGAAGATATACCTACAAAGACATCAAGAGGATGACCAACTCTTTCAAAGAAAAGTTAGGCGAGGGAGGCTACGGCTGCGTGTATAAAGGCAAGCTTCGAGATGATCAATTTGTGGCAGTAAAGCTTCTAAAGAAGCTGAAAGGCAATGCTGAAGAATTTTTCAATGAAGTTGCGAGCATAAGTAGGACTTCTCATATCAATGTTGTTAACCTCTTGGGGTTTTGTTTTGAAGGAAGAAAAAGAGCTTTGGTTTATGAGTTCATGCCCAATGGATCACTCGAAAAATTCATATTCAACAGGAGTAACACTTTGGAGGTAGATCAGCAATTGAGTTGGGACACATTGTACCAAATTTCGCTCGGCATAGCTCACGGGCTAGAGTACTTGCATAGAGGATGTAATACAAGGATCCTACACTTCGACATAAAGCCTCACAACATTCTTCTTGATGGAAACTATTGTCCCAAGATTTCCGACTTTGGTCTTGCCAAAATATGCCCAAGAGAAGAGAGCACTGTGTCATTGCTTGGTGCCCGAGGCACTGTCGGATACATTGCTCCCGAGCTAATCATAAGGAACATCGGAGGGGTTTCTCACAAATCAGATGTCTACAGTTATGGCATGATGGTTCTAGAGATGATCGGCAAGAGGAAAAACATTGAAGTCACGGTAGATCATACGAGTGAAATATACTTTCCTCATTGGGTCCACCGACGCTTGGAGCTCCGAGAAGAGCTTGGCCTGCATGGGATCACGAATGAGGAGGATGAAGGAATTGCAAAGAAGATTATTGTAATAGGCTTATGGTGCATTCAAATCGATCCGAGAGCTCGACCATCAATGACCGGAGTTGTGGAGATGCTAAAAGGTAGTGTTGAGACCTTACAAATTCCTCCCAGACAATCCTTGTCATCACTCTCAAGATCACCCGAGGCTTGTCAATGTATGCCAGAGAGAAATGACTCGACTTGGCATGATTCAATATCAATTACATCAGACTAACATAGTTTGTAATAGAGTATTTACAGGGGTCAACATATCTACTGCTTCCGACCTGGACCTTCAAGTGCCTTTTAGTAGAGACGTCCACGACTTCTTTTAGAGAATATATTTGAGCCCTTCCTTTTGCATATATTCAAAAGAAGCGCCTTCTCATCGTGTACGTAATATGTCCTCCAACAGAAAAGAAAATCAACATCCACCACCCCAAGAACCAGATTTGATTCGGATTAAAGAAAATGCACATTTAGATTTTGAAAAAAAAAATCAATAAATCCTCCAAATGGATCAGATTTCGTACATTACTTAAATTGGAGACATAATTTATTGCGTCAATGTACGGTGCTGGCAGTCCAAATTTCGAAATTCAATGCTTTCATGCATATCATATGTATATATGTATTTGTTGTGATGTTTAGACCTTTTTTCTCTAGCAGTTTCTTAGGATTATTGTTCCGTAAAGTATTATAATCGAAAATTTTAGAAAATGAAAATACTGCAACCTTATAGCTCTTGATTACGTATTAAATTTTGCTCGCAATGATTTGAGATCATTAATCTCTTAATCGTAGCCACGCATATTGTTGACACCTAATTTTTTCTCAAATAGATACTTAATAAAAAGAAGAAAAAACCCGCCTTTCCTTCCTTTCCCCGCATGGGCCTCGGCCCCGGCCCCTTCTTTTCCTTCTTCTCTTCCAAGCCCGGTCCTCTCCTCCTCTTTCCCTCTTTTCCTTACGCATTATGCTACGGTGAAGAGGAAGGACGCTGGGTACGAGCAAAGGAAACGACAGAGGTAGAGGAGGCAGGGGAAGCGTTCGACTGGAGTTGGTAGTCGGGGATCAGGCCAGCAGAGACAGCCGGGTAGGTTAAAACGGAGATGGGAGCGGGGGAGACAGAGAGGGGGATAGGAGACCGGGATAGAGAGAGAGAGAGAGAGAGAGAGAGAGAGGAGATTCGAGAGAGGGAAAGAGAGTCAGAGGGAAAGGAACTGAGAGAACGAGTGAGAGGGAGAAGGAATTCTCCGGTCGCTTGGCCACGCCGGAGTCCCGTTCGATGACCCCGGCCGCTATCCTTGTCGTCCCGACTTTGCTTTCCCGATACCCACATATCCAGTAAGTGTCCTTTCGGTCTGAACTTCCCTAGCCTCGAGGATTTTGACTCGGAAACACCAAGGCGACTGGCCATAGCTCAGCTCGTCTCGAGCTCGTCATCTAACCGCCGTCTCCTAAGTCTAAGTTTTCTTATCCATCCGTGTCCACCATGTGTTCGAAGCAATGCCCGAACTAAAACCTTTCGTTTTAGTCTTGGATTCCTACTTATGCTGATGATTCAAAGATGTGTCTTTTTTTTTTTTTTTTTTTTTTTTTTTTTTTTTTTTGGGCGGTATAAGGCTTCTAAAGTCCGTGGGATATATTTCAAGTCAAGTTTCATTTCTACCAAGTTTGATTCTCCCCAAGTTCTTGGTTGCCTTTTGTTTTGTGTTTTGGTATGTTCTATGAAGGCTCTTTGCAGTGGTGGCGTGGCCATGAGGGTGAGTTTTAAACGAATGATGATGGGGATTGTTGTTGAAGGGCAGCGGTCCGATAACTGGTGGTATCTTGTGTTGGGGATCTGGGGATATATGCATTTGCGTGATCTCGTCTGATGATGGGCGGACGTCGGTGAGACTTGGCGGAGTCTCAGGCGTGGGCGTGGGCGTGGGCGTGGGAGAGAAGCTGCTGTTCAGGGGAGGGGATGAGTCCAACTTGGACTCAAGATGTGGGGGGCCTTGTGTTCGGTTCGGGCTAAATTAACCACGAAAGTGAACTCGGTTTCGAGAATCAAAAGTTCCGGTGTGTCACGATTTATTTTTAAGACATCGTCTCATTCTTTGAAGAATTTTCGGCAAGCCAGAAATTTTGGCAGAAAATCAAAATCGGCAAATTAAATTCAAGAAAATTCGAATGGACAAAATTGAGTGGATTTTTTTTTTTTTTTTTTTTTGCCTTCAAAAGGGATTAGTTGTTGAGGAAAATTATGGAAATTGGTGTGGACATCTTGGTTGGCATTTTTGGAGGCCAATTTGGTTTATTAGTGAGGAATTGGTGAGGGAAATACATGAAATTCGTAGGAGTTGCTGGGCTACAACATTTGGACTTTAATTTGGCTTGTTGAGGAAGTTTTGGAAGGGAAAGATGGCTACTAGTGAGGCTGAAGACTTTAGGGATTAAGAATGATGATTTTGGGATATTTTCCCTTGACTTTCAAGGCTCCTTGTTCCCCTTCTAGCAGCATCTTCTTCTTCTTCCTCAGCTTCTTCTTCATTTCATTAGCTGCAACCTCCATTCCCAGTGCATTCCAGCCCCATTGAAGCCACCAGCCATCGCCAGCCTCACGCCGCCCATCCAAGCTGCCGCCCAAACCACCCGCTTGTCTCCAGTCGCACCCATCCCCACGCCTGTCACCACCCGTCCACGCCGACTTGCACGTCCGCCTGTGCCAGAGTTCGCCGAGGCCAGCCCCATCGACCAGCTCCTTCATCAACCGCCTCAACCGTTGCTACTCGTGCCAGCCGCGTCTAGGCGGGTCGCCAACCCCGCCAACCCGTCCCGTCGCTCCAGCCAGCTTGTGTAACCATCGGCAGCCCCCTTGACCAACATAGGCAGAACCAATTCCCAACTCAAGCCGTGAGGCATGCTAGACCATTTTCAGCCCCTTCTGGACCTCTCTTGGTGTCGCTGTAGGCCCGAGTCTTGGTCGCTATCGCGTTGCTGTCGCCGTGAACCGATTTACTCGCTAATCTGATGAGTTAACCTCCTAAGCTCTAATTAAGGGTTAATTGCACTTATAGGGGATTAGTTTATGCTAAGTATGGATTAGGGGGATTAGTTAGATTTAATGGATATTTGAGTAATTTAGTTAGGCCAATTATTTAGTTAGTTTAGTTAGTTAGTTCAATTAGTTAGTTAGGTGGATTAGTTAGGTATTTAGTTAGCCTATTAGATTAAATTAGTTAGAATTGTTAGATTAATTAGTTAGTTCAATTAAATTAGTCTAGTTTGGTTATTTAATTTAATTAAGTAGTTTAATTTAATTATTTTGTAATTTATTTAATTAAATGCAATTTATTTAAATAAATTTTAATTAGAGTAAATTATACCGGGATAGCCGGTTGTCAAAATTTTATGTTGATCATCATGGTGGAGTTGATTTGTGAAATTGAGTGCTATTTATGCAATTGAGTGCTCGATGATGATTTTTA
This sequence comes from Eucalyptus decipiens, assembly GCA_014182575.1. Lineage (NCBI taxonomy): Eukaryota > Viridiplantae > Streptophyta > Magnoliopsida > Myrtales > Myrtaceae > Eucalyptus > Eucalyptus decipiens. Next base: position 9,065,043 of record CM024610.1, on the reverse strand, counting down.
TTTATTATTTCAAAAATATGGAATTTTGGTATTTAATTAGAAAAATACTGGGTGTCGGGTTTTGACGCCAAAATTTTTTTAAGTACTATATCAAATCGTGGAATTTTTAAATGAGAGAGTATCAAACTTTGTGGATCGATCTAACTGTGTGTCCACGCACAATTATTTTACCGGGTGTTTTTAATATGAAGAAAATAGGCCACGTACATTATTTGAAATTGAGGCATTTGAGTGCAAAGCACGATGCCCTTGACCGAGATTGGATGTGTGCGTGATTGCATAATACCCTGATGTGTTTACGCAGAGTAGTGAACCCGTCCTGATGCGTTTACGTGGGACGATACCTGATTAAGTTTAGATGCCCTTAACAACAGATGTCGGTTGCAGTGAAGGTTGGGTCGATGCTCTTTTGGGAATGCCGTCTAGATGTAAGCATTGCCGTGGTCGACGAAGTGGGACGACGCCCGATTATGCCGGATGATTGTCGACTATTGAGTTGGCCATGACCGTTGGGTCATAATTAATTGGAACACTTGAAAGAGTGAGATAACTGCGCCTAATTATGGATCAAAATTGTGTTACACGGAATGGAACATGTCATAACGATTTGGTCTTATAATCGAGACTCCTATGAGTGATTGATATATGACAATGAAGTGTTCAAATTATTGAGTGCATTTACTTATGCATCTATTTTATGAGCTGTACTAACGTGCAGGGAGGTGCTGAGGCGAGATAAGCCTTATATGATGCATGTTTAGGTTGCCTCTAGGATAATCAGGGTTTAGGGTGTGGACTCGCTGAGACATTGTCTCACCTCGTTGTGGTTTAAAATTTTCAGGTCCTTAGATGGAGGCACGTCACGTACGTTATGGGGTCTCGCAGGTGATGGACTTTGAGCACTCCTATTTCTCTATTCCCGATACTAACTTAACCCGTCAGCTAGTTGAGTCCACGATCTAGGTCGAAGAGGGCCTACCTTAGTTGGTACCTCATCGATTCATAGCGTGATTCATTAACTTTCCTAACAGGGGCCGAGAGGGTCCCATTCCGGATTTTGATGGACCTCCCACCAGGACCGAGGAGTAGGAAATAAGGCACCCTATGGATATCAGTTGTGGAGGACCCATAGGCCATGACTGAAGAATCTGGTGTTTAGATAGCTCAATGGCTCTTTCTGAGTTAGACTTGTGTATAGACTAGTAGGACCGATTGGTTATGTATATAAACCCGATGTGTTTATAAAATATATTTTGTGTTAATTGGTTGTCCTGCTTTTCTATCCCATGTGTTTGTTGTTGTCTGGAGATTGTATTTTGCTTCCGCATGTGCTTAAAATGAATGGGTTGGCGATGAGTCCTGGGAACGTCGCAATTCTATCGACCACCAAGGAATGTTCGCACGCTCGAGGTTCGGGGCGTGACAGAGGGATTGCTGGGTTTGCTTGTTAATTGGACAACGACCCGTTTTCATGCCCTTAAAAACCCAAGAATCTCATTTTGCTGGGGATGCCCTTTTTTCTAATATTATGAAGTGTTGTCATCTCATCCTAGCTGCGGCATGGTCACGTTACCATTTAGACTTCCAAGTCCTAAAACTTTATGAACCCCATTATCAACAACCTTCCTTGCCTTAATTGTTCTTTCATTAGGTCAGTATCTGCAAACCCATTGGATCCAACGGTTTAAATACAGCGAGCGAAGATGCTCCGAGCTTATTGTAAAATTTCACATCATGGACAAGTATTTTAAACCAGAATGCGTTAGCTAATAAGTCAAGTAACAAAAAATTTAGGTTTAACATGTTCTTTACTTCTCATGACACGAACTCTTGACACCTCAAAGGGCTAGACTTTTTCAGTAAGAACCTAAAAGAAAGCTTTCACCTTTCGATTTCCACAACATGGGGAGAAATCGGGAGAAAATTGCTTTGCATGTTTCCGGGCCACATCTTCCCCATCACCTCCTCCCCCGGACCCAATTCTAACGTTCGATAGCCATCTTTTTTCATTTCCCTCCTCCACGTCCCTTCATATGTACCCCTCCTTGTTTTACGCTAACACCATCTCCCTTCGGATGGATCTTAACAACCTTCCTTGCCTCAACTGTTGGATCATTAGGTTGGTTTATATGAACCCAATAGATCCAATAGTTTAAATACAGCTGGTGAAGATGCTCCAAGCTTAACATAAAATTTCACATCGTGGACAAGTATTTCAAATCAGACGTTAGCCAATGAGTCAAGTAACGAAAAATTTTAAGTTTGACTTGTTCTTTACTTCACATGACACGAACTCGACCCCTTAAAGGCCTAGACTTTTTCAGTGAAAACCTAGAAGAAAGTTTTCACCTTTCGATTATAACAACATGGGGGAAATCCGGAGAAAATTGCTTTGCATGTTTCCAGACCGCATCTTCCCCATCACCTCCTCTGCTAGACCCAATTTTAACGTTCGATAGCCATCTTTTTTCATTTCCCCCCTCCACGTCCCTTCATATGTACCCCTCCTTGTTTTGCTCCAACACCATCTCCCTTCGGATGGATCTCACCACGCCACGTTCCTCTCTCTCCTTGCTCTTCTTCATCGCCCTCCAAATTCACTTCCCCGTGCGAGCTTCCGGCTACTTCTCGCCATTCCAAGAATGCGCTCCTTTTTTGTGTGGATATATACGAATCAGCTATCCTTTCAGGCGTATAACGCAACCAAGATACTGTGGGTGTCCAGGCTACGAGCTTGACTGTGAAGGATTTAACCCAATTCTGTCCATGGTGTCTCAGAAATATCAAGTGATCCACATTGATGGGAGCGCGCAGATCCTTGTGGTGGCGAGGTCAGATTTATCAGACACTATATGTCTTGAAACATATAACGAAACCACTTTACACTTGAATCTCTTCAACTACACTTCCAATAACCTCAATTCCACCTTAATTTACAATTGCGCCGCATGGCCAACCCTTCCATCTTATTATCAGTTCTCTTGTCCCGAGTCTCAATTTGGCTACTTTGTTCTGAGTGTAAACCTATCAAACCTACTGCCCAAGCGATGCAGTTCCATTATTCATGTCCCGATTTCAAAAAGTGAACTTATAGATTTACCACCACCTTCGGCAGGCATCGACTTTGGTGATGATATCAGCGACATTCTCAATAAAGGCTTTGAGATCACATGGATTGCCAACACATCGCTATTGCGTTATATCAGGGGGAATATGCGGGTATGACTGGACAGGGCAATAATTCAATTGTTTTTGCCCTGACGCAGCCTATCTGGCAAGCTGCCACAAAACGCCAATACTGGCAAGCGTCCCTTCAATGCCGCCGGTACTGGCAATCATCCCTTCAGGTATAGCCGTGCGTGTGTGCCCAGCCACAAACGGATTGCCTTTTTTCGGATTATGCAGCAAAGAAGAAAAACTTGCTCCCTATTTTAATTTTATATTTCTTCTTTTTCAGCGAAAACCTCGAGACATAATTTAACATCACCCTCCTAGAGTTCTGTTTTGAAAGAAGCAAAAAAGCTTTGATTTATGAGTTCATGCCCAATGGATCACTCAAGAAGTTCATATTCAACAAGAGTAACACTTTGGAGTTAGATCAACAATTGAGTTGTGATACATTGTACTACATTTCACTCGGCATAGCTCACGGGCTAGAGTACTTGCATAGAGGATGCAAAATGAGAATCTTGCACTTCGACATAAAGCCTCATAACATTCTCCTTGACACAAACTATTGTTCCAAGATTTCTGACTTTGGTCTTGCCAAAATATGCCCAAGAGAAGAGAGCATCGTGTCATTGCTTTGTGCTAGGGGCACCGTAGGATACATTGCTCCACAGCTGATCATAAGGAACATCGGAGGGGTTTCTCACAAATCAGATGTCTATAGCTATGGTATAATGGTTCTAGAGATAGTCAGTAAGAGAAAAAATATTGAAGTCACAATAGATCGAACCAGTGAAGCATACTTCCTTCACTGGGTCTACCGATGCCTAGAGCTTCAAGAAGAGCTTGGACTGCTTGGGATCACAAATGAGGAGGACGAAGCAATCACGAAGAAGATGATTATAATAAGCCTATGGTGCATTCAAATCTATCCAAGAGATTGACCATGTATGACCCAAGTTGTGGAGATGCTAAAAGGAAGTGTTGACGCCTTGCAAATTCCTCCCAAACCCATTTTTTCATCACCCTCAAGATCGCTTGCAGCTTGTCTGTGTGAAAGTTCATATCTACAAGAGAGTAATGACTCAAGTTGGAATTGTTCATTATCAATTATACAAGACCAACACAGTTTGTAATAGACTAAGCAACTACAAAATTAATGATTATTGAGCTTTTCATAAATTTGTGATTAGATGTTTAGGTTGAATTTCTACAAGTATGACTCAAAAATAAGTGAAAAGTGTATTGTTGACACCGAAATTTTCATATATGGGTCTCTATTTCATTTTTATCAATATTAGGGATCTAATTTATGACATAAATTGGCCCCCCTAACCCAAAAATCGATCCAGTATTATTTAGTATGCACATTGCTCGCTACATCCCATCACGATTAGGGACATTGTGATGTTAAAACTTTCACTATGGCATGGCATAGGCATAACTGAAATAAAAATAATAACAAATAAGAATAAAAACTTAGAACAAATATAAAAATAAAAAATATACAATAAAAAAAGGGAAAGGTCGCTGATCATTTTATATTTGGGTTAATACCCAAACTGGTGCACTTGTGACAAATTTACCCCAAACTATTTTTTTGACCACCAAAAACCCCAAACTAGTATACCTTTGACAAATTTATCCCAAACTGGTACACTTGTGACAAATTTACCCTATGTTAGTTTTCGTTAAATTTTATTATCAAATTATTAAGTCAAATGACACGTGACAGTTAATGGGTATACCAATTTAGGATTTTACACTCCGTTTGTCACCGTTTACAATTTTTGTGATTTTTTTGTGGTATTAATCCAATTTAGCATAGGATAATTTGTCACAAATTTACCATTTTTGGGTTTTTTGTAGTCAAATAAATTAGTTTGGGGTAAATTTGTCATAAATGTACCAGTTTAGGGTTTTTTATAGTCAGTCGGGGTAAATTTGTCACAGGTATACCGGTTTGGGGTTTTTTATGGTCAAAAAAATAGTTTGGGGTAAATTTGTCACAAGTGTACCAGTTTGGGGTTTTTCAGGGTATTAGCCCTTTATATTTCACAAACACATTAAGTTTGTCACACCAATTCACCATGAAGAACGGGCCTCATTTTGAAGCCCATCCGTTGGATTCGTGCATTAGCCCAGGAGAGAGCTTTGGTGGCCACCCACACGGCAAGGCACGTATTGGCCTCTGCTCTCTCTCTCTCTCTCTCTCTCTCTCTCTCTCTCTCTCTCTCTCTCTCTCTCTCTCTCCAGCCACATCCGTGTAGGGTTTTTTTTTTTTTTGGGTCGAAACATCCCTTTAGGTTAGACGATATTTTTTCCTTGATTTTCCATCTCTTATAATAATACATATATCTAAGAGCTTCTACATATCTTAATTTGATTATGTAAATCTGATATATTATCTTAGATAGTTATCTCATAAAACCTATCAACAAACTCCATACTTCATTATGATTCATCAAATAATAGAAATTCCACAATTTTCTACTCATTTCTAATCTGCTATTGTGATTTGAAGGAGCTCGTCTTGGCGGAAGTATTAATGGTAAGATCGATGTACTTATTTTGTATCAATCTTTATTTCCTCAATTCATCCTCATTACTGACCAAAAAAAAAAAATTCATCCTCATTGGAGATTAAACTTCGGAGTTCAAATTTGAATATGAGCAAAATGTCACGGTCTTACAAAGTAATAAGCTCCTTTTTGATAAGATGTATGTGTTTTAACGTCAAGCAGCAATATCTTTGGTAGAATCAGTCTTTTATAATTTTATGTTGGTAAAAAAAAAAAAAAAAAAAAAGGCCTGGTTTGTATCAAGGTTAATGGCTGTCGGTATTTTAAATCCTCATGTATACCATTGCAAAGCCATGAGTTCCTCATCATCTTTGTTGAATCTTCATGTTGTTAGATGTATGCCCTAAAGCTGCTATGTAATAGTTACATATTAGGGATTTCAGTTGTACTTTCATTATTATTATTTAATTAATGGCAATGACGTATTCATTCATTTGTCCAATTATTTTATATTGATGAATGATTCCATAAGATCAGTTGCAACTAGACCTATTTTTGAAACATCAAGAATATATGCGATAGGTTCATAGTTAGACTGAATCTTTAAATCGTTCCCGGTCGATGGATTATTGAGTGGATATTAATAATCCTGTTGAGACCGGTGTATTCTTAATTTCGCCATTAAGTATTGGATACTTAAGGGAATGATAAGTCACATGTCATTAGGTATTATGATGCATGAGTTAGAACACAAGTGTTTGTATTAGACAAATTCACTAAACGTGACGTACATGGAACGATTAGCGACATGGAAGCTTTTAGCGTGATCAATGTCTAATTGTTCATACTTTGGTCTTGTGTAAATAATCCTTAGACCTAAGGCACAGTGTTAACTTGTGTATTGAACAACTATGGTTCACGGGTGCACATAATGCCGGGTCGTTGATCCGTCTTTATACCCGATGGTCATAATTTGTTCATATATTAAGTTACACGTGTGCACAATATGGAATCTGTCTCCTTGTTATATGCAAGGTATGATAATGATGTCCTATGCGATCTAATTGTGACACTGCATTGAAATCCTCGGCCGGGGTTGTAACCAAGAATAAATTGATTATGTCTCGAATAAAATGCATGTCAATTAGATTTGTGCATATGATCGAATTAATGACTCGACTAATATTCCATGGTCTTTATTTGATCGGGACATAGTAAGACAGAGGGATTGAATTACACTGTAGCCAAAGCTGACAGGTTCATTATGTTCTTAAAATATTCACATTATCTAGGTAGCCATGACATATTGCTAGATGTCAATCATGGCTTGTGAGACCCAAAGATTAATCAGGACAATTAATTATTGTGGGAGTACTAATGTGTTAGTACAAGTCTTATTACCAGCTTAGTGATGAACCTAGGGATGTCACACACCATAAACAATTAGGATAACGTGGAACGAGAGAGAAATATAATTGCAAATGTGTTTACAATTACTATAATCGAATTGAGTCAATTTGAAATTAAATTAAATGAGATTTAATTTAATTGTATTATAGTCACGAGCCTACTTGCATATGATGCATATGCATGCCCGAAGTGAATATATGTTAACGTACCCCAATTGTACATATAAGAATTATGTTATTTTTATTTTTTAAGGGAATTGATTAATTATTGATTAATTAAAGTGGAAATGGTCAGCAATTTTTGCTGACCACTTCACACGAATACGTGCACATGCACGCACGAATTCGTGCATGATGGTCAGCAACTGCTGAGTCGCTGACCATCATACACGCATTTTTGTTCGTGCATGGATGGTCATCAACCGCTGACCATCATGCACGAAATCGTGCATAAACGGTCAGCGGTTGCTGACCGTTCCGTTCATGCACGATCGTGCTCGATCGTGCATGAGAATGAGGATCAGCAACGGTTGCTGATCCCATGATCGGCAACCATTGTTGATTCGTGTATAAATCTTAAAAGGAAAGGCTGCAAAAAGGTTGCAACGTAGAGAGATTTTCTGTGGGCGTGCATCTTGTGTTTTTAAAGACATACGAGTGATGCTTTGCTGAAAACATAGAGCAAATTGTGTGCGGGGAATAAGTGATGTTTTGCTGAGAACAGAGAGAAAATTGTGTGCGTGTTCTTGTGTCTTTGAGACGCAAGAAAGAAGAGTGTTATCTCGTTCTGGGCCGTGACTATTATATATCAAGAATACAATGGATTGTTTCCACATGATTGCTAGCACGATCATCGTGATGAATATCCGAAAGTTCTCTCTTCCGTTCAACGTTCATTGTTGATGTGTTTGAACTAGAGATCCGACGCTTATGGAATTCGAACTATAGAACATCCGAACCGACTTGTTCAAAGCGCGCTTCAAGAGGTAATTCATTTAATTTATTTTATGTTTAGATTTTTGATTAAAACACACGAACAATGCCTTAGGAGAATCACATATAAAATATATCTTTGTTTCCGCTGCGTTCATTTCGTTAATTTTTCTTATATATGATTCATCCCCAACACATGTTCCCTTATGTCATTTCAGCTCATTTAGCAATTATTTATCTTTAAGGATAGCATACGACCGCTCCATTTTTTATTTCGTGCTATTTATGTCCAATTTTGTGTTTAAATCCATCTCATTTGCTCGTATTTAAATTCTGTCAAGCATCATTATGGTTTTGGATCTCATTTTGATAGCATTTATATCACATTTGCCTGTATGTTGGTGTATGCATGCACAGTAGCTAGTTTACTTCGATTTCTAGACGTTCGGGCGTGATTTTTTGCTTGTTTATGAGGTGTTACATGGTCACATGTCGCTGTCCATGAGGTCTCGTTTGGTCCATAAGGCAAGCTCCAAAGCCAACCCTCGCAAATCTCCATGGTCTGGGGTCGTGTCGGGTTAATCGTTAGTCCCTTTCGTGTAATTTTCAGACTACAAGCAAACCTTAATTCTTGCTGTCCATCTTCGGGGATTTCGTGCTAATCGTTGCCGGTACTCAATTGTTCCCTAATTTACCTCGTGCCCGTCCTTAACCCAAGACAATTTTTTAAGTTGGCTTCCAAACTTGTCTCGAGAAAATAATCGACAATCTGAAACCAAATTATCTAATTCTTTTTCTCTTTTTTTTGTGTAAATAAATATGATAGAAATTATAATAACGTAGTGTGTATTTTAGAAAAATAATTATTTTTTTGGAAATAAGCTAGTCGAGATCAAGAAGGTACATGTCAATTGCATCCTCAACAATTTGGGAGAAAAGGGTACATTTCAAACGCATCTTAATTTCTATAGGGCTTTCTAAACGGGATCATAATCTTGTTCTGGCTCAAAACTCAATTACCCAATCCCATTCAACACTTCCCTTGGAAATAAAAGACTCTAAAGCCTGCCCTTTTCTTCCGAGACACAACTTTTTGTGTATATACTTCAAGATTTCGATTGCCATATAATGCTGCCCAAACACCGGGCGTGCATTTATGTATGTTTTTGTCACCTATGAGGTAGGCCTTACCTATGGTCTAAGAGTGCAATTTAGTTTACCTAGAAAACACCACAAGATACAACTTTTCGATAGATGTGCATCAAGATTTCAATTGTCATATACTCGAACGTTTCAGTTTAACAAGCTGAAACGTTACAGAGATGTCCAGTTTTGAGCGGTAATGTTTTCCTGAATCCAGTTGCTGCACCCCACCGCTCCTCCTCCCCAACTTCCGATTTGTTGCAACGGGATATAGCCCTTCCATAGGGACAATGATTGTGTTGTACTTGACATTCTTCTTTCACATGGATCACTCTAAATAGTACTGACACTGATGCGCAACGTGTGACATGACACGCTATGACACGTCGACATGCTGTTTCTTAAAAATAGAGAAGTTTGATACATTATGGCATATTGTATATTAAATATATATTTTTATGATTATTCCAATCAAATTAATCTAATTCAAATTCATAAACAAACAAATAAATAGAAGCCTAGAATGAATTTACAATAAAAACATTAATCCATAATTTATTAATATCATTAATTGTTTCAATTTAACAAATTCAAATCCATTCCAATAATTTATAAAATTTGGAGTAAAAAAACAAGCAATGCACATTCTAGATTCGCGTGTTGGACATGTTAAAAGAGTAGGCATGTCGGAAGAGGAGAAAAAAAAAACTTGGGGATAAATTATATATCACAGGAAGCAAAAGTCAAAAGATGAGAGGATTAGGTTTTCTTTTTTTCCATTTATTATATATATATACACATTTTAACCTCTCATTTATTGAAAATTTTTAAATTGATTTGCATATTGAAATCACGTGTTAGAAACTTACATATCAAGATTCCTACTTGAGTGTCGGAAAAATTGATTAGTTACCGGATTTTCCGACACATGTTAATCGAATGTCAGATAGTGTCCAAGAGTGTTGAATACGTATTAGAGTGTCCGACACAACACGAAAGCTTTTGAAAAGTATCGATGCTAGGGTCATTCTTTTTCCTTTTTTTGGGTGACTATACCCTGCCTTTCTCCACTTTCAACTACCTTAATATTATCTGTGTGCCAGAAGGGAAACGCGGTTGTTTTATTAAATAATTATGTACAAGACTGAGATATTCCTTCCCAGCCAAACATGTTTCCAGCGTAGCCCAGTAAGTCATATGAATGAAGTCGAAAGTGGACGAGAGTCCCCACCTCTTGCAAATAAATATGAATTCTTCGTGCTTGACGTCACTGCGGACCAACGCCCACTATGACTCGTTCTCATCAGACCGGTGATTAATTCCGTCCATGATAGACAAAATTATCAGGGGCTCGATTCTATTTACAAGACGAACAGCATTTGATAACTCAAATACTCGATCTTTTATGAATTAATTTTGGACGAAATCTCCCCATTATATATGTATTAATATTATTCTTAGCAATATATATCATTAGAAAAAACCCCCAGGAAATATGCTATATAAAAAGATAATTATCAAATCGGTTATAAACTTACTGTATGAATATCAATTTAGTCGTAAGTTTTTCAATTTTGCTAATATAATGGTAAATATTTATGTGAAATTTCAATATAATCATTCTGATCAATTGATACTAGAAATTGTTGGCGTGACGTACAATTATCGCCAATCATCTTAAGTGGCAAGTTGACATTAACAACTTAAGGATTGCCATATTAGCAATTTTCGACCGCAATTGGTCGGAAAAAGTGTATTGGAATTTCTAGCAAAGATTAAAGAGTATATTAACGAATTTGAAAAATTTAGGACTGAATTGACACCCATACATTAAATTTAAAACTCATTTGGTAATTTTCTGAGGATTTGTAAAACGTGAGATTTTGCTCGGAAGTCTCATGGTTTGTTCCTAATGGTTAGGCAGATCATCATCAATGTCAACATTTCAACACCTTGGCGGGCCCTTCGGCCAAACTGTAATTAAGAGGTCCTTTTGACTGAAGTTTCATGGTTTGTTCCTCAAGATTTTCTGGGGCAGATTTTCGGATGCGGACAACGATGCATTTACATTGGGTGTTTGAATAATGCACGCATAGGACCACTTTCTACCTCGCTTCGCTTGCCATTTGAGCTAGGGCCAATTCAAACCAACTCCATTTGAATTCTCACCCATTTTGCTCTGCCTCCTTCTTCCAGTCCCAAATGAATCTCCAAAGCTTCATCTGCGGAGCTAGTTGTCGCCGCTTAGTCCTCGTTGTCATCTTCGCCAGATTAGTCTATCAGGCTGTAGCAGAGGATGCACAGTACGAGGCCTGCGTGCCTCTGAACTGCGGATATGGCACAAACATCAGCTACCCTTTTTGGATTTTCGGCGAGCAGGAGTCCTATTTTGGCTATCCGAATTTCCAAATTACCTCAAAGATACATACCCTAGCCTACTTTCTCGGACTGAGTTCATGATCGAGGATATCTTTATGCAAACCATTTGTTCCTTCTGGTTAATGCCCTCGTGTACCTGGACTCCTGTGGTGCTCTGCTGCGTAATATCAGCATTGAAAGGATGTCTTTCAATCTTAGTTTCGCAAATGCCGATTTATTCTTCAACTACAATTGCACCTAGCAGCCCATAGGTTTTACATATCCCGTGGACTGTGCTAGCAACTCTACCCACCACTCTTTTGCTTTTTTTCTCGAGTAAGGATCGTAGGAAATGGATTCGTATTTTGCAGTCAGCTCCTGCTACTCTGTAGTTAGTGTACCTGTTGACGTCAATCCAAATATCGCTAGCTTGAGGACTATGAATTACAGTGAGATTACGGAGATGGGGTTCCTTTTGAACTGGACTGCAATTAATTGTAGCAACTGCAAGGGAAGTGAGGGACGGTGCGGGTTCGAGAACAATAATTTTGTTTGCTTTTGCCCAAACGGTCCTCATTCTCAAACCTTCTATCATGTTGAGTGCATGGGGGAGTTTTTTTGGTTTTTTCTTCTCGACTAAGTTTTCAAATCTACTATTTTGCTTGATCTTTCATTTCTATGTGCGAAGGTTGGTATATGCGTCCCACAAGATCCAATGGTTAAAATGTATTAAGTGAGGCTGAAGCTACACCATATTCACAGTAAAAATTTTCAAATGCTGGACCAAAACAACTTGCTTTTCTTTGTGGGATTTTCTTGTTCACAGGATCAAACAAAAAAAGAAAGAAAGATAGCTTCCGTGAATAGTGGTGCTAAAATATGATGGAGTGTTGAGTTGAAATATGTAACATTCATATATTTAAATTGTAAATATAATTAACTCCATCATGCTATAGGTTTTCATCATGACATATGACCTTATTTATTATTAGTATAAGCACTATAATGAGTGTGGATCCAAGCATGGCCATATATGCTTCGATTCGATACATATGCACGCTTCAGACCACTTTTTGCCTCGCTTGGTATTGGCTTTGAAGTTGAAGAACTAGCACACAACAATGATAGGAGTTAGGACCAACTCAGACCGACTCCATTTGATTTTTTTGCAAATGCTTTCCACGCTCTCTCCTACCTATTTCTTCTGTCCTCTACAATACTCTGCCTCCTTCCGGTCCAGATGAATCACAAAACTTCATGTGAGTAGCTAATTCTCACCAATCGGTCATCATCATCATCTTCACCAACTTAGTCTATCTGGCTCTATCGGATGATGCACAATACAAGGCCTGCATGCCTCGGAATTGTAGATATGGGCCGAACATCAGCTACCCTTTTAGGATTTATGGTGAACAAGAGTCCTATTGGGGCTATCTGAATTTCAAAATCACCTGCAAGGAGATATATCATGTCCTGACTTTCTCGGACAAGGAATTCACTATCAAGGATATCTTTTATGCGAACAATTGGTTCCTCCTGGCTAATGCCCCTGTGTAGCAGGAATCCTGTGATGCTCTGCCTCATAATATCAACCTTGAGAGGACGACTTTCAATCTCAGTTTCACTAATGCTGATCTGTTCTTCTACTATAGTTGCACCTCGTCGCCAACATGTTTTTACAAGTCCAGTGGACTGAGCTGGCAACTCCATGTGCCATTCTTTTGCTTCTCTTTTTCTTTTTTATTCCCGAGGAAGCATTGCAGGAAATGGATTACTATTCTGTCGTCCGCTCCAGCTATTCCATAGTTAGCACTTCTGTTTCTGTTAATGCCGATTTCACTAGCTTGAATCACTAGCTTGAAGAAGGGGTTCCTATTGAACTGGACTGCAATTAACAGTTAGATCTTTAGGTCGGCATCTGCTACCCATAACATCAAAAGGTATAAATAAATTGAGTGAAGATGCTCCAACTTCACTGTAAAGTTCTGCAAGGGTTGGGCTAAAACTACTGGTTTCTTCTTGGGCTTTTATTATGAACACAACCAAATGAAAAGGAAAACTACGTCTCCACAAATGGTGCTAAAATCTGATCGCTTGGATAGTTGAAATATATTATTGATAGAGGTGAACTGCGCACTTAATTCTATCTTTGCACAATCAATGAAAATTTTGTTCATGATGATAGTGGAGAAATAAATACTGAAAATGTTTTCACTGTTATTTAATTACTCTTTATACGTGCCGTGGATAATGTCCTCAAGCTTTTCCAATTCTTCGCCCTAGCTCAGACTGTGGACTCGCTTACCGCTGCAAACAAAACTCTCCGATCTGTTGGGTCCCAAGACATCTTATGGGAACCTCATATTTTGATGTTTCTATCTTTCTATGTTTGTATCTTTCTGCAATAGCTCTAGAATTAAGGATTTTAGCTAATGTCTATACTTTTTAGTCAATCAGGCACAGATCCATTTGCATGTGTTTCCAATTACTCTAGTAAAAATGTCACTCATCGATCCAAACTGGTGAATCTGATGATGGGCGCGGGGGGGTGGGGGTTTACTTCCTTGAAACAGAATGATATATTACCTCATGATGTGCCTGATCTTTATATCTCTTAGACACTTTGAAGTTATCAGTTTGCAATTCGTTGACACATTTTTCACTCTTGATGACTATTGTATTAGGTAAACAAAGGGTTGGACTGAAAATTGGAATAGGTAATTATTTCAAAACTTTCTCTTCCGCTTCTCTACATTCTCCTCTGCAATTTGTTGCGACTTTTTGGTAGTAATCTTCCATCGTTGCTCAATGGAATCAACATTTCCAAAATATCCTAGAAGCCTTGAAGAAGTGAGATTGTTGTTCAAAAATATTCTCCATTTTTTTCAGGAATTGCTGCATCGGGAGCCGGAATTGGGATCACCCTTATTTTAATGCTTCCCTTCAGGAAGATATTCTCCATTTTTTTCAGGAATGGCTGCATCGGGAGCCGGAATTGGGATCACCCTTATTTTAATGCTTCCCTTCAGGAAGAAACCAGTGATCAGAATTATTATGGATTTGATAAAGCATAGGACCAAACATTTCAATGGCGAAATGAAGATTGAGGGACTCGTCCGAGAAGATACACCTACAAAGACATCAAAAGGATGACCAACTCTTTCAAAGAGAAGTTAGGAGAGGGAGGCTATGGCTGCATGTATAAAGGCAAGCTTCGAGATGATCAATTTGTGGCAGTAAAGCTTCTAAAGAAGCCGAAAGGCAATGCTGAAGATTTTTTCAATGAAGTTGTGAGCATAAGTAGGACTTCTCATGTCAATGTTCTTAACCTTTTGGGGTTTTGTTTTGAAGGAAGGAAAAGAGTTTTGGTTTATGAGTTCATGCCCAATGGATCACTCGAAAAATTCATATTCAACAGGAGTAACACTTTGGAGGTAGATCATCAATAGAGTTGGGACATATTGTACCAAATTTCGCTCGGCATAGCTCACGGGCTAGAAAAACTTGCATAGAAGATGTAATACAAGGATCTTGCACTTACACATAAAACCTCACAACATTCTTCTTGATGCAAACTATCATCCCAAGATTTCTGACTTTGGTCTTTCCAAAATATGCCCAAGAGAAGAGAGCATCATGTCATTGCTTGGTGCCTGAGGCACCGCTGGATACATTGCTCTAGAGCTAATCATAAGGAACATCGGAGGGGTTTCTCACAAATCGGATGTCTATAGTTATGGCATGATAGTTCTAGAGATGGTCAACAAGAGGAAAAACATTGAAGTCACGGTAGATCATACAAGTGAAATATACTTTCCTCATTGGGTCCACCAATGCTTGGAGCTCCGAGAAGAGCTTGGCCTGCATGGGATCACAAATGAGCAGGATGAAGGAATTGCAAAGAAGATGATTGTAGTAGGCTTATGGTGCATTCAGATCGATCCGAGAGCTCGACCATCGATGACCAGAGTTGTGGAGATGCTAAAAAGTAGTGTTGAGACCTTACAAATTCCTCCCAAACCATCCTTGTCATCACTCTCAAGATCACCCGAGGCTTGTCAATGTGAAAGTTCGTCTATGCCAGAGAGAAATGACTTGACTTGGGACAATTCAATATCAATTGCATCAGACTAACATAGTTTGTAATAGAGTATTTATAGGGGTCAACATATCTACTGCTTCTAACTTGGACCCGCATATACTTCAAGTGCCATCTAACAGAGACGTCCACGACTTCTTTTAGAGAATATATTTGAGCCCTTCCTTTTGCATATATTCAAAAGAAGCGCCTTCTCATCGTGTACGTAATATAATGAAGATACAAGAAGTCAAACCGGTCAAAGATGTCCTTCTCCAACAGAAAAGAAAATCAACATCCACCATCCCAAGACCCAGATATGATTCGGGTTTTAAAAAATGCGCATTTAGATTTAAAAAAAAATCAATAAATCCTCCAAATGGATCAGATTTCGTACATGACTTAAATTGTAGATATAATTTATTGCGTCAATGCACGGTGCCGGCAGTCCAAATTTTGAAATTCGATGCTTTCATGTATATCATATGTATATATGTATTTGGTATGATGTTTAGACCTTTTTTCTCTATCAGTTTCCCAGGATTATTGTTCTGTAAAGTATTGTAATCGAGAATTTTAGAAAATGAAAATACTACAACCTTATAGCTCTTGATTACGTATTAAATTTTGTTCGCAATGATTTGAGATCATTAATCTCTTAATCGTAGCCACATATATATACGAGCCACCGAGTTATATAATTACTGGTTACTAAAAGTGTAAGAGAGAACATAAAAAAAATGCCAATTCCTGCAACTTTCTGTAGACACTATATTCTATAAAATTTAATCACGAAAATTTTGCTACCTCAAAACTTACTAATAATAACTGAGATTTCAAACACTCAAACGCAGGTGTTTACTAACACCATGACAGCATTGGGTCATAGGCTACATTAAAGGGAGTTGCAACTCCAATGTGGGACAAAACTCCCAAGGAAATATGCAACATAAATTATTTAAATTTTTTTTTTTTTTTTGCAAGCACTAAAATTTGTATGATGGATGAAATGATAAAAAATGAACAATTTTTTGCGTTGCTTAGTAAGAATTGTGGGATAATTACCTAGTTAGTCCCAAATTTATTGTGTAAATGCTAAGGGAAAATTTCAAATAAAGACCCAAAGTGCCATCTTTTTTCTCAAAATAGGACCTGAAGTGAAGTTTATCTCAAATAAGGACCCAAAGTGCCATCATTTTTTCAAAAGAGGACCTAAAGTGAAGTTTGTCTCAAAAAAGGACCCAAAGTAATCATTTAGTCTCAAAGAAGGATCTCACTCGTCGACCGATGAATAGATGCATCTCCGATGTATATTCCGATGGCCTGATTATGGTATTTTCATCTTCTTCTTCTTTTTCATTTTTGGTTGCCCCGTTCATCGTCTTCTTCATCCCCTCTTTACTTCTTCTTGCCCAGATCAAGAACACCAGACTTAAGGAAAGGCCAACGAGCACCGGCCGCTGGTAAGGGCCGGCCTGGTGAGGGCTCTACGCCCATCACCAACAGCGAGCGAGGGCTCAACGCCCATCGCTGACAGTGGGCGAGGGCCATCGAGCCCTCGCTAGCCATGGGGGAGGGGGGCCGTCCAAATCGAGGCCCTACAAAAAGGTCCTCGAGGGCAAAATGGGTAGCTGAAGAAGTCATCGATCTAGGAGCGGTGGTGGGAGGAAAGGATAAAGAAAGTGATGCGGGTGTCCTAGTTGTAGTCCTAGCAAAAGACGAGGTTGTCGGCAGAGCAGTGGACGAAGATGGGGGAGGTCGCCCCATCAATGAGGTCGCCCCTTGCCGGCCTTGGGCGAGGGCTCGCCCACCTCACCAGCCATTAATAAGGGCCAGCGAGGGCCTGCAAGCCCTTGCCTGCAACCAGCAAGGGCTCGACGACCCTCGCCGGCCACAGCCGAGGCCACCCTCCCCAAATCTGGCGAGGGTTGGCTTGCAAGCCCTCGCCCACGGCCGGTGAGGGCTTAGTGGCCCTCGCCTACTATTGGCGATGGGTGTCCAACCCTCACCGGCCCTCACCAACGGCCAGCACTCGCCAGCCTTTCCTAAGTCCGATGTTCTTGAGAAGAAGACGAATAGGGGACGAAGAAGATGATGAACAGTGCCACCATTGACCCAAAAAAAATAAAAATAAATAAAGAACAAGACAACCGAAATTTTTTTAAAAAATGGACAAAAATACCCCTAATCAAGCTATCGGAATATGCACTAGAGCTGTATCTATTCACCGACCGGCAAATGAGGTCCTTCTTTAAGACTAAATTATCACTTTGGGTCCTTATTTGAGACAGACTCCACTCCAGGTCCTCTTTTGAGAAAATATAGGCATTTTGGGTCCTTATTTAAGACAAACTTCACTTTAGGTCCTCTTTTGAGAAAATGATGGCACTTTAGGTCTTTATTTGAAATTTTCCCAAATGCTAATTTTGTCATACATTTATCAATTTTATCAATGTAGTCCTAAACATTTACTCAAAATTTCAAAGTAGTTCTTCCAAAAAACTGACGCTGGAAATTGCTAATATGGTGTCCAATCATCGCCAATTGTACTATATGTGGATTCTCACGTCAAGGGTTTCCGACAACAATCGGTCGAAAAAACTACATAAGAATATCTTGTCAAACTTATAATTATCTTAATAAATTTAAAAAAAATTTATGACTAAATTGACATTCATATAATAGGTATAAAACTGAGTTGATACTTTTTTCCTAATATTTTTGTAACGAGAACTTTGTTCCCGAGTGTAATTTAGAGGTCCCTTTAGCTTAGATGGTTCAAGGTTTGTTCCTAATGATTTGGTAGATCATCATCAATTCCGACACTTCAACATGTAGGCGAGCCCTCCAATGTAATCGTTATTAAGAGGTCCCTTTGACTAGGAAGTATCATGGCCGGTTCCTCTAGACTTTCTAGTGCAGATTTTCCATGTAGGACAACAATGCATTTACATTGGGTGCTTGAATAATGCACGCATGGGACCAATTTCTGCCTCGCTTGGCATTTGCTTCGAAGTTGATGAACTAGCGCACGACAGTTATCGGAGCTAGGACCAATTCAAACTAACTCCATTTGATTTCTCTTCTATCCTGCTCTACCTCCTTCTAGTCCAAATGCATCTCCAAAGCTTCAACTGCGGGGCTAACTGTTGCCGATTGGCCCTTGTCGTTGTCTTCGCTAGCATAGTCTATTAGGCTATATCTGAAGATGCGCAGTACGAGGCCTGCGCACCTCGGAACTGTGGATATGGCCCGGACATTAGCTACCCTTTCTGGATTTCGAGCAAGCATGACTCCTATTATGGCTATCCGAATTTCAAGATCACCTGCGTAGGGATATTCCCAGTCCAAAATTTCTTGGTCAGTGAGTTCATCATCAAGGAAATCTCCTACACGAACCATTCTATCCTCCTGGTTGATGCCCTCGTGTACCATGACACTTGTGGTGCTCCACCACATAATATCAATCTCGAAAGCGCGCCTCTTATTCTTAGTTTCACTAATGCCGATTTCTTCTTCTACTATAATTGCACCTCACCGCTGCCAGATTTTACATATCTAGTGGACTGTGCTAGCAACTCCACCCACCACTCTTTTGCTTATTTTCTCGAGGAAGTATCGCAGGAAATATATTTGTATTATGTCGTCAGTACCTACGACTCTACAGTTAATGTACCTGTTTATGTTAATACAAATATCGATAGCTTGGCGACTATGAATTACGGTGAGATTATGGAGATGGGATTCCTTTTGAACTAGACCGCATTTAATTGTAGCAACTGCGAGGGAAGTGAGGGATGGTGTGGATTCGAGAACGATGATTTTGTTTGCTTTTGCCAAGATGGTCCTCATCCTCAAAGCTGCAATGATGGTAAGTGGATGGGGGAATCTTTTCTGTTTTTGCTTCTTGACTGAGTTTTCATATCTAATGTTTTGCTTGATCTTCCTTTCGACGTGCGGAGGTTGGTATCTACGTCCCACAAGATTCAATAGTTAAAAAGTATTAAGTGAAGTTGGAGCTACACCAAATTCACAGTAAAAATTTCAAATGTTGGACCAAAATAACTTGCTTTTTTTTTTTTTTGTGGGATTTTCTTGTGCATACGACCAAACAAGAAAGAAAGAAAGAAAGAACTTTTGTCGACTCAAAAAGGATTTTCTTGTGCACTATTCCTTTTCTTTAGTGTTTTCTTTTCACGGTCAAAGTCCTATTCCACTTTGACTCCAACGTGAAAAATGTTGAAGTGGACTTTAGCGCTGAAGCAATTTCCGAACATGTAAGATTCGGCTTTCAACTCTGAAGCTTGTAGACGACGTGGGAAACACGGTTGTCTGCGACGACCAAGACCAAGACATTCCTTCACCGCCAAACTTTTTTTCCCATGCGGTGCATATTACATATACAAAGTCGAAAGGGAAAGAAATAGACACTGATTCAAGAAACTTGCCGCTGGTGTTTACTAAACCCATGACTACATTTGGTTATAAATTACATTAAAGGAAGCGGGAACTCCGAAACGGGACAAGAATTTCAATTTAAATGTGTAATATAATATAAACAATTAATTTTTGTTAGCACTAAAGTTTTGTATATTGGAAAAAAAGAAAAAGAAAAATTCTACAATTGATTTGCGTTGCTTAGTAGGAATTGTATAACGGGAGGTTTGTTCCTAAGAGTAATTTAGAGGTTCCCCTGACTCGGAAGTTTCATGGATCGTAGAAGATCATCAATTTCAACACGTTGGCGGATCCTCCAACCTAATTGTAATTTAGAGGTCCCGTTGACTAGGAAGTTTCATGGTTTGTTCCTCAAGACTTTTCGGGGCAAATATTCCGTGTGGGTCACTGATACATCAACATTGGCTGCTTGAATAATGCGGGCATGCAAATCCAATTCACATGAACTCTTGAATCCGATAGGCCCAATTCATTTAACAAGTATAGTTGAGAGATTTGTCGTTTCATTTAAAGATTTTATTATGGATTAAGAACTAGCTAGGCAACAAATGTTACAGTTGTAAACGCACCAACTTCCTTTGTGATTAAGTGTGATCAAATTTTTAGCAATTCCTTATTATCTATGCTAAATTAGTGATCTTGAGGCTAAGCACGGTTGTCTCCTTTCAGTGTTGATGTCAAATCGAACCCTTTGAGGTCAAAGCCAGGACAAGCCTGGTCATTTTCTTTCCATTCCTATGTTAGAATCAACTCAGTTTGGGAAAATTGTCCAAAAAGTCTTAGACATATTATACTTTTACCAATTCAATCCTAAACATTCTCACTTCTTATCAATTAAGTCAATTTGTACAATTTTGGCAAGAAAGTACTGACATGGATACCAACAGTGCCACATAGGACTGTAGGCGCTGACGTGAACAATTTTAATAATACTTTAATATTTTTTGAATTTTTTTCTCTTTTTATTTTTATTTTTTTCTTTCTTTTCTTCTTGGCATTTTCCAATGGCTGGCTGGCCACTGGCCACAGCTAGCCAGCTAGCCTCGCCCACCACAGGTGAGGCCCGATTAGGCCAGGGTGAGCCCCAGCAAGAAAAGCCCTCACCCAAGCGCGGCCCGGCAAGGATCACTTGAGCGAGGCCGACCCTCACCTAGGCCCAGCGAGGTTGACCTGCACCTAGGCTAGGGTAGCCTCGCTAGGTGTCAGCCGAGCGACGGCAACGTCGGGTGAGGCCGCCCTGGCTTGAGTGAGGGCCGGCCTCGCCAAATCTAGCTAGGGTCGTCCTCACCAGGGGTCACTCTCGCCTAGGCGAGTGTCAGCCTCAAGGTGACCTCACCGGGTGTGGGCCTAGTAACTCAACCTGGCTGGAAAAAAAAACTTGGGATATGTTCAGCAGAAGTCCTAAAACTTGTCCAGAAAGTGCAATTGAGTCTTAAAACTTACAAAAAGTTCAATCAAATCCTAAAACTTGTCAAGTTGGTTCAATTGAGTCCTAAAATTAACACCGTCAAGAAAGTTAACGGAAATTGCTGACGTGGCGCGACGTCATATTTTAAATGATTTTTAATTTTTCAAATAGCTTTTTTAAATTATTTTTTATTCAAAATCTTTAAAAATTATAGTAAAAACTAAAAAGGAAAATATAAATTTATTTTAAAAAGGAAAATCTAAATTTATTTATAAAAAAAAAAAACTGTTCAAAAAAAAAAAAAAGGGTACCGGTGGACTTTTGCCGCCGCCCATCGCCGGAGGGGCCGGCGACGGTCGTCGGCCCTAGGCGGGGTGGCCGGCCCTCGCCCGGGCGAGGCCTCGCCGGCCCTCACGGGGGCCGGCGACCGTCGCCCACCTTGGGCGAGCCTCGGCGGCCCCGAGCGAGGGCCGACGAGGCCTCGCCTAGGGCGGGCGACGACGGTCGCCGTCCCTCGCCCGGGGCCGAGCAACCATCACCCACCACGGGCGAGGCCTCGTCGGCCCTCGCTCGGGGCCGGCAAGGCTCGCCGGATCTCGGCAAGGCTCGCCCAGATTTGGCGAGGCTCGCCGACCCCGAGCGAGGGCCGATGAGGCCTCGCCTGGGCGGGCAACGGTCGCCGTCCCTCACCTGGGGCCGAGCAACCATCCCCCGCCCGGGCGAGGCCTCATCGGCCCTCGCTCGGGGCCGGCGAGGCTCGCCAAATCTGCGTGAGCCTCGCCCAGGGCGAGCGATGGTCACCGGCCCTCGCCTGGGGTCGGCGAGGGCCGGCCACCCCCGCCCAGGGCCGACAACCGTCGCTCAACCCCTCCGGCGATGGGCGGTGGCAGCGACATGGGAGAAGAGCCCTGATTTTTTTAAAACAATTTTAAAAATAACTTTATAACTTTTCTTTTTAATTTTTGGTGAAAATAAAATAAAATGAATAAATCTAATTTTTTAATTTTTAATTTTTTTAAAAATAATTAAAAAATCCACGTGGAAAATAAAAATAATTTAAAATGACACGTCAGCATTTTTAATGAAAAAAGCTAACGGTGTTAACTTTAAGACTTAATTGAACTAACTTGACAAGTTTTAGGACTTGATTGAACTTTTTGTAAGTTTTAGGACTCAATTGCACTTTCTAAACAAGTTTTAGGACTGAACATATCCCAAAAAACTTCGATTTTTGACTCCTTCAAATCAGCGTAAACGCTGAACAATTAAAGTGTACTTTTCTGGTCTTCCTTTGTTTCTCCTTTCTGGCTGCCTTTCCGGTTTTGCATGTGGACGCCAGCGAAGCAAGCACGAAAGGAGCATTGACTCTCTCACTTTTGTCTTTCCATCGAGATATTTTCCACGAAAGATGACATTGCAAAGAGTGATATAATAGTCGAACTTTAAACCATTGATTAGACTTTAAAAGCTTTGGTTTATTTCACAAAAAATGAATAAATTGAAATACATCTTTATAAAAAAATTACTTATATTGTTGTAAAAATAAATAAATGAAAAATATTTATACTGTCTATAAAAGTATTTAGACATAAATTATTATCGATAATAAAATTATTTTTATCAAATAATTATTTCAAATAATATGAGCAATTACTTATCAGTTGTCGATGTATGATGACAAATGAATAGGTGATAGTCGATAAGGGTATTGATTAAAAGGAGCTACGGATTACCAATTTGAGGTATCAAAAGAAAGTTGGAAACCTAGAGGATGTCAAAAAGCAGTTATGAGTTTGAAATCATTGGTGAGTGAGGCAATAGGGTTCAAGAAGTCGTGGAGTAACCAAAATGCAATTTTAAGGGATTAATCACTTGGAAGACTAAATCATCGCATCATCAGAGAATGAGCCCAAGATTTCCAGAGATGAGGGAACATGGCTATAACTGTAGGAGAACTAGTTAGAGATGGTTAAGGCACAACCACTATTAATACCATTGTTCGTCTGTGAAGGCCCCCTGACACACAAATAAATAAATCTACTATTCTTTAGTTATCTTTACTTTTCCGCATTGTAGTTTTATTTTCCAGACTCACATCATCAATTAAATTTCGGCGTATTTCTTAGATGTAGTTTCCAAATCCACATCGTCAATTAAATTTCAGTGTCTATCTCTATCCCAGTTGTCACGTCATTAGTTAAATTATATTGTAGCATCTTTGCATTCTCAAGATTTATTGTTAATTAAATTTCAGCACGATTTTTGTACGTATATTTGAAGTAAACTTCGGGTTTTCTTGTTGACTAATGATATTTTCTGTCTAAAGTTACTACAATACCTCTCTCCTTTAATAAAAACTGAAGAACAACTTTCCATGAAAGATATTTCGTTGCAGGATCCAATTTGTGAGGAACACTAACTCAATAGATGGATCAAACAACATACGAGTTAAATTGTAGTGAATGGCTCATGATAATTTGTAGAGACCGACGTAGAGACTAACATAGAATTCTATATGCTCGCATATTTATATGCTATTTCTGCATTAGCGGCCTATGACTATAGTATGTCGTTATTACTGTATTGGAACTTTTTATACACATAGGACTGCTCGAACATGCAAAATAATTCCCCGAAAATCTTTGATTCAAGGTGCATTTACTCAAAGAAAATACCGTTTGGTTAAGTGAATTTTGGTGTATTTTTGCAAAATAGTTTTTAAGTTAAAAAAATAAAAAATAAAAATAAACAGGTGAAACAGAGCACACACCTACTGCTCATTATCTCCGTCTTGGAAACAAATCAATCATCGGTGAGGATCGAACTATCTTAGAGGCTAGATGAGACGAGGCCAAGGTCTTGCGATCTCAAGCAAGGTGACACCAAGGGTCACATGACCTTGCCAATCCAGACCCGCATGAACCCAAACCCTGTTGAGATGATGTGATCATATCTTTTGTTATTGTTAATTTTTTTTTTTATGAGAAATATGTTTGGCCACTTCTTCTAGATTCGATGAATTGAACATTCTCTTAAGAGTCATGGAAAGAAATTTCGCCTGGCTTACCAAATTGAGAAAGAAGGAAAGTGTTGCACATGCTTATATGTCTATAATAACCACTGAAATTCACATATCGCAATGTCCCTCGGATGCGATTTATTCCGATTGTCGATTTTGTCTTGTTACACAACAATATAATGCTTTGATTATTTGCTGTGTTTTCTCTAATTCGTCAGCATGATGTGGAATTTTGTATCTCCTAGAGACATAATTCCTTGAGAGGGAGAACTACCTGATTAGTTATAAATTTATTGTACGAATGTCAATTCAGTTCTAAACTTTCTAATTTTATATCTTCCTGGGAAATTCCAATAAAGTCTTTTCGGTCGATTTTCGCCTGAAATCGTTGACATGGCAAGGTGCCACCTAAGACGGTTGGCGATAAATGGGCCATCATGTCAGTAATTTCTAGTATAAATTAACCGGAAATACTACATTGGAATTGCACGCAGAAGTTTATGACTAAATTGGTAAAATTGAAAATTTTAAGATTAATTTGTTTTCATACAATAATTTAAAGATTAATTGGGTAATTTTCTTTACTTGAGAAACCCACCAAAGACATTCACCTCTAAATAGAAGGGCAATTGGGCATTGGCATTTTGAGGCGTAATGAATTGTTTAAAGTCGGACTTAACGACTATCTCCAAATGTCATGTTTCCTGGAAACTATCTCAACGAAAGGGACAAAAGTGAAAGAATCTACGCCAAGTTCACACCTATATATGATTTTCTAGCTTTAATATCCAAAATGAATGTGAAGTTCACAGGCCCTTCGTCTATTTTGATGCAACTAGAGCATTACAACGATTATAGTACCTGTTGCATATCAAATTTTACTTGCAATGATTTAAGATCATTTGTGGCTTAATGTCGATGTGGTCACATATATGACACAAGCTGTTGAATTAAACTCCATCGAGTCATGAACTTATTGAAGACTACAACCTTAAAGAGAATATGACACGTTGCGTTTGAATTTCAAAATCCATAAATTTCTCTGGTAATTTCTTCCTCTCCGTATTAGATTTCGAATTGCAAGATTCATCAGCTTCTTCAAGATTTCTCAACATAGAAAATACCGACGACCGCTACTTTAATTGTTAAAGACTGTAATTTCATAAAATTTAATCATAAATAATTACACTAAATTAAAGTCCCCTAAATATATTTATAAAAAGTGCAATCAAGCCCTAATTGCTTTAAAAAAAAGAAGAAGAAGAAGCTGTATTAAGCTCTAAATCATGCCATTCTTTTGAAAGAAAATTTGATATTAGAAAAAATAATAAACAAGATAAATAAATAAATAAAAATTATGGTCTAGTGAAGTCTCCAACTTCTTACTTAATTGAATAAGCCAACCATGAGATTGCGGACAAAGTGCGTGTAAAGATCAACACATAAAATTATACACAATGGTGTAATTATACATTATTTTTCTGCCAATGACTTATGACCATATTAAATCGTTATCAATGTATTAGAAATTGTTTTCCACGTAGGATTACTTGAACGTTGCACGCGAAAAGAAAAAAAGAAAAAGAAAATATCAAAGTCAAATTTGTGTAGCCATTGACCCTAAAAAAAAAAAAATTTGTGTAACCTTTAGTCCCAATGCAAGACTTTGACCACTTTTATTAAATAGGCGTTCCATTCTAAATCGCCAGACGATCATCTTGTTCCTCACCAAGAGAAGGACAGAGAAAATGCCAAGCCACCACCGACTCTGCATACTCTCCCCTTCTCTCTCCCTCCTTCTCTTCTTCTTCTTCTCCTCCGCGAGCTTCCATGGAGTCCACTCCAATTTCTCGACCATTTGCGACCCCGGTGCATCCTCGTTCCAATGCGGCAACGTCTCCATCCGATATCCATTCTGGTACAAAAGCGATGCCCCTGTGCACTGCGGATACCCAGGCCTCGGCCTCATTTGCCGGTATGACTCCCCTCACCCAATCCCCCTCCTTGGGGACGGCGCCTTCTTCGTCACCGATATCAACTACGACGACGAAACCCTAACTCTCGTCGACATCGGCGTCGCCGGCCAGGGATGCCCCAGGGCCCGCCACAGCCTCGCGATCGGCTCGCTCCCGCTCGATTACAACTTCGCCGACGTCAATCTCACCTTCTTATTCAACTGCAGCGCTCCTCCGCCTGTGTCCAGCCACTTCGTGGCCATCGATTGCTTGCAATTTCGTGACAAGTGGTCGTACGTGTCCGTGAACATGAGCAGGGAGGAGGAGGAGGCGGTGGTGTCCGATATGGCGTCGCACTGCGAGGACACGATGGCGGCGGCGGTAAATGCGATGGAGGTGACGGCGGCGAAAGTGGTGGAGGTTTTCGCCTGGGCGATGAGCCGGGGGTTCGTGCCTGACTGGGAGGCGGCGAAGGAGTGCGGCGCGTGCGAGTACTCCGGCGGGCGGTGCGCGTCCAACCAGACTGAGCAGTTGCTGTGCTTCTGCGAGGACGGGTCAAATCACACGGACGGTTCGGTTTGCAAAGGTAGGATTGAGGATTTCGACCCAAAAAAAAAAGGTAGGATTGAGGTTTGTGTCCGTTTCCTCTCTTTTTTCATAAATGGTTTTGCATCCACTGTTCGCCAATCGCCATGATTGCTTTTTCCGATGCTGGTCACTTCTTAGTTGCGTGTGATTTGATTTCTGGCATGCTTTGATTTTTCAGCAGCTTTTAGAATTAGAAAATTATATACTTAGGTTGGTCAATTTCTTAATCAATACTTTTTCAAAATTTGAATGGTAACTACACCTACTAATACATCCCGTGCAACAAGTTCTGTATAAAAACTTAAATTAGTAAATAGAGCAAGATCACTCATATATATAATATATAAAGAATATGAATTCATAGACAAAGAAAATTGTTACTTTAGCACCATTCTCGCGTGAAAATTAGAACCACTAGTAAGGAATGCCCATGCGAAATAAATGAGAGCAAAGCCTGACTATGATACCTTATTCAATGTCCAATCCAAAAACTTAAATCAATCGGTGAATGAAGACCACGTGCATAAAGTTTAATATAAATTTCGTAGACAAGATACTTGAATTACTTTGATGCCCTAAGCTAAAGTGAATTTTCTTGTGATATTTATAGTATAAAGATTTGCATGTAGCAAATTGAAGCAATAAATTTTTTGGTTGGGTGAAATTTCGAAAGTAGCTTCCATCAACTCGTTGCAACTTGCAATTTGGAATAGGGTCTATCATTTAAAAGTGGTGGTTTCTTTTCAGAAAGATGTCTTTTTCTCTTTTCTTGCTGTTATTGCTTTGATCATAATCATTTTCCCCCCGAGAAATTGGCGCCTAAAAAGAGTCTTTATTTTCATTACTTGAGGCTTGAGCGATTGATGGGCCTTAGCAATCTTTGTCATTAAAAGATGGCAAGCTTTGCTTATTGCTTCCTATAGCTAAAGATCCCAATGTGGATCATCATTGTAGATCAGGAGAGATAGGCCTGGTCTGGCTCGTGGGGGCCCTTTTTGACCGGGTAAAATTAAGGGGAAATCTTTTGAATGGCAATTTAGTCGTCTCAGTTCTGAGGCTATAATCCCTTCTTTTTTCTAGTCTAGGCGATCCCTGCATCTGGTCTAGAACGCTGCTAACTATGTTCTCGAGGTCCTTATTGAAGTGTCCTCGATTGAATTGTCGAGGAGATTGGCCAAGCTCATTGACTAGATGAGGGCCGCGTGTACGAATTGTAAAATGGGTAATAATAGTCCAAGTCGTCCTTAAGTCAAGTCTACAACTAGCCAGCAGCTCAAGCTACGTGGTTTAGTTTCCACACGCCTTGTTCTTAATTTCTTCTCGGCTTTTGTCTCAATGCCCCAAAGTCTTGGTCTTTCGGGAGGCCAAATCAAGTGGCTCTCACTGGTGCATTGGGTTCAAATCATTCTCAAAGCAGCATATTCATTATCCTCTGCATCCTCTTCATTTACATTTACCCTTTCCTTGTTTTGCTCCAACACCATCTCCCTCCGAATGGACCTTACCATGTCGTGTTCATCTCTGTTCTTGCTCTTCATCTTCTCCCTCCATATTCACTTCCCGGTGCCAACTTCCGGCAAATTCCTGCCATTCCAACAGTGCGCTCCTTTCGTTTGCGGAGATAAAAAAATTAGCTATCCTTTCAAGCATAATAAGCGACCGAGTTACTGTGGGTATCCAGGCTACGAGCTTGACTGTGATGGAGGTAACCTGACCCTTCTGTCCATGGAGTCCCTGGAGTATCAGGTGATCCACATGGATTGGAGCGAGCAGACCCTTAAGGTTGCGAGGATGGATTTGTTGAAAGATATATGTCGTGGAACACATGTCAACACCACTTTAAACTTCAGTCTCTTCAAGTACGCTTCCAATTACCTCAATTCTGTCTTATTCTACAATTGCAACTCACCGTCAACCCCTCAACCTGATCGGTTCTCTTGTCCTGCGTCTGGAGATGGCTACTTTGCTTTCAAAGTGGACCCCGCAAGCAAACTACACGAGCTATGCAACTTCAGTGTCTTCGTCCCATTTATACCAATTGGAGCTCCAGGTCAATCACCAACATTGAAGGGCAGCAAGAGCGCTAACATTAGTCGTGCTACTGTTAGAGACATCCTAAAAAATGGCTTTGAGATTACTTGGATTGCCAACACATCTCTGTGCGAAAATTGCACTAAATCAGGGGGGAGATGCGGGTATGGCTGGCCAAGGCAAAAATTCAATTGTTTTTGTCCCAATGGAGCCAATGGAGCTTCTACGACAATCTGCCATAAATCGCCAATACCGGCAAGCATCCCTTCGCCAGCACCAACAATCGTCCCTTCAAGTATGTATGCTTACTCTCTCACCCAATATGTGGTTTTCAAATAGCTAAACTTGTTCGATGAGAAGGATTGTTGGGTTATTCTTCCCTTTGCTTGTTCATTGGAAAAAGATCCGCCCATGCCCCTAAAGCTTCACAATCTCATTTTGCTGTGCATACCCTTCCCTCAAACGAAGTGCAGTCATCCACGCTATGGCATACACGATCGTGTTACAATTTACACTCCGAGTTTTGAAAACTTTATCGTCCCATCCTCTGAAACCTTCCTTGCCTTGAATGCTCGTTCATTTTGTCGGTATCTGTGATCCCCCAAGATCCTACGGTTTACATATAGTGAGCGAAGATGCTCAGAGTTTATTGTAAAATTTCACATCATGGATCAGTAATTCAAAGCAGAACATGTTAGTCGGTAAGTCAATCAACCTAAAATTTAGGTTTGACTTGTTCTTTACTTTCCATGACATCAACTCCTGACCCCTCAAATGGGCTAGACTTTTTCCACAGTGAGAACCTTTAAAAAGGTTTCACTTTACAATTTCAACAACGTAGGAAGAACTCCAGAGGAAATTACTTCGCTTGTTTCCTCTGTCTTCCTCATCACTTCCTCCCCAGACCCAATTTCAACGCTTGATAGCCATCCCTTTGATTTCCCTCCTCCACAAAATATCAGAAGACTAAAATTGGTCTTGGTCAAAGTCGACGGTAGTTTTCTATATTATACTGAGGAAGAATTAACAACATCCATCTCTTTCATACTTCAGTCCAAAGAAAGTGAATACAAAAAGAATTTCTCCATCCTCAGCTTGCCCCTATGATCTCTAAACCCTCGTTCCACAATTTATTCTCCACCCATGAGAGCCTGAACTTATTCAAATGGGTGACGTAGCCCTCTCCTTCTCTCCTCCACTTCATACTCCATCCTAGTTTTCTCCTCATCGGCCTCGTTGTTCTACAAGTTCTTTTATGCAAGGGAGACGACAATGTCCACTATACCGATTGCCACAGCTCTTTTAATTGCAAAACCATCGCAAATATATCTTATCCTTTCTGGGGAGAGTGCTATGAGGACGAATCCCCTATCTTTGAGTACCAATAACAGAAGTCTTATTTTCAATACTCGAGGCCTAAGCTATTTCTGGACCTAAGCAATTTCTGCCATGAAAAAGATGGCAAGTTTATTGTTTCCTATTCAATGCGGGTTGTCATCATCGTAAATCACAAGAGATGGGCCCGATTCAGCTCAGCCGAGGAATCATGGGCCTTTGGGATTGACTGATGTTAACCAGATTGCTTCTTTGGGCTGATGATGCGGTAGACATCATCAGTCAAATCAGTTCGAAAAAGATGACTAGGCAAAGCTTAACAGAAACTCGTCCACATAATTGTTTAGCCGCCTCGGTTCTGGGGCTCCAATCGCCTTCTGTTTTCTAGTCTAGGCGATGGCCCTGCACCTGTCTAGAACGCTGCTAACTATGTTCTTGAAGTCCTTATTGAATTGTCCTCGATTGAATTGTCTATGAGATTGGCAAAGCTCGTTGATTAGTTGGGGGTGCGCACGCATGTAGGAATTGGGAAATGGGGAATACTATTCCAAGTCCTCCTCCAGTCAGGTTCACAATTAGCCAGCAGCTCAAGCTACTTGGCTTTGTTTCCACGTGCCTTGTTCTCCTTCTTTTCTTCTCAGCTTTTGTCTCCACGCGCCAAGGTCTTGGTCTTCGGGAGGCCAAATCCAGTGATTCTCGTTAGTGCACAGGGGTCAAGCCGTTCTCAAAAAGCAGCATTATTCTTTATCCTCTGCATCCTCTTCCTTTATATGTACCCTCCTGTTTTTGCTCCAACACCATCTCCCTCCTGATGGATCTTATCATGTTGTGTTCCTCTCTCTCCTTGCTCTTCTTCATCATCGCCCTCCATTTTCACTTCCCTGTACCAGCCTCCGGCTACTTCAAGCGGTTCCACGAGTACGCTCCTTCTAATTGCGGAGGTCAAAAAATCAGCTATCCTTTCAGGCATAAAGAGCAACAAAGTTACTGTGGATATCTAGGATACGAGCTCGGCTGTGACATATTACCCGACCCTGTCCATGGAGTCCCTGGAATATCGGGTAGTCCACATGAATATGAGCGCACAGATCCTTGAGATGGCAAGGATGGATTTATGGGAAGACACGTGTCGTCAAACATATAATGAAACCACTTTAGACTTGAATCTCTTCAACTACACTTCCAATGACCTCAATTTCACCATACTCCACTGCGACTCATGGTCGACCCCTCTACTTTATCAGTTTTCTTGTCCTGGTTCTCAATATAGCGACTTTTATTTCGGTTTGGACCTTGCAAACCCACTGCCTAAGTCATGCAGTTACAATGTTTGTGTCCCGATTTCAAAAAGCGCAGCTTAAGCTCTACCATCACCTTGGGCGGGCAAGGATGATAGGGGTGCTATTAGTGAGGTCCTAAAGAAAGGCTTTGAGATCACCTGGATTGTCAATGCATCATGGTGTGAAAACTGCAATAAATCGGGGGGAAGATGCGGGTATGGCTGGACAAGGCAAAAATTCAATTGTTTTTGCCCTGACGGAGTCCATTCAACAACTTGAGAATGTGTGGTTCTCAATTAGCTAATGTTCTTCCATGGGAGGGATCGCTGGGTTTGCTTGTTGTTTGGAAAAAGACCCGCTCATGCCCCTAAAAGCCTAACAATCTCACTTTGCTGGGCGCGCCCTTCCCTCTATTATTTAATGAAGTGCAGTCATTTCATCCTCGCTACAGCATGATCATGTTACAATTTAGACTCCCAAGTCCTAAAACTTTATCAGCTCATTCTTAGCAACCTTCCTTGCCTCAATTGTTGGATCATTAGGTTGGTATATGCGAACCCACTAGATCCAATGGTTTAAATACAGCGGGCGAAGATGCTCCGAGCTTAACGTAAAATTTCACATCGTGAACTTGTATTTTAAATCAGACGTTAGCCAATGAATCAAGTAACGAAAAATTTAAGTTTGACTTGTTCTTTACTTCACATGACACGAACTCGACCCCTTATTGGGCTAGACTTTTTCAATGAAAACCGAGAAGCAAGTTTTCGCCTTTTGATTATAACAACATGGGGAGAAATCCGGAGAAAATTGCTTTGCATGTTTTTGGACCGTATCTTCCCCATCACCTCCTCTGCTAGACCCAATTTTAACGTTCGATAGCAATCTTTTTTCATTTCCCCCCTCCACGTTCCTTCATATGTACCCCTCCTTGTTTTGCTCCAACACCATCTCCCTTCGGATGGATCTTACCACGCCATTTTCCTCTCTCTCCTTGCTCTTCTTCATCTCCCTCCAAATTCACTTCCCCGTGCGAGCTTCTGGCAACTTCCTGCCATTCCAAGAATGCGCTCCTTTTGTTTGTGGAAGTATACGAATCAGCTATCCTTTCAGACACATAGAGCAACCAAGATTCTGTGGGTATCCAGGATACGAGCTTGACTGTGACGGCAATACCTCGACCCTGTCCATGGTGTCTCAGCAATATCGAGTGATCCACATGAATAGGAGCCTGCAAATCCTTGTGGTGGCGAGGTCAGATTTATCAGACAATATATGTCTTGAAACATATAACGAAACCACTTTAGACTTAAAACTCTTCAACTACACTTCCAATAGCGTCAACTCCACCTTACTTTACAATTGCAACTCATGGCCAACCCTTCCATCTTATTATTGGTTCTCTTGTCCTGAGTCTCAATTTGGCTACTTTGTTCTCGATGTAAACCTATCAAACCCACTACACAAGCCGTGCAGTTCCATTGTTCATGTCCCGATTTCAAAAACTGAACCTATAGGTTTACCACCACCTTCAGCAGGCATTGACTTTGGTGATACTATTAGCAACATTCTCAATAAAGGCTTTGAGATCACCTGGATTGCCAACACATCGCTGTGTGAAGATTGTGTTATATCGGGGGGAAGATGCGGGTACGACTGGACAAGGCAAGAATTCAATTGTTTTTGCCATGATGCAGCCTATCTAGCAACCTGCCATGGAACGTCAATACCGGCAATCATCCCTTCAATACCGCCAATACCGGCAATCATCCCTTCAATACCACCGGTACCGGTAATCATCCCTTCAAGTATGTATGCTTACTCTCATCTAACATGTGTTTTTCAATTAGCTAAAAGTTGTTCAATGAGAAGAATTGCTGGGAATATTCTTCCCTCAAACGAAGTGCAGTCATCCTTGCTGTGACATGCATGATTGTGTTACACTTTAGACTTTTTAAGTCCTAAAACTTTAACACCCTATACTCAAAAACCTTCGTCATCTTAACTATTGGATCATTAGGTCGGTATCTGCAAACCCACGAGATCCAATGTTTTAAATGCGACAAGCAAAGATGCTTGAAGTTTACTGTAAAATCTCACATCATAGACAAGTAATTTAAATCAGAACGAGAACAAGTAAGCTGACAAGTCAATCAACCTAAAATTTAGGTTTGACTTGTTCTTTACTTTCCACAACATGAACTCTTGACCCGTCAAATGGGCTAGACTTTTTCCACGGTGAGAACCTTGAAAAAAGGTTTCACTTCTCAATTTCGACTACATAGGAAGAACTCCGGAGGAAATTGCTTTGCATGTTTCCTGGCCACTGTCTTCCTCGTCACTTCCACCCCCACACCCAGTTTCAACGTTGGATAGCCATTCTTTCTTTTTATTTCCCTCCTTCACGAAATATCATCAGACTGAAACTGATGCCGGTCAAAGTCCACGCTCAGAGTTGCTTCCTCTATTTTACTGAGGAATTAACCACATCCATTTCTTTCACACTTCAGTCCGGAGAAAGTAAGTAAATAAAAAAAGAATTTCTCCATCCTCAGCTTGCCCCCCTGAATTCCAAATCCTCATTCCACGTGATATTCTTCATCCATGAGAGCATGAACTTACTCAAATGGGCGATGCAGTCACTATCCTTCTCTCCTTCCCTTCACACTCCATCCTCGTCATCGTTTTGCAAGTTCTTTTATGCAAGGGAGACGACGGTGTCCACTATACTGACTGCCGCCGCTCAAGTCTTATCTTTAGTACTTGAGGCCAGAGCAATTTCTGTCATGAAAAAGATGGCAAGCTATTGCTTCCTAGCTAAAGATCCAATGTGGATCATCATCAACGTAAATCACAAGAGATGGGCTCGATTCGGCTTGGCTGAGGAGTCGTGGCCCTTTTGAGCCAGTGATTTTACCCAAGTTGCAGTTTGGGCTGATGATATGTCAATATCACCTATCAAATCGGTTCAAAAAAGATAACCAGGCAAAGTAAAGATAAACTCGTCTAGAGGAAGTTTAGCCGCCTCAGTTCTGAGGCTCTAATCCCTTCTGTTCTCTAGTCTAGGTGATGGCCATGCTTCTGTCTAGAACGCTGCAAACGACGTTCGTGAGGTCCTTATTGAAGTTTCCTCAAAGTGAACCGTGAAGGAGATTGGCAAAGCTCGTTGACTAGTCGGGGGCTGCGTGTAGGAATTGTAAAATGGGGAATTTTAGTCCAAGTCGTCCCAAGTCAAGTTTACAATTAGCTGGCAGCTCAAGCTACTTGCCTTTGTTTCCACGTGTCTTGTTCTCCTCCATTTCCTCTCAGCTTTTGTCTCACCACGCCAAAGTCTTGGTCTTTCGTGAGGCCAAGGCGAGAGGTTCTTGTTAGTGCATCGGGTCAAGTCCTCCATTCCAAAACCAGCATTATTATTTATCCCTCTGCATCCTCTTCCTTTATATATACCCTCCTCCTTGTTTTGCTTCAACTCCAGCTCCCTTCAAATGGATCTTAACATGTCATGTTCCTCTCTCTCCTTTCTCTTCTTCCTCATCTCCCTCCAAATTCACTTCCTGGCGCCAGCTGCCAGCGCGTTCCCAGTGTTCCAAGAGTGCGCTCCTTCTTATTGCGGAGGTCAAGAAATCAGCTATCCTTTCAGGCATGATAAGCAACCGACATACTGTGGGCATCCAGACTACGAGCTTGACTGCGACGGAGATAGCCTGATCCTGTCCATGGAGTCCCTGAAATATCGAGTGATCCACATGAATACCAGCACACAGATCCTTGTGGTGGCGAGGTTGGATTTATCAGAAGATATATGTCTTGAAACATTTAATGAAACCACTTTAGATTGGAAACTCTTCAACTATACTTCCAATGACCCCAATTCCACCTTACTCTTCGATTGCGATTCAAGGCCGAACCTTCCGTGGCCAACCTCTCCACCTTATCGGTTCTCTTGTCCCGAGTCTCAAGATGGCTACTTTTTTCTCGGGGTCGACCTTCCAAAGCCACTGCCTGACCCATGCAGTTCCATTGTTCATGTCCCGATTTCAAAAAGTGAAACCCTAGGTTTTCCACCACCTTGGATGGATGGCAACGAGAGTGCTACGATTAGTGAGATCCTCAACGAAGGCTTTCAGATCACCTGGATTCTCAACACTTCTTCACAGTGCGAAAGTTGCAATAAATCTGGGGGAAGATGTGGGTATGACTGGATAGGGGAAAAATTCAATTGTTTTTGTCCTGATGGTGCCTATCTGACGACCTGCCCCAAATCGCCAATACCAGTAAATGTCCCTTCGACACCGCCAGCACCGAGAATTATCCTTTCGGGTATGTATGCTTACTCTCACCCAATATGTGGTTTTCAAATAGCTATAGTTGTTCAATGAGAAGTATTGCTGGGCATACCCAATTGGAAAACGACCCACCCCTGCCCCTAAAGGTTCACAATCTCATTTTCCTCTGCAACCTTCCTTGCCTTAACTGTTGGATCATTAGGTCTGTATCTGCAAACCCGAAAGATCCAACGGTTCAAATACAACGAGCGATGATACTCCAAGTTTATTGTAAAATTTCACATAATGGACCAGAAATTTAAATCAGAACACGTTAGCATAAGTCAATCAACCTAATATTTAAATTTGACTTGTTCTTTAGTTTCCACAACATCAACTCTTGGCCCCTTAAATGGGCTAGGCTCTTTCCACAGTGGGAACCTTGAAAAAAGGGTTTCACTTCTCAATTTCAACTTCACAGGAAGAACTCAGGAGGAAATTGCTTTGCATGTTTCCTCTGTCTTCCTCATCACTTCCACCCCCAGACCCAGTTTCAATGCTCGATAGCATCCCTTTGATTTCCCCCCACGAAATTTCAGAGGACTAAAACTGGTCTCGGTCAAAGTCGACGGTCAAAATAGATTTCTATATCATACTGAGGAAGAATTAGCGACATCCATCTCTTTCACACTTTGAGTCCGGAGAAAGTGAATACAAAAAGAATTTCTACATCCTCAGCTTGCCCCTCTGAACTCTAAAGCCTCGTTCCACAATTTATTCTCCACTCGTGAGAGCATGAACTTACTCAAATGGGTGACACAGCTACTCTCCTTCTCTCCTCCCCTTCAAGCTCTGTGCTCGTCTTCATCCTCATCATCCTTATCGTCCCACAAGTTCTTTTATGTGAGGAAGATGATGATGTCTACTATACCAAATGCCGCTGCTCTTTTAACTGCGGAACTGTCGCAAATATTACTTATCCTTTCTGGGGAGGCGGCCGACCTCAATTCTGTGGACTTCCAGCATTCAGGGTTGACTGCTATGAGGACGAATTCCCTATATGAGTACCAAGAGCAGAAGTATCGAGTCCTCAAGATTGATCAACATCTTCGTACGATGACAATCACTAGGATAGATCTGATGGAGGGTACATGTTTGCACGAGTTTAGGAATACTAGCATAATGGATTCCACTCTCTTCCATATGACCCCAGTCGTTAAGAGCCTCAACATCTTCTATGGATGTTTGGACACAATGAAGAACATAAGCAACGAGTTCGAGTGCTTCTACGATGTCGTTAGGAAGTCGGCTTTCTTCATAGATGACATCTTCTTGGACAGAGGGCTCTGTAGTTTCATCACCAACTGTGTCACGAGCATCAAGGTTCCTGTTCTTTGGAGTGCACTCGATGATGTTGGAAGACACAATATCAGCTTGCAGCAAGCTTTGAATCAAGGGTTCGATGTTCAGTATAGTGACCACCCTGAGTGCCCAACTTGTGCTTCTTCTGACGGGTTTTGCGGTAGCAACACCTCTTCTTCATCATCTAGTTTCACATGTTATTGCCGAGACAAACCCCACCCTCGTACCTGCAATGACCCTGGTACGTTCTTTTGGTAGCACTCCCAGGTGATCATTCTCTACTTAATTTGGTGGGTTCTTGTTCATACTTGCGCATGGGATTCTATTATCGACCATGTGGAATATGCACAAAATCACCAAACCTTGAGCTTCTGCGGAGTTAGTTTCGATTAGTTCCACAGAGATCATATGGCCAATGAACCCCAAGAATTTGTCCAGAGAAAAATCCAATTTGACCGAATGTGATCCGCTTGTTTCTTTTGCTGAAAATTCGATGGAGCTGCTCTTTATTTTGTCTTCCTCCATCTAAGAATATCTCGGGACAAGAATTAAGACTTTTCGCTCGTTTTTCTCTTTGGTGGCACAAGGCAAGAGGAAATTTCAACCTAGCTACTGCTTGGCCAGCAATTCTTCACGAGAGAGAGAGAGAGAGAGAGTCGTTTTCGCTGACTAGTCACGAAGGTCCGTTGCGAGCCAAACACGTCACAATGTTAAATTGTCAATGGTCAACGGAGGAGGAGCTCCTGAGGAAGGCAATTTAGATTGGACTTCCTTTTAGCCCCGATTTGACTCTTGATTCAGGCCCATGAAAGGGAGCCCAAAAATGGGCCCATCGATGTTGATTTGGGCCCGTAATTTAGACTATAGGATCATCGAAGTCAACATCCGTTGACTAATTCCAAGACATAGTTGGGTCGTATGCATAGGGTTGTGGGAACTTCGACGTGAGATAAGAATCCAGGGAAATGTGATTAATTTTTCATTCGCGCAAAAGTTTGGTATCGGAAAATTAAAAAATAAATAAAAAATAAAAAAGATCAACAACTAATAATTAAGTTGCATTTTTTAGTTAGGATATGTTCTTAATGATTAGGTAAGATCATCAAAGTCAACATTTCGAAAAAAACGTTGGTGCGTCCTCCAACCTAAGTCCTCTTTGGCTAGGAAGTTTCCTGGTTCGTTCCTCTTAAGGTTTTTTTTCCAGGGGCGCAAAAATTCCCCCGCGTAAGCCATCGGGCGTTTGACTAATGCGCGCCCCGGAGCCACTTTCCGTCTCCGTTCGGTATTCCTCTCTTCAAAGTCGATGAACCAGCACAACGACAGCGACTGGAGTTCTAGGACCAGTTCAAACCAACCCCATTTTGAATTTTCTGCAAATTGCTTTCCACACCCTCTCCTGCTTGTTTCTGCAATCCTCTCTGCCTCCTTCCAGTCCCAAATGAATCTCCATAGCTTCATCTGCGGAGCTTGTTGTCGCCGCTTGGTCCTTGTCGTCGTCCTCGCCAGCTTAGTCTATCAGGCTGTAGCGGATGATGCGAAGTATGAGGCCTGCGCCCCTCAGAGCTGTGGATATGTCCGGAACATCAGCTACCCTTTTTGGATTTCGGTCGAGCAGGAATCCTATTGTGGCCATCCGGATTTTGAGATCACCTGTTTAGGGATGTACCCTGTCCTGAATTTTTCGGACAGTGAGTTCTTCTACATCAAGGAAATCTTCTATGCAAACCACTCTATCCGCCTCGTTGATGCCCTTGTGTACGATGACACCTGTGGTGCTCCGTCGCGTAATAGCAGCTTCCAAGGAACGCCTTTCAATCTCAGCTCCACTAATGCCGATTTCTTCTTCTACTATAATTGTACCTCGCCGCCGCCCTCAAATTTTGCATATCCAGTGGAATGTGCTAGCAACAACACCAACTATTCTTTTGCTCTTTTCCCCGAGGAAGCATTGCAAGAAATAGATGTGGATTCTGCCGTCCGCTCCTGCAGTTCTCCAGTTAGTGTACCTGTTCGTGTCAATGCAAATACCACTAGCTTGGCGACTATGAATTATAGTGAGATTATGGAGATGGGGTTCCTTTTGAACTGGACCGCAATTGATTGCAGCGACTGTGAGGAAAGTGAGGGACGGTGTGGATTCGAGAACAATGATTTTGTTTGCTTTTGCCACGATGGCCCTCATTCTCAAACCTGCAATGATGGTAAATGCATGGGTGATTCGGTTTTATTTTTTTTCTTGACTGAGTTTTCGGGTCCACTGTTCTGCTTGATTTTTCTTTTCTACGTGCTGTGGATAATGTCCTTGAACTTCTTCAATTTCTTCGCCTTAGCTTAGATTCTAGACTTGCTTACTGATGCAAATGAAACTCTCTGATCTCCTGGGTTCCAAGATAACTTAGCAGAACCTCGTAGATTTTGATGTTCACGAACCTGGAGGAATTGAAAGAAGAGTAACGGAAATGTTCATGTTTCTTTCTCTCTGCAACAGTTTTCTAGTCATCAATTGGGTGTTCATGATTGAAGAAGCTTGAAAGTTCTTGCCTGAACGAGAGCTGCCCACTTCTTTTATCAGCGGAGCGATAGTTCTGCTTAGAAGCCGAAAGTTTTGAGACACGTCTAGAAACATACCACCCATTCAATTAGTGACACAGAAAGTTCTATTTATCTCCACGTCTGATACCACATTGTTGATCATATTGCAGAGTGTTTGCTACTTTTATTCCAGCAAGAAAAAGAAATTTCCTGTCTTTCTGTGCATTCCCTGATAGCTGTAGAAATTCAGGATTTTAGCTAATGTCTATACTCGTTAGTCAATCAGCCACATATCCATTTGCATGTGATTCCAATTTCTTCTGGTAAGATGTCACTAATTTATCCGTGGAATTTTCAAGATGAGGACCGAGCCAAACCGGTGAATTTGTAATCTTTCCACTCGATCATGGCTATTTTTCTTTCTTGAATCTGAATGAACTATAACCTTGTGATGTGCCGTGATCTTTATATTCCTTAGACACTTTGAAATGATCTGTCTGCAATCCATTGATACATTTTTCACTTTTGATGACTACTGTCTCAGGAAAGAGCAGGATTGGTTTCATAGTTGGAATAGGTAATTATTTCAAGACCTTTTCTTTCCCATTTTGACAGTATGCTTCCCTCATTGCTCACTGGAATCTAATGATATGGTCTCTTTCCCCTAAAAATTAGGCTTGGGTATCCCAGCAGGCGGAGTTCTGTTGATGATTGTTGGTTTCTATATCTATCGATCTCGCCAAAGAAAAAAGTATGGCCAGTCATCCTTTGCCTTGAGAAGCATCTCCTCAAATTACTCCTCCAGGACAGATTTTGAGATGGGCCTCCATGGACTGCCCATCTTTGACTACGACGAACTTAAGAAGGCAACCAACGATTTCGATCCAGCAGCGGAACTTGGTGATGGAGGCTTTGGCACTGTTTTCAAAGGTAAGAGCAACACTAAAATTGTCCACAGTTAGTGAGCCCATCATCAAAGATTTTGCCATGACCTTAACAAGTTTTGCAGGCAAACTCCGAGATGGGCGTGTAGTTGCAGTCAAGAGATTGTATGAAAGCAACTACAAAAGCGTCGAGCAGTTCATGAATGAAGTCGAAATACTTACTCGCTTACGCCACCCAAATCTAGTCTCACTGTATGGCTGCACCTCCCGGCAGAGCCGTAGACTCCTGCTTGTGTATGAATATGTGCCAAACGGCACGGTGGCTGATCACATTCACGGCGATTTAGCTAAACCTGGCTTGCCCCCGTGGTCCACCCGTTTTAACATAGCCGTAGAAACTGCAAACGCATTGGTGTATCTCCACGCATCTGATGTTATCCACCGAGATGTGAAGACCAACAATATCCTGCTGGACGAGAATTTCAGTGTCAAGGTTGCGGATTTCGGTTTGTCACGCCTCTTCCCATTTAATGTCACTCATGTTTCAACTGCCCCTCAAGGGACACCAGGTTATGTCGATCCAGAGTATCACCAATGCTACCAATTGACTGAGAAGAGCGACGTATATAGCTTTGGAGTAGTCTTGATGGAGCTCATATCTTCCTTGCCAGCTGTTGATATCATGAGGCATCGCCACGAGATAAATCTATCCGCCCTGGCCATTAACAAGATCCAAAGCCACGCCTTGCACGAGCTTGTAGATCAAAATCTTGGGTTCGATACAGACTATAGGACTAGAGAAATGATTACTGCGGTGGCGGAGTTGGGGTTCCAGTGCTTGGAGCAAGGCCATGACATGAGGCCATCGATGGAAGAGGTATTAAAAACACTAAAGGAAATACAAAAACGTGGAGACAACATGGAGAAGTCAGACCAAACAGATAATATATCGGATGATGCTGTTCTGTTGAAGAACAATCCGTTAACATCTTCGCCGGTTTCAGTCACGGCGAAATGGGTTAGCAACGATTCAACGCCCAATGCCAGTGGTTAGGTTGCCATTGCAGGAGACGAGATCTTCCGAAGACTGCCGATATGTACAGTAGTTAGGTAATGTGTATGAGTGAAATAAAGAGGACAGCCACATTATGATATTTTTCCGTTGTTTGTTATCATATTCTTCCATACTGGGCATCTTTCCTGAGATGGGAATATTCTGTGGATGAGAGGAGTAGTTGGCATAATTTCTTCTTTGTTCTCTCTCCTGACTTGAATTCGAGAGCTCAGCCCTTTTCTTTAC
Source organism: Eucalyptus decipiens (assembly GCA_014182575.1). NCBI lineage: Eukaryota > Viridiplantae > Streptophyta > Magnoliopsida > Myrtales > Myrtaceae > Eucalyptus > Eucalyptus decipiens. Next base: position 9,023,015 of record CM024610.1, on the reverse strand, counting down.
GGGTAGGTTCGAGACCACGAGAACGATTCGACATTGCCCTATTTGTACCATCCAACCACATTGCCTGAAAAGTTTTGGTTGGATTTCTGCCTAGATTCAAGAACCGAGAGTGATCTGATAGAACAGCCATGCTTTCTATTGTTCCTAGTTTTTCCTTGCAATAGTAATGCACCGGGCAAGTGGGATTAGTCAGCACGCAGTTTGATCGTCACGTTTCGACCAACCGTGACAGTTGTTATGGCAGAACAAAGGATGTATCGGATAAACAATACCATGAGCTCTTGCTTTAGTAAAACACCTTCTATCTCATTTTCAAGGCCGCTCGCTCAGCAAATAGATCTACTTTAAGAAGCAACCGAGAAAACAATGTCGACACCGGAGTTTCGCTGACCATTCTCAATTGTGTGATTTAAATGAAAACTAATTCATGAGCTAAGGACATTAAAATTTAGAGAATTTGAGAACTATTACGAGAATTTCGCTTGACCGTAGGCTGGTCAACGCCGAGAGATCAAGTCAGCTTTTATGATAAAGCCCATCAGGAATTTTTCGGCCCAATTCTAGCCAATTAAACTAAATTTCTTGTCCAACAAAAAGATAGAAAAACTAAATTTCTTGGCCGTCAAATTTTTCAAGCATAAAGGCAGAGTTAAATGAAGATCAAGGCGAGCCCGGGCCCGAAGGACCTAGGCCGGCCCGCAAAATTGACTTGCTCCTCACCTCACTAGGACACCTCATCATCGTTCCATATCACCCTAGCATCATTCCAATCTTTATACATCTTAAAAATATTGGGTGGTCCAAAAGCTCCACAGAAGCACGGACCTCTTCACTCACTAAGTGAGGGTCTACGTTTCTGATTTCCAAAAATTCCTTTCACAGTCACCTACTCTTCTTTCACAAACACCCCTCCACTTCATCTCGATTGCCTCGACAAGTCCTCCATAGTCATTTCAACGTCTAAGCTTCAAAGCTTGAAAATATCATTATTTTGATCTTAATAAGAAAAAAGTGCCATTAGTGATACAGATGCTTTCAGTTTAAAGAAGCTGTGTAATTCAAGGTTTTCTGGAACTCTTGATATTATTAGAATATTTAAATAATAAATCATGCATTCATCTAACAGCATAAACTTTTAGAATAATCGATATTAGTTTCACAAAATCTCATACAGTATCAAAATTAGAGGTCCTAAGTTCAACTCTTACCAGGCTTCATTTACCTCCCCAATTAAATTTTCACGCTTAGTACTAGATAAAATATCATATTAAGCGCAAGAGAGAATATTAGAATATTTAAATAATAAACTACGTTATCATCCAACAGTTTAAGCATTTAGAACAATCGATGGTGGTCTCACAAAATTTAACATATACACTCTTTCGGTAACATTCCTAGGTGACCATTCTCTACTTCATTTGGTGAGTTCTTGCTCATACAGTACTGGTGCATGGGATTCTATTATCGACCATGTCGAATATGCAAGAAATCACCAAACGTTGAGCTTCTACGGAGTTAATTTCCCTTAGTACCTCTACAATACTGTGACAATGATTTGTCTAGAGAAAACTCAATTCGATCGAATGTGATCGGCTTGTTTCTTTTGTTGGAAATTTGACGGCACTACCCTTTGTTTTGTCTTTCTAAGAATATCACGTGACAATGATTAAGACTTTTCTTTCATTTTTATCTTCGGTGGCGCAAAGCGAGAGGAAATTCCACTTAGGGCGCGTTTGGTAACGTTTCTGTTCAAAAATTGTTCTAGGGAACAGAAATAGAACAGAAATACTGTTCTATTTCAATTCCCTAGAACAATTTTTGAACAGAAGAAGGCATTTGGTAAACTTGTTCCGAGAATAAAAAATGAACATAAACACGTTTAGTAAATTTCTGTTCTTTTAATTTTTTAATATTTTTATTTTTCTTTCTTTTCTTTTTTCTTCTTCTTTTAGCCGGTCGCCAACCTCGGCCATGGGCGGCGACCGGCCAATGAGGGGCCGGCCTCACCTTGAGCTCGCCCTGATCCGGCAAACTAGATCTCACCCAGCCATCGACGAGGCTCGACCTTGCCGGGCCATCGCCAGGCCGGCGAGCCTCGCCTGTGGCTGGGCGAGCTCGGGTTCGCCGAATTTGGGCAAGCCCGAGCTCACCCAGCCAAGGCGAGGCCAAGCCTTGCCAGGGGCCGACAACGCTCTGGCGAGGTCGCCGGCCCTCGATGGCCGATTGCCAGCCATGGCTGAGGCCAGTGACCAGTCAAAGAAAAAAGAAAAAGAAAAGAAGAATAAAAAAAGAGAAGGAAAAGAGATGAGAGAGAAAATTTGTTCTTAAAAATTGTTCCAGAAACAAAAAACACTTTTTTCTTTTTTCTATTCCAAATGTATTCCTGGGAACAAAAATATAAACAAACATGTTTCTGTTCTTTTTTTGTTCCCTATAATAAAAAAACAGAAATTTTGTTCATAAACATAAATAAAGAACGTTAACAAACAGGGCCTTAGCTACTGCTTGGTCAGCAATTATGAGAGAGAGAGAGAGAGAGAGAGAGAGACGTTTTTGCTGACTAGTCACGAAGGTCTGTTGCGAGCCGAACACTTCCCAATGTTGAATTGTCAATCGTCAACGGAGGAGGAGATCCTGAGGAAGGCCATTTAGAATGGTCTTCCTTCTAGCCCCAATTTGACTCCTTGATTCAGGCCCATGAATAGGAGCCCAAAAAAGATGGGCCTATTGATGTGGGATTTGAGCCCATCATCCGTTGACCAATTTCAAGACTTTGCTGGATCGTAAGCTACGCTCGCTTGGGGTTGTGAGGACTCCGACATGGGATAAGAATCTAGGGAAATGTGATTAATTCTTTGTTTGCGCTAAAGTTTGGTACAATAAAACGGAAAAAAAAAAATTAACAACCAATAATTAACTTACCTTGCTTAGACTCTGTTCATTTTACGAAAAATTTGCTCTCTTAAAAAATGACTTTCCGTGAAATGAATGAAGTCTAAGTGATGCAAGTTATTATTTTATTTTTAAAATCAAAATTTAAATTATTTTTTAAGATATATATTTTTAAATTTTTTAAAAATCGATTTTTAATTTTTTTTTTTATATTTTTTTATATTTTTTTCTTTTCTTTCTTTTTATTTTCTTTTTTTCTTTTGGCCAGCCATTGGCCAAGGAGATGACCGAGAATTGGCCAAAGGTTAGCTTCCGCTCACTCACCAATTTGGCTAGCGACGAGCGACATGCCTCAAGCTTGTCGCTAGCTAGAGATCGACAATCACGAGGGCGAGCCTTGAGCTCATTGACCTTTGTCCTTGCCAAATTGGCAAGCTAGAGGCTTGCGCTCACCGCTGGTTCACTAATCTAGCAAGTGGCAAGCCAAAAATCAGCGAACCTTGAGCTCATCGCTAGTTAGAGATCAGTGAGCCAGGCAAGCCCAAGGTCGACAGTGTCGAGGCTTGTCTATGGCCGGTCGTCAATCATAGCTGTGCCAGCAATCAACCAAAGAAGAAGGTGGAAAAAAAAAAAAAAAAAATTAATTTAAAATTCGAATTCTTAAAAAAGAAAACAAGTAAAAAAAAAGGGGAGGGGGGCTATAAGAAATGAGACAAGAGAGAGTGAGTAAGGAAAATGTTTTCCCCAATTCTAAAAGTAAAAACATGTTCCCCTCTTTTAGAAGTCTTGGTGGAAATTCACAGCTAATTCATTTTCCGTGAAATGGATACCCAAAAATTCGAAAAAAGCTTAACTTCTTCGCCGGTTTCAGTCACGGTGAAATGGGTTAGCAACAATTCAACACCCAATGCCACTGGTTAGGTTGCCATTACAGGAGACGAAATCATCTGAAGATAGCTGATATGTACAGTAGTGAGGTAATGTGTATGAGTGAGATAAAGAGGATAACCACATTATGATGTTTTTCCTTTGTTTGTTATCATATTCTTCCATACTGGGTATCTTTCCTGAGTTGGGAATATTACGTGGATGAGAGATAGTAGTTGGGCACATTTTCTTCTTTGTTTTCTCTTCTGAATTGAGCATGAGAGCTTAGCCTCTCTTTTTGGGTAGGTACGTGACCACGAAACGGTTCAACATCAACTTCTGTAGTGTGCTGAATGTCTCGTTCGTACCATCCACCGCATTGCCCGGAAAGCTTTGTTTGGATTTCTGCCTAAAATGATTCGCGAACTGAGAGCGATCCGATAGAATAGCCATGGCCTCTGTTCTTCCTAGTTTTTCCTTGTAATAGTAATGCATCAGGTAGGCAAGGTTAGTCAACGCAATTTGATTGTCACGTTTTGATCGACCATGATACCTGTTATAGCATGACAAAGGATGTATCCAACAATCAATACCACAAGCTCTCGTTGAGGTAAAACACCTTCTATCTCATTTTCAAGGCTACTCGCTCAACAAATAGATCTCTACCTTCAAAAGCAACTGAGAAAACAATGTTGACACCAGAGTTTCGCCGACAATTCTCAAATGCGTGATTTAAAGAAAATTAATTTATGAACTAGGGACATTAAAATTTGGAGACCTTGATCCCATATAAGATTTTCGCTTGACCGGCAAAAAACAATGTCGACACTAGAGTTTCGTTGACAATTCTCAAATGCGTGATTTAAAGAAAACTAATTTATGAATTAGGGACATTAAAATTTGAAGACCTTGATTGCTTGTTGGGTATTTTGGTTTGACATTGCTTTACACCTAAAAAGAGCGAGCTACATCTCCCCTTATGAGATTTTCACTCGACTGGTGGAAAACAATGACAGCACTAGAGTTTGCCAACAATTATCAAATGCGTGATTTAAAGAAAACTAATTTACAAACTAGAGACATTAAAGTTTGAAGACCTTGATCCCATTATGAGATTTTCACTCGACCGGCGGCCGATCAACGCCGAGAGATCGAGTCCCCTTTTATGATAAAGCCCATTAGGACTTTTTCGGCCCAATTCTAGCCGATTAAACCAAATTTCATGCCCAACAGAAGAAAAAAGAAAAACTAAATTTTTTGGCCCGTCAAATTTATCGAGCATAAAAGTGGGGTTAAATGAAGTTCAAGGCGAGCCCGAGCCCGGACGACCCGGCCCGGCCCGCAAAATCAGCTCGCTCCTCAACTCACCAGGACACCTCATCATCATTTTATATCACTCTAATCATCATCCCAATCTTTATACATCTTTAAAATATTGGGTGGTTGTGAAGCTCCGCAGGAGCACACGCCTCTTCACTCATCGGTTGTCACATGTCCAGGTGGGGTCTACATTTCCAATTTCCAAAAACCAGCCCTCCACTTCATCTTGGTCGTCTCGACAAATCCGCCATAGCCATTCCAAGGACTAAACTTCAAAGCTTGAAAGTATCATTGTTCTGAGCTTAGTGAGAAAAAGGTACCGTTCGTGATACGGCTGCTTTCAGTTTAAAGAAGCCTGTACATGGCTTTGCGTAATTCAAGGTTTCTAAAAATGCGACAGTGAAAGAACCCACTCTGTTTTTGCCATGATAAACAGAGTACTCTATGCAATGATCAGGAAGAGAACCAACGACTGGAGCACCCACCGCCACCATCGAGGAGCTGTGCCGTCTTGACATGATAAGAGACGCCGCTCAGAGTCTAATGTGACTGAGGGGCGTTCGTGGAAGAAGAGCAGTCTGCGAAGGGGATATTGGAAAATCTGAGACGTGGGATTTTCGGCAATGCGTTATTTGTCTGCTCTTTGGGCTCCTGATGACTTTGATTTGTACTACACCGTCCAGCAATGGCCAGGGTTCATACTGTGATATGAAATGAAAGTAGGGGCGAAATTATGTATGAACTTCAATCGACTGCAGGACTTCAAGCTGGCTTAGAACATGTTTGCCTTCACTCTTTCTGAGGGACCGCCCGTTCCCGCTTGGCAAGTCACTAAACCTGCTCCATCGAATCCCGACCTCGAGGGAGAGTTGCAACGAATGAGGAGCAGAAACACAACGAAGTCATTTGGGGCAAATATAGTGGATGCACTAAAGACTTAATCATGTCAAGATAGAAGAATATAATGAAGTAGGAAAGGGTATTAAGGGTGCAATATTGCAGTATCGTTGTTCCAGTTCAGTTGTCGTGTAGGAATACTGCAGGAGCATAGGGATTGATTCCTGTAATTAGGATTTTTTTTTTCTTTTGTAAAAGCCTACTGTTGTAATTCATGGTAGTTACCATATCTAGCTCAACTCTTCCGCTGCAATGGCTAAACCTTAAAGGTATATTGTCATTCGACAACAATGTCATTTTCTGGTGAACAGGTACTTAACGTGGTCTGAGAACATATTTCTCGAAGAAGATGAAGAATTGCCAGGATCTCAAGTAACGAAACCGAGGGCTCTGAATGAACAAGGTACAAACCGCAGAACAAGAGAAAGAGAACTCATTTGAGATCGCATAGATATAGCTTTAGCGATGGAGATTCATCAGTTGCTGATCAGCTTCAGGGTAAAAGAGAATGTCAACCAGCTGCTTGAAACTAACATTCACTCTATTTGACACTGAGTTATTCAAAACTGAAGCAAATTGAGTTCTCTAACTTCAAGCAAAAGCAGTATTCTATGCCTAAAATTGACAGAACAGAAGGGAAAAGAGCATCCCTTGCAGGCCATTGCTCTAGCTGCAAACTGCTTGAAACTAACATTCACTCTATTTGACAATGAGTTATTCAAAACTGAAGCAAATTGAGTTCTCTAACTTCAAGCAAAAGCAGTATTCTATGCCTAAAATTGACAGAACAGAATGGGAAAGACATCCCTTGTATGCCATTGCTCCAGCTGCAACTGCTTGCCTCACATGGCGATTCACCCCCCCCCCAACTACCTGATTGACTATGTACAACTAAACTTCAGTGCATCGATCTAGCCCTAATTCACCTCCCATCCATGAAAGACCTTGGAGCTGCAAGATTGTTAATATCGGATGAAGATGATGCCTCTGGGATGCTGTACCTGATGGCATGCTCAAAAGTGGTGTTCACAAATGCTGGGTTTATCTGCCAATCAGCACCAGCCCCAATCTGTACATGATTGTTTGGTGGGTAATCCTCAAAAGCTTTATCTGTCAGCTGATAATGTGTTGGGTACTGATCCTCCACCTCACCTGGATTAAAAACATCATATTTTAATTCGGGTATTAAAAAATATGGTGTATACATACATACATACATACATACATACATACATACATACATGGATTACATAGACAAATTAGATGCTGTGGTACCTAGTGTTAGTTGAGGTGTTTCAGGGTAGAAAGGAAGCTCAATCTCCTCCAGTGTGCTCCAATTTAAGTGAGCTTGTCTGACCAAGTTCTCAATGTAGGGCTGCAAGTGCCATATTGAAGATTTATAAAATAAACCAACATGCCTCTACAAAACTTGGGCTAGGGCATAAGATAATCTGATAAGATTCAGTGCATACCCTGATGATGTTATTTGAGAGGTCCTTGTGGTTGTAGATTTGCCCATTTACTATAGCCCTTTCAACTTGGCAGATTGGATTCAAGGTGATGCTGAAGCCGGGCCCTTGGTAAATGTAGTGCTTGTTGCCCTTGTCACAGGTCCTTGCATGCTTTATGGTTGCATCCCAGATCTTCTCAGACATTCCAGGTCCCAATATCTGTTCTTTTTTTTAATAAAAGAAGTTATTAATCTCCAAATTAAAGAAGCAAAATCTGAAAGGGGAAATATAAGAGAAATTGAAAGAAGATAAAAAGAATAGGACAAGTACCCTTCTAAGCTTATTTGGGTCCACAACGGACAGCTTCAAGAAATCTTGGACTGTCTGAATTCCTTCTTCACCCAGCTTCTTGTGAAATGCTCCCTCTTTCCCGATTTTCTCTAGACGCCACACCTCATCCCCTAACTGTGGTGGATAATGCTTCTTGTACACTTAAATAACAGAATAAAAAGAAGAGAAATTTTAGATAATGAAATAAATAGCCAAAAAAAAAAAAAGAGAGAGAGAGAAAAAAGAAAATAGGGGATTACTACTTAATTAATTTTAGTTAACTCAATGTACATAGTATTATGAGTTGATTGTTCCAAAGCATCTGACTATTCCTGGCGATTTGCCTATCTTATAGTTCCCTCAACTAGCTATTCTCGTTTGCAAGTAGAAGATAACCGACCTTCTCCATATAATACTAAAAACTCACCTAACAAAGAACGTCATCTTCTAATTTTTCTGTCCCTTTCCATACCATTTAATTTTTTTTTTTTTTGGTCAAACCATACCATTTAATTGAAATTGCACAATAATTGACTTGACTTGATTTAAATATTTTCCTTTAAATTAAGGCAGGACGCGGACGAGTACAATGAAACACGCGCATATGTGGGGTCACTAAAGTATCTTTTGACCTATTAATTAATGAGAAAGCTTGCTTCAACAACACTCTTCTTGCGGCTTTACTTTGATAAGTCTAATAACCCTAAAAAAAAGCTTAATTGAATGGTCAAGTAACGCGTTGCCCACCGGGCCCTACAAGCCGGCGACACGACAAATGGCAAAATGATGGCTGAATCATAGAAAAAGAAGGAACCAGAAAGATTAGTCCCCAAGTTCCACGGCTGACTTTTTTTCTTTCTCTTTTTTATTTATTTATTTTGGAATCTGGGATTTTTCCTCTTTTTTTATTGCTAAAAGTTTGGGATTTGGGATTTGGGATTTGAGATTTGATAGGAGGATAAAAGGCACGAGTCTTGGAGAAGGGCTAGTGGGTGCTATCCACGGTTGATATCATGACCCATCATGACCCAACCATCATGATTAGAAAACTCCAAATGGATAAAAAGAAAGAAAGGAAGAAGAAGAAAAATCAAACTTCGACTCAAGAAGGTAATATGCTGTTTTTCTTTCTAATTAAAGATGATGATTAGGAATTATAAAAGTTTGAGGTACTTTGGATGTCAATATTTGTTTCTAAAGAATAATCTAAATGTTTTTTTTTATAAATTATAATTTATAATTTAATATCCAGCACCTAATCAAACCACCCAAAACTACCAGATTTAGGAAGCTGAGGGCCTTTAAAGTACATATACTTTGGTTTGATTAACTCCTGTCAGAGAATCAAATAATTAAAGGGACTAAGAACTTTATTGGCTAATCAAAGACACTCTATGCTTAGTTTATGCACATAAATCTCATCTACCACATAAACAGTTGCACTATTATATCTAGAATATTTCATGTGGAGCAAGAAAACATATCATCATCTTCGTGACCGAAGGTACACTTCATCATGCTTTCGCTAGATCGAGCTTTTCCCTTAATATGCTTACGATCTAATTCATATTGCGATCTATCTCAAATCAAAGAAAAAGGGGAAGAAGCTAAACAGATTTATGATGTTGGAATTGACCGCCATGCAAACTCTAATTTCATCTGCCCGTTTGAAAAATGAAGTGGGGGCACAGATCATTGGACTGGTAGCTTCGTCTCTTCTTATTCATGGTGAAATTGCCCGGTAGTTGGACAAGGACATGGCAAAGAATTGATGGAGCCCGCATAATGCATCTCCCAGTTTTTGATATGAGTTTTATGATCAGGGTATCTATCTTAATTTGACCCTTACAGAACAAGATGACAAATTTATGTTCAGTGTGCCACCGGTGCGGGGGCTTTTGACTGAAGACCAGGATTTGATCTCTTTTGTTTACTAATCTATGATTAAAGTGATATCTATTGTGTAATAGATATCAATCTTAACAAGTAGCGACCTCAATTATATCTATAACTATATATATTCCGAACAAGATTGCATATGAACTTGAGAAAAAGCTAATGAGAATCACGTTTTGGTATATATAGTTCAATAATGATCAATGGACTTCAATACCCACTATGCTAATAAAGAAAGATCATGCAAACCAGAACTTATTATGATATATTATGCATGTGAATTAGTGTTCAGATGTTTTTGTGTATGTGGTTGCAGTTATGGATATCGGTAGCAACATTTCATGTGAAAAAAGTCATAATTTCATGTGGTAAGTGGCAAGTTTCTTTTTGGTCAAATACCCGATGAAATGAAAAAGAATCATGTTGTGTGAATTAAAAGGACTTATTATGTGATCATATGTCTATACATAACTAAGAATAAACAATAGTGCAAGTACTTGAAAAAAAAAATCAAACAACTCACGTTCTCCTCGGTGATCTTTGACGATGAACGCCTCGGTCATGGCTTCGCGTATCCTAATGCCGTGGTAGCTCCCCGGAGAAACCCTAGCACCAAGCTTGAACTTCCTGCTCCTAATCCAGCTCGAATTATCGGTCAGCTCGATATCCCCGATGGCAGCCACCCCATTGCTTCTCATGGTCACGCTCAGCTCCCCAGCGAGCAAAGGCCTCTTACCTTGCCTCTCCCTAACAATGTTCCGATCAAATTCCTCGCTCGTCCAATTAGTGCGGTCTCCTGGAGGAAAATCACCATCGAGGACCACGATCTCAACCTTGATTGGGCTAGGGAGAGATGAGGGGACCGCTTGATCGCCACTTGTGTCTACAAGGACGATTTGGAGCTGAAACCCGTCCGCATCCACGATTTTGCTTCCGGTGAAGATGGGCAGCGTGAGGCTTTTGCTGAACCTCAACTCAAGGCTCGAGGGTTCAGGGGCTTGGATTCGGAGCGAGGGGACTCGCTGAAGCGTGCGCGAGCACCGTACAAGGCTGCGCTCCACCTCTTCATTCACCTGAGGAAGCAACGTAGAACAATCAAAACCTAAATAAATTTAAGGGTTTCGCCTATGATCATAAAATATTATGGTCTAGGGTTTTTAGTGTATAGGTTTCAAGTGGCGAAGTAATTCATTATGAGCTCATAAAATCATAGCGCAAGTTAAGTGATTGTGACGAATCATATCTTTCATTGGGGTTTATTTAATCATACATGAAAATATAGCATTCGATTCTTTTTTTCCTGTCCTAAGATGAACAAAGATCAAGAATGAAAGAAAATATATATTATTTTCATGATTTATGTAAATTAGAAAGAAGTCTACTTTCAAGAACATATTAATAAGTGATAATTAAGATAAAGAACCTACCACTCTTCGAAGCATCGGCTCCAGGCCCGAGCAGAAGTTCTTCATGGAGTTCACCATCACCACTTCTCCAATTACACTGGGTCAAGAAATAGAGAAAATTCATGTTATAAGGAATTCAAAGAAAGGTTCGTTTGCGAAAGAAAACGCAGGTCAAGTTCAATTTCAGAGACGAGGGGAAAAAAGCGAACAGAAGAGGAGGAGATTGAAGCATACGAAGCGAAAGAAGGCCGAGTTCGCATCCGTTTTTCGGACGGCGGGTCGGAGTCGGAACCGGATTCACTGAAGAACCTTTTTGCAGCCATTGATGAAATCCCAAGAGCTATTGAGAATTTGAGAGAGGGAGAGAGCTTTGGTGAAGGACGAGGAGTGGGAATGGAAAGAGCAGGAGACAGTTGGGAAGGAAGACGAGGGTATTTATGGGAGGGAGAATGAAGAAAGAGAAGTGACGAAGATGGTGAGGTTTGATTAGAATATTCATTAAAAAGGCCAAAAAAAAAATGAAAAAAAGGCGATTAAAACTATTTGGAGTGGTTCGAAGTTTCGACGAATGGTCGAAGAAACAGCTGGGCAACGGGGGCTTCGTGGTGACCTACGCTTACATGATGTAACGACTTTGACGTCAACTCCCCCAAAAGTCAACTCTCTCTCTTACTTTGTTGCCAAAACCATGTAAATTTTCTCACACCTTTTGGGGGAGAATTTAAAAAAAAAAAAAATTATAAACTTATTGCAATTATATAAATTCTATCCTAAACATTTTTTTATTAAATCATAATTTTTTTGCATTTATGATAATTCTTTCCATTTGATCAATTTTGATTAGCCGGAGCTTGTATAAATGCCAATTTTCCTACATTAGTGATCGGCACAGACATTGACAAATTTAATAATATTTTAATTTTTGGATTTATTGATTTATTTATTTTTTCCTTTTTTTCTTTCTTTTTTTTCCCTTCTCTTCATCTTCATCTTCATCCCTTGGCCGATTGCCAAAACTCTGTGACTAGCTAGAGGCTAGGTTGGCAAGGTTGGCCACTAGCAAGGCTCACCTTTTCTAGTGGCTTGTTACCGAGTTCCGCATGACCTATTAGAGGAAGAAGGGGAAAAAAAATAAAAGAAAGCAAAAGAAAAAAAAAAGCAAACATAAATAAATCAAAATAATACTTAAATATTATTAAAAATCGTCCACGACAGCACTAGTTGTAGCATGTAAAACAGCTGTCGTTCACATCAGTGATGGGTAGCTCAAATTGGCATAAGCAAAATGTTTAAAACTCTATTGACAAAGAAAAAAATGTTTATAACTGAATTTACACAATTACAATAGGTTTAAAACTGTATTGGTAATTTTCCCCCTTTTAAGATGAGAAATACTCTCCAATTAGGATCCTTTAAAATTAGATAAAATTACCCTTAAAGATCTGAACACATAAGTAGAAAGCAAATTGAATGGCACTAATTAGTTATAATTGTTGTTTTCTTTTTACTCCCTTTTTCTTTTCTCATAGTTTGCCCTAGTTCGTTTGCGAAAAAAGGACATCACAAAGGTCATTAAAAATTTTCTTAAGTGTAATATTGGTTAAAAATTATCGGCTTGGATGCTATCAGAGATTTCTCTTATCAGAATATCTGACATGGTGTCAATTTATGATAAGTTGGCCGACGTGACTCGCTGAAATCCAATTAGTAAAAACATAAGAGACCATGTCATTGACCCTTTGTCCTTGCCCTAAAATTGACAAGTTGGGCTAAATTAGGGCCAATAAGCAAACCTTAACCTTGATCCTTCAAAATTACTTATACAATTACAAGTAACTACCTACGGGAGAACAAGCGAGAGCCCTAGAAGAAGCTGAGTCGAGATCATTGGAGTCCATCTTCGAATCCCAGTCGAGGCTAGAGCATCGAAAGAAGCTCGAAGAGAAATAGGAGTCGAGGTGGCCACTTGGTTCCACAACAAGAGAGGTTTTTTTTTTTTTGGTCGAAACAAGAGAGCTTGATGGAAGCAAAATAAGGCATTTTCCAAGAAGGGGAATTCCAGAAGATTACGAAGAGAGACGATAGTGACAATTGGGAGAGCCAATGAATAATGTTGTATTGTAGTTAGAGCGAGTGCATTGAGAAGAAGGTAATACATGCATGTGTCATTATCACAAATCTCCAATGAGATCGGGCTATCTATGATTTAAAGTAAACTAAGAGTTACTCCTCTTCCTCTGCCTCTTCGTTATCGTCATCATCTCACAAATCTCCAATGAGATCGGGATGTCTATGATTTAAAGTAAGCTAAGAGTTACTCCTCTTCCTCCTCCTTTTCCTCCGTCTCTTCGTCATCGTCATCTTCTCCTTCTTCTCCTTCTTCTTCTTGGTGATGGAATCAAAGAAAGAAATAGGTTGTGTATCGCGAGAGAGTCAAAGTAGCTAATCTACAATTGATATGTTTTATATAAGATATAGTCATTTCGAGTAAATAATTATTCAACAAACGTGGCATTTAAAGTGATTGAAAAAAAAAAATTATATCATTCAAGTTAGTATTATAAGAAAATTATAACACTTATGATGTCCATATACTTACTATGCAAAGTCACTTGGTGATGATGCACAATCGAAAGACAACCATGACCACTAGCATTAGATTAATTATGAGTTTAAGTTGGTCCATACTAGAGAGTCCGAAATACGGTGTTGTCCATATGCAATGGAGAAAGATTGTAGCCCGTCAAAAATATCATAGACCAGTGTTTACTCGGCGACTTCTTAGTTTCCTCCTTGACACCAAAAAAATAAAAATAAAAAAGGAAATTGTTGTGATTCTCAAAGTACCGGTGGGCAGAGGGAATACTATTCTGCAACGATAAAAACAAGACAAGACTAAATGTAATATCATTGTTTGATTGAAAAAACATAGGATGCAGGTTGTTTGCAATTGGGTTTAACTTAGTTTGACTTTCGAATAATTATTGGAAACAAGTTTCAAACGAGAATTGCATTGATGCAAGCCAAATACAAAATTACATTTTCTCTCCGATTAATTTTTTTAAGTAGTTCAATGATCCGATTTAATAATGTTCAAGCGTTTTTTAGTCCAATTTGAGATAAATGAACTTAACTTTATTAAAGACTAGGGTCCATATCATCAAAAATTCCAAACTAATATATTCATGTCGCATTTACCTCAAGTGACAATCAATCCAAACTACTGAACTTGTAACAAATCTTCTAAAATCTTATAAAAAAATTAGGGATTTTAGCATATCTTTGAAATGTTAATGAGCTCTTAAGACAAAATTAGTAGAATTTTTAATCTCAGTTTATTTTTTTCAGATCTTGCCATACCAAAACGGCGTCCTTTTAATAGATTCATTGTGTTGAATTTAGATAGACATCACCTGCCAATTATCCGAGTTGTTTGGTAATTGTGTTTCCATATTAACAATTTGACAAGAATATTGAGGGAAAGCTAATTGATGGTCAATGGGGTACTTGTTTGGAACATTTTGTGACATGGAAATTAATTTGAGATAAATATGACATAGATATATTGATTGGAGATTTTTTAGTGTTTTCAATCGTTGTGATCATTCAAGCATTTTCATTTAAACCAGTTATCACAAGTGTGAACTAGATTATCTCATAGCTCAACAAATACCTGAATATTTATATGTGCGCGTGTCATCATCTCAACATGTATGAACAATATAATAAATGAGTTTTCAGCTAATTTTGATTTGATTTCTTGAAAATAAGGTTAATACTACGAAATACCCTAAACCGGTACTCCTATAACAAAGTTATTTGAAATTAATTTTTTGATCATCAAAAATTTCAAACGGATACATCTATATAAATTTATCCGAATTAATATTTTGACCAGAAAAAAACCCAATTTAATAAATTTATGACAAATTTACCTTCCATTAGTTTACGTTAAATTTAATTAATATCACGAAAACCATAAATCGGTACATATATGATAAATGGAGGAACTCCAAACTGATATACCTATCAATTGTTATGTATAATTTAACTTAGCAATTTGACGGTAAAATTTAACGAAAACAAATAGATAGTAAATTTATCACAAATATACTAGTTTGAGTTTTTTTATAGTCAAAAAATTAATTTTAAATAAACTTATTATGGGTATGTCATTTTATGATTTTTCAGAACATTTTTCTTCGAAAATAACTTTGTTCTCTTTAGTTTCCCATTTTCCGATTCTTTTTGCCTGTCGTTTATGTGGCAATCATCGTGATTAATCAAATCAAATCAAATCTGTCACAGTCAAACTATGGCTCAAGGAAAGAGACGAATATTTATTTTAGACGAAAAAAACAATTCGGGTATATATTTTAATAATAGATGAAACAACACAAGATCATGACTTTTTCACCATTCGTGTAGATCGGACTACATGTTGCAATCCTAAAGATATCTATTATAATTTGCACACTCTTTGTGATGTGTCAACAGGTCCATTTCCGGGAAATATCTCATTCCCTTTGCGGCTTTACTTGCAGTAGGTACAGACTATACAGTGAACCATACCAAGATTCCATGACTTGTTAACAAGTATAATTAACGAATATTACTGGCCTTAGAATTATTAAACTATGAACAGCAATAATAAAAAAAATCGAAGGATGCTACCTACCCATATCTAGGGAAGAAGCTATAATTAATCTATCATGATATCAGAAAATGCATTCGTGAATTCCAATATTTAATTTTTCAGTTTTGACATGATGTTCAGACTGACTATTAACAATAAACCAAACAACACTTTATCGCAAGTGTAATTGTAGAAAAAGCATACAATTACAAGATCTATCCCAAAGAGTCGGTTTACATTTCTAGGCAACCTGACATCTTAATCTCATTTGAGCGAGCTTAGATATTGCATCTTATCCCGATTCATTGAGGGGATCGAGCCAAGGCTATCAAAGTTGAGGTAATTCGTACCCATTTTCAAACGGACAATCTCCGACTAGTTTCGATCTCTTACAAGTACACACGAATTACAAAAATTGAATTCCTTTTATCAACGAATTCAAATATAAAAATTCAAATCCAATGAAGTCAAGACAAGTCGTACCCATTTTTAAATGAACCGCTCGTGACCCGTTTCAATCCTCTATAAGTACACACGACTTTCGAATATCTAGTTCCTTTTATTAAGGAACTCAAAAGAATTTAAGTTTCAAACCCCTTTGATCCTTTCAAAGCGGCTCTCCCAATTCCCGGAAACTCCTCGGGAGTTTCGCAGCAAAAACGTGCCTCACCTTCAGCTCCCCCTTTATTCGGCCCGTTCTGGGATTCGAACCGGACCCGCGTCCGCGTCGGCCCGCATGCCACGCATTTCCGGACCACGACCGGACGCGGTCCCGGGTCGTCTTTCGCTCGGTTTTGCAAATATTATTAAGCTGACAATCGTAACGACTCCCCCGCAATTGGAAAAAGAAGTCAATTTTTACTGGCCGAATATCCGAATTCCTCGTAATTTCCCGTCATTTTCCTCGAACCCAACGAGGAAAAATGGATTCTCGGAATTGCCCCTCGGACCAGGTGATCTGGGTCCCTTTCGTGTCGGATTGTCGCCCCCCGCGGTCTTGCTAGCGTCTTTTCCGTGAAAGCGCGGCTGCGTAAAAGTAACTGAACTTTACACGTGGCGCATACCATCTCCACTCTTCACCGTCGGATTATGGTTGTGAAAAATCATAAATTAATACAAATGATAAATTTATCTCAAATTATAAAAATATTTAAATCGATACACCTATTATATTTTATCATTATTGAGTTGAATGACATACGATAATTAATAAATATAGCAATTCGAAGTTTTATTATTTATTTGTCGTGGTATTATTTTAATTTAACAAAAACTAAAATAAGATAAATTTGTTATAAATATATAAGTTTGGAATTTTTTGTGATCGAAAAATTAATTTATAATAAATTTATTACAAAGATCAATTTAGAATTTTTGTAATAAAAAAATTAATTACGATGAATTTTTCATGTATGTACTAATTTGAGATTTTTTATGATAGTAGCATTTTTATTTTATTTTTTTCAATCTTTTGGAATATGAGGTTTTGGCTTTGGAAATTATTAAAGCTTTACAAAAGAGTTTTAATATGTAATAACATCGATCATGCACTCAACCGTGATTTTTCATGTCATGTCGATCTGTGCGGCACAGGATTGATTAGCAACAAACGTTATCAGTTGGAATTCGATGTGTTGGTCAGTACGGGTGATTTTTTTTTTTTTTTTTTCAATTGACGTGAGTTTGAAGGTAGATTGAGTTATTTTTACGTGTTAGTGTTGGTAGTCCGATTTTGTTTCCAGAGTTTTATAGAAAGAAAATAACTTAGACTTCAAAGGTATGTAACGCGGAAACTGCGACGTGGCTTCCTGGAACTTTGGCAGAAATGACTTGGAGAAGAGGGAGAAGAAACAGCCCTTGAATTCTCTATTCTACTATCTCTCTCTCTCTCTCTCCGAGTCTGACTCGATCGGACCGGGCAACTGTGACTGTGGAATTTTCCCCTTCTCTTCACCTCGATCAACATTGCCTTATGCCCTAGAAAAATATAACAAGGTACTTGGAAGATGAATAATATCCCCATTGACTATTATTAGTCTTGACTTTGAAAAGATCTAAGTTGGATTTCATCCCTTCTTCTGGGCAAAAGTTTTTTTTTTTTTTTTTTAAAAAATTATAGACTTATTATATTTATGCCAATTTGATTCTAAATATTTTAATTGTATCAATTTAATTATAAATATATCTTATCAATGAGTCAATTTGGTCAATTTGGTTAATTTAAGCCGGAAATTGCTAACGTAGATGCATGCAACCTTATGTGGCACAATCGGTACTTACGTGGATATTTTTTAAAATAATTTTCTTGTCTTTTTCTTTCTTTCTTTCTTTCTTTCTTTCTTTTTTGTTTGGATTAAGAGCTGGCGACCCTCGTTAACACTAGGCAAGAGTGTTGCAGCCCTTGTTGGGCACTAGTCGAGGGCTCACGGGCCTTTGCCATGGCCCCTAGCCCATTGCCTAATTTGGGCCAAATGAAGGCACCGTAGCCCTCGCCCAATCTAATCAAGGCTGATGGCGCTCAGATCTATCGAGGACCATGAGGCCCTTCCTGCCCTTAGTCCAAAAGAAGGTATAGAAAACAAAAGAAGTTTTTAAAAAAAAGTCCACGTTAGCATCGATAATACCATGTAACATAGTAGACATCAGTGTCAATAATTCCCATCATAAATTGGCTGGATAGATTCAATTAACAAAACATGAAAATGTTTAGATCTAAATTGACACAATCAAAAGATTGATGATTGAATTGGTACACATACAATATGTTTGGGATTTTTCTGATACTTTTCCTCATTTAGTTGTAGAAATATTTCACAAGAAGGATTCGGATCCTCTAAATCTATCTACATTTTGAAGTGAACCTTCTTATAATGCTTCATATTTCAGCAGCCAAATAATAGATTCGCATGTACAAGCATTGCTAAAATCATCCAGTGATCTTATACAATGAAAAAAATCCCTAATATTTTTGTAAAAATCATAGATCCTCCAACCCATTCTGGGCACGAATCAAGAGCATATAGTTGTTGCTCGAGGGATGAAAAAGGCAAAATGAGGGAAAAAGAAAAGAGTCCTCTAAGACTTTGATCTGGTGATGTGTTCTGATTTAAAGAGAGTAAATTCGAGATGCAAATTCATTCTCCTAAGTTTAGAGAAATTCAATTCTTGTAGGAATGATTGCTCTGTGCATGTGCATATTCGGCATATCAATCGGTGATACATACAGAAGCAAATCTATTAACATTGAGATTTTCCAAATACGACACCATAATGCCAATTTCCTGTATCATATGCACACAAGTAACTTCATCGATTAACCTATAAGCTTTTGCCAATTTGAGCATCATAACTCTTTTTTTTTTTTTTTTTTTTCTATTGCTCAAGTGCATAATTTTAAGCTCATCCTCTCTCTCTCTCTCACGTCGTGGGCTGAGGGCTGGTGCTTTTGGGCCGGTGTCATCCACTGCCTGATCGCAGCTGCGTTGGTGTATGCACTTCCCCTGTTTTCCCCATGATTATAGTTCCTAAACATAAGGCAAAATCAGGCAACAAAGGGACTCTGCTCGATACTAATCCAATTTCATTCTCTTGTGACAGAAAGGAAAGCATCGGCCCGACTTCCATGGGGCGAAAGCGCGGGCAAAAAGCACGGCTTCGTGGAGTTTCGGCTCTCCTATCCTTCTTCGTTCTTGGACGAGATGAGTGCGTCCTCTTTTGTGGTGAACCGATATGCCGATTGGAGTTTCGCTTCGCTCTCTTCTTCTGCTTGGCTGAATGATTTTCTTCTTTGTTTCCAATTGAGTTTTTCCTTCCATCATGGCTTGTACAACAATCTACAATACATCATGGCTTTCTTTTCTTCTTCCTTTGAATCAAACGACGGAATCGACACTGGGCATAAGAGCTCACACTCGAAATTAACATCTTTTCTTCACCAAGTTCAAGTTTATCTTCAAATCACTTTGGGGCAATTAAAGGGCCAAATCAAACATCCCTATGCAAGCTTTTATTGATCTCGTTTCTCCGATGAGTCAAGTTGACTTATTTGTATTAAAGTAATGCTACATTGAGATTCCCAACCATAAATTACTAATGGCATTCAAGTGAACAATTTTTAAACATTGTGTCGTTTAGGTAATAGAAAAAAAGTTATGATAGTTAAGTGAACATTGTACGTAATTGTGACACTTATAGTATCCTTGTTCCAAACACTTTCTATCTTGTCTATAATAGATAAAGGGAGAGAAAAGACAAAACTCAAGAACAATTCTTACAATGATCTCAAACGTCAAAGATTGCTACTTGCTAGCTCCCAAAACAGGCAATTGGAGATATTGCAATGACAATGACAACAGGAAAAAAAAAAAAAAACAAACAAACAAAAAACCCCAAAAAATCTGTACTGGAGGAAAAAGGCACACAGAGGACATGGCCCTCAAGGTCTTCAACGTCATGCGCATACTTTATTGCTCTATAAAAAATCTCATAAACAAGTACAAAAGATGGCTGCTTAACTATTCCACTTTTGCTTGCCACCTATACAACACTAATTAGGGTTATCGCTAACATTTGTCATAGGATTTGACAAATTAACCTAAGGACCTCATGACTTTCGGAGCAAATCTCAACAGCCTGTCCAAAGCTCCTATTTGAATTCCTCCTCCCAAACTTGACGCTCACAAAGTGGGCAGGTAATGCTCGTCCGCATGGGAGGTGCCCTTGCAAAACTTCCTAAACATGGAGATGCATTTCTTGTCCGAGACGACCTCGGTCGCTAGTTCGAGGTCCATTTCGAACCACTAAGACCCTTTTTGCGAAGGCCGCCAACTACAACTGCTTGCCTCACATGATGATTCCCTCATTACATGATTGACTATATATACCACCTAACTTTAGTGCATCGATCCCAACCCTAATTTAGCTCCCATCCATGAAAGACCTTGGGGGTGCAAGACTGTTACCATCAGACGACGACGATGTCTCCGGGATGCTGTTGTACCTGATCGCATGCTCAAAAGGAGTGGCCGGAAATGCTGAGATTATCTGCCAATCATTACTAGCCCCAAGCTGTGCATGATGGCTCGTTGGCAGGAACTCCCCAAAAGCTTTTTCTGCCAGGTGATAATGTGTGGGGCACTGATCCTCCACCTCACCTGAATTAAATACATCATATTTTAAATTGGGTATAAAAAACATTATGATATTTATATGCATTAAATAGACAAATGAGATGCTATGTGATACCTAGTGGCGGTTGAGCTGTTTCAGGAAAGGGAAGACTTTCAATCTCTTCCAATGTGTTCCAACGTGAGTAAGCTTCTCTGACCAAACTCTCAACAAGGGGCTGCAAGTACCATATTATAAAAATCATAAATTAAATAACATGGCTCTACAGAACTTGAGCTAGAGCATGAAACAATCAAATAAGATCAATGCATACCCTGATGATGTTACTTGTGAGGTCCCTTTGGGTGTAGATTTGCCCATTAACCACAGCCCTTTCAACTTGACAGATTGGATTCAAGGTGATGCTGGAGTTGAGCCCTTGGTATATGTAATGCGTGTTGCCCTTCTCACAGGTCATTGCATGCTTTATGGTTGCATCCCAGACCTTCTCAGACATACCAGTTCCCAATATCTGTTTTTTTTTTTAGAAAATAAAAAAGGAAGGGAAAATAATAATTAATCTCCAATTAGCGAAGCAAAATTTGAAAAAAAAAAGAAAAAAAATTAGTATTAGTACCGTTCTAAGCTTATTTGGGTCCACAACAGACAGCTTCAAGAAATCTTGGACAGTCTTAATCCCTGCTTTGTAAAGCTTCTTGTGAAATGCTCCCTCTTTCCCAATTTTCTCTAGACGCCACACTTCGTCCCCCAATTGCGGTGGATAATGCTTCTTGTACACTTAAATAACCCAAAAAAATAAAGGACAATAATTTTAGATAATTAAATGAAAAGCAAAATAACAAAAGAATAGGAAAAAGAAAATAGTGATGGACTCCTTACTAACTTAGTTAGTTAACTCAATTTGCATATTGTTATGAGTTGATTGATCAATTAGAACATCCGACTAATTTCATCAATTTGTCTATCTTACACTTTCCTTAACTAAACCAATCTTGTTTGCAAGCAGAACAGAATCAAATAAAACCCTCACCATATAATACAAAATTCGCCCTAATAACAAATGTCATCTTCTATTGTTCTTCCCTTTTCGTCTCCATTCTCATTAAATTACATATTTATTGACTTCACTTGATTCAAAATTTTCTTTTAATTAGTGGAGGACCCGGACGGTTGCAGCGAAACACGCGAATATGCAATCACAAGTTATCTTTTGACCAATTAATTAATGTAAAAGCTTGCTTCAACAACATTCTTCTTGTCTTCACTTAATGAAACAAGCTTAATTCAATGGTCTAATTTAATACTAAAAAAACCCTTAATTTAATGGTCAATCATGCGTCCCACTAGGCACTACAGCTGGCGAGACGACGAAGGCAAAATGATTGTTAAATCACAGAAAAGTACGAGATCAGAAAGATTTGTCCCCAAGTTTCATAGCTGAATTTTTAATTTTGGATTTTGGATTATATCAGACGACGAAAGGCTCAAGTCTTGAACAAGTGAAAGTGGATGCTCTTTAGGGGTGATGTCTTGACCCGTGCCCCGTAAAATCACTTCTAATTATTGACCCACCAAAATGATTAGATAATTCCCATGAAAAAGAAAACGGAAAATAAAACTTCGTAACAAGAAGGTAATTTATTGTTTTTTTTTTCTTTTTAAAGCAAAAATATATTTTAACATTCAGGAATTATATAAAGCTTGAGGCAATTTTGAATGTTAATATTTGTTTCTTAAGAATACTTTGTGTGTTTAATTTAAAATCTAATATCCAGCACCCTAATCAAAACCAACCCAAATTTTCAAGATTTAGGAAGCTGAGGGTCATACATTGTATGTGTGTATAGAATTAAATGAACTATCAAATTATTGTCTAATTTAGGACATTCTACATTAGGGTATGCGCATAATCTCATCTACTACATAAACAATTCCACTACTAATCATCTCAACTAATGAAAATATGCTTCATCATGCTCTCGCTAGGTCAAGCTTTTATGAGCTAATCTATATTGTTGATCCATTACAAGTTATAAGAAAAGGGAAAGAAACTAAAGAAGCCCCCTTCTGAAATAGGTCCCAAAACAGATTCAGAATGTTAGAATTGACCACATCTCCATGTTGAATGGGGGATACAAAAGCAAACCCTAATTTAATTTGCCCATTTAAGTGTTGAACTTGGGACATAGATCATGGACTGGTAGCTTCATCTCTTCTTATTTATGGTTATAGTTGGACAAGGACGTGGCAAAGAATTGACGGAGACCACATGATTTAAGACCTAGATTCTTTTAGTATTTGATCTGAGTTATATGATCAGACTATCTATCTTAATCTAGAACATGCGACAAATTTATGCTCAGTATGCCATCGCAGCGGGCACTTTTGACTGAAGACTGAGATTTGATCTCTTTTGTTCACTAAATTATGATTGAAGTGTTACGTAGTGTGTATTAAATATCAATCTTGACATGTACCAACCTTAATGATATCTGTAGTGTATATTTTTGGAACAGAACTGCATATGAACTCGAGAAAAACCTAATGAGAATCAGGTTTTGGCATGCATAGTTCAACAATGATCAATGAACTTCGAGACCCAAAATACTAATAAAGAAAGATCATGCAGGCGAAAAGCTTATTATAATATCTTATGCATGTGAATCAATGATATCTTCTCTTAACAAACTACAAGTTCATGTACAAAGAATCCATCATTTCATGCTGTAAGCTGCAAGTTTCTTTTTTATCTGAATACCCTATGAAATGGAAATGAATTTTGTTTTGTGTATTGAGAGGTTTGATTATGTAATCATATATCTATACATAACTAAGAAATGAATATTAGTGCAACTACTCGAAAAAATTCAAACAACTCACATTCTCCTCGGTGATCTTTGACGATGAATGCCTCGGTCATGGCCTCATGTATCCTAGTGCCTTGGTAGCTCCCGGGAGAAACCCTAGCACCAAGCCTAAACTTCCTGCTCCTAATCCAGCTTGAATTATCGGTCAGCTCGATATCCCCAATGGCAGCCACCCCATTGCTCCTCATGGTCACGCTCAGCTCTCCAGCGAGCAAAGGCCTCTTCCCATGCCTCTCCCTAACGATGTTCCGATCAAATTCCTCACTCGTCCAATTAGTGCAGTCTCCTGGAGGAAAATCACCGTCCAGGACCACAATCTCGACCTTAATTGGGCTAGGAAGAGTTGGGGGGACCGCTTGATCGCCTCTTGTGTCAACAAGCATGATCTGGAGTTGAGAACCATCCGCATCCATGATCTTGCTTCCGGTGAAAATAGGCAGAGTGAGACTTTTGCTGAATCTTAACTCGAGGATCGGGGGTTCCAGTGCTTGCATTCGGAGCGAGGGGACCCGCGTAAGCATGCGTGAGCACCGTGCAAGGCTGCTGTGCACCTCTTCATTCACCTGAGGAAGTAATAGAGAAACAATCAGACCAAAAAAATTTAAGGGTTTTGCCTGTGATCATAATATGTTATGGTCTAGGGTTTTCAGTTGATATGTTTTAAGTGGCAAAGTAATTCACTATGAGATCATAGACTCATAGTGCAAGGTAAGTGATTGTGATGCATGAGAAATTTCATTAGGGTTTCTCCAATCATACATGAAAATTATAGCATTCAACCCACTTCCGTTTGTCCTCTCTCTAATTTCTTTTTGAAATGAACAAAGATCAACAATGAAAAGAAAATATTTTTACCAAAAAAAAAAAACAATGAAAATAAAATATATATTATCTTGATGAAGGATGTAAATTAGAAAGAGAGAAGGCTACTTTCAAGAACATATTATTAAGTGATAATTGAAATAAGAACCTACCACTCTACGAAGCATCGGCTCCAAGCCCGAGCATAAGTTCTTCAAGGAGTTCACCATCAACACTTCTCCTATTACACTGGGTCAAGAAATACAGAAATTTCATACGATGAGAAATTGAAAGAAAGGTTTGTATGCATAATAAATAATACAAAAAAAATCAGATAAAGTAAAATTTCAGAAATGAGGGGAAAAAGCGAACAGAAAAGGAGGAAATCAGAACATACGAAGCCAAAGAAGGTCGAGTTCGCGTCCGTTTTTCAGACGGCTGATCAGAGTCCGAACCAGATTCCCTGAATAACCTTTTTGCAGCCATTGATGAAGTCCCAAAAGCTGTAAAATTGTGCGGCTCTGTGTGTGTGTGAGAGAGAGAGAGAGAGAGAGCCCGCGCGTCGGTTAGGGAAAAGGAGGAGAGGAAAGAACAATAGAGTTGGGAAGGGAGAGAGGGGGTATTTATGGAGAAGAGAGCGAGAGAGAGAGAGAGAATTGAAGAAGATGACGAGGTTTGATTAAAATGTTTGTAGAAAAAGTGAATAATAAAGTATTAGGTAAGCGTTTGAAATTTCGACGAACGGTGGAAGAAACAGCTGAGCAGCAGGGGCTTCGTGGTGACCTAAGCTTGCAAAATGAAACGACTTTGACGTTGACTCCCCCAAAAGTCGTCTCTCTCTCTCTCTCTCTCTCTCTCTCTCTTACTTTGTTGCAAAGACCATATATATTTTGTATGGAACCATGGCGCGATGAGGAATTCTCTAAAATTAGGATCCTCCAAAATTAGATGAATTATTTGTAAGAGCTGAACGGATTGGCTGTTTCTTATTTTGCATTTACACCTTAGTATATCTTCAGTCACTGTACCCCATCGCAAGGCAACCAATACTACTAGTCATGACAACGAATGAGGCCGTGCCTTCCTCCCGCTACACCGACGTCACCAGCCACTCCCTCGCTGCATGATGACACCGCCATCTCCATCTTTCATTCCCAAGCACCCACAGAGCCGCTATCTCCCCTCCGCATCTTGTCACCCAATACATCATGATTTGGTTTGGGCTCATATTGCCAAATTCAATGCCGACGAACCAAAGCTTGGCCTCAAGTGACACTTAGGTTACGTTTGATTCAACATTAGGGAGATGTAAAGCCATTTTGCCTAGAGCAAATATCGTCATTGTTGTCTCTATCGTCTCTATTGATGAAAGTTTCATGTCTCCATGTGTCCATCATCCATCGGGGAAAGCTGACGACCCAGGCGACTCCAATGACCCAGTGACCCCCGGCCATTGTTGTTGCCCGACCCTTGGCACTTCTCATCGGACCCCTTGGCTGGTGTCAAGCGTTGCTTGACCCTCGGCTAGCGTTGCTCGACCCTCGGCTGGCATCGCCCGACCCTTGGTCAACATCCTTGACCTCCTCCGTGTACTCCCAGCAAAGGGTTTCAAAGTTTTTCTCAGATATGGCCACGTAAAGTCTCAGCCGGTCCTCAACTTGCGTCGCCGAACCTCGACTATTGTTGCTTGACCCTTAGCTAAAGTCACCCTTAGCGGGCGTCTTTGTCCTCAGATTTGGTTTCCAAGGGTAAAAATGGAATATGATAAAAGTAGCAAGCGCAAGATGGAGGAAAAAAATAATCATTTAAACCCTTAGAATAAGATCAGACTATTTATTATTTGAAACAAGTTTCAAACAAGAATTATATCGGTGCAAGCCAAACCACAAAATTACATCTTCTCTCTAGTTAATTATTTCGATTAGTTCAATGATCCGAGTTAAACATGTTATAGCGTTTATTTGCCCAATTTGAATATAGAAAATAGCTGAACTTAACTTATCCTTTACTTTTTACCAAAAAAAAAAAAAAAAAAAAAAACTTATCCTTTACTTAAAATTAGGATTATTACCAAAAAAAAAAAAAAAAAAAAATTGATATACACATGCCACATTTTTCCAATATTAATTTTCATGTCATAAATTTCAAATTAGTATACTCATTCTAAATTTATCCAAAACTAATCCCAGTGTCAAAAAAAATTCAAAAACCAGCACACTATGACAAATCCACTAAAATCTTAAGGCAAAATTTGAGCAAAATTAGGGATTTAAGTAGATTTTCAAAACATGAAGGAGCTCCTAGGGTAAAATTAGCAAATTTCCTAATCTCAGTTCATTTTTCAAATTTGACTTCTCCAAAATGACGCCATATAGAAGATCCATTTATATTGAATTTCCATCTTAGATTTATGTCAAATGCCGATCATCCGAGTTTTTTGCCACGTATTTTTCTGCATCACCAATTTGATGGGTTAATGGATTGAAGCTAACAAAGGCTAGATTTATCATGGATATATCAGTTTAAAATTTGTTGCGACAAAATCTGAGGTAAATGTAATATGTGTATACCAGTTAAAATTTTTTATATTACTAACAATTATGATTATTCAGTTCTTTTTATTATCATGTAACGTGTGCATCCCCTAAATTATCTTGCAGCTCATGAAAACCAATTTTTTACATGTAGGTGCGTTGTCGCCTCGATTTGTATGAACAATTTAATAAATGAGGATTTCATCTACTCTCAATTCGGTTTCACTTAATGTAAATTCACATGCTTAGCCACGTTGATAAACTGATTATAACTTGTTCGCATTAGTTTCCATTTTCCGATTCTCGTTGCCTAATTGTGGCTTATCTTGTGTGGCAATGGAAATTAAGGTTAGTAACAATATCAAATTAAATCTATCGCGGTCAGACTATGGCTCAAGTAAAGAGACGAATATTAATCTTAAACGAAGAAAAATAAATATTAATTGTGATTGCTCAGTTATGTGATGTGCCAAAAGATTCATTTCCAAGAAATATCTCATTCCTTTTGCGGCTTTACTCGTGGCGAGCAAGGACTGCACAGAGGAAAATACAAGGCCATGACTTGTCAACAAGTATGACCAATTGGAAATTCATTATCCCTGGCCTTGAATTACTAAAATATGAAAAAAAATTAATAACAATAAAGGACAATGAAGAAGACTTGTATGTAGATAGCTGGATACGTTAAACACATCGCTATCCCGTCCACGATTTCTATTGACAAGAATTGACGAAATGAGTTTCGTGAAGAATTATGGTTATAGGACATAATGAGAAGATATGTCTTGTTATAATCTCATCCCACATGTTTCCACAAATTAGAGTCGATTACATAAATTGGGCAATTCTACATCTCAATCATTTTGCGAGCTTAGACAATTCAATTTGACTTTATTAATTGAGAGCTCGGGTCAAGTCCGACGGGCTCATGTCAAGCTATACCCTCCTTAAACGAATCATCCCCAACCAATTTATTTGGAGTATTTCTTTGGCCTTTTAAATGCTTGTTGGATTAAAAAAAAAAAAATCTTGTTGGATCATCCCTAAGTTTTAGGGCTGTTAAAATAGGTTATAAACCCAATTCTAACCATATTTATTTAAATAGGTCATAAATGAATTTTAAAGTTAAATATCTAAAACATATGGGTTTAAATGGTTATGTCATAAACTCACCTTCAACTCATCTAATAATTAGGTCAGGCTCAGCCTAGTTTGTTGTTCTTCTTTGCTAGTCTCTTTTTTAGGGTAATGGCGAAGCCGAGAAAACCAGGAACTGAAGGGTGGTTAATATGGTGGTGGACGTGTTCCATGGGGTCGCCCATTTTTCAAGTGAAACAATCTAAGGAGAAAAAATTGTTAAAATTGGATTTTAGATCGGGTTTGGGTCGCTAAATTTGTATTGAACATAAACTTGGTTAATTTAAGTTGAACCATTTTCAACCGACCCATTCCGTTCAACGGGTCTACCGAATTCTTTACCTAAGAACAAGAGACTCGCGCTACCAACTTTTCAAAGCACTTGACATTTTCGGAAACTCGGCCGGAGCTTCGTAGCAACCATGGTCTTGCCTTTGCTCCGTCCTTTCTTTTTGGGCGCGTTTAGGGATCCGAACGGAACCCGCGTCTGCGTGCGCGCAAATGCCACGCATTTGGACCGGGCCAAACACGGTCGAGGGTCACACGGTCTCGCTCAGTTTTACCAATATTATAATTCAAAGGTCCTGAAATTTTAGCGACTCCCATAAAGAAATGGAAGTCCTTCTACTGGCTGAATCTCCAGATTCCTCGCAATTTCCCGTCATTTTCCTCGAACCCCGCGTTTTTAATTTTCCGGGAAAATTCCCCGGCGGATCAGATGTTTTCTGGTCTCGGTGCGACGGATTCGTCGTCCGGGGATGTTGTTAACGTCTCTTCCGGGAAAGTGCGACCATGATATCTGCACTTTTACGCGTGGCACTTCTTACTCCCTTTTCTGCGGCATAGGTATTGGCCTATAATAATCTATGCCATGTATCATTTTCATCCGTCTAAAAGTTTAATTATATTGATTTTGTATTATATTGGTTCACGTCACGCGGGATCACTTAATTTTAGATGCGACCATGGTAAATAAAGGACCAAAACTTGATGCATCAGTCGATATGAGTGATTTTTTTAAAATGTAAATTTGAAAGGCAATCGGGTTATTTTGTGTAGTAATAGTCCACAGCGCTAAATTGCTGGAATTTCTTTCTACAGTTCAAAAGAAAGAAAAATAGGTTGACTTCAGAGGCTGTGAGTGAGGAAACTGCGACTTTTTTTTTTGGTCGGATGGAAACTGCAACCTGGCTTCTTAGAACTTGGGCAGAAATGACTTGCAGAAGAAGAAGAAGAAGGCCTTGAATTCTCTGTTTATACTCTGTGCGAGTCTGACCCGATCGGACCGAGCAACTGCGACCGTGGAAGCTGCCCCTTTTCTTCCCCCCGCTCAACATTGCCTTTTGCCCTAGAAAATTGATTTTGAGAAAGAAACTAGGAAGAATGGGAAAGAGACCTGTTGACTGTTAGGTTCGACCTTTGAAAAGTCTGATGGATTTTCATCTCCTTTTGTTGTAGTCATTTTCTTCGAGATGGGGTATCACGTCGACAGCAACATGGCATAAGGCGGATTTGGATTTTCTATGTATATCTTCATTTTATAGCTAACCGTCTATGAGTGTGTTTAGTTTGCTTTTCTCAAGAGATTTTGGGCTTCTCAAGTCATTTGAGAAAAAAGTTTAAGATATTTAGCAAATTCTCTTTGGACCACTTTAGAAAAATGCCAAAAATGCCAACATTGAGAAGTTGAGTTTTCGGCTTAATGAAAATTTATTATTTTTCTAATTAAGATAAGTAAACCTTTTTTTTTTCAAAAATTGTTTTCTCTTTCTTTCTTTGCCTGTGAACTAACATTTCCATTTTCTAGCCCCTTCCCTTGCTGCCTTATAAGTTTATTGTTCATCTTCTTTGACATTGCAGATTCACGTTGCCAGAGGCTCGCCATCGTTGGTAGCATTTTTGGTTTTCCCAGAAAACATTTTCCAAAAAATGTTTTTTGAAACAAACGCCTTTGGTTTTTTCAAAATTCTCACTAACATTTCCGTTTTCTAGTCTTGCTCTTATAAGTTTATTGTTCATCTTCTTTGACATTGCAGATTCACGTTGCCAGAGGTTCGCCATCGTTGCCGTTCGTGAGGCTCGTGGAAGCTGCAATTCTATTCGTCAAGATTTATATATCTGTCCACTTGTCAAGATTTGCAGGTCTGATGAGCAGACCCAAGCTCTACAAATTTGTCCCACCGCAAGCTCGCCGAGGTTGCGCGACCTCATAACCTTCACCTTGACTCGCGGCAGCCCTCATTCAAATCTATTCACCACGAGGCTCACAAGGGTCGAATGTCAAAGAACAATACTGTATCTGCAATAGCTTTGTCGCTTAGCCAATACGACTCATGCATAAAATACTTCCTATCCAGTCAGTAGGTGAAGAGAGAGAGCAGAGATAAAATTTAAGAACAATAATTACAAATATCTTAAATGTCAAAGATAGGTAATTGCACTTGCTAGCTTCCCAAACATAGGCAATTTGTGACATTTCAATGATAATGACAACGAAGACAAAACCCCCAACATTTGAAATGCAGGAAAAAAGGTACACAAAGGACATGGCCCTCAAGGTCTTCAATGCCATGTGCACATCTATCACTCTGTTAATAACCTCCCAGATAAGAAAAAAATAAATGGTTGTGTCAATTACTCCACTTTTGCTTGCCACCTACAGCACTCGATTAGGGTTGCAGCTAACACTCGTCAAATGAATTCTAAATTAGCCTAAGAAGAAGGAACAGTGGAAGCCCTAAAAAAATGTGAAACAATACAAAAGACATCATCAAAATGGTCAATGAAAGAAGTATAAGTCCATGTGTTTTTTCCTTTAGCTTTTCAGAACCCCATGATCATTGGAGCAAATATCGGCAGCCTGTCCTTGGACAGGAACTTCCTAGCAAAGAAGAAGCAAATACTCGTGCACTTACCATTGTACTCGCACTTCTTGCTTCCACCTCTCAACCTCTTCAAGAGCTTGATGGCCACCTCCCCCCCTCCCCAAATAAAAAGCCTGGTTGGGTGGATCTTGCCCTTTGACTAGTCTGTAAGAATAAGTGTGATGCACGTGACATTTTTAATTAATGATATAACAATTATTTGAATGTTATAAAAAAATTAATTGACTATGAAAAGATGCAATTTTTTTGAGAATGTGTAATTCTTTACCCCCAAAAAAAAAAATGTGACTATGAAAATAGAATGTGCTTTGATAGAAAATACATGTTGATAACTTGTATAAAGAGTACAGTCCTCTTTTCATCCAGGATAATGAAAAGTTGAATTTCATTCTCCATTTGATAAAAATACTTTAAAATAAATGTGGATTAAGAGAGAAAAATCAAATGCCTTCGTTTTTCTTATTTCTACAACAATCATTTTCTCAAAGTTATTTCAATGGATAAAGATATATTTTCATCCCTCTTATAGTAAATAAATCAAGATTATTAATATATTTAATTTAATATTTCTACATAAAAAATTACATTATTGCTTATAGTTGGTATCAAAATATGATCTAGGATCTCATATTTTTTTATTTATCAAATTAATATATGGTTTCGTTAATACTCTCCCATTAATGGTCGTTAAAGATATATACAACATACACATTGATTAATACAAGTACTTACTTAATAGAATCGCACGTAAATTATTTTTTGGATTTAGTACTCATTGTCTATATATAATTTCTTGTTCTCTAGCTCATTAATTGTTTTGCTATATGTATTCATAGATTTATATATGAATTGATATGTATACTTAAGGCATCATAATGTACAATTTGATTCTCATACATTTATGAAAATTTTATAACAAAAATGATTAAATATAATATTTAGAGATAATCAAATTATGAAATAATTATTGTGTATTACCATTTAAAATTCAATTATGAATGTTTTGTTAGTCACCAAAGTGGCCAAATCTTAAGTTATCTAGAATTTTAAAATTTTATAATGTTTTATTTAGTTACCTATGATTAATCAATGATATGACTGAAATTGATATATTACACATCCTTTTTGGTGTCATAATTATATTGAAGTTCATTTATTATAAGAACTTAGAGATTCATCCAAGAGTTAATCAAATTGTTTTAAGTCATGAACATATTAGTTGGTAATTAATATGTATTTTCAGATATGATTGTATATCCAAAGATAGTAAATAAACTTTAATGAGATGTACTTATAAATATCAAATAAAAGTTATTAACATCATTATAATTTAATGTATGTTTGTATATCATACGATCACCCAAAGGAGAACTATGATGTACATGGGAATTAGAGTAGTAGGAGTGTCATAACTTATATATGATGCTCACTTGATTGCTATAACCTTTTTTTCACTCACTCAAGTGCCACAAGTTTGAAAATCGATCACTTAAAAGCCATCAGCAATTTGCTTTGATGAAAAATCTAACATGGCATTAATTTATAATAAACCATCCAATGTAGCATGGTAGCAAGCTGAAGTCAACAATTGAAAAGGCTACAAAGAAACAATTGCTTCAATTGTATCCCTAATCCATGCTACCATTATACGAAGAAAACATGATAGTTAATTACCATCGAAGCCATATGGCCATCGTAGGAATTAATGGTTGTCACGGCCCTTTTTCCGCAATGTATGTTGGAGAAAAGACAAAGTTTAGAGGTATTGTCAAAGTTAAACCAACGGCCCTC
The DNA here is from genome assembly GCA_014182575.1 of Eucalyptus decipiens. NCBI lineage: Eukaryota > Viridiplantae > Streptophyta > Magnoliopsida > Myrtales > Myrtaceae > Eucalyptus > Eucalyptus decipiens. The sequence continues at coordinate 8,990,178 of CM024610.1, read as the reverse complement.
GATTAGACGTGAGCTCTCACAAGCCCATGTTTCGCTAAATGTTCGATCTCTTTACTCAAATATCTTTAAGGACTAAATATTTTCTAAGAGCGCCACTAGCCATTTAAGGTTGGCTAGAAAACAAATGAGACATAGGAGGTTTGTCTCGATTCCTATGCAATCAAAGATCCCAAATTCAAGGACTTGATTTTACTAATAAATCTATTAACAACCTTTTGGTACCTCTAACTTGAATTGTTGTTTACTTAAGTGACCTTGCACTATTTGTCACCAATTATCGTCTTAAAGGTATCAAAACCTCCAAGTGATCATGCAAATGTTCTTGACAAGGTTTATTACGTAATTGTAAACTAGGCTCAACCTATCTAGAGAGGAAACTAACAAGCTGAAATGGCGAATGTAGTAATGAAATAACCAAGTAATTGAAAAGCTTAAAATAGAAGTGTAGAAATGAAAATCCGATACTGTTAGGCAAAGCATATACATGGTCATGTTATAAGCCCCACGACATCATCCCAATGAGCTAAATTCAAATCAAGTTCAAGTTCCTACTTAAAAGGTTAATCTACTAGGACTAAGCTTATAAAATGTAACCCCTAAAAGAAAAACTAAACTAAGAGTTATGCTAACTAAATAAAACAAGGCTAAATCTATTACTAAAGCTGCGCAACTAGATCAAGACCTATTTCTAAGATATTTTTTAATTTTTGGGAATTTCGAACTTTTTTTCAAAAAAAAAAATTAATAACAAATTTTTATTCGGAAAATATGGACCCAAGCCGGGCTGCTAGGCTCGGTCCGCACGTATGTTCAAATGGAGCTCCGAAAATTTGGTCTGAAGATCAGCCTTGGGATCAGGCTATGAACACCAAAAAAAAATGGGTTGTTATATTAGGCTCCCTCCTTGATTAGAGACAAAACCAGCCCACTAACAAACAGGCCCGATCCAGATCTAAGCCCAGCCTGAACTAACCCAGACCAAAGAAACCCAAATCTCACGAGACTAAATAAGCCCAGCTTTCTTTTCTCTCCCTTTGTTTCTTCTCACATTTCTTCCCTTCACCGAGGACCACCCCAGAACAGAACGTTTCACCTCCAGCCATAGGCCCCGACCCCCACCGAACGAGCCGAAGATCCAGAGGAGAAAAGAAATAATGCAACAACATCTTGGTCACGAGGATCACCCGAAGCTTAGACCGGCATGCCCACAACACATCCTTGTCGCACGCCCTTGGATGGCGTAGCTATAGAAATAGGCTCTTTACTCGATCGGTGGCTACTTCAATATTAAAACTTTTCCAGTGATTCCGACACTTCATCTTCCAGGGCCTTTTGAATTAAATTTTGACTCTGTTGTGTCTTTTTTTTTCTTTTTAAGAAAGTCAAGTTCGATGTGGACAATCTTTGGTTAATGTGGCAAAAAAAGGGGGCCAAAACGACATTGTTCGGCCTTTTTGTTCCCCCAAAATTGCCCTGAAGATAAAACTCTAATCCTTGAGTCTTCTCTTGGAAGACCAAAGAAGAAGAAGATTGAGGAACCGTGGTTCAACCATCGAAGAAGAAGAGAGAGAAATGGAGGATTCGGCTGTTGGGATAGGATTTGGAGAAGACAACTAATTAACTCGCCAATTTACCTTCTCTTCTCCTTCATCTTCTTCGTCCACATCATCATATTCGTCCGAAGAAACAACTGGTTCGTTTAGGTATCTATGTCTCCCCCTCCTTCCCAGCTCTTGTTCGCCCAATTCTTGATTGGAACAAGCTTAATTTGGCAAAGTTCGTTCGGTCCCTACCCTCTATTGCAAATTGAACACCTAATTTTGCCTAAATTTCGTATTTGAAAAACAGGGTTCGAAGAAGAAAAAGAATTTAGCGTCAATTCGCAAATTCGGGGCAATTGGCACACATAAACTACGTTGTTTACATTTAGGGTAATTTATGCCGACTCACCTTGCCGATGAGCCATGTTGATTGAAAAAGCATTAAACTATTGTAACGTCAAATTTTTTGATGACCCAAATTGGTGAACGCACAATAGTAATCGGCTTTTCTTTTTTTATAATAAATTTGGCATTCAAGTGATCGCTTGAAAATGTTTTGATACTAAATTAAGTACCTTACGAAAGTTATGGCATATTTAATGTCTTTTTTCCCTAACTAAATATAAGGAGGATGCATCACATGTCAACTTCCATTTTTATTTTTACTTTGTACTACTATCGCCTTTCTCCCATGCCATAAAAGTTGATCTTAACTAGGACTGATCGGTTCTTGGTCCGATCTGGTTTCGAGGTGGAACCAAGAATCATTGGTTCCCAAATTCTAGTACTGGGAACCGGACCAATCAATCTTGGAACCGGAAACCAAACCGACATGGTCTAGTTCCCGAACCGACATGGTCTAGTCCGATGGAACTAGTAATTTGTTGTTTGAGGAAAAAAATAAATTGAAAAATGTGCTTGCTTCTTATTTTTTTGAATTGACCCTTGATAATTGATTAAGAGTGTGTTTGGGAAAGCTTTTGCGAAAAGCCTTTAAGGAAGTGCAAAGACCTTTGATCTAAAGGGTTTTGGTAAAATGCAAAATCGTTTGCAGAAACTATAGTTGAAAAGCGCCTTGAGAAGCAACTTTGGGAAAATGTTGTTTGATAAACACATATTTGGGGAAGTCCTTTAGCGTGACCAATTTAAGTTTTTATTTTTTTTTTTTTAAATTGAAAAAAAAATAATGATTTTTTTTTTTTATATTTTTGTACTAAGATGTATATATAAAAGAGATATATTAACAAATTCAATGACTTATATATATATATTTATATATAAGATATATATTAACAAATTCAATGACTATTTTTTATTATATTTTTGCATTGAGATGTATATATAAAAGAGATATATTAACAAATTCAATGACTTTTTCTTTATATATATTTTTGCACTAAGATGTATATATAAAACAGATATATTAACAAAAAGAAAGAGTAATTTCATTATAATAAACATAATTACATATGCATCAAAGAAATAAATAGGTTTTCATTGAAAATTACAAACATCCTCAAATATTTACTGAATTCATTGTTATTTGATCACGTAAACGCACCATGTCAGAAAATAAATTGTCATTTGAAGTACCGGCCCCCTTATTTGTATTATGAAGGTCAACTATATATCCATAATTTTGATCCAAATCTGCTCTTGCAAAGTGTCTATCATTGATGGCGTTTCGTCGTATATAATTATACAAAGTCATTGCTGCTATAACAATTTTTACTTGCTTTTCAAAGGGGAAACTTGGCATATGCTTTAGGATCTTCCACTTCTTCTTCAACACACCAAAAGCTCGCTCAAGTTCCGATTGCAGCAATGAATGAGCACGATTGAATACCTCTCGATAGCCTGTAGGGGCGGGACCTTATTGAAATTCTGGCAAATGATATCTAACTTCTTTGTATAGTCCCAAATAACCCGTCGAATTTAGATATCCAGTATCTACTAAATAATATTTACCTGCATAAATATAATATAAATTTGATCAACATATACAATATTTATACATATTAATGTACAAAAACCATTAATTAACAAACCTGGAGGAGGATGAGGAAATTGCATATCATGTCTCCCTAAAGCTTCATAGAAAATACTAGTATTATGGGCTTGGCCCTCCCAACTAGCCCAAACATAAGTGAATTCCATATTAAAATTAAATACCGCTAAGACATTTTGAGTCGATGTACCTTTTCGACCAATAAAACAAATCTAATCTTTTACAGGTATCACTGCTAGGATATGAGTGTCATCAATAGCTCAAATACAATCCTAAAACAAAAACGTAAATATTATTATATAATCAAAATTTGCATTTAGTTTCTTTCTATTGAATAATCAAAACGTACCTTAAAGTATGGATAAAATCTTCGATTATTTTTTATCTTCTCCAGAACATCCCTAAATTGCCAATTAGCTGGTTGGATCAAATATTTTTCCATTTCACATACTTTTTCTAATACTAAGTTAAAGTACCTGTTTATAATTTCTCCAGAGCATTGAAAACGCTCTTGTGTTAACCTGTTACCTATGCCATGTCCTAAAATATGAAGAAATATTCCAAGCATTTCTCTAACATCAATATTCCTAGTTCCTTCAAGACATAGCGTGTTACTAAATCATGCATTAAATTATTAAATACAACCTTATACATTCTAAACATTTGATAACACCTTATCGGATTAGCATCTTCGACCATCAACTCTTCTAACCATGCATATCCTGTATACCATGATGTTCTACAAGGTTTTTTGTGACTGTATATTACTTGATAAGCGATTGCAGCTTGAGTAATTTCCACAAGTTGATTGAATTCCTCGTCCTTGTTTTCATGGATTTCTCTTTAAGGAGAATCGTCTATATCTGTTTAAAGTAACAAAACAATAAGAAAAGTGATGCATAATCATCCATCAATGGAACAATTATTTTTCATAATATATATTCAAATTCCACCAAATCAAAATAACATAAACTGAAAACACATGTCTCACATTAAAACATAATCAAAAGAAGAGTTCACAAGTAGTGCAGATTAGCAACTGAAAATAAATCTCACATTACAACATAGATTAATATGAAAGAGCTTAAAGAAGTAACTAGCATCCTAGTGGTGACTATTATACTCTTCCAACTTATACTTCAGCCACTCAATTTTTTCTTCATCTTCATCCAAGTTCATAAAAATCTGCCTATTGTCTTTCTTTTTAGCAAAATGAGATAGTGCAAAAAAAAAAAAAAAAAAAAAAAAAAACAGCTTTCTGTCTTGCTTAATTTCATGTATGGCTTTCAATGTTTGCACAATTCATTTGTAAGGATCAAACTCCCTTGCAACCGATGTTGCATTGCTCCTACTTTCAACAGCTGAACAAAGTCTGTCGATTTGTGATGCTAACTTAGCAGATCCACTCGATTTTTTTCCACTCTTTCCTTGAGCTTGTTTCGTCGAACTTTTTACCGTTCTTTTATGGCTCTTACTTTGACTTGGTTGGGCATTTGCTTCACCTACATCACCCTCTAAATTATCATTAGTAGATCATGCACAATCACCAATATCAGCTTGTGTGGTCTCAACATTCTCATTATTGCATAAATCTTGTGCAAGATTCCATGTAACACTTCCAGTGGCAACTGTACCCTGGAACATTTAATCCAATAAAGCTTAAATATCCGGATGTATGCCTTTCGTTCGAAAGACTCTAAGCTTAGGATTGGCCTGTTATAATAAAATATTTTTATGAGTTATATTATAAAAAACGAACTTACAAAACAAAAAATAACAAAAGATTAGATAAACACTTGAATTTTTCTCTTCTACCATTCGTCACTCGCATCAATAGTTTTCTTCCTTGAATCACATCCTAGTCCTGTTTTCTTTTTAACCAATTGCTTCCATTTTTTCCATTCTTCCTTTAAATTATCCCACTTACTTTTCATTTTATTTTCATCATACTTTTTTCCCCTCAGCTCCTCAAACTTGTTAATTATATCCGTCCATTCATCCATTTTGTTACTCGCAGGATGATTGCCTTTTTCAATTTGTTCAATGCATAATCGACAAAAAGTTTCTATATCTTCAGGGCTCCAATACGCTTTTTCATTTGATGAACTTGCCATCTTTCAGTAAAATGAATACAAACATATTTGAAAAATGAAAAAAGATGATGTTAACTATAAGAAATAGAAGTGAAAGAACCTAGATTTGAAGTGGGACAATCGACACCTTTTGAGCGAAGAGAGAGGCGAGCACTTCGGTTGTGAGCAAAAAGAGAGTTGAGCACTTGGATTCTGAGCCAAAAGAGAAGTGAAGAAGAAAGAATATAAACAAGTCACAAGAGTCAACATCAGCAAAGCTCACAAATTAATCAATGTATTGTTTCAAGTGAAATTTCTAAGCTGAAAAACGATTTAATTTAGAATAATAAACATCGAGACAAGTGGAAAATTCAGCAATGTGGGAATGAGAACCGCCTGAATTTTATGTAGAAGTAGGTCACTTAAATACAATAAATTACAAAATACTATTTATTCTCATATAACTTGAACAATTAAAACTTGAAAACTATTTAACAACTACTCATAACGAAATTCTAATATTTGACCAAAAGCTTAATCGACCAACACGAGAGCCAAAAGACCAGACCTTGAGCACTTCAACAAATAGGACAACGGGGGCGTTTTCTATTGGATACAGCCATGCTCATGACATGAACAATAAAACCTGGATGAGGATGCAATCCAATTTGAGGAATGAGAAAAGCCAAGCATACACAAATCGCCCAATCTACTTCTAGTACCTTGCACTCTTCCATCTCAATTAAAAACTTTGTATTGCTTGAGCAATAATATCCTCAATCAAGCACAACATCGAAAGTACCATTCATGAAATCACGATGCGCTTAAGAATCACAACCAGAAAAGGCACAACTTCCATCATTAGCTACCATATCCAAGCATCATTGCTGTCCAACACCCATCCAAGATTTCACAAAATATGGTCACAACGTGGTCAGGCCAAATAATGGCATTTTAAGGAACTCAATAGACAAAATGGTATAGATTGATACAGGACAAAGAAGAGGGCCAGCAAAAACTCACAGCTCCATTTGGCAAGTGAAGATGAAACAATCATTTCTGTTTCCAAAGCACTAAAAACTATCCATGATGTATGCTAACAAAACATTATGCTTGCAATCCAATCTCTTCGACAGCTTTCACAAGTTTCAACTCCCTAATCCGATAGATCCCCACCATCAAATTCCCCAAACAGAAATAGTGCTCGGCAGTACACAGCTTATTTACGGAACGACGGAAATCATAATCAAACACGGAAAAAGGTCGCGATGCAAGAAGAGCAACAAAACCTGCAAAACACAACCTACAGAACAAGTTCTCTCTCTACTCACGCAATCCTGACACGAAGGGACAATCAAGCCACGGAGAGATTGAAAATACCTTGGAGAGAGGCGAAGTCGAGAGGCTGCGATCCTTCCTGACCGGAGCTATGCTCAAATCCCTCGAGTCCGATTGAACATCCGCTTCGCTCTTCTCATTATCTAACGGCAGCACAAACGGAACACGTGAGAAAACGCAAATCACAACTTGACAATGGCGAATGAAGTCAAAAGCTTTGCTCAAAACCGATCGGGACTTACAGGAGGAGGCGGCGGGCGGCAAGACAGCTTAAACCCAGCAAGTGTATGTGCTTAAGGAGATCGAGTCTCGGCTTTGCTTGGATCAAAACAGCGCGGATTAACAAGGATTCAAGAAAACGACCGTCTAATCGCGGAGTTCCCTACCCAACTCGGAGACGGCAGCAAGCGGGCCAGCTTGTGACAAATTGGGCTATGGTATGCCGCCTTTTGGTGTCTTTGAGCCGGGATCCTTGGGCAAGGGAGGTTCTAAACAAGTAAAGAAACTCACCAGCGGTGCGGAGATTTGGGGAGCGAAAGATCGTGTGCTCGAGGGCGTCGACCAAAGGTCGTTGGAGAGGGTCCGGGCGAGGCCAATCCACTAGAGAACTCCTTCTCGCTCTCTAGTCTCACTCTCTCCGCCACGCTCTCTCTCGCACTCGGACCTCTCTCTATTCCATCCAGTCCTCGAGAAGTGAGAGATAATGAACGCGAGAGAAGCGACACCAGAGAGGCGAGCGGCGACAATAATCTAGGGTTTTCAAAAGGGTCAAAATTGGAATTTAATAAATTTGGTGAGGGCAACAAAGGCAAAATAAATTTTTCCTTTAATGAGCCCCCAGCACGCAGAGAATGCCGAAAAGCCCAAGGCACCCCCAAGGTAGCCTTGGGCTTTTAGCCTTGGAAATGTTGGCTTTGCCATTAAGATACTTGCAAAGTTTTTTCCCAAACGCTTTATTTTGGCCCAATGGGCTTTTGATGGCCAAAGCCCCTTCCAAAGCTGATTCCAAACACAGCCTAAGTGCTCTGCTCCATCTCGAAAACATCGTGAGTTGCCTAACGAAACAAACCGAATGTTGAGCGAATTATAGCATACATAGACGAAACAAAATAACTTCTAGGCAAACCTAATCTAAATTAAAACAAAAGATGCAATTTTGGTTAAATCCTAATAATTTAAAAGCAAAAGGAAAAAGGCGAACGAGCTCAATTTCTAGATAATCATCATCAGCCAATTCGACCAAAATGCAAGACATTCCTCCATATGAGCTAACGATTGGACCGAATTCTAAGTTCAATGATGTGATCAAAGGAGCAAAACTATGTGAATGTTCAGTTGCTCTATACAAGCGCTTGTTTACAGGTGATCGATCAACAACTAACTAAATAGGTATCGGGAGGAGTGGGGAGAAGGAGAAGAGCACAGAAGAGAATGAGCAAACCGTGGAACCGAGATTACAAATTGATCGAGACAACAATTTCTCGATCCCGCGATGCTTTCCTAACTGATGCATTGAACATATGCATGTATAATTGGTCTACAGAAATAGCTATTCATGTGGAAAAAACATGGGTGTGTCAGAGTGGTGTCCCGTGGATTTTCTAGCTTGAGGGCTCTTCTTGCAAAAACCACGAGAAGCAAAGCCCTAAATCAAGCCTCCTCTCAAAGACGCGTGGATATTATAGTTGAGCCAATGGTGACATTAAATTTGGTGCACAGTTAGTGCTTGTGATCATTCAATGCTATATTGGAACATACGTTGTATACAAAGCCCATTGTATGGTAGTCACCATTCTTCCACTACAAACCGAAGATTCCCGCAAAAGCATATTACACAGAAAATGAGGCATATGGTATGAAGAAGCATTAAGCAACATGCAGTTCTCTTTATCTAAAAACTATGAATTGCATTTGATGAATCCCAAAGTTCAAAGTGGATAATCACAAAAAAAAGAAGCAAAAGAAGGGAAGCCATTCTCAAGTAGGGGAACCCTCTTCAATTTATGTATTTTCCAAAGATATCCACTGGAGAAAATTGCAACTCATGATCCCATCACATATTTCCTCAATTCTGGATGATTCCATAGAGTAGGATGGGTAAACTTTGGGAAGGAGCAATGCTCGTGTTGGCTAATTAAACCTAATCAAATTAAACAGAAAGAATGAAAACAATCTAAAGAAATTAGAGACTATTATGGCCAATCAAACTTAATCAAATAAAACCAAAAGTAATTTAGTATACAAATCTTAGCACAAAATGGGATTCAAATTCTTAATGGAAAATCTTACCACATATTTTTCCTCCACTTATAAACTCTATTTACCAGTAAGCTTCAAGTCAACATCATCCATATCTAACAAAAACAAACTATTAAATAAAGCATTCACTTTTTACATATACGAAAGAATTATAAGATAAAAAGATATATCTACAACTTACCCTACTCAAACTTTTCTGCAATTTCTATGCACTTTTCAACATTAACAGTCATAGTAGTTAATCTCAATCAATCTTGAGTACAAATCAAAACTTCCACCACTTTAGAAGTCAAAGAACTTCGAAAGCTATTAGATGCACGACTGGATGTACTAAAAGTCAATTATAAAGCAACGATTGTTATGGGAATTACCAAAATATCTCAAGCCATTAAAGAGAGGACTTTAAACTTTTGGCTAGCAGTTTTCCACCACGTCAAAAGGTCGAGATCACGACCTTCTTCCCAATCGGCTTTAAGATACTTGTCAAGTTTAGATAAGTTGCCTGCACACGCTTTTTTCTCCTCATGTAGAATTGATTCAAATGCCATATCCAAAGTAAAATCTTCAATCAAAGTGAGGTCGTTCTGGTCACCCTCCTCCTCATGATAATCAAGATCCTAACTACTACCAATATCACTCAAAAATTGACCACTCAAATTTCTTTCACGAGAACCAAAATAAGATTTTTCATATAAATGAAACAAACGTTCAAGTACAATCCACACATTATCAGACATTTCATCAACTTTTGCACTATCATCGTAGATTAGTTTATAATAATACTACACATAATTCATCTTTTTCTTTGGATCTAACATCACCGAAATTAACACCATCATGTTTAATTTTTCAAAACTCCCATAATATTTTTCAGACTTATCATTTATCTTTGCACCCATAGCTTTCACCTTAGGATCCAATACCTTCTTCATTTACTAGGAAGAAAAATAGGTTGACTTCAAAGTTGTGAGTGAGGAAACTGCAACTTCACTGCTTAGTATTTGGGCAGAAATAACTCGAACAACAAGGAGAAGACCTTGAATTCTCCGTTTACTCTCTCTATGAGCCAGACTCGATCAGCTACTATGATTTTCTAATTAAAGGTCATATCTTCTTCAAACTTGATGCAGAGAGGGGGGACGGGGGGTGGTGGAGCCGGCGCAAGCCGAGAGACACCGGTCGGGGCTTGTGATGACAATGGATGGATGGTGGGCATAGAGCTGTCGTCTGGACGATCAAAGAAGGCAAAATGAGGACGTGTCATATGTTGGAACCAAAAGGACTTGGAGGGAGAGAGTACACACACAAAGAGAGATTATATTGCACAATATGCCTTGCAAAGGCTTAAGAGAGTACACACATTAACTTTGCTAAGCTTAAAACTCTCTCTAAAATCTCACTCTCACATTTTCACACACACTCTCACACACTAAAAAAAAACTAACATAACCCTATATCTAAAAGCACTTCACCGCCTGGACTTCAAACCTGCAAGAGTTAAATTTGAACTTTTCTTCTTGGCAGTCAAAAATTGTGGACTGCGTTTCCTTCACGTCCAAGTTGCAAGCCACAAGTTCACCTTCCTTCGTACTTCTTGAGATCTCCAGCAGCAAGTATAATAGTATTTTATTGTGTGCCCAAGATACTTGTACTTTCTTCATGATTTTTCTTCTCCGGCGGCTTAGAGTAATGTGGTGCTGTAGCACACGTTTCTTTGACGGTTTACAAACCGACTAACTCTTGCTTTCACACACATAGCCAAAAAACAATTAAAAGACAAATAAGCTAATCAAAACACAAAATCAATTTTACTATTTTCTAACAGCCTCCCTTAAAATTGATTTTGTAAAACTACGACACCAAGCATTGTCTTCAATTTCTCGAACAAATCCGCCTTCAATGGTTTTGTCAAAATATCCGCAACTGGTCTTCGGATTTACGAAATCAAATTCAATCTCACCTTCTTTAATCAGCTCACTAATATAATGATACTTGATGTCGATATGTTTGCTCCTGCCATGAAATACGGGATTCTTGGCCAATGCAATCGATGACTTGTTATCACACATCAATTTAGTAGGACCTTTTTGTTCATGCATAAGCTCAAAAAGCATCCTTCGAAGCCACATTGCTTGACATGCTGCTGAAGATACTGCAATGTATTCTTCTTCACCGTTGAGAGTGCAATAACTTGTTGTTTCTTTGATGACCAAGAAATTATTCCCGATCCAAGAAAGAACGCATATCCGGGAAGTGCTCTTCCGTGTTTGTATCACCTGCCCAATCACTGTTTGTCCGTATACCCCACTAAACTAAAGTTGTCAGTGTAAGAATATAAAATTCCATGATCACGAGTTCCACTGACATACCTTAAAATTCTTTTTGCTGCTTGCAAATGTGATTGGTATGGTTTCTCCATAAACCGACTAATAATTCCCACACCATAAGTTATATTTGGCCTAGTGGTAGCCAAATATCTTAAACTGCCAACAATACTTTTAAAATAAGTGGGATTTACCAATTCACCGGTTCCTTCTTTCTTCAACTCCAACCGTTCTGCTACAGGAGTTCGAATTGATTTGAGCGTTTCCATATTGAATCGCTTCAAAATATCATTAGCATACTTTTGCTGTGAAACAAATATGCCTTCATTTGTCTGCTTCACTTCAAGGCCCATAAAATAGGACATTAATCCCAAATCTGTCATCTCAAATTGACTTGTCATGGCCTCCCCGATTCAAAGCAAACATCTTCTCACGGCTTCCTCAGTAAATATCAAATCATCAACATAAAGGCAAACAATTATATTATTGCCGTTAGTATTTGACTTGATATACAAGTGTATGCTCATAAGGGCACTTTTGAAAACCATGCTCCAACAGGTACGTATCAATCCTCGTGTACCAAGCTCGAGGTGCCTGTTTTAACCCATACAACGCTTTCTTCAGTTTATAAACTTGATTTTCACGCCCTTTCTTCACATAACCTTGTGGTTGCTCCACATATACTTCCTCATCGAGAAAACCATTAAGGAATGCCGATTTCACATCCATTTGATGGATTTTCCAACGGTTACGAGCCGCAAGTGCCAAGATCATCCGAATGGTATCCATTCGAGCCACTGGTGCAAATACTTCAAAATAATCAATACCTGGCTTTTGCTTGTAGCCTTTCACCACCAGTCTGGCTTTGTAACGGTCCACCTGACCATTGGGTTTGTACTTCGTTTTGTACACCCACTTGACACCTATAGGCTTCTTACCAGGTGGTAAAGAAGTTAGCACCCAAGTGTCATTCTTTTCAATGGAGTGGATTTTTTCATCCATTGCTTGGTTCCACTTCTCATCTGCTGTTGCATCATCATAGGATATGGGGTCACATTCGGTAAATAAACAAAAGTTTACCATTGTTTCATCGGTGATTTCATCACTTTGTCATTATGATCAACTCTTGTGACCACATAATCCTTGAATTTTATTGGCGTCTTCTGCGGTCGTTGTGAACGACGAATCAATGGTTCTGCATCGTTCTTTGGTGAGGAGGATGAACTACCGAGGTGAAAGTGATGGATCTTCAATTGAAGATTCTTCGGTCTCCCTCACCAATGGTTCATCTTCCATAGGAATGTCTTTCGGTCAGCCTCTTGATTCCAGTCCCAGGCTTCATCTTCAAAAATTGGACATCCCTTGCTAATAATTACCTTCTCCGTGATAGGATTATATAGCTTATAACCCTTAGTCACATTACTATATCCAATGAAAATGCACTTCTCGCTTTTATCATCCAACTTTTTCTTCGTTCGTCCGGTATATGGGGATATGCTACGCACCCAAATACCCGTAGGAACGAAACATCGGCTTGTTGCCGCTCCAAGCCTCTTCTCGGAGTTCTTCCAAGAACACTCCTTGTTGGACACCTGTGCAACACAAATACAGCACAAGCAACGGCTTCTGCCCAAAACTTCTTCGGTAATGTTTTAGCCTTTAGCATACTTCTTGCCATTTCAAAAATTGTTCTATTCTTTCTTTCTGCTATACCGTTTTGCTGAGGAGTATAGCTAGCAGCCAACTGACGTTTCACTCCATGAATTTTACAATAATTGTCAAATTCATTGGAAGTAAACTCTCCACCTCTATCCGATCTCAATGTCTTTAAATTGAAGCCACTCTGTTTCTCAACATAGACTTTGAATTCTTTAAATTTGCCAAAAGCTTCGGATTTTTCTCTCAAAAATAAGCCCATGTTTTTCTAGTAAAATCATCGACAAAAATTAGCGTGTACCTTTTTTGTCCAAATGATTCCACCTCAACGGGGCCACAAATATCTCGTATGTACCAACTCCAGAGGTTGCTTGGCTCTTCTAGCTCTCCCAATTGGAAAAGATTTCTGATGTTGCTTTCCAACAAGACATCCTTCACATGAGCGGTCTAGAGCGTCGATCAAGGGCATGCCAGTCACCATCTTTTTCTGGACTAGTAATTTAAGTCCACGAAAATTTAGATGACCGAACCGAAGATGCCATAGCCACTTGCTATCTTTTGTCTTTGCTTGGAAACTCAATAGAGTCTTCGTCTGAAGGGATAGAGGAAACATCCGGTTCTTCGTCATTTGTGTCGTCGTAATCAACTTATTGTTTGCGCCTCTAATGGTGCACACACCATTTTCAATGTTAACTTTGTGGCCTTTTTCGGATAGTTGCCCAACACTCAGCAAATTCCAAAAGAGTCCTAGCACAAAGTAAACGTCTGCAATAGTAACATTAGTACCATCTTTTGAGTTGATATCAATGTTACCTTTGCCCATCACGAGAATTTTGGATTTATTCCCGAAGTTGACTTCACCACGAACCGTCTCATCTAACTTCGAAAATAGCTCCTTTTGACCACACATGTGATTGCTGCACCCGGTATCAAGGTACCAAATTTTTGTGTTCATGGTACTTGAGTCATCCATTTGGCATGCTAACACCACGCCTTCATTTGCATCAACAGCGTGCACATATTCTGGCTGCTCTTGCCCCATGTTTGCTCGACATTCGGATTTGTAATGTCCGAATTTGTTATAGTTAAAACACTTGACTTTTGATTTGTCACGTGCTTTATATCTTTTAGTGGAATTCAGATTTCCACTTCTACCTTGGGCACCTCCACGACCTCCACGACCTCGGCCACCATGATGACCTCCTCGATTTGATTGAGTGACCCGACTGCAGTGCTTGCTCGAATTCGAACTGATAGACTTCTGGTTCATTCTTTGCTCATGCGAACATAATGAACCCATCAACCTCTCCAACGTCATGGTTGATATATCTTGGCTTTCTTCGATCGCCGCAACCACGTAGTCAAACCTTTCAGTCAAAGACCTCAAGATTTTTTCTACGACTCGTACATCTTGGAGCTCTTCACCATTAATCCTTAGTTGGTTAACGATGGTTTGTACACGATCAAAGTAAGCTGAGATAGATTCAGAGTCACTCATGCGTAAAGACTCAAAATCTCCTCGAAGTGTTTGGAGCCGCACCCGCCTGACACGATCATCGCCTTTGTAGGATTTTTGCAATATATCCCACGCTTCTTTCGTTGTCTCAGCACTCGATATTTTTTCAAATATCGTCTCATCCACGGCTTGAAAGATCGCATATAATGCTTTCTGATCTTTCTTTCGAGATTCCACCAACGCTGCTTTCTCCTCCTTCCTCAAAGCATTGAATTCTTCAACATCAGCTACTTCGGTGTAGCCGTTCTCCACCAAGTTCCACAAATCTTGGGACCTGAATAGAACCTTCATCTGGACGGACCAATTGTTGTAATTTTTTCCGTTCAACTTTGGAAGTTGCAACTGAACAAAACTAGTGGATGCCATTGCTAGCTCTGATACCAATTGTTGGAACCAAAAGGACTTGGAGGGAGAGAGTACACACACAAAGAGAGATTATATTGCACAATATGCCTTGCAAAGGCTTAAGAGAGTACACACATTAACTTTGCTAAGCTTAAAACTCTCTCTAAAATCTCGCTCTCACACTTTCACACACACTCTCACACACTAAAAAAAAACTAACATAACCCTATATCTAAAAGCACTTCACCGCCTGGACTTCAAACCTGCAAGAGTTAAATTTGAACTTTTCTTCTTGGCAGTCAAAAATTGTGGGCTGCGTTTCCTTCACGTCCAAGTTGCAAGCCACAAGTTCACCTTCCTTCGTACTTCTTGAGATCTCCAGCAGCAAGTATACTAATATTTTATTGTGTGCCCAAGATACTTGTACTTTCTTCATGATTTTTCTTCTCTGGCGGCTTAGAGTGTCGTGGTGCTATAGCACACTTTTCTTTGACGGTTTACAAACCGACTAACTCTTGCTTTCACACACATAGCCGAAAAACAATTAAAGACAAATAAGCTAATCAAAACACAAAATCAATTTTACTATTTTCTAACATCATAATCTACAGGGAGTAAACTCAAGATGTAAATTTTCCTCCTAAATTTTGAGGATTCCAGTTCTTTTAGGAATGATATATGGTGAAGCAAATCGATCGACATTGAGATTTTCCAAACGCAACGGCGATGTCGATTTACTACATCATGCGCACACAATAACTTTATGGAAGTGCAACCGTTTTGTCGCTTAACCAATATAACTCATGCAGGAGAGTGCAGCGACATAACTAAAGAACAATTATTTTCAAGTATCTCAAACGTCAAAGATAGCTACTTGCTACCTCCCAAAACACAGGCAATTTGAGACATTCCAATGATATTGACAACAGACCCCAAAAAAAAAAAAAAAAAAAGGTGCACCAAAGGACATGGCCCTCAAGGTATTCAATGTGAATTCCCCCACTTTTGCTTGCCACCCACAGCACCCGATCAGGCTTATTGCTAACATTAGCCAAATAATTTCTAAATTCACCTAAGAAACAGGAGCAATGGAAACCCTAAAAAAAATGTGAAACAAGACAAAAGTCCTTAGTTTTTCAGAACTCCATGACCTTTGGAGCAAATCTCAGCAGCCTGTCTAAGGCATTGGGCAGGAACTTCCTAGCAAACAAGAAGCACACGCTCGTGCTTTTCCCGTTGTACTCGCACTTCCTGCTCCCCCCTCTCAGCCTCTTCAGGAGCTCCACGGTCACCTGCCACCTGCCGAACCGGGCCGGGTGTGGCCCGCCCTTGGACCAGTCGACCCACGTCAAGCTCCGGTTCGAGTTCCTCCTCCAGAACCTGATGCTCACGAGTGTGGGCAGGTAGTGCTCGTCCGAGTAGCAAGAGCTCTTGCAAAGTCTCCTGAACACGGAGATGTATTTCATGTCCGAGACCACCTCAACCGCCAGGCCCCGGTCCATCTCGAACCACTGCGACCCTTTCCGCCACTGCCCAATCTGGATCACCGGCCGCATCCGCGAGTTGTACCGGCCCCGGCCAACAGGCCCAGGCTTGTCGTAGGCCTCGACGAATGACCTGGTCGAGCCGACGAGGTAGGAGTAGACGGTGGTGAAGTTGAAGAGGGGGATGCACGACTCTGAGAGGAGGACAAACCGTTGGTTCGAGATGTCGAGTAGTGCATTGGCGAGGAGGCGCCTCTCGGCCTCTACCATGTTGAAGTTGCCCCACTGGACCTCCTGTATGAACCAAAAAAATTTGAGTGTTAAATATTTGAACGACTTGACTCTGCAATAATATCCCTAATCTTAAGTTATATTATCATTATACGAAGCAAACCTGACCTCCAATGTTTAAGGAATTTAAATGTTTTTCCTTTCTCAAATGCCCTCGAACTCTCATTTACAAATTTTGATTCCATAAAAAAAATATGTCGATTAATAATTGTAGTCTTCTCGGAAAATTTGATTCCAAAATTTGAGTTTTCTTCTATCCTACAACTTTCCATCATAACTTACTTTCCAATACCATATAGAACTCTCATTTAACATTCATTTAAATTCATTTTCTATAATAAATCCCTCATCCTCTTTTCCTCACGCCCGTGTGCTTTGTTGCTAGTACTTACAAATAGAAGTATAAGGGAAAATAATTTGGAAAACAGAAAAGAAGAAAAGTAAAAACAAAGAAGAAAATGGGCTTTATAGAATGAAAAGTGAGAAGGCCGACATCATAGAGAGATATGGGTAAGTGAGAATGGCCATGGGCTTGTATATACCCAGCAAAGTCAGAGGAAATTTACCCCTTAAGTCCAGGCCTAGCTAAGTTGCATCTGATCAAGCCCAACAACAGAAGCACGCATAAAAAATTTCTGCAATATCAATTGGAGATTTTTAGCTTTTTTTTCTCTTTTTTATTTTTATTTTTTATTTTCTCCTGCTAGTTTTAATTGAAAATCTTTCGGGTTACTAAAGAGGCAGAGATATTTTTCTTTTTTCTTTCACGAAGTTTTTCGGGTACTATATGCATTTTATGATAACTAAGTTTGGAATCGGGAGGTTCAATCCGTAGCTCTTGAAGTTTCGGCGGCCAAATTCGGCTTTTACACTTTTGCACTTTTCACTCAGGAGACAGCGAGAAGAAAGGAATGCCGAAAAGGAAGCGAGGCATTGGAACTTCTCTCTTTTTGAGTTTCATGCAAAAGGAGTGGAATCCAAGCAAGTCTCGAATGTGGCAAATTCCATGCGATCTCCCCACAAACTCCATATCACAAGCTCGATTTCCTCCATCCTACCGGAGCGCTATCGGATCCCGGTAGGCCGCCTCCCGGGCGAATCCCGCCACTTAACCGGTTCACGAGCTAGCCGATCATGCATAGTAATGGCAATGTTCTTGACTTAAATAACAACTTACTAAGATGTTTTCTTCATGTCAATAAATGTTTGGATGATACAGGAAGGGAAAGCGGATCCGGGAGCTGTTCAGAGCAGACAAAAGAACTCGCTGCTTTCGTGAAATTTCATCACCTAAAAGCTAGATAACCGCGAACATGTGTTGGTTTTACATAGGCCGTAGCTTAGAGGGGTATAGCTTGAAAGAACACAGCCTAGCTAAAGCTTAAACATAGGTTCGTTGTCGATTAAGCCTTCACCTAATATAGGGTAACTTTTCCTTCGGCGGAATTATTCCATCGATTTTGTAAGGTATTCACAAATCAGATCACAATATATGCGCAATCTTTACCGAGATTATGGAATTCACCAGGAATTGCTCCTCATGACTCGCCCCGAGGTTATATGCATGCATCGAAATTGTGTAATAAAAACCTTTCACCGTGCATCGTACTACTTGTGAAGAGCTTATCTCACTTAATGTTTCGTACACGAGTGATCGAGATTTTTATTCGTTGATATACGTGACCTAAAGAGGCTAGAGCAAGGCCTAATTGAAAATGAATTGAAAATGAATGATTGAGCGTTTAATAAAGGCTGCCCGTCACTGACCTTACTAGGAATTCTCCGGCCGTAGAAGACTGAGCCTTCGCTTTCCCCGCCGCCCGCCGTCGCGTTGAACGCCGGATGAGAGTGGACGTAGATGGAGAAAAGACCCTCGTGCCCCCGGAAGAACCTCTCCCACAGCGGAGCGAGCGGTAGAGGGCCTCTCGTCAAGAACAGGAAGGCGACCTTGGGGACGCGCTTGAACGGGTACTGCCGTATTTTGGGAGCCATGGACGCCCTCCAGAGGAGCTCCCTATCGTCCATGTCGTGCATGGGGATCAGCGGGTCCAAGAAGTCGCTTACGACGGTGCGGCACCATTGGGTCGGGGTTTGGTTGAAGAGAGAAGGCGGCAGCGGCGCGGCGGGGTGGTTCTGGAGGGAGAGCTGATTATTGTTGTTGAGCTGGAGGGATAGGTTGAAGGAGGAGAAGTTATTGAGAGAGATGGCGAGGGCGAGCCCGAGGGCCAAGCCGGAGGCGAAGAGGAGGAAGTAGTGGATGAGGTGGTGGAAGTGCATATGGGCGGTGGCGGCGATGAGTTTCGACGTTGGTGGTGGTGGTGGTGGTGGTGGTGGTGGTGGTTGCTGTTCATTCTTCTTCATGGTTTGCTTGAGAGAGAGAGAGAGAGAGAGATGGGTTGCTTTAGGGAGAGAGCTGCTCTTTTAGATTTTGGAGAAGCTAGCTGGTGCCTCTTGCCCTTGTTACTTGTTAGGAAATTCTATTACTTATTTCCATAAATTGGGATTTAAATTGCGAAAGAAATCTACTTTTATGAATTTCTTAGGGATTGCATTTAATTCCACAAATGGGTCGGTTTTTACCCCTTTCAACAGCAAATGGATATAATAAATTAATAGCTATAAATATGTATTTGCTAATTTACTACATAGTTTGCCATGTGGGAATTCGTGCATTCCCACCTGAAATGGGAAATAGAGTAATTTTTGCATGTTCATGGACAACTATACAAAAATAATGTATGGAACGGAAATAATTAGTCAACTCTAATGTGAACCGATCAATTTACGCGTACATATAATTATAACACGGTCTAATTCTAATCTTGACAGGATTTATTTATATACGGAACATACTTTGTGTCTCTAGAAAATTAAAGGAGTTTAAAATAAAGAATGAGACATATAGAGTGATTGAGAGAGACTAATTAAAATTGATATTTTCTGTTTCTCAACTTTGCAAGTGAAAAATGTCTCAAAAATTAGTACATCTTTGCTTTAATTGAACTAGAACTAGCAAAACAACCGGTCACTCCTCGATGGAATAGGATTTTATTTGTGGCCAAATGGTGTTCTTATGATATGATATTTAACATGGAATCGATAAAAGAAGAGAAGACAATAAAGTGATCAACATGAAAATAATAAATTTTTCAATTTTATTTGTAAATGGAAATTAAATCACGTATACTACAATAGCACTTGCACAATTTTATAGGAAAAATAGAGGTCAATCTCTAGGAATTATCATGACTGTAATTACTTAAAAGAGAATGAAAAGAGTTATGATAATTAAAAAAAAAAAAAAGCTAGTTAGAGAGAGAGAGAGAGTGAGAGTGAAGAAAAGTTAGAATATAGATTAAGAACAAATAATGTAAAAGTATGAATATGTCAATTGTATTACAATCTTTGGAAGAAAAATAAGACTGTGATTGACAAAAAGTAAATAATTTTATAAATACCCGTTATCTGGTCCATTGTAATTATATCCAATTAAGAGAAATCGGAGCATATAATAATGTTTGTCCAACTAAGATCTTCCGAGAAAACAATTTCATTGAAATTATTTTAAGGACGCGTGGAAAATATGAGCTAACGATGAAACAATTTCATTAAAATGGATAAAGTATTTTAGTCAAAAAAGGCTTGGTCCAATCAGGCCCACTTGGCCCATCCATCTCTCGCATAAGTTGGGCTTTGGCGTCTTAAGATCATCATCTCAAGGCCCAAAACCAAGCATTCTCCCTCCTGGCTTGGAGATCTGTTCATGTACTCAATGGTCTCCACTCGGTTACTATTTTTTTTTTTTTTTTTTTTTTTTTTGGTAAGATCCACTCGGTTACTATTTAAGTAGCACTAACACTGACATGCAACACGTCATACGACACAACATGCCGACACGTCATTTCTTAAAAAATAGAGAATTCCGACACGTTGGAACATGTTAGATATTAAATATATATGTTTATATATACATAATAAATTATCGTTTTAATGTTTATTTCAATTAAATTAATTTGATTCAAATTCATAAATAAATAAATAATCCTAAAATAAATTTACACTAAAAACATTAATCCACCATTTATCAATATTATTCATTGTTTCAATTTGACAAATTCAGCTCTATTCTAATAATACATTAAAATTAAAAACAAAAAAACAAACAAACAAACAATCCACATTCTGGACTCGCATGTTAGATATATCGAAAGAGGAAAAAAAAACTTAAAAGATGAATTGTGTATTAGAAGAAGTGAGAGTCAAAATAGAAGAGAAGATTATGTTTTTCTTCTTTCTTCATTTATTATTTATTATTGTGTTTTATTTTTTCACATATATACATTTTGACCTCTCATTTATTGAAAATTTTTAAAATGAACTTCGATATCGGAATCACGTGTCGAAAACTCATATGTCGGAATTTTCGACTCGAGTTTTGAAGAGTGTTGGAAAAATTAACTAAGTGTCGGATTTTCCAACACATGTTGACCAAGTGTCGGAAAGTATCCGAAAGTGTCCGAGAGTGTTGGACACATATCGAAATATCTGACACGACATAAAGACTCTTGGAGAATGTCAGTGCTTCATAGAGTTACTATTGTTACTATGGCTAAGCCAAAAGAAAAATAGTATTGTAGAAACATAGGAATCGAACTTGAGACCAATTAGTACACACAAGGGTATAGCATCGCGATCTTGTCTTGAGAGATTATTGAGTTGGTTACGGCTAGATTATTTTAAAGGAGTATCAACAGTTCGATTTGGTTTGGATTTTCAAGAGACTCGAACCAAACCATACCGTTTGGGTGTGCATTAACTTAAAATAGAATCGCAACCCAAATCGAAGACCCAATTTGGTTTTCCCGTTTTCTTTTTTGTAACATTGAGAATAGGCGTATTGATAAAGGGGAGAGATTGTGTAAATTGTAACATTAAGAAGAAAGGCAATTTTCAGTTCGGTTTCATTAACCAAACCGAACTGAAACTATCCAAATTGGAATAAATAACGGTTGTCTTTTCATTAATCAAATCCCGGACCAAATAGAAAATGCACAAAAATCTAATTTCAATTCGGTTCTGACAACCCTAATCATCAATGCTTTGAGCAAGCCACGCATGCTTGTGCTCCTAAAGAGGGTCATGGAAACATGCATTCCTAGACGGTTAGTCGTGTATTAGAAGGTAGCTAATAGAGAGTTGGGAAGGTAAAAAATTAAGGCGAGCAATCATTATATGATAAAGGTTAGGCCCATGAGCTTGGCCATTGGATTTCGCCTCAAAGGTCCAATCCATTAAAAAAAATTCCGGGCCTGGGCCAGCCCATTTGGGCCTATGGGCCGACCCTACCCGGCCCAAATGGGGGCACGGCCGGCCACCCAATGGTGGGGGCCCACGCAGCCGGTGGCCAGCCCTATCTACGACTACGACCAAGTCTCTCCATGTCTTCTTATCATCTATTGCTTTGGCACTGGAAAAATTCTTACCAAGTAATGGAATCAAGAGCATCCGGTGCTCTTGCAATGGAATACACAAGATTGATAATTCTAGTGGAAACACCCTTCTTTAGAGCTTGATAAGTTCGGTTGAAGAACATTCAACCCGGATCTTGAAGCGTGTACTAACATCTTTTTTTTCTGTGGACAAGTCAATATTTCTTTTAAGCTTCGCTTACAACTATGGATTTTGCATTCGATCTATGGGGATGATCCGTAAATTCTCTAATTTTAATGCTTTGAATCTCTTTCGTGAGCACATGCATTTTCTTTCTTTGCAATATGAGGTGCCCACATCTTTGCTTTAATTGAACTAGAACTAGCAAAACAACCGGTCACTCCTCGATGGAATAGGATTTTATTTGTGGCCAAATGGTGTTCTTATGATATGATATTTAACACGGAATCGATAAAAGAAGAGAAGACAATAAAGTGATCAACATGAAAATAATAAATTTTTCAATTTTATTTGTAAATGGAAATTAAATCACGTATACTACAATAGCACTTGCACAATTTTATAGGAAAAATAGAGGTCAATCTCTAGGAATTATCATGACTGTAATTACTTAAAAGAGAATGAAAAGAGTTATGATAATTAAAAAAAAAAAAAAAAAAAAAAAGCTAGTTAGAGAGAGAGAGAGAGTGAGAGTGAAGAAAAGTTAGAATATAGATTAAGAACAAATAATGTAAAAGTATGAATATGTCAATTGTATTACAATCTTTGGAAGAAAAATAAGACTGTGATTGACAAAAAGTAAATAATTTTATAAATAC
Organism: Eucalyptus decipiens; assembly: GCA_014182575.1. Taxonomy (NCBI): domain Eukaryota; kingdom Viridiplantae; phylum Streptophyta; class Magnoliopsida; order Myrtales; family Myrtaceae; genus Eucalyptus; species Eucalyptus decipiens. The sequence goes on along the minus strand of CM024610.1, from coordinate 8,967,075 downwards.
CCGTTATCTGGTCCATTGTAATTATATCCAATTAAGAGAAATCGGAGCATATAATAATGTTTGTCCAACTAAGATCTTCCGAGAAAACAATTTCATTGAAATTATTTTAAGGACGCGTGGAAAATATGAGCTAACGATGAAACAATTTCATTAAAATGGATAAAGTTTTTCGTCAAAAAAGGCTTGGTCCAATCAGGCCCACTTGGCCCATCCATCTCTCGCATAAGTTGGGCTTTGGAGTCTTAAAATCATCATCTCAAGGCCCAAAAACCAAGCATTCTCCCTCCTGGCTTCGAGATATCTGTTCATGTACTCAATGGTCTCCACTCGGTTACTATTTGTTACTACGGCTAAGCCAAAAGAAAAATAGTCTTGCAGAAACATAGGAATCGAACTTGAGACCGATTAGTACACAAGGGTATAGCATTGCGATCTTGTCTTGAGAGATTATTGAGTTGGTTAAGGCTAGATTATTTAAAAGAGTGTCAACAGTTCGATTCGGTTTGGATTTTCAAGAGACTCAAACCAAACCAAACCGTTTGAGTGTGCATTAACTTAAAATAGAATTGCAACCCAAACCAAAGACCCAATTTGGTTTTCCCATTTTCTTTTTTGTAACATTGAGAATAGGCGTATTGATAAAGGGGAGAGATTGTGTAAATTGTAACTTTAAGAAGAAAGGCAATTCTCGGTTCGGTTTCATTAACCAAACCGAATTGAAACTATCCAAACAAGAATAAATAACGGTTGTCTTTTCATTAATCAAACCGCGGACCAAATAGAAAATGCATGAAAATCTAATTTCAATTCGGTTCTGACAACCCTTATCATCAGTGCTTTGAGCAAGCCACGCATGCTTGTGCTCCTAAAGAGGGTCATGGAAACATGCATTCCTAGACGGTTAGTCGTGTATTAGAAGGTAGCTAATAGAGAGCAGGGAAGGTAAAAAATTAAGGCAAGCAATCATTATATGATAAAGGTTAGGCCCATGAGCTTGGCCATTGGATTTAGCCTCAAAGGTCCAATCCATTAAAAAAAATTCCGGGCCTGGGCCAGCCCATTTGGGCCTATGGGGACCCTACCCGGCCCAAATGGGGGCACGGCCGGCCACCCAATGGCGGGGGCCCACGCAGCCCGGTGGCCAGCCCTATCTACGACTACGACCAAGTCTCTCCATGTCTTCTTATCATCTATTGCTTTGGCACTGGAAAAATTCTTACCAATTAATGGAATCAAGAGCATCCGGTGCTCTTGCAATGGAATACACAGGATTGATAAGTCTAGTGGAAACACCCTTCTTTAGAGAACTTGACAAGTTCGGTTGAAGAACATTCAACCCAGATCTTGAAGCGTGTACTAACATCTTTTCTTTCTGTGGACAAATCAATATCTCTTTCAAGCTTCGCTTACAGCTAAGGATTTTGCATTCGATTTGTAGGGATGATCCGTAAATTCTCTGATTTTAATGTTTTGAATCCTTTCGTGAGCACATGCATTTTCTTTCTTTGCAATATGAGGTGCCCACATCTTTCGATTACATTTACTCTCGCGGATGCAATGCAAAACCGTTATCCACTCACCATATCAGATGAAGCTCCAACCACATGATGGCAAGTGTGTGACTCTCGAAATGGCTTTAAGCAAAGAGACGCCACTATTCAAACTCGGAATTAGACTCATCTGAAATCCTACCTAATGTTTATCCTAGAAGAAGACACAGTCAAATTAGGATGGAAGGGTAGGATTCCATCTTGTCACCCATGTTCCAAACCACTTTGGACAATAGGATAAACCAATCAATGCCCCCTAGTGAAAAAGGAAAACCCAACAACCTAATCCCGTCGAGATAAAGACCATGGTGGGTCATTTTATCGAGCAAGAAAAATTATGATAACGAACCAAAAAGAAGATTTGTTGCCTCATGGGGATCCCCGCCAAATGAATTTTGGTCCCTAGAAGTGGTGTTGTATCATCTTTCCCGTCCCACTTTCATCCTTTGTCGCCTTGGGGTAAAAAAAAAAGGAGAGCATGCTTTAGATATTTACCATGGCAAAAAGGAAAAAAAAAATGGACTGACTCACCTCGCAATGTTGTCCGGATTAACATCACAAGGACCACCTTCACTTGTCCAAAGCATGTACGGATAAGGTGGTATTGCATGCCTTGTCACATGCAATTACGCAAAAGAGTGTTCCTTTTCCTTATCGAGTCTCGCTACTTTGCTTTTGCTCTTGCAAGAGCGAGTGACACAAAGCCGTTGTCTTTACTTACTGAACGTAAATTTATCGACAGGAGGATCTTATGACGTCGTTAATGATGTTGTGTGTTGTCTTATTGGGCCGCCCGTTCCTCCACTAAGCCAAAGCGTGCCGGTCAAGCTCGAATCGGAAATGAGCTTTATGTCGCGTTCAGCTTTCGACCTCGACCTGGGAACCCGATGATAGTTCCTGTTTCGTACGGGCGACCAACCCTAGGATTGCACGAGAAAGAAAGGAACTTATCAGATTTATCTGGTTGGCGTGCGTGATCGGGAGGATTCCAAGTTTATGCATTGGACGTTAACATCGCATAGATGCTCGATCCATCTGGGCCTCTCTTGCATGTACTGAAAACGAAAGTTGTGCAAGGGACGAGATCTTGTTCAACCGGGTTTTATGATAATGTCACAGCTCAGAGGTTTCTCATGTCCAAAGGATGGTGAATGATCCAAGAAAACTGGGCGAACCTCTCTTCTGTTCTCTTGAATATTCCTAGGGACGGGCAATACCATAAATATATATATTATTCTAGAGCGTTTCTATAATAAATGTGAATAGTTGGTAGATAGGGAAATAGAATCTCCTCCTTTTAGATTGAAGAGAGATCTACATTTACAATATGAGTAACATTTATATATAAAAGGGTCTCATTCCATCATTTATATCATCTCATAAATAATAAGAATCCAAAACTTCCATCATTCTCTTTACGATTCTTATGAGTGTGTTTTTAAGACTAAGAAAACACTAGATCAACCAACTGTGATAATAACCTATGACTTGCATGTATTTTCTTCTTTACATTTGGTCAAAGAGAGAGATCACTACCTCAATGGGAGATTGTTCAGTGCATTCAGAATAATATTGTTTAAAGCTAGGTTGCTAATCTCGTGGCTGGACTTTGTAGATACGTTCCATATTGGCAACTAAGGATATCATGACATTACGTCAAAAGCAGCATAATTTCGATTGAAAAGCTAACTTGGAATCCAGTCCTCCTCTAAAATTTGACAGTAGAGTTTCGCCTTCATATTTCTTGAAAGATTGATACCAATCGAATTTCATCTGAAATGGCATCAATAACTTCACCAACACGCGTAATTGTAGAGATCACAAAACCATCGCAATAGTAGACCCACCGCAAACTCGTAAAGAGATGTAGATGTTTAGCACGACGATTCCTGTCTAACTTTTGTAAAGTAATCTCGATTCTGACAATACGTTCGTGCTCACGACCCTCTTGAGTCCGACCTCAAACTAGACTACTGGAGGTTCGAAGTTGTTCACATATCAAGAAAACGTCCTTTGTACCGTAGTGCTCCGATGCTAAACTTCGATTGAAAGGACAATTAGGTCACTAAGTAAGCAATTTAGGTTTATGCAAAGAGAAGTAGGGAAGATAATGATGTTTATTCATATGTTACTTTCACCGTCCTCAATGATTAAGTTATGTAAGATTAATTTAGTAATTTTTTGCTCTAGTGCATGTGTTGAGCTTATGTGTGGCACACGTCCGATTGAATAAAGTGGGGTGATCCTGTTGGGGATATTGGACCATTATGGAGCATAAAGCATGTTTCGTGGAGTCTTATCTCCTTTTTACTTGGAGGGGAGATGCTTTATCCTTGTACTTTTAATATGTTATCCAATTTCGATTTATCTTTCACCATCCTAATGGTGTATATCTAGAACCATGTAGGGATTTCATCCGTGCTCTTGGGCTTTTCTCCCACCATCATCTCATTTTTTCAATACTTCGTCGGTCCACGATTGAAATATAAAATTCACTTCCATTAATGTGTTGATTAAATGATTGGACTTCAAGGGAGGAAAATTTAATTTTCTTTAAAATTATCACTTCTCCTTAATTCTCAATTATGGTGATCTAGCTCAGATCATGCAATGTTGAATTAAAGTTTTTGTATTTGACAATTTTAAAGAGTAGGAAGTCATATCAGAATGTTTTTTATTTTGAGCTATAGTTACTCCTCACTCACTCGGCATAACCCATGATACTTAGAGGTCCAGGATTGGCGACCGGCCCCATCAACATTTCATCTGTCTACAACTCTCTCTCTCTCTCTCTCTTTCTCTCTCTCTCAAAGGAAGTAACATCAAGGAGCACACGTCGGCCAGGGATTCACCTCGTGACACGACTCAAACTTATGATTTTTCAAACGAGAGGCAAGCATAAGATCACCGAGCCGACTGGGCTCTAAGTGTTAAAGAAAGAGAGAAGCTTATAAGACACATGTTTTTAATTGAGCACACATCGGTTAGGGATTCACCTCGTGATACGACTCGAACTTATGATTTTTCAAACGAGAGGCAAGCATAAGATCACTAAGCCGACCGGGCTTTGAGTATTAAAGGGAGAGAAGATTACAAGATACATGTTTTTAATTGCAACTGCACAACACCCCATCTTTCAAGGAGGATCAGATGTTTTGACATTTTACATTACCTTCATACATTTTACTATTTTATTTGCCCTTTGATGGCCAAAAGCAGCCTGTTCTTCTTCTTGCGTAGGACAAGGTCTTTTTGGGTGAGATGGACAGAGGAATGTGGTCCACGTTAGAAACAATGTCGTGACAGATTTGCTTTAGTAAACTAAAGCTGCTTCCACCCAAAAAATGCTGATCCTCCGAGATTAGCGCATATCCCTATTTTCGAATCAATGCCGTGGATCTCATTCATCCAATGACTATATGTCAGGAAATGTAGTCGAGAATAAGAAGAAATGGAATCGGAATGATAACATTCCTTTTAAGGAATGGTTCCCCCATAACGTTACTAATGATTATTGGCAAAAAAATTTAAAATTTCTCCAAGGGAAACGATTGGCAAGAATGTTATTTATCTTTTTAGAAAAAAGAATAAAAAAAGTGAATAAATTATATTAAGACATAAAACTATGAATATATATTCATAGTTTTGCATCTTAATATAACTTTTATATGTCTTTTTAAAATCAAATGCAATCTTTCAAGACAAATTATGTCCGAACAAATATGTTCTCAAAAAAAAAATGAAAAAGACATTGAAAATTCAGAATAAAAAAATTATAACTTTTTGAGGAGAAGAAATTATGTTCAAATAAACACAACCCTCCAAATGTTAAGAGATTATGTCTAAACAGACATAACTTTCCAAAGTTTGTAAAAGCGCCTAATAACCTTTAGGTGAAAATAATAATAAAATTCAAAGGGTACCAATTATGATCCTTGAGTGAACGAGGATGAAAATGCTAATCTCCCACCCGCACGCTAGTATTGAGGGTCTAGCCCAATGTTTTCATTTAAACAAATTACAAGACATCAAGACTTATGAAGAGGCCCCATACTCTTAACTTTTCTATGTGAAACAAAGTATAGCAAAGGAACATACTTCTCCTATCTCGTTAACAGATCCCGATATGCATCGTTTGTGAACACTTCTCCCTTTACTATATTACATGTGATTATAATTCATAAACGCCAAGGGCGCAGCACAAATTGAGATGTCAATAATGACATAGAAGATTTATGTTCATTACATGCAATCAAAGCATTCGATAATTTGCAAGTCCATAAATCCGGACTTGCTTTCTACGTTGGATTATCACAATTCACTAAAAGAAAAACATCGTGCCCGGTTTGCCTTGTCGTTGTCGGCTGGCCGATAAGGGCGAAATTAGAGTCAAAGGCGGAAGATCTAACTAGGGGGGCTTTTCCGGAGTGGGGACCCTGGGAGGGTGAGGTGGGGCCCAGGACGAGGGGCGGTTGGGGGATCGGACGGTCCGGATGACGGATGATGGCTCGTGAGGGCGTGGGCAAGTCGGGTGGCCGGCGACCACGTGGCACGCTCCCCACGAGCACCTCGCGTGCCCTCTCTACGCCACCCGAACTCCCCCCCCGACCCGCCATTGCCCGATCCCCACGTAATTCCTCTCTCTCTCTCTCTCTCTCTAAAAATCAACCTTTTACCAAACGCAACCCGCAATTTACGGGCACCGATCTCCATCCGTTCGATGTTTCCACACGTGTGAGGGTCCATGTTCCTATCGTGGGAACCGAAAAGCGGAGTCCAACGAGCTACAAGTTCAATTTACAATGTATCTTCGTTCCCGGAGCAGTTCATGTCACGTTGCCTAACTACGACATATCTTATATGGGATGACAATTCGTGTTCATTGACGTATGTGTCCATTATAGGACTGATCGACCCAAACATGACATCATGGGTTGATCGTGTCAGCCTATTTCACACGGCACTTGTAATATTAAGTAATGGATTGGCGAGCTAATGGGATCGCACGACTTTCTATGATGCAAAATCAACCCACCAAGATGAACTCATAAAATCTATCGACCAAGTATGATCATATCAAATGGAAAAACATATTTGTATTCGACAAAATATAGTCTTGCCCGATCTTGTCTAAATGCATCATCTACCGATCTGAATAGGTTATAGGACACGATGCGATCATAACTCGTTGTCTTGTAGGATGGCATGAAATTGACCCGAACTCAATTGCCCTTAATCCAGAACCGCTAATTTCTTGTCGTGTTAAAGTTATGTTATAATTTCGTGTCAAAAATAGCATACCCCTATCATTAACTTTTGAGTCATAAATAGTGTGAAACGGTTATAATTCATTCCATGGTGGATGTAAAATATCTATGGTAATGTCCAGGAGAGGTCTCTAGCACTAATCCTTCCTTTTTTCGCCATTATTAATAGTTTAAATTAAACGGAGAACCAAAAGTAAAATCAAATACCGTATAATTAACCAATTTTTCTGTCCCCAAGCCAATGAAAATCTGCCATCCGACGTCATTCGAACGTTCTTCTGTTGAATTTTTCATTTCGTTTAGCTCTGATTCATTCCGGGGGGCCGATCGCCCAAAGCTGTGGGCGCCGCGCTTTATCGCTTTGATTTCGCTTTGGTTCTTTCCTTCGATGACCACTCACAAAAACAAATCCTCCTACTTTTGTACTTTACTCATAAGTGTGTCCTAATCCTAAATTAAACTAAGAAAAAAAAGGAGTTTTCTCACGCTCTCGACTCTCTTGGATAACACCTCTCGATGCTCTCTGCGTATCTCGCAAGTTTTCACACAAGTTGACCACTCTTGCTATGCATAAGAGACCAAATTCAACCACAAATCATTCATATGCAATTATGGGCATTCCCTTTTTGCTTCACATGCAATCCTATCGACAAGAGTCCAATGTAAATCATAGTGATTAGTTCCCGATTCGATCAAATTCCCAAAAATGGGAATCAAAGACCATACCAAACCATTGGTCTAATCCAGTGCTACCGGTCACTATTTTTTTCATGTTTACATTCAGATATCTTATTATTCAAAGCATAATTGGGAACAAATTTAGAGCTACAAACAAATCCTATACTGGCTTCTATTTCCTTGAAACGATAAACTAAACCCACTAGTTTTTTAAAGAAAAAAAAAAAAAAATAAAAAAGTATTTATTTAAGTCTTATCAAATTCTTTGGAATTGAGAATTGGGAACAAAACCGTCAGAACACGGGTTCCACTTATAGGAATTGCAAACTAGACCAACACTTCTAAAAAATTGGACAAAACTGGCCAATCCTTAAATTCAAACGATTCGTTTTGCACATCTTTAATGCAACCTTCCCTTAATACGACCCGAATTTTCTTACAAATCATTCACGCGTTGGATTTCTAATCAATCAGGAATTGCTTTCGAGTCACGTCCAACGACATTAGAGGGAAGTGCAAAAACCCTTCTTTATTTATAAAAAAAAGCAAATGTGTACTAAAACTTACAAGAATCCCCTTATTATATCCGGGCGTGACGAATGAGAGAGCAACGAAAGTAAGAAAAAGATGGACAGAGAAAATCATAATTGCTTGCACTGATTTCTGTTCATGCCTTGCGGTCCAACGTAAGAAAAAGATAGAGAGAGAGAGAGAGAGAGATTTCATTTCTGCCCATTGACCAGAAACCAGGTTTGGCTTTAATGCCTTGGCCATGAACGCGATCGATCGAAGTGACCTGCCAGCACCTCATTATGTCCCGTCGGTAGAACCCTCGTGAGTTCCGTGGAAGATGCACGCTTCTGATCAATGCGGGTACGGAACACTCAAGACATTTGCATAACGTGGACCAATCAGGAAAAAATTTAAAATATTATTGTTAGGTTTTTTTTTTTTTTTTTGGGTATATCCATTTCCAGCGAGAAGGGTAAAAATCGGTTTATCATTACACCCACCCGTGAGCAGCGCAACACTGCAATCGAGAATTTGAATTCTCTCATTATCAACACAATTTAAGCGAAGGCTCTGGCGGTAGGTTGCTAGGTTAGTATCCATCGAGATTTTATATTAAATAGTGACTTGCGATGATGACATCCAATGCCACAATGAACATTAGAAGTAGTGTGGTTCCATAAGGGCTCTCTAGCAGTTCCTTGATCACCAAAAAAAAAAAAAAAATTTACTTATTTATAAAATTTATATGTTGGCTAAATTTACTCACATGTAAAGAAAACTCAATGAATTGTAAGCCTCAAAGTTTAAGCTTCTATGATAATCTATATATAGGAACAAGATTTCTCACTAATTTTAAAAGGTTAGTTAACACATAATAACAAAAGAGAAAGAAAGAACAAAAAATCTGAATTGAGTATAGTATCAAGCTAGCATTGGAGGTCCATTGTGGCTAATTGAGCTGAAATTTTACCAATATGTTCATGAGACATTTTTATCGAATTTGAACGGTTTGATTTTTACTTGGAGCTCCCTAAATCAAGTTTTTGTGAGTTAAACCAAACCTGCATTTTTTGGTGAAATTTATCATTGATCTCTTATAAAATTTATGCATCGCAAGAATAATATTTTTAATGTCTTTGTTGCTATGTACAGTTTATAAGAGAAGAACTTTATTAATCCATTTTTGTTGATTATGAAGATTTTGGGTAAACTCCGATCCTGTGATTTTTTATCTCCTCTTATTGAGAAGGTATTGTGTAAAAAGTCATCTTTTATTGGCATGCTTGGTATATTGCTCTACTACATTATTTCCTACTAGATTTGCACAAAAAGGAAGATTGTTTTGCTCCATTACGATAATCCGATATTGCTTGAGTTGTTATATACATATATACATACATATGCTGGGAAAATTACCCAATCCATCATAAATCAATTGTACAGATACAAATTCAATCTTAAAATTTTTAAATTTGTCCAATTTAGTCTTAAATCTTTGCGCGAATTCCAATGTGATCCTCCCGACTAATTTTCACCGAAAATCATCTAATCATCGTCGGCCATCCTACTTAACATACCGCAAGCAATTTTCAACGAAAATTAATTGGGAGGGCCACATTGAAATTTTATGTGAAAGATTAAGACTAAAATCAACAAAATTAGAAAGTTTATAATTGTATTGTTGTTTGCACAACAAGTTTATGATAGATTTGATAATTTCTCCTGCTCTATATATAAATATGGCCTCCTTCATGATATAAGTCTTCAGGTTGAATTTCCTAATGCTATATGTATTTGATATCTGATGACACGAACTTACAATCCACCTTTTTTTACGCATCGGATGCTCGGCAACATATTCAAAGCATGACCCCTCGTGCAAAAAGTGCATGATGCAGGGCTTTATACACGCATGCTGGATGGATTCCTCCTGATGATTTTACCTTGCCTTCTCTTCATTTTCATCTACAATCACCTTTGATTTCTCTATTCCTTGTCTCCAGGAAATTCTATTGTGCCTTGATTAGTTCGACACGAGAGTAGAATTAATTCTCATGCTGGAGCGTGGTCTTAGAATATTCAATCCTAACGTCGTGATGTTCTTGGAAAATGTCGAACCTATGAATAGTGCGAACCAATCCATACGTCACTCTCAAGCTATTTAGAATAGTCATATAAGATGATTATGTTATCCAAGTAACTTACGATTAAAAGTCATAATGAATGTGAAATCCTAACCATTTTATGACACTATGAGGGGTGCCAAAAAAGACCCGGATTGTGAAATCTTGAAAGCTGGTTTTTGAACCTCCAGTCATGTTTAAACGTGTAAATTAATTTCGACAACTACAGCTAAACATGTAAATTCGTCAAAAAACTAAAAACTTCGGGTCTATTAGCTACAAATGGTATTTTTAATGCACTAAAATAATTTCTCGAAAATCAAAATGTTCTTCCTCATTAGAAAGAGCGCAAGTAAATGTCTTTTCTCGAGTTCCCTCGTTTCGAATTTCCACTAGTAGTAACTTCTCGAGAAAGAACTCTTTCCACTTGTATATGTTATGTATCAAAATTGGATGTCCACCATGTATTTCCCCCTTTCCAATTTCCCAAGTTGCGTCTCCTTCACGGCTCTCATCATCTAACATCCTCATCCTACCATAAATGTCCCGCCTCCGTCTTGTAATTGGCCGAGGTTTTTGGAAAGAAAATTATATTCATTACTCAAAAAATACATAAGTATAAAATCTTCATGACTAAACAAAGTGAAACAGAGTACAAATATTGAAAAACAAAGCCAAATCCAAAAAATAAGAAGGATCAATGAAGTATCAGCAAAATTAAACATAAATTGGGTCTACAAGAATAGATTTGTCAAACAAAATCAGCACCCGACCATTGAATCTTGTGTACATGCTGGAATTTCTTTATCCAATAATTACTACGTTGCCAATTGCTAAGTTTAGCTTCCTCTATACTATCGTCATATGGAGACAACTAAAATAGGTCAAACAAACAAGGATCTAACATATAGAAGGAGCAAATCTTCGTAAATCAATAAAGATGCCAAAATTCTGCGATCATCATCGATACTGAAAGCAAAAAACCTTAACAAACAGAGTAGAGGGGCATCAAACCCACAAAAAACATATTTATTAAACTCCCGATCTAAATCGGGAGAGTTCAAACTTTCAAATTGAAAACTAGATCAAAAGAGGAGCTTGTAAATCTAAATGGGAGAGAAAAAAAAAATAAAAAAAGAATAATAAAATGCAAACAAAATCAACAAAAGAGAGGGGATGGCGAAACTAGGTCAAATCCTCCCCTGTGGCTAAAGGTTGACGAAGATGATGGGAAAAGAGAGAAGAAAGAGAAAAGACTTTTGACTCCCTCATCCGATTGACCAATTGTGATAGCTTAGTCTGAAAAATTATAGGGGTCCACATGTTATCAAAAGTTATGTTTGATAGTCTGGATAATTTAATGAATTATTATATTTATTGTTTGTGAGATAAATTCGAATAAAATATTTTTATATTTTTTTTTTTACGGAAGCATGTCCTTGAGTAAATGCAAGCCAGCTCCATTCACGTGACAACTTTTACTCACTCACGGTCCAAAGAGCAGCGCACAAAAAAGTCAAAAGAACCATCACCCTCCCCTTCTGCTTTTGACTTCTAGGGTTCCATGATCTCCCTCTGGGGTCAGTGGGAAAAACAAGCGAAAAAGGAAGATTTACGACGAAGGACGATGATGAGAAGGGAAGAAACCACAGTGGAAAAATCTAATCGCGAAATCCCTTTTCACCTTAGCTAGTAACTTTAAAGTGTTTCTGTCGGGAAAAAGAAAGAAATCTTAAGTTCGTTACGCGGATGAAATGCCTAACATAACTAACCCGCCGGTGCCAATACCATCGCCTTCATGTCATATTCCCATGCGACCTTGATCTTATCATCGCCGCTTTTAATGATATCGGGGACGGTCCAAATCCAACAGTGAACATGCAACGATGACTCGGGTCGTGTTGTCTTCTTAACCATTGCCGTCTTTATAATTAGTTGATATCATTGAATGATCGCGTAACTTTCACCTTACTTTCGAGAAAAGAAAAGTAAGCTGCCAATTAATTATTATTATTTTTTGAAATTTCGTTAGCATAGGGTTTTTGCATATATTAATAGCCTTTTTCTTTTTATAATTTCCCATCTACAATATTTAAAAATTCTATAGGTGGTTCTCATGCTACCGCAATTCTGGAAGCTAATTGTCGTTATCTAACATTCATAACAATGGCGACATCTACGGTATATAAAAAAATTAGATCACGCATGGATGCACGGCATCTAAGTATTTAAAAATTAGAACTCCCCTTTATTTAACATTGTAACATTTGGAATTTGTCAATAATTGACATCCAATATTCACGGAGAGTAGGAGATCCTTTCTCTTTTTGAAATGTATAAATATGATTATTTAAAATTTAAGAAATGACAAAAAAAAAAGTATACGGTTTAATGTTGGGCTAATTCCGTAAAGAAACTCCACCTTTAGGTTTAATCCCAAATTTACCCCGAATTTCTTTTGTCCCCTTCCCCCCCAAAAAAAAAAAATCTCGACTTTCACTTTAGCTTCAAATTTGCCTATGCGTCTAAAAATCGCCACTCATTTCATCTAAATGATCAATGTATGGGCCAGTCGGAGGTTCATTATTAGATTTAACGTCTTCTTGAGCACTCACTTTCATATGAAACAATAGTAGCCTCCCGAAGTTAATGATATCGAAAAAACGAGCATTGATTTGTGGGTGTGTACACAAATTTGGATCTGGAGTGAAAATTGAGAATTTTATTTTAAGATTGCACTCATTTCGTGAAAAATATGACTTTTATAGAAAGTGCTTTCTAAGAAGCCATTTTCTAGGAAATGACTATATTGTTTTATGTTCGATGAAACTTAAAAATGAATTAGTTTTTGTCATTCGATAAGGAAAATCTTTACTTGCATGCACTCATTTCAATATTTTTTATTATTTTATTTTTTTAAATCGATTTTTTTCTTTTTCTTCACTTTCCTTTTTACTTCTTTTTTACTTCTTTTTTTTTGGCTACCACCGGCTAGCAAGAATCGGTCGGGGAAAAGGAGAAAGAAAGAAAAGGAATAAAAAGTTAAAACTCAATAAAAAAAAAAAATGTATTTGGCGAAAGAAAGTAAAGTCCCAAAAGATATGAAGGAAAACGTTTTTCTACTTTCGGAAAAAATTTCTCCATTGAGGAAAAATATATCCTCTGATCAATTCACTTCTTAGGAATCGAACTCTTAAAAATTCAGAAAATATTTTTCCGAAAATTATATTCCGCGTGAAGTCCGAGGTTGCCCAGATGCTAGCACAATTGACCTCGTAGGTAGCCAAATACGATGCACGGGAAGTGCCGAATTATTATTATTTTTTAACAGAATTTTTTAGTATTTCATGTTAATTTCAAGTCAAATTCCAGATACGGCGAGCGAAATCTCCCGTAATGCCTCCACGTCATCGGCAACCGAGGACGGGATCCGGCCCCTGCACGCCGTCGACGCGACCGGACGAGTCCAATCACGTGGCTCCACGCGACGGCCCGCGCGCTGACGTCAGCGTCCGACGTGGCGGATCCGCCACGTGGCGGCAGGTCGACTATATATAAAAACGGCCTCCTCCTCCTGCGCCCTTCCTCCTCCTCTGGCTTCCGAGGAAAACGCCAAAACGAAGGTGAAGATTGCAGACGGGAAAAAAATTAAACGGAGAAGAGAGAGAGAGAGAGAGAGAGAGAAGGAGAAGAAAACGAGATAAGAGGTTGTAGAGAGAGAAAGCCTCTGCGGAGACTTTTAGAGAGAGAGAGGGAGGAGGTTGAGGTGAATCTAGAGAGAGAGGGAGAGGGAGAGCGACGGCGAAATGTCGACGCCGTTGGCGGGGAGCGGCGGCGGCGGGGGCGTGGCGGTGCTCTCGAACGCCGTTGAGAGCGGCGGCGGCGGCGGGGGCGTGGATTCGGCCCCGGCGGGGGCGGCGGCGGCGGCGGCGGCGGCGATGTGCGGCCTCGACAAGCGCGAGCTCAAGTCGCCGATCCTGATCATCCTGTATTTCCACAAGGCGATCCTCAACGAGCTGGACGCGCTCCACCAGTTCGCCGTGGCGTACGCGACGGGGCAGCGCGCCGACATCGAGCCCCTCCTCAGGCGCTACCATTTCCTGCGATTGATGTGCAAGCATCACACCAGCGCCGAGGACGAGGTACCGATTTTTTTTATCTTCCGTGTTTTCTCTCGCCTTCCGATGTCGAGATATGCATTTGCGGGTGCGGGTTATGCGATTTTGTCGAACAATTTTAGCAATTGCTAATCTGAGACGGAGGTCTGTGATTAGCGTATTTGGTTTGGGGAGATGGCGATTGAGATTAGTCTGTTGAATGATTGAATTTGTGGAGAGCATTTACTTTTCCCCTCCGAGTGCTCGGAATTTCGCCTGAAGACGAGGAGAGAACTGGTAGCTTTTAGCTCCTCATTCGCGCTATTGGCAAACGACAGTTTAGTTTCTCTCGCGTAATTAGGAGTAATGGAATTGTAAGCTGCCGCTTCCGAGCGCGACTTCTCTCTCTCTCTCTCTCTCCCCCTCTGAACGTCTTTAAATGTTGTAATTGATGCGATGTGTTATGGCATTCACGTAAGGCACGCGTGCAAGTGTACACGCATAGAACAGAGGGATCAGAGAAAGAGGTGTACAATTATGGTTCTCTTCAACATTCTTTGCATTTCCTTTTTCGTCATATTCGAGAAACAGTATCCTGGTTCCTTGTTCTCTTTTCTTATTTAAGGATTTACTCCATACTTCCGTGGCACTATCGACAAAAGCAATATTTTCAAGTTCCTTTCTAGTGAGACGTCAGGACCACCACTCAGTAGCTTGTGATGTCAAGTTGGCTTCTTAAGAAATTACCCACTCAGTGGTGGTGTCTGAAAACCAGATTAGTCTTTGAACTGGCACTGTCAAGGACCCTGTCTTACATGGAGGAGTTGACTGGCCCTTTAACATGTTTTTTTAATGAATTGCAATGAGTTGATAATTTGGTAGAGGATGGCAGTGGCACGCTTCATGATAGAACTCCTCTTCACATTATTACTATATTTGAACTTTTTTGTTCATTCTATACTAATGCATGATTTTTGCACTCTTGTGCCACTGCAAAGGCAATCATCATTTGTATGTTGGAATAACTATCTGCGATTCTATTTGCTTGCATAATAGTGAATATGCTCATGCTATGACATGTTCACTTATGAGAGGGTAGGACATTTCTCATCATGTGAGAATCCTCTGACTGAGTTCCTAGAAGTGAGAGGGTTCCATAGGAGCTGGGGGTTTGATCTGTAGAAGAAACTTCTGTTTAGTTGCATTGTTATGTCTTCTGGGCTCTTTTCAGTTGAAGTTGCCTCTATGGCTGATTGTATATGAGGAAATGGTGCTTGTTTGATGTTATCGTCAGAATGAGAGAGCTCTTCTACCACATGAGTCAGTCTCCATTCTGCCCAATCTGAAGTTATGACCAATTTTTCACTTGAGCTGCAGGTGATCTTTCCAGCTCTTGACATACGCGTAAAAAATGTGGCACAAACATATTCCTTGGAGCATGAGGGTGAAAGCAATCTCTTTGATCATCTATTTGACTTGCTAAACAATGTTGCACGGATGGATGAAAATTTTCCTAGGGAGCTGGCGTCTTGTACAGGAGCCCTCCAGACATCAATTAGCCAGCATATGGCAAAAGAAGAGGAGCAGGTATGCTCTTTGCATTCTTGTATCTAATGGTATAGACTACAGAGCGTCAATTTGTTATAAGAAAGCATGTAATTCTATGACTTGACAGCTGGGATATAAGGTATGTAAGTTGACTGCTTAGAATGTAAGGTGTATATCCATTTGCAGTTTGTCACTCTGTATGACATGTTTTAGCATTTTATACTTCATGATGCTTTCCACCTAGCATTTGCAGTTGAGTATGGTCTCTACCGATCCCATGGTGTTAGCAAATTTGGAAATAACCAACAACCAATTGCACCTCAAGATGCATGGTCATGAGTGTGAGTGCCATTTTAACGAAGGCAACTTTCTTGGGGCACCCGTAGTGGGCTTATGTCCTGTTAATTAGGTGCAAACATCAATTTCGTTTTATCATCTGAACCTGCCTGATTTGATCCAGTTTCTCAGCTCAGCAAATCTAAAAGTATCCTTAGGTCGGTTCAGTTCCAGTTTCTGGCATAGATACATCAGTTCAACCAGAGGACCAGACCAACCAAGCTGGTTACCTGGTTGAACAATCTTTACATTATGAAAATGAAAAAGAAAACTATCCACTTCATGCCAGCAAAGAAGTGAAATTGTGACTTAGAACTTGGGGCCTCGCGCACAGCACCACTCAAGTGATAAGAGTTCATTAGTTGACTACCGGTTGCTTTTCGGAAAAAGTTGAAAACCATGAGTCCCTCAACCTAACCTCTCTTCTTTTCTCAAGTGCATTCTATCTGTCGTTTACAACAAAATAGAAACCTTACTTCATCTCCCCCCCCCCCCCTCCCCAGGGGGTTTCCTTTAGGCTGTGTCATTGTGTGTAACCTATTTGTGTTCTTGGTACTAGCGATGCACATTGGATTGGATCTCTCTGACTGCAGGTAGACAGAGGAATTTGCTGTTTCAAGGCCTATTCCGGTCTGCTGGATTCGGTTCCTGCTTTTGATTATTGAAAACTGGGACCTGTAGGGTTAGTTTCAGGTTCCAATCTTGAATTAGTCTACGCTGGAATTGATCTTCCCAGCCAATAAGTACTTGTTCACAGTGGAAGGGGAGTTAGTGGTGACCCAGTGGTACTACTTGCTTGTAATCAGAGGCCTGAACACCCAATTATCTCCATTTAACAGGATCGTTTGTAAATTATTGTACTTAACTGAAATAATCTGAATCCCAAGGGAGAGTTCTTGCAGTATGGAAGCTACTATGGGTTTTTGAGACTTATATTATTTACTTTTATTTCACTGATTGTTGATTCTGTGAGAAACCACTGCTGGGCCCCAAGCTCAGGAGGGCACAGCTGCCAGTTCAAGTGGGGGTTATTTGGAATATCATATGTATTTGCATGCCACCGTTTTGATGTATTGCCAGAGACAGCTTCACTGCCGATATTGTTCAAGCACCACTATTATTCCTTTGAAGAATCTTCTGTAATTAGGTTGCCTCTGCTTTTGCCAGGTCTTTCCCTTGCTTACTGAGAAGTTCTCATTTGAAGAGCAGGCATCTTTGGTTTGGCAGTTTTTATGCAGCATTCCTGTGAATATGATGATGGAATTCCTTCCATGGTTGTCTTCCTCTATTTCACATGAGGAATATCAAGATCTCTGTAAATGCTTAAGCAAGATAGTCCCAGAAGAAGAACTTCTTCAACAGGTAATGTCTCAGATTACTGTCAAGTTGACAAGGTCAATCAAATATTCTTTTGGGGACCAGAGGCACCTTATTACAGTGTCTATTTGTTGAAGGTTATTTTCACTTGGATGAAAGGGAGTAATGCCGCCAGTGCGGTTGAAAAAAATGCAGACGGACCTCAGGCACAACATGTTGGAGAGTACGATATCAGCACGTCGAACACTTCAAAGTGTGCATGTAACTCATCCAAGGCAGGGAAAAGGAAACACTCCGAGTCAATTGCCTTTTCTGACTCAACTTCCTCGCATCCAATAGATGAAATATTACTTTGGCATAGTGCTATTAAGAGAGAATTGCTTGAAATCGCTGAAGAGGCAAGAAAGATTCAAGTATGTGGTGACTTCATGGATTTATCATCCTTTAATGAGAGGCTCCAGTTTATTGCCGAAGTTTGTATTTTCCACAGGTAGGAAATTTTAGTGTTTCATAATACAGCAGCTGTAATTTGCTATTCCATTTCATTCCCAGAAAAGCTCAGTGATGGTTATCAAGCTCCAGAGGACATCAGAAGAGTAACCCTGCTAGTTGATTGATATTTTAGAAAAATTGTCAACTGGCTCATCTATTACGAAAATCAGCTCATCAAAGGGCCAAACTCTAATCTCATGTCCTTTTTTTACTATTGTGACAGTTCAGGCCTCACTGTATCTCTTGTGTTGTATAATCTACAGATTATATTTCTTTTTGATTTTTGTTCTTGTCTAATTCCTGAATTTCTTATTACAATTTTTTTTTTCTCTCTTGGTTGCAGTGTTGCTGAAGATAAAGTCATTTTTCCTGCCGTTGATGGGGAGTTGTCTTTCATCCAGGAGCATGCTGAAGAAGAAAGTCAACTCAATGAGTTCCGGTGCTTAATAGAAAGAATTCAGAGTGCTGGGGCAACCTCTACTTCAAGTGCTGATTTTTATGAGCAGTTATGCTCGCATGCTGATCAGATAATCGAAACCATACAGAGGCACTTCCATAGTGAAGAAGTTCAAGTGAGTTTTCATCGATACTTAATTGTTTTCTTTTGTCATCTTGAGTCTCTATTTTGAAGTCATGTGGTGACTTCTATAGGATGTAGACAACATTGGGGCGAGAAAAATGTGGTTAACCCAACAATCTGCGAAATTTTGAGGCATATTATAGGCATAAGAAGTATATGGCTACATTTACTAATATCAATTGGGTGGATAGGATTTAATGTAGTTTTGTGTCATGGCGAATCTCCTATTTCAGTACAGTTATACTTTCACTATCAGAAGATAAAATAAGATCAACTGGCTCTTCAGAGTTTCAATGACCTGATGCATGAGTAGAACCCGTTCCACCAGATAATCTGTCTCCATAGAACTCACTAAGCTACTCTCATGTACAGGTTCTTCCATTGGCTAGAAGACATTTTAGCTTCAAAAGACAACGGGAGCTTTTGTATCAGAGCTTGTGCATGATGCCTCTGAAGTTGATTGAACGTGTTTTGCCATGGCTAGTAGGTTCTTTAAGTAAAGAGGAAGCTAGGAATTTCATTAGAAACATGCAGTTGGCAGGTACCAAATGATGGACTCTGAAGTTATAGTTATGGGAAAATTGTGACATATCTGCATGAAGTTACCTAATTGTTTGAGGTTATTCTGACTCTTGATCCATTTGTTTACCAGCTCCAGCATCAGATGCTGCTCTGGTTACGCTTTTCACTGGGTGGGCTTGCAAGGGCCATGGTCAGGGCGTATGCTTATCTCCTTGTGGAACTGGTTGCTGCCCTTTTAAAAGGTCTCCAGACATTGAAGAAGATTATATTCAACCATCTTGTGCATGTGCTTCTGCATCGTCCGCACATTCATTATCCCCCCAAGCTGACGATGCCAAAAGACCTGTCAAGCGAAATGCAACTGTATCATGTGAAGACTGCAAAGCCCTTGATAATCCAGAAAATTTAAATGCTTGTGAACTGCCCTGCAGTGATAGGTCTTGTCATGTCCCAGGTTTAGGAGTAAACTCTAGCAATCTGGGATTGAGCTCTTTATCCACAGCTAAGTCTCTGCGTTCTGTGTCTTTTAGCTCCTCTGCTCCCTCCCTTAATTCCAGTCTCTTTATCTGGGAAACGGACGGTCAATCTTCTGATGATGGATGCATTGCACGACCCATTGATACGATTTTCAAATTTCATAAAGCAATACGTAAAGATTTGGAATTTTTAGATGTGGAGTCTGGAAAGCTCAGTGATTGTGACGAGAAATTCCTCAGGCAGTTCATTGGCAGATTTCGCCTTTTGTGGGGATTGTACCGAGCTCACAGCAATGCTGAGGATGACATTGTCTTCCCTGCCCTGGAATCCAAAGAGGCTCTTCATAATGTTAGTCACTCATATACACTTGACCACAAGCAGGAAGAAAAATTGTTTGAAGATATCTCAAGTGTTCTTTCTGAGCTTTCGCGACTCCATGAAAAATTGCACAGAACTTCACTATTGGAGCAACGTAGTGGAAATAATGATGAAATTGCCGGTAGTGATTGTACACTTAAGTACAAAGAACTTGCGACAAAGCTTCAAGGAATGTGCAAGTCTATCAAGGTTACTCTAGATCAGCATATATTCAGGGAAGAACTTGAGTTGTGGCCATTGTTTGGTAAACACTTTTCAGTGCAGGAACAAGACAAAATAGTGGGTCGTATTATTGGAACTACAGGAGCTGAAGTGTTGCAATCCATGTTACCATGGGTAACGGCAGCACTTACACTGGATGAGCAGAACGAACTGATGGACACATGGAAACAGGCGACAAGAAACACGATGTTCAATGAGTGGCTAAATGAGTTCTTGAAAGGAACTGGAGTATCATCTTTACAAGCTCAATCATCAGAGGCCAGCACATCACACAAAGGTCTGTTTCTTTTAGGGTATTGTCTGATTGAATTAAATTAGATCTATGATGTTTCGATCGACTCTCTCTACATTATTACGCAGTTTTCCCCTAAAATTGCGTGAATTTTGTCCGTAGGCATTGAGCTTCAAGAGACACTTGACCAAAGTGATCAGATGTTCAAGCCTGGGTGGAAGGATATCTTTCGAATGAACCAAAATGAGCTTGAGGCTGAGATTAGGAAGGTTTACCGGGATTCATCTCTTGATCCTCGGAGAAAAGCATATCTTGTCCAAAATCTCATGACTAGGTAGGTCTCCAGCAGAAAAGCCTAGAAACTACATTAAGTAGATCATGTGTTGTTAAGTTCATAAAGTATCTACAATCCTTCCTGCATACTTCTAACAAGTATTGAGTTATTGACCAATTATTCGCTTGTCATAGTCGCTGGATAGCGGCTCAGCAGAAGTCGCCTCAAGAAGTGATTGGAGAAACTTCAAATGGCAATGATATAGGGGGGCGTTCACCATCTTTCCGAGATTCAGAGAAAGAAGTGTTTGGGTGTGAACATTACAAAAGAAATTGCAAGATTCGAGCTGCATGTTGTGGCAAATTGTTTCCTTGTAGATTTTGCCATGACAATGTCAGTGATCACTTAATTAATAGGTAAGTAGCTGCTGCCATCAGTTATCATAATCTAGAGCTTCTGTATTTGCATATACATTATATTGCTACTTGACCAATGCAGGAAAGCAACCAAAGAAATGATGTGTATGTTTTGCTTGGAGATTCAGCCAGTTGGTCCAATTTGCACTACCCCTTCTTGCAATGGAGTTGCAATGGCAAAGTACTATTGCAGCATTTGCAAATTTTTTGATGATGAAAGGTAAACTGGATACACTAAATCAATTAACGTACCACAATAGAGGTCACTCGGTAAATTCTGAGTGAACACATCTCTCTGAGGGCTACTTCATGAACCATAGTTTAGCTACTCGAGCTGTCTAAGACTCATCTATCAATATGATCTTTTATTTTTGCTTCTTTCGGATCATTCACTAAGATTGTCGTCCTTGTTTGTGACTTTAGGAATGTGTATCATTGCCCATTTTGCAATTTATGCCGTGTTGGAAAGGGTCTTGGAGTAGACTATTTCCACTGCATGACATGCAACTGCTGTCTAGGGATGAAGTTGGCAAGCCATAAGTGCTTGGAGAAAGGTCTTGAAACAAACTGCCCTATTTGCTGTGATTTCTTATTCACATCTAGCGCAACAGTCAGAGCTCTACCATGTGGCCATTATATGCATTCATCTTGCTTTCAGGTCTCTCTCTCTCTCCCTCTTGCTCTCTCTCTCTCTCCCCCCTTCCAACAACCACTATCCTCGAGGCATTTTTGCTCTGCTTGCGTCTTATTATTATCATTGCCTAATCAGAAATTGAATAGCACTTTTTTAAATTTGTTAGGCGTACACTTGCAGTCATTATACCTGTCCAATATGCAGCAAGTCACTGGGAGATATGGCGGTAAGAGAACTTTCTTGTACCTTTTTTCAGAGTGTGGCCTCTATACATATATGCTCAATCCTGTATGTTTTCTTATCCATTTCATATGACATTAACTAATTAAAAGATGAAGCATTCCTGGCTGAACTTCTTTAAGATGTCGAGACTACATGCATAAAATAGATCAGTAACATGCACCATAGTATGGAATGTTCTTTGATGTCTAAATTGGCTTAATTCTTGCGGTTTTCATGAGCTCTCTCTCTCTCTCTCAAGAAGTTGGATGCTGCTGCAAGCTTGTTTGCAACACAAAGTATGTCTTTGTTAATTTTTCTTTGCATTTTGCTCAGGTTTACTTTGGCATGCTTGATGCCCTGCTCGCTACTGAGGAGCTTCCAGAGGAATACAGGGACCGACGTCAGGTACAATTTTAACTGCATCTTGTATCATCATGAACATAAAGATCATCATATGCTAAATGTAGAGATATTCCACGTGTTTCTTCAGAAGAGGGCAAAAATGCGTGCCCGACTGCCTTAGATGTATTTCTGTATTTATCAAGTTTTCGACAAAAACTTAAAAACCAAGTTGGTGTTGTCAATTCTCTTCCTCCAATTACACAAACTAAAAGTATTCACTCTCATGTGGCTACTCAGGATATCCTGTGCAACGACTGCGATCGAAAGGGATCCGCCCGTTTTCACTGGCTGTATCACAAGTGCTCAAACTGCCGTTCATACAACACGAGGGTGATCAGGGGCGAGATGTTCGATCCCAACTGCTCGGACTCCCGTCAATAATATGCTTTTCCTCGATAGTTGCCGAAATTCGCCAAGCTTCTCTGTGTATAGTTGTACAGCAAATTCTTTTATAGCAAAAGAAACCATATTTCCTATAGGGACCAAGGAATTTTGGTGCTTTTCTTTTTCCTTTTTTTCCGGTTTATGCTTTTCCTCATGAGAAGAGAGATCGTGTCTCAGCGAAAGAAAACACTACATAGCAGCGGCAATCATGTATAGACTTTTGCAGGTTCCTGATATCCAATGTTTTTTGGCATCGTGAATGCGAGAGTCCAGATGTGTTTTGATGTCATTCCACTCATCCTAATTCGTCGTGCCCTACGCATCTATTCGCCTTCAATACATGATCTCAATTTCGTTTCGACGTCCCGAGTACTACAAGGGCAGGAGGGAGGGACCGGTCCTGATACAACGATTCTTCGGTTAACTCAACCGGCGATTTAACGGGTACGCTATAGACATTTTTGCTGTCTCATTTCTTTGTTCTTTTAGGGGACAAGATTGTAGAAATGAGAGCACCCGGGATGTCCTCGATGAAGGTGTCTGTCTCGAGGCCGAGACATGTCCCCCTCTCAAATCGATCACTTTGGCCAAGATATTCCCTTTTATCCCCGCTTTGGTTCCTCGTATTCCGCCCAAACTTCTCTCCCCTCTTCACTAATTCAAATTAGCAAATGCGCAATCTCAGCATCGAAAGCATCAAAGGAGGAACTTTGAGTAGAATCTCAATTGACCAGGTCAAAGTGCAAATCCCTATTCAACCGGAAAAAAGAGGATTGGACAATACGGAAAAGATGGGCGCCCTGTTTTTGATGTCTTCCATGCTTCCATTGGAAAAAACATTACATGTGATTCACAAATTTTTCGCATCGCGATTGATTCCGTGGCTCACATCGTCCGACAGATTTCGAGTCTGCATTAGTTTGTCCTCGGCCTAACGTGGTTGCTACAGTGCTTTGTAACGAGAATGAGAGGAATTGAACTTATGACAAACAACGTAATTCAGACCGGGGAAACAAGGAATCAATCCTCTTCTTTTTTTGTTCTTCTATTCCTTGACTGTGGAACAATCCAGACAAAAGAGGCTGGCAGCCCCCTTGGAAATGCATGAAGTTGGCAAGTTCAGCACCTGAATTGTGCTCCCGTAGGACGGAGCGAGCCCATGATTCTTCTTCGACGGAGCCTTTTGGAGCCATGGATAAGGATGAGCCGTCGACGAAGAGTACGAAGGTTTGGGAATGTGACTGGCTTGTCTTCTTTGTGAAGACGATCTTCTCGGAGCCGGCACTGAACCTGTTGACTTGCTTCTTGACAGGAGCTGTGATGGGAAGACTGAATTCTTGTTGATGCTACGATCAGCAGAATTGAGACTAGTGCTTCTCCTGAATCCCCAGAAAGACCGAGACCGAAGCTTTCCTTGATCTGATCCTGATCTTGATGGTGCAATTGCAACCTCCTCTGTTCTCTCTATCTTCTTGTCGTCGTCATTGCTTGTCGCGGGACTAGGAAGAGGAGTCAGGAAAGGGATAGGCGCTGCGGCTTTGGATTCACTTTTGGAGGCCCTTTTTGCCGTGAGGCTTGACGCCGGCAACGAATGAGAGGACGATGGATGCAGAGGTTTGGGAATGTGACTGGCTTGTCTTCTACGTGAAGATGATCTTCTCAGAGACGGCACGGAACCTGTTGACTTGCTTCTTGATAGGAGTTGTGATGGGAAAATTGACCTCTTCTTGGTGCAGCAATTGTCAGAGTCGAGACTAGTGCTTCTCCTGAATCCCCAAAAAGACCAAGACTGAAGCTTTTCTTGATCTGATCCCGATCTCGATGGAATTAATGCAATCTCCTCTGTTTTCTCTATGTTCTTGTCATTGCGGTTGTCCTGTGCTGGGGGACTAGGAATAGAAATGAGGAAAGGGAGAGCAACTGCTGCTTCGGCTTCACTTCGGGAGGCCCTTTTCGCCGCGAGGCTTCCGCTTTGTATCCGAAATGGAAGGATCATGCCGTTGGCAAAAAGCTCATCTGCTGAAGAAGACGTGTGCTCAAGCCCACCGGCGCTGATGCCGAACTCAAATTCGCGGTTCGAGTTTGAACGTGACGAGGATCCCAATCCTGCATTCTGCGTTTCTACGGCTTCCTTGTCCTTTCGGGGGAGATCAAGGAAGCTCAATGTGCGAGTCGGACAGGTCTCCGAGCACATTGCTCTTGTTTCAGGTATAGAAAATTCAGAGGAAGAAATCAAGAATTAGTTTTCTGAAGGTTACAAGATGGAAGTGTATTTAAGCATCAAGGACAAGTAAGTGTATTGTCTCAGTTCAAGAATGAAGGGCTAGCAGGGATAGGGATGAAAATAATTCAAATTTGGTGGCTAGGTAGGGCACAGGAAGAATTGACAAAAGATGGGTTTTGGTCTTTGTGGGACTTGCAGGCGGATGGCTGCAGAGGATTTGTACTGTGACCAGGAAAAGAAGAGTCTTTTGGAGCTGAGAAGAATGGGATGATTCTGGCAAAGGAGAAGGTTTTTAAAAAGTTGTCAATCATTTGAACATGGAATGGTAAGTTGAACTTGGCCTTTGTCGGATAAAATAAGAGAGGGCAGGCATATGAGATGCCCATTCAAGAGAATATGTAGGTTACAAGGCATGGAACAAGTCCATGTGCCCATGGCCTTAAATTAAGGAGGGAGGGAGGGAGGGAGGGAGGGAGGGAGAGAGAGAAAGACTTGTCGTCATACTAGGCAAAGGAAAATGCCCAGCAACACCCTTGCAATTGCAAATCCTAGACCAAAGGAAAGAATTTCAAGGTAATTACAAGCTAATATGATTCTTTTCTTATAATCACAAGGGACCCCGTCATCCTTACTTGTGTTGGTTGCAACGGGTAAAGACTCATGAAGCTCTGAAAAGACACCCGCCTCTGAAATTAGGTGAGTCCGGGCACTTTGCAATCAAGGGAATTGAGCCCTAGAGAGAGATAGTGCTGTAGATAACACGGCTAATGCATGTGGGACTACAAGCAATATGATTTGAAACATTTCATTTTGGATAAAAATGCTATAGATTCAGCCAGTTGAGATTAACATATTGATACCACAGTTGCTTTGATCACGAAACTCAAAATTTCAAGTATAGTGTAATTGGCACGTTGCATATAAAAATCTGTTATCAAATGTTTGACATGGCACTCGTTAAGAATCCAGCTAAAGAAATTTGATAGCTCTCAGTGCAACAACTTTTCCTGTGATGGGCATTATCAACAAGGAAAAAATCAACCATCTGTACGGAGTATAATCTTCAACACGAACGAATTCTAAGCGCCCATAAATGAGGGGGGGAAATTAAGCTGATTGAGAAAATGACATGCGAATCACACACCAATCTCAGGAAACATTCAACACAAAACAATCAATGCTGACCGGCAAGAAGTTGACAGCTGCCTTGAGCTTGGAGGGTAATTGACTAAATTTTCAGTTGATTTCCAAAGCAGTAGCTGCAGCAGCAATCGCGGTCTTGTGAGTCTTTTCAAGCAATTAATTTGGGCTTAGTTTGTCAAGGGGGTAATCCTAACTTGGTCAAAAAAGGAGGAATCGGGAACAATAATAAAACTCCCAAACCCCACCCCGCAAAAAAGATCTTCGTCAAAAACGACGGTCCGTTTGACCTAACTCATATCGAAAACCCACCCTACTTCGAGCATCGCGTGTTGTTTTTCAATTAATGGGATGTTTTTGTTGCGTCATCATGGATTAACATGCTTCTCTAGCATTGCGATTAAGAAAGGATTAAAAATTAGACCTAATTTATTTTAACGTGTTGGTGCCTACACGCCTAACTTCCCTATGATTCTCCTGTATATTTATCTTCCTTAGGAGAAGGGAATACTCTTTATATGTTTTACATCCAAAAGTTGTTGAGATTCGTAATGATTTCGAACGAAGCAATTTTAGGACTTACTTAGATCTAAACCTAACTTATATACAAAACCCATCATACGTCGATGTTGTTGTCATCAAGGATTAACAAGCTTCTTTAACATTGCGATTAGGAAAGGATTAGAGATCAAATCTTGCCCAATCCGACCAATAAATGACCTAATTGACCTGGTATTCTTGCCCCTCAAGCACGCAAGTTCAAAAGATGCATAAATTGTTCTTTTCGGACCAAATTAGTTTTCATTTTAAGCAAAAGAGAAAGAACAAATGAAGTTTATTTTATTTCTTTCATCTTGATATACTTTCCTTTTGATAGTCGCATGTCGGTGCCACATGCAACGTTCCCATCACTGGTAACGTGGAGGAAGAATTAGACAAAATTCTCATACACAAAATGCCCTCAAAGTTTCGTGAAATTACACCAATGCCATTTTGTGAGTGTGTCGAAGCAAATCTCGGTTCATTTCGTTAGCTCCCGTCACTAATCTGAAAAGAGGAAAAATAGAGAGGGTAGCTTTGAGCCACAATCCAAATTCGTTGATTGTTATTTCTTCTTTATAGGAAATAGAATATCTAGAAACAAATAAAAGATTTATTTGTCATTTTTTTTAGTTCATCTCTTGACGAAGCCTAGCGTTTTTCTCTAGTTGACGATATGTTTAATTATATTGTGTTAATGATGGATAAGAGTCACACGTGCTTACAACTCATTTTAACCCTTGCAGAAAATTAGAACAACTCATTTTAATTGCCCTGTCTGTTTAATTTTGCACACATGCTTTTCTTTTTTCTTTTTCTTTTTTGATTTTCTAATATTTGATTTTTGTTTTTTAATATTGCTGGATTCTCAATGATATACCAAACGGGTCCTTAGTAGGTCATCAAAATTATACTGAAAAAAATGGGGTCAATGCATGTTAAATGGGATTCTAGGGGTCACCCCATCTATGATCCATCCAAACAAGACCCAACTCGCCTATCTGCCACCTCTATCTTAAAACTAAAGATCTCAATTTGGTTCGGGTCTGATTTTGTAGTTTTCTTTTTACCCCAGAATGGCTTCTCCACCCAAGTTAGGTGGGGCTTAAGAAGGATATTGCCAACCAATCTAGTCAGACTTAGAGGTGGCAAAATGGACCTAAAACCCATATTTAAACCCATATTTAATGATGTGGGTCATAAATGGATTGTCTTAAATTTTAAAAGCAAGTTTAAGTGAGCCATAAATGGATTGATTAACAATTTAATGGGCCTTACATGTATTTTAAATGGATTATAAATGAGTTGGTTATCTAACCAATTTAAGTTGGTTGTGAATGGACAAGTCTTTTTTTTTTTTATAAATTCTTTTAATTATCTGATTTTTCATAATTTAGAATTTCTTTTCTTTTCTTTTTTTTTTTTTTAGGAAATCTGATAAGGATCACCAATTGGTCGCCAGCCACTGCTGATCATCCATCGTCATTCACCACCGGTAGCCGCCAGCCGGTCACCGATTACTACTATTTGCCACCGGTCATTAGTCACCGATCATAGAAGAAAAAGAAAAAGAAAGAAAAAGAAAATGAATAAAAAAATAATATTAAAAGAAATAATTTTTTTAATTATAAAAATTATCCATAGTGTTTTAGCAATTTATATTTGTAAAAATTTATAAGAAACAAGTTTTTCCAAATCAAATTTAATACTAAAGTCTTTTAGCAATGAGTCAGGTTGGATACGAATAGCTAGAATTTTATTGTATAGAAATGTATCAAAATGAATTAAATGAATCAATATGGATCCGACCATTTTTTACTCGATCCAAATTCAACTAGACCCATCCGTTTGACAGATGTATTCAGACCCATGGCCAGCTCTAGTGCAAATCTCCATGGAACCAATAGCTGGAGCCAGTATTCTCAATATTGAGAGAGACAAAAAACTCTTCATTAAGTGACAAGGAGTAGCTTCCCAGATGACTTCATATCAAATTCTCACACAATACAGGCCAACCGGGACAGTTTAGCTCTTCCTGTCTTATGTACAATCATGGGCTTAATCAGAATTTTCCAAAACAAAAAAGACATCATATTCAATATGTGCTATCGACAATTGCACGGTGGTAGAGAATTACCAGTTCTGATGCGAGAATTCTGGTCATCGTAGATCAATGATGTCAAATTTAAGATCCGGATTCATGTAAACATCTGTACACGCCTTGTAAATTGGCCCGCCATCTGAAGGCTGGTTATGAGGGTGAAACCCACGCTGCTGGCAGTTTCTTATGACTGACATGCCACCGGGTGTCGTCAACCGAAAAATCCCGTGGGTTCTGCGCAGAGAAATCATGGCAGTTAACAATATGCATATCATCCAGCAAATAAGGCCATAGGTGAAAAGACAGGCTAACCTCGAACCATCTTTTGGAGCCATTACTATTGCAACAGATTCTGGTAACATGATCTGGACCAGGGGGAAACAAATGAGTGAACCAGTAAGTAGATACAAAGCCTAATGACACTCCACATTTAATGTGCTACGCAAGCTCAATAGCCTACTTTAGTGGACGAAAGGAAAGGGGAAAAAAACAATAGATTGTGTTTAAGACAAGTGTAATTTCTAGAAGCCACATCTTGGAATCGATGGAAGAATAGGAAAGACTGTATGATAGTACGCGTGCATGTCTGGCGTGTGAATAAAATCTTCTCTCAGGCGGAGCTTCACTAGCTATTTTAATACAATTGAACCTACTAGTTCATGTCAACAGAAACTTTCTATAGGCAAAGAGAAATTTTCTTCATAGGTAAGGTAATGCGAGAAAAGGTCAACTCGAAAGTCAAGAATTTGAAGATTAGGTAAAGTAAATGAACTAAAAATACACACCGTCTGGTGTGTTGACAACCACATTCCAATAGCAAGAGAGGCACAACTATTATTTTTTCCACGTGTACCACCACCTAGCCAATTAAAAGGGTGACAAAGACCAGAAGAAATACACACCTGATATGAGTAATGGGTATGAAGGTCGATCGAGGACATGAAACAGGACTGCGAAGGATGCGTCTGAAATTAAACATTGATGAACAATCAATCTCTCAGCCAAAAAATAAAAAAAGTAGGAGCTTCCAATATAATTTAGCAAAACATATGAAAGGTACATGCAGCTGACAATGAACCATGGCCAAAGTTTGACCAACAACTGCGAGAGAAGAGAAGATACAAATGACGGAACAAAGTCTTCCCACAAAGGAGAAAGTTATGTATCTCATTATTTGCAAGGAGATCTCGATTATGCTGAACCAATGTGCAATGCAATCAGTTTTATCTGTTTATAGCTACATCCACAAGAATAACATGCAAACAAGAGTGAAGATTCCTCATCCTTCTTGTGATAGGGGAGACCCGAGAAGGAAAATGCATCTGTTGTTAAGTCGTCAGATCAAGTGCTTTTTGTGAATTAACTTCTGGATGTTTGATGTAAGTGCGGGAAGATACTCAGATTCTAATTAGTAAGTTCTCACATACGCAACAGTTTGAGTTAACTGATGTTCACAACACAACTACTACCAAATAATTACTCCAGACTGCCTATTTTAAAGCATCCAAACAATGGATCACTCTTTTGTAGCTCGTCTCAGAATCCCAGAAGTGGGTACAAGCAAACAACTATTTGTAAGCGAATTTCACCCATCAGAAGTTAAAGGCCCTCCAAAACATGTTGTTTGATCTAAAACTCAGGTAGAAATTACATGAAACCCCCTTGGATTTTGGCCAAACACACTGATACCCCATCCTTCATTTCACAAAGGTAAAAACATAAAATTTCTCCCAACCAAAAGTGACTCTGTATTAAGTTTGCTCAGCTTTCATGTTTTGAACACATCAACAAAATATATGCACCCTATCTAGCAAAAAAAGTAGACATATTATATGCACCATTATCCACTCTACCAGACATCTTGACTGAATATAGCTCCAAAATAAGTGGAGCTTTTAACACTTCTGATGGGGGAAAGTTTCTAAAATAGTGTCATTGCCATACAACTGAGGTGCAGGAACTTTAAATAGTGCGTTCCAAATATAACTTTCTAATGCAAGGGAACCAGATGAATTTACTTCATTTCCTCTACAAATCTGTGAAGACAATTCTGAAGCCTGATCATCATAAAACTCATTATTAGATGGAATATAATCCTTCGGCACACGATAATCAATGCACCATAATCATAAAAACTTATTATGATTATGGTGGATTCATTATTGTGCCTAACAAACTTTAAATAGTGTGTTCCTAATGTTACTTTCTAATACAAGAGAACCAGATGAATTTACGTCGGTTCCTCTACAAATCTGTGAAGACAATTCAGAAGCCTGATCATCTTAAAACTTATTATTAGATGGAATATGATCCTTCGGCACAATATTGAATCCACCATAATCATAAAAACACAAGGCAAGAAGAGTCCACAGGCACAGCACAAAATACTCACATGAATCCACCCTAGTGGAAAAAGAGATTGCTTATCTTGAACTTCAAATATCTCTTCTTCATTTGTGGCCTGGCACTGGTTTTAAACAAATGTCAGCAGGTAAAGAACAAAATATGATCAGTGAAAGAATGGTGACACTAAAAATTTCCAAATGCATGCTGCTGACATACAGAATCTGATGTTGATTCCTGCTTTGGAATGATTAGGGCAGTGATAAAGAATTTTCTGTTTTTCTGTAAAAAATACATGGAGAAAATATTAGCCTCACAAATAGCAAGGAACAAGTTGAAGATTCTGCAGTGTTAATACTCACGAGTGAACCTGCAAGGATGCCACACGTTTCCAAATTACGGTCAGTATTGACCTTAGCTAGTTTCAGAAAGGTATTCATCAATGCCGTTGACTGCATAAGAAAACAGCAGCAAAATCAATGAGCATGCACAAATTCTCAGTCTGAACTCTCCAGTTATTTACTGACTGTTACAGATTTATCATTTGCAAGGCTATTCTGTCTCTAATTCATACATTGCATATTTATTAAAGATCCTATTAAAAAGTGCCCTGGAGACTCTTGCTAAAGCATGCCTAATAAAAAAAGTCTCGAGTTCCAAAGCGTGAATTACTCATTTCTTGATAAAGTCTGCATTGGAAATTCCAACATTTCCTCATTTGCTTACTTAACAACTGCCTCCAAGGCACTCTTTAACACCAAAATCCTTCAAATAAATAGACCTAAATTGGATAGTCAAAGGGTTTCAGTTACGCCAATGGCACTTTCCAATAAAAAAAAAAGGAGGTTATAAACTTGAAGGGAACAATGCAACAAAGTAACCATGAGCAAAGGACTTCAAGACTCACAATGTGCAACTGCAGGGGAGACTCCGAACAGATATAATTATCAGAAGCTGGCTTGTCCAAGCCACACTTTAAATCGTTATGTTCGTGAGACACTCCTGGAATTAAATCTTGCACTTCTGCCAGAACAGGAGGAGGAGATGGCTGTCGAATGATATCTGCTTGAACAGTTGTTTCTGTAGTTTCAAAGGAGATCATCAGAGGTTCTTCCTCAGTTTGAGGCACCTTGTTGCCATCATCAACACCGAGATTTGAATCCAAGCTGGATGTTTCCTTTTCCAAGTCAGTGGAGTCCTTCTTAAATGCATGTTTGTCTTCTACAGATGGTAGCAGCCTGCTTCTTGCATAAGGCACAATTCAGTCAAGGGCACAAGTGAAATCAAGATGAGAGGAAAGCACATACATGCTACAATGATCATAGAGCTTCCTAGACCTTGAAACCTTTCCACAATGTATAGGTATTTAATGAATAACAGAATAGACATTGAATTCGCCGGAGTTCATAGAAGACAAACCTGGGTATTTCAACTGGAGTCAAATCTATGTAGCTTGGATATTGAACCTGGTCATAGGAAAAGTCAGCATCCATCTGGATTGAAGAATGAAGAGAAAATGTAAGACCAGAGTTCCATACCCCTTTATCACTCCTAGGTGGCTGCCAGTGCCCGTTAAGTCCATTAGGCCCTAAAATAGAATGCCTGGAGAGAGTCTCCTCCTTCGGGCGCACCATACTAAGTGATCTACAAAACTCGAGAAAAAATAAATAAGCTGAAGAAGTCTCTCATTTGACCGCCTAAACAAACTTCTAGATTTTTTCATTCATCCTAATCCAGCACACAAGAATGTCTCGAGAATAACAAATCAATTTCTTACATGCTCAACTGGACTACATCTCACAAGACTCTGTACATCAAGTTTAGCTTATCTTCACAAACTTCGCTTATGCATTTCTCATATCTAAGCAACCCTTCCATACACGCATTGCAATGGAAGCATAATTTTACCTAGCCAATACATTGTAGAGTGTTTTTAAGAAAATTGTAAGTGTGGCCATCAAAATGATAGCAAAAAAAAAATACAGGTGATACTAAGGGACATCAGCAGCCAACCATAAGTTCTCAAATGCCCTGATAAGAGGTGCCTAGTGTGGGGTGGGGTCACAATTGACAAACCATCTACAGGACCAGTGCACATCACTTTCATTGCATTAGTGGACTGATTAGGCGGAGAACAGAAAGAAAGTGGCCTGGAGACCCAACCAAGAAACCAATGCGGGCACCATCTTATAGGAACTGTCAGATCTAGACCATCAACAGTATGAGTTGCTTGAACTAGAAAAGCTGCGCTTAAAAGGAGTCAAGTAAAACTCCGCCTGATACAAAATTCTAACTTAACAAGGTTATCAACAAATCAAAATTAATTTATCCTCCAAAATGCGAAGATGTTACCAAGAAACAACCACTTACAATTTGTGGAATTGCTCATTCACTGGACTGGATTGCAGAGGGGGCTGGATCGTTGTACTTCGATAATTTGATAGTTGAGAACCTGGTCTTGATACCTAGGATAATGCATAGCATTAAGATCAATGCTCCTTAAATCACAAAAATAGCAACACACAACTCACACAACTGAAGACAGAGTTAGGATAAGTTTGTGGAAGAATAGGCTGCAGTACCACTTTCATGTCATAACTTGTTGAAGTCTGCTTTCTGACAGGAGTCCATTCCAGAGAATTACTTTGATTACGATAACCCCAGTTGTTCATCTGGTTCGCCTGTTTTCTGTTAGAATCATCGAGTATCTGTTGCACTTTGGGCTTTAATTCCTCCAGCTCAGTCAATGCACTTAGAAATTGCTACAAGAGAAAACATAAACCATGTTCACATGTGATCCAGAATGATGCCGTATTTCTCATTTCCACATGAAGTGACATAGGAAACTAGGAACATACCTTTTTCAGTAAAGCCTTCTTGTTTTGTAAAGACGCTCTATAATCTCGATGGCGAGGAATGGTCTCGGAAACCAAACTGATGCAAAAGAATGGAATCATATATAAAGCTCCAGTGTAGTTTCTTGCAAATATGAGTAAAATTGCTTCTCCAGTCTTCTCATGACCAAATCAAGTATCTATTCACCGGACAGTAACACAAAGAAAAACAAGGGAAGACATATTGTACCTTGAAAACCTGAGAAGCATAACATACAGATCTACAGTATTATTCTCCGCTCGGAATATATTAGCCTGCATGCAATTGACACAGGGGAGATAAACAAGCAGTTAAGAACGAAAATTGATCCAAAAATTTTGTGGGCGCAGGATTTAGGAGCCATAGACTTAATAACACAGAACTGCAAATTCAGTCACGTCATGTCGCAACAATAATCCATGATATATGCAAGAACAGCAGCATGCATCGATCAAAGAATATGAAGCCGATACTCATTCAAACTCTTAAGTGTTCGGGGTCAGCCATTCAAAATCATAGAAGATGTTTTAGACATCCAGCAATCTACTATAACCAATGACATCAAGTAAGACGTTCTCCATTGGATAAACCGCCATGCACCATATAGGCAGAATCGAGTTCCAAGTAACAATGAGAGACTCTATAAATAGCAATTCGTCAGATGTAGATCAATCAGACAAGATGGAGCGAACATGTAACGGAGCCAGATTACCTCAATTAAGCATGTTACTAATACCAAGAGATGAATGGCAAAGTCTGGGAAGCCCAGAACAGGCTTTGCTGTCTCATTCCCGTCCTAATACATGCCACGACGAAATCTTTACCTTTTACCAAGACCAATGATCATGTGTAGTACCATTGGCAACAAGCATCCAGAAAACCGACTAAAACAGCTGACGTATCAGAAGCTTCGCACCCCCGACAAGGCGTCCTAGTCGCGAAGTGAAACGTAATTCGAAATCCTCCGAGCTTCGAAATTGGCAAGTGAACTCTCGTAAAAAGCCATGAGGAACGAAATGCTCCAGAATCTAGAACTAACCGACGACTACGAACTAAGAAACAAGCCTCCGCATCCCTCTCGCCTCGCGTTCGATTTACTCAACAATAACCGAACAAGAACTTTAAAAAGGTACCGAGAGAATCAAAAAAAGAGCAGTCGGAATCGACTTCAGCATATCGAGAAGAGCCACAAATCGAGCAAGGAAAACACCGCGACGGACCTGCTTGAGGACATTATCGGCGATCCTGAAGTAGTAGCGGAGCGCGATGCGATTGTCGACGTCGAGCCTCTGCGCGCTCGCCGCGATGTTGATCCTCCCCGAAGACGACGACGACGAAGAAGAAGAAGAAGAAGACCTCATTCTCCCGATCGAATCGATCTCTACCGCACGAGCTTTCGCCTCCGTCTCCCCTTCTCGAGCGAGCGAGCGAACATCTACCGGGCGCGGCTCGATTCAGGTCTTCCGGCGGCCGATTCCGGTCGGCGGCGGCGAGCTCGGCGGCCGGCCGTCGGCGGCGGCTCGGAGTGGCGGCGAGAGAGAAGAGAGAGAGAGAGAGAGAGAGAGAGAGGAGAAGAGGAGAGAGAGAGAGAGGGGAGACGGGAATCGAGCGAGACGGTGATTTCTGGTTTGGCGCGGGGGCGAATTTGGAAATGCGGGCGACGCCATTAGAATAATGGCCGGTTGTTTGGTCGTTGGTGAATGGAAAGAAGAGGGAAATAGAATATGTCGTCATAATGTCGCCCCTCCATGACAAGACAAGTCAGCTCTAATTCGAGTTTTGAATGGCTGCAAGAGGTGGCAAAATGGATCTCACGTCCATTTATGATCCATTTAAATCATAAAAGAATCATATACGAGTCACTTACTTTTTGAAGAAACTAGTTAAATGGATTTAACAATAAAAAACTCAAGATAGATAAGTCTTAAATGGGTTTTAAGTGGGTTGGATTTAGGACCCATTTTCAATCAAAACCACACAATCTCTCACTTCCCTCTTTAATTTTACAAAACGAGTGGATCGGATCGGGTTTAGATCGGATCATAAATGATCCAACCCATATCGACCTATTTAATTCGTTTATAACCTATTTATTGCAGTGCGAAATTTTTTTTTACCTATACCCGACTCGATCTATACCCAACTCATATCCGACCCATTTAATAAAACTTAAAAAGTTATATATATTTTTTAAAAATGGTATTGTTGAAATGGTTTTATATAACACAAAATTTAATGGACATTTTTATAATTTTTAAAATAATTATTTTTAAAAAATCGAATTTTAATTATTTTTATTTTTAAAATTAAATTTTTAATTATTTTTATTTTTAAAATTAATTTTTTAATTATTTTTATTTTTTAAGCCTATAGCCAGGCCTTAGGTGGGTTCAGGACGCCCCCGCGCCGGGTATGGAATAGCGGTATCCCGAGTGGGGAGTAGGATATCGGGGGGAAGGCCCAGATCGAGTTTGGTGAACGACGGGCCCACGGGAAAATGGACCTGAATGAGAGTGGGTTCGGCTTTGATTTGAGCCGCTTCGTCTGAAAGCCGAAATCTTTTGTGTGTCCAACACGAAAGTCGTGCGTCCACTGTACTAGACATGGAAAAAATAGACAAGAAAGGGACTTTTATATGGTAATGCGGGCCATTACGCAATCCACTTTTATCGCTGCCAACTTGAAAAATTGTATGCCACCACCGATCATGGTTGCTCAGTGGTAAATGGGTCACATCCCCCTTCCATGTTGTCATAACTTCGAGCTTAAAAGCAAACCACTAGTTGACTTATGCCGTGGGCATTCGATATATCATATGACGAGACTAATAACTTCTAGTACGCCGATAGGGCTGCGATGGTGAGCTCTTACACATATGACTAAACTGAGTAGTTATGAGTTAAATCAAAGATTCCATAAGTTTCGACCCAAAAAAAAAAGAAAAGAAAAAAAAAACATTCCATAACAATTGTGGGATTCTTATGGCAACGCCCAAAGGTGTAGCTGCATTGTTTGCCCTACTCACCCCTTTACTAATTAAAAAGAAGACCTTGATATCCATGCAAAATATAAATAGCAACTGCAATTGGAGCATCATTATTGCAAGTTAAGGTGGTTAAAGCTTAAAAATTGGGGATTTAGAAAACCTATTGCAAACCAAGTTACTTACTTTCCTTCCTTCTAAAGAAATTCTGCATTCTTTTTCAATTAAAGAAGCAAAAATTAATTGGACAATGTACTATTTAAACAAATCATGACATTTCTCCTAATTCTCGTTGGTCTCAGCTTTTATTAGCTTGATATTCTTCAGTTGTTTGTCGGTCTCAAAATCCCTTTGTCTAGTTTTCCTTTGGAGTAATTTATCTTTCTGGATGTCGATACTAGTTGAACAAGATAATACTACTTCTAGCCTGGCCATTCTCTATTACTCCTTTATTCATAGTCAACATTGCTACCCATTTTTTGGGTTTTACTCGATTTGTCCCGATTGTCAAAATGGAAGAATAGGATAAAGCTACATCTTGCTTAGCTATTTCCTGCAAGATGTTAGGCACACTATGGTCCGACAATGATATGACTATCATGGAAGGTGCGGCTAGTGCAAACTCAGTCTTTTCCTTCAACTCCATCATATTCTAAGTATCAACTTTCAAGTATTCAAAAACACAATGCAAGGCATATCCGTTTCACCTTTAAATCAAAGGTTAAGAAGAATTAGGTCTTAGAAACAAGGCCTGGGTCCTTTCCTAACCTCTTATTACTAGGAAAAATTATCAAAACAGTCCTAAACCTATTACAATTTTTCCAATTCAGCCATAAGCTTTTTTTTTTTTCACAAATTCAATGATAAACATTTTGCAATTATGACAATTCAGTCCATCTAACCAAATTTGGCTTATTGACACTAACGTAGATTCTAGTTGGCACCAACCGTCCAACCAACACTGACATGGCAATTTTTTAATAATATTTTTATTTTTTTAAATTTTGAATTTTTATTTTTATTTTTTGAATTTTTCCTTCTTCTTCTTTTGGCCGGTACTAGCCATTGGCGAGGCCTCTCCCAACCATGGTGAAGCTTGCACTTGCTTGCCCGCACGGCAAGGCCTCGCTAGTGGTTGACAAGGTCGCCAAATCGACCTTTAGTAAGGCCTCGCCCAACTATGGTGAGACTCGCCCTCGCCATCGCGGCGCTGGGCAATGCTTATCGCCGCTCGCCCTCGCCATCGTGGCGCTACCGGGCAATGCTTATTATCACTTGCCCACGACTGCGAGGCCTTGCTAGTGGCCGACAAGGTCGACCTTGCTAGCCGTTGCCTTTGGCCGATCCGGCAAAAGAAGAAGAAGAAAGAAAGAAAGAAAATTAATTAAAAAAATATTAAAAAATTTCCATGTCAATGCTGGCTAGCTAAATTTGGCTGGATGAACTAAATTAATATGATTATAAAAGGTTTAAGACTAAATTGATAAAAAAAAAAATTGTTTATAACTGAATTAGAAAAATTGCAATAGTTTAGGATTCTTTTAGTAATTTTCTCCCTCTATACTAAAACCTTGGAACCTAACACGCCACCTCACTACTATAGATTTACTTCTGATCCTTAATGGGCATAAACTTGTAGTCCCTCATGAATGGTTTTTTGAGGAAGCACTATTCAAGTAGCACAAAATATCAGGATAGTTTTTTGAGTGATGGTGGAAGCAAAAGAGTTTGCATTTTACAAAATTGGAAGGGTAGGAGTATTTATCTAATTTAACGTCTCAATTATAATTGAGCACCATTAGGAGCCATGAAGTAAAGGAGCTTTGACTAGATTCTTTATATTAAAGGTTGCCTAACTTTCAAGAAAAAAAAACTAGCAAATATTTGGGAATTCCTTAAGATTGGAGAGCCTCTAAGAAGCAAATGTTTAATTGAATTCTAGTAAGAATGAATATGAAACTTGATGGATAGAAAAAAAATAACTTCTAAGGCTAAAAAGGAAATTTTAATTAAAGTTGTGATGCATGCATTACCACAATATGCAATGTTCAGCTTTCATTTGTCATGCAATTGAAAAGAAAGCGGTAGGCTTTTGGTGGAAAAATGATAATTAAAAAAAGGGTTTGCACTAGGAAAAATTGGATGTTTTTAAACTCAAGAAACATAAGGGTGGACTTAGGTTTAGATATTGGCAAAAGAACACCCCAATTACCAAACCTTGATACAATGAGACGCTTAAGTTTAAAAGTTAATAAAATAACACTTAAGTGCCACTTTTTTTATTTTTTAAATGAGACACTTGAGTGTCACATCCAACAAACCCCACCGGAAATTTTATGTGGCAATTTTTTATTAATTTTGCTCGCTTACGTAGCTCGCTGGAAAGCTCACTCAACAAAAAAACACAGAAAACAACACCATTTTGGCACAATTCGAATTTTAATATAAAAATTAATCAAATTAATTTTAAAACCAAATTTTAAAAGAGAGAGAGAGAGAGAGAGGAGGAAGAAGGCAGCCGATGGCTGAAGGCTCAGCCCTCGTCGCCGCCGCCTCCTCGCCATCGCCGAAAAGGTGGGGCCGAGGCTTGGTCACCCTAGTCGACCGACGGCAAGGGCCGACGAGCCCTCACCCAAATCTGGGGCGAAGGTCACAACCCTTCCCTAGATCCCGCGAGGGTTAATGCCGAGGCTCAGCGACAGCGATCCCAGTCGACCCTCCCCCACCTTTACGGTGACGATAGGGAGACGACAACAGCAAAGGCTAAACTCTCAACCGCCGACTACCTCCTTCCTCTTTTTTTTTTTTTAAAATTTAATTTAATTAATTTTTATATTAATTATTTACCCACATCAGCATGTAGAACAATGTTGTTTTGCACTTGGCTCGCCACATCAGCATGCAAAATGACGTCATTTTACATTGGACTCACCACATCAACATTTCGATCAGATTTTCTTACCGTTGACACTTAATTAATCCATTTTATTTCAATTTTGACACTTAAGTGTTACTTTCCTAACTTTTTACACTTAAGTGTCCCATTATGCCAAGTTTTGCATTCCAAGTGTCCTAAACTCTTCAGATATATGAATCACCTTTGATAAGGCAGAGAAAATATTCGTTGGTTCATAATCGCCACGTTACCTACCTACATGGCATATACACACCCATGTAGATCCATTAGTAAAGTGACACGTGTTATTTGACATTGGAATAAAAAAATATTATGTAAACTCATCTTTCTCTCACCTATAGGGTTGGCTGCAAGCGGCGATAGGCTAAGTGAGGCATTAATTGCTCCTCTGTCTCTCTTTTGCACATTGTCTTTTCACATTTGAAAGTGGAGATCTCCGTCTTCCTTCCCAATTCTTACTCGCCTCAAGCTCTCTCGCTCTCATCCTCCTTCTCCTTCCACTTCAACTTCCTTCGTCACCATCATTGCCTTTTTGGCTTCGGTGATAGAAACCGTGAGTGGCTAGGTTTTGATTTCGGGCTTGGGCACATCGCCACCGAAGCTGAAGAAGTTTGCAATTGTTAGGTCTTGAGCCCTCTCGGCCTTCACATGCTGGTCACTTTGTTCATCGCCATCGTCATCTTTTTGGCTTTGGTGATAAAAATCGCAAGTGGCTCGATTTCACTTTTGAGCTCGAGCATATCACACCGCAATGGAAGAAGTTTGCAACTACTAAGTCCTAACCCTCTCAGCCTTCACATGCCACTTGCTTCATTTGTTGTGATTGTCGCCTTTTGGCTTCGACAATAAAAATTGCGAGCAACTTCGGTTTTGATTTTGGTTTGGGCAATTTGCCACCAATTTTGAAGCGAAAGCGGAAGCGGAAGAAGCTTGCAATTACCAATAGGAAAACTATCTATGGCTTTTCAATTTATTTTCAAGATTTTAGTCCTCTCTTGATTCTTTTGTCTTCACATACCAAAACTTAAGTTTATTATATTGAGGTTTTTGTTCAGAAATTCTACACTTTTTCCCTTAGCTATCATGAATTAACAGGCTTAAAAGTGCTGCTGAATAAACCATTTCTAGTATTGAAAAAGTAAAATTCGTGGATGCAAAGCAAAGCTCTAATAATGAGTCAACCAATTCACCAGAGGTTGAGCTCAAAGTTGTTGATGTTATTAGTCATTATTGAGAACCAGGCCAAAGGCCCTCATTTCTCGTAAGCACTTTTATGCTGCTATTTTTATTAATGGCAATTGAGAGCATAATTGATTATTGAAAATGAAATCTTGATTACTTTTTTGAAGTGATTATTGTTGAACATTGCGGAATATTGAAGGAGATTAGCATGTAGAACAATTTAAAATGACAATTTTGGTACATGGGGATTTACTCTAGAAAGTATTATGATTGGTTGATAATTTTGAAGAACTTGGGATCTCAATGTAACTTCTAGATTGTATTACACCGGTGGCTGCGCCTCCATCGCCATTTCAATTCCTTTAGC
Organism: Eucalyptus decipiens; assembly: GCA_014182575.1. Taxonomy (NCBI): domain Eukaryota; kingdom Viridiplantae; phylum Streptophyta; class Magnoliopsida; order Myrtales; family Myrtaceae; genus Eucalyptus; species Eucalyptus decipiens. The sequence goes on along the minus strand of CM024610.1, from coordinate 8,925,740 downwards.
TCCACCCAAAGAATGACCCGCAAAGCCTGCAGCCCTTGCGGCCGTGACGACCACCTCCACTTTTATGTTGATAAATTTAAACTTTGCATTTTTTGCAAGTCAAGATCGGTTCCATGGATCCACCTAAGAACCAACCGAACCGGACCGGCGGTCCGGTTCTATTGGATTTGATTATCCATAGTTTATACAACCACAATGAAGTGTTTCTTCGAGAGCTTGTCAGGTAAGCATTTCACTCACACATGTATCTTCATTTCTACGTGAAACGACTTCTATAGTCATGGTGAAGAATTTAAGCTTTGCATTTATTTATTGATTTATAGCTGAAATTGGTTCCTTTTTCCCCTCTATTAGCAATGCTATTGATGCCCTTAATAAGTTGAGGTTCTTAAGTGTTACTGAGCCTACTCTTCTTAGAGATATTGGTGATTTGGAGATAAGAATTAAACTAGATCTTAACAATGGAAACATCATGATCATGTAAGTCTATTATGGCTTGTAGATGAATATGGTTTTATTTTATAATAATTGAGGAATTCATAGGATGTGGATGATGATATTTGAGATTTCAGAGATAATGGTATTGGAATGACAAAGAGGAGCTCATTGACCAGGTATTCTCAAGGTGTAAATAAATTATTCTCCTCTATGTACATATTGCAAATGCTTTAACTCGTATGTTGTATCTCAACATTTTTTTCTACTTAAGTTTCAAAAAAGGATAGGTGCTCTCACATAGCTAGGTGTGATTCTTAAGATAGAAATAATAGGTATTGATATCTTCTTGATGATTCATTTCCTATTTTTTTTTAAAATTTCAATCTAGCTTAAAATAATCTCTATTGTTTTCAGGATTACAAGGGAACGGCCTTAAGGTAATTGCCATGAAACTAGGTTAGAAGTGGGTGTTCACAAAGTGTGGTGCAAATACTATTTTATATCTATTGCTTTAATGAAACCTACTTGTAATCTATCATGACTGAAACAAAGTATACACATACAAAAATTTACTATCATAACTGTAATAAATTATGGACACATAAAAACTTTTGCACTAACTTACATATTTACTAATATTTAATAGATAATTTCTAGACCTTGGTAGCTAATTCTACTTGTTTTCAAGATAAAAAAGTATCACTTATCTTTTTAGAATTTAAGTTTGTTTTGAATTTATCTTTCTTCTCTAATGATGAGTTAAAAAAAAAATTATAGAAGTTACAAAGGATAATGTCATCATTCATAATGTTGATAAAGATTTTGAATTTAGAATTGGTATGACATTTGCTAATAAGAACAAAACTTAGAATACATACAATGTATATTGGATTTTGAGTGTGAAGATAACAAAAAGCAAACAATAGTAAATGAATATTGCGAAGATGTACATTTTTATGTAATTATGAAGCTCATTCTTCACCAATTCTACCTTATGAACAAAGAGATATATATAGGACTGTAAAAAGAATTTAATGTAAAGCTTGCATTAAATTCAAAATTGGAGGGGGAGTTTAGGTAGTTGTCAAATTTGATAAGGTTCATAATCATCCTTTTGTTGATGATAAACAAAAGCATTTAATATGGTCATACTGGCATATAACAGATACTAATGGAAGTATTTTAACTTCCTTTACTAGAGTTAGTTTAAGGGCTATTAAAGAGCATTTATACCTTAGTGGTGAAACGGGAGAATAAGAGAATGTTGGATTTTATGATTCGAGAAAGATAAGGGATTTGATTAGTGTAGGGATTGTCAAAATCTCATTAATTATTTTAATTGTTTACAATTAAATGGAAGTAATTTTTCTTATACATTTCAATTGGATTAGGAGCAAAGATTGACCAAACGGTCTGATGGTATATCCAAGCTAGATTATGAAAGTTTAGAGATGTGATATTTTGATACTACTTACCGTACAAATAAATATTATATAATATGTGTATATTTTGTTGCCTTGAATTATCATTGAAAAAATATTATATTTGATTGTACATTTTTGTTGAATGAAACCATTACTTCTTTTGTGTGGATTTTTCCATCATTTTTAGACAATGGTAATAAAGCACAAAAGACTATTTTTATTAATCAAGATCATATAATAAAAAAATGCCATTAAAATAGTTCTTCTAAACATTAATCATCGATTATGTGTCTGGCATATTGAGAAAAATATTACGCATCATATCGCACATATTCTTGGAAAGCGGGGTTTTCGCGATAAAAATGGGCATAAGCTTTTGTATAAATGCGAATGGGAATTTGAAATAAAAAAACAATTGGAAAACTATGTTTCACAAGTGGAAGTTGAAGGATAATAAGTGATTGAATAATATGTATCGCTTACATCATAAATGATGTCCTACATTTGGCCGAAATACTTTTTCCGCTCAAATTATATCCACCCAAGGAAAGGAAAGCATTAATAACATCTTTCAAGATATTGCATGTAAGATTATCACTTTGTTTGAATTTGTCAATCATTATGAAAGTAAACACTCTGGAGTTATTGATAATTTTGAGTATACTCAAGGAATATCACAAATTATGGTTAAAAATAGTGGTATATTAAAACATGCTACACATGTCTACACCCATGTCATTTATAGAAAGTTTACGGATGAGTTCTTGCATTCTTCGCCTGGACATTTTCTTCGATATAAAGCCAATGGGTTGTTGCACACTTATATATTAAAGCTGAAAGTAATGAAAAAAAAAACATAATGTCTATTTTTGTCTAAGCAATTCTACCATTACATATAATTCAAAGATGCTTGTGCAGGCATACTATACGTGTCTTGACACATGTTGTAAATGTTATAAGCATTCAATCACAATATATTTTAAAGAGGTGGACAAAAACTGTGAAATAAAGTTGTCATTGTAATGATGTTGAAGAAAACTCTCATAACGCGAGAAATTCAAAAACATTATGCTTGAAGAGATTAATACAATTGGTTTTCAGTATTATGAACATCAGTGCGAATCATGATGTTATGGAGAAGATCACAACTATAACATTGATGAATCTTCGCTCTCGTATTATGAACAAAATGAAATTTTTCACAAGCAAAGATGATATTAATTTTTTGCTAGAAAATGATGAATCTGAATATGTAGTAAATTGTGAAATTCAAATATTTGATCCTCTTTAGAGAAGACCAAAAAATGTACCAAATACTCAGTTGAAGAATGCTAATGAGAAACAAAAGAAAAAGGAATCATCATGCACAAGAAGCACCTTAAACTAGATGCGTGATATGAGAAAATCATTTTCTTTCATTTTTATAGCTCTAATATAATTGTATTTAAGCTAGACATGGCATATTGTGAGAATGTACACAATTTTTTTCATCTTATAGTTTTGACTAATCCTTGTGGTTTGAAATTTGTCTTTTTTTTTTTTTGTAGATGAAAACAACAACCGTTAGTTGATGGTATTTTATGACATCAACAAAAAGCAGGATTCTCAGTTATTTTCTTTTTGCATGATAAGAGCAGCTTCCTACCGTTCATACTTGATCCATGCTCAATTTTGCCCATTAGAGAGCATATTGGTAATAATTATTTGTTACACATTTCTTTGCTAGACAAATTAAGGTTTGCCCATGCCCAATTTTGACGTGCATTCGCAACCGAATTCTCTCCTACATTAGGTGAGAATCCTTACTCTACTCTCATTCACTTTAAGAAGTTTGTGCCGTTTTTGTGGATCAACTATGTGAACTAAACTCTCCATGAAACCAGAATTATGAATCACTAAACACCGAGTCCAATTCGTGATTCATGGGGGTCGTATAGCTACATTGCTCTAGGTACTTAAAAAATCGATACTTCCTAGGTGTTTGTTGTTTTGTTTCAATCTAACTTTTTTTTTTTTTGGTAAAGGTAATAAATATAAAGCTTTGGACAAAATATAAAAGTGGCACCAAAACGACAAAAATTTAGATTGAAAATTTCAATCTAAATTTTTAATCTAAATTTTATTCTTCCTAATACATGGAAAAATAGTACAAGCTCTTCTTACTTGCTATTTTGGTTTCTCTTAGAATATGCATATTCTTTAAAGGCAACTGAGAAAAGTGATGTTTACAACATGGGAATTAAGCTAATTGAATTCGTAAGCAGGAAAAATGTCAATAAATGCATCTTTCAGTTTAGATATTAACGTGTTCAGATGGGTGGAGACACATATTGAGATATATGGTTCAGCTCTAAAAGAGTCGATAGACCCTGCATTGAGGCTGCTCTTAGTTAGAGAAGAGAATGCAGCTTTTTAAGTACTTGAAATTGCATTACAGTACATAAAAACTGTGAAGCCATCATCCTGGCAAACATGCGATCTCCTTTTTGATGTATTCAACAATAGGATGATGGACTTGGAGAAGACCAGTCTCGATCCCTACTTCAAGAATGAACAAGCCAATTGATTAAGCTGTATTTGAATAGCTAACCATATCAACTCTTGTGTATTTAGTAGTTTAATCGCTTGGCCCTCGAGAGTATGTATTATTCTAGGTGAGCGATTAATTAATGGTATCGTTGCTTCTCTTTGTATTTGAGGAGAGATTTCATGAGCAACCAACCTTGTATGAAATTGTGTTGACTCCTAAAAAACATATACGAGCTAGCAATCAATTTCATAGAGAGTTTGATTCGGGTTCTTATAGCTAGTCATATCACTTAACAATTCTTGCCATATTTGTACTTGCAAATCCATAGCTAAAAGTAGATTGGCTTAATTTGATTATCAAACATGGCTTTCATATCTTAATTGCCATTAAACTTTCCTTTGTCAAGCGTTTCTTTGCTTGTTCTCTTTCGTTTCAAGTCCTTTTCCTGTTGTGCATAGTAATAGGGTAATCAAATTGAGTCAACCCAATATAGTACCAATTTCGAACTCGAGTTAAATTTGGCTAGATAATGGAATCGAAATTAGTCAAGCCAATGCCAAATAATTACTGATCATCTCTACATATTTGCATCAAGAAAGACAAACATTTATAAGTTTCTTTAAAATTGTAATAGAACAAGTTCTACATAACCATCAAGATTGACTCCTACAATTATGTATATAGTGATATAGAGATCACGATTCCAATAAGGAAAGATACGATGACTCCATATAATATTATTATTTTAATTAATGTCGAATATCCTTTTATGACCGTCAATTCTTCATTTTCACTTGATGCCTCTCTAGAATTGTCTATGTCCACATTTTTGGGTGAATAAATCTTACATTCCTCAATATAATCTTCAACCCATTACACAAACTCCCAATAATTATCTGTCTGAAGAAAAAAAAATTAGTGTAAAACAATATAAAATATTACAAATGTCACTCCATGCACAATATGGTAAATTGATATAATTACATTACAAGTCAAAGCATAATATAATCTTTCTCGATCAATAGGATTATTTTGCTCTTTTTTTACCGTGCATGATTTCCTTTGAAGACATGGACATATCTTGGATGAAAAATCAACTGAACAATTCAAAGATCCTCAAGATGTCATACTAAAGTAATAAAATCATATAATCAAAATTAGATTAGATTTAATCAACAAAAGTAATCCAAGCGGCAATTTTGGATAACAAATAATTGTAATAGATAAGCATCAAGCTTTGTAATAGAACTAGCAACAATTTTTTTAGTTTATTTAACAAAACCACTTATATGCCAAATATTTTATAAATTAAAAAAAAAAATTATCAATAGGTCACACAACTACAAACTGGGAAGTTATAAAAGAACTCTTATTGTCAATCGTGCCTATGTTATTATCTTATTAAGGCAAGTGAGTTTAATCAAAACTCTGATCTGACCAAAGGCGTTGGACTCCATCTTTGGACACCAGTCCTCAGTGTCGCTATACCGACATTGGCCGATCTCCATCTCCACTGAACGACACCTAATTACTCATTAGTCCATCACCGAACAAAACTGCATCAACGATCACAGGAAAAAGCCAAAACAGAGTAAACCTAAAGTCGGAGTGTGAAAGTTGAGAGGGCTTGGGACCTGACAGTTGTTAACTTTTTCTACGTCGGTGGCAACATGCTGAAGCTCGAAATCAAAACCAAGCCACTTGCAATTTCTACCGCTGGAGCCGGAAAGGCGATGATGGCAACAAACGAAGTGAGCAGCGTGAGAAGGCTGAGAGGGCTCGATACCCAGTAGTAACAAACTTCTTCTACTTCAATAGCGACATGCCCGAGCCCATAATCAAAACCAAGCCACTCGCAGTTTCTATCACCGAAGCTAGAAAGGCGACAATGGCGACAAACGTAGTCGAAGTGGAAGACAAAGGAGGACAAAAGTGAGAGGGCTTGAGGTGAATGAGATTCGGAAAGGAAGACGGAGAGCTCCATTTTCAAACATGAAAAGACTTTGCGAGAGAGAGAGAGAGAGAGAGAGAGAGAGAGAGAGAGAGAGGAGCAGCTAATGCCTCCACTCAACCTATCGCCACTTGGCCACCCTTCCAACATGGAAGGGGGAGGTGAGGAGTTCAAATCCCCACCTTCTCAGAGGGGGATGGGGTGGGGACGCGTAAGTTTCAAGAGTAGGTTTCGACTCCCACGCCCTGCAAGAGGCAGAGCAAAAGTCTGAGAGTGAGTGTAGAGTAGAAATAGAGTAAGACTGACCAAAAAAATAAAAAAAAAACCTATCGCCACTTGTAGCCAACCAAGGTGAGAGAAAGATGAGTTTAACGCATTAATTTTCTATTCCAATGCCAGATGACATGTGTCACTTTATTAGTGGATCCACATGGGCACGTATATGCCATATAGGCAGGTGACACGGTGATTGCAACCCACCGAATATTTTCTTGTAAAAATGGAGAATGACTCACTTTCCATCTTCTTCGTAGAGTCAGATTTTTAAATGACCATATTTTCCTCATTGTGGTTTCTAGCGTGCTAGAAAGGGAGCTTGTGACATCTAAATTTTAGGATATGAAGTTAATATTTAATTGACTTGGAGTTTTGAGTGGCACACATGGAATATCAAGTGAGTCACTAAATTTGTGACATGTTCGAAGGATAAACTGCCACACTCGTAGTCATCGGGAATGCATTGCATTAGCATCAAATTGATATGATGATGATATCTAGGTTGATTTTATAGAGTGTTAACACATATCATCGTAGTAACTATTGACAAAGATCGATATACTTTGATGTGCGTATTGGATGATTTTCAAGTTCTAAATTTACTAAGGTGACATTTTCATAACATCCAGTCTCTTTTGCTAAATGTTTTGGTGGGTTAAAAATATTTCTACATTATCAGTATTTAAAACAGATGCTAATTCCTTTATTTATATACCGAATACAAGATATCTTAGTAATCTATCAATATATCTACTCTAGAATTATGTAGTTAAGCCATTTGTCATTTTTAATTTGAACACTTCTATTTTCATTCTTCACCTAGTATTTTTAATACCAAGTCATCATTATTTTCAGCCTTGATTAGTTGCTCTTATCCCTTTTGTAACTCTTTAGTAGTTTCCTAAATTCATCCCTTATTTTTCAATTAAAAGTATCCATGTTATGAAAAAAAAAAATTCAACTTATTCTTACAAAGGAAAGAGATCCCTCATCATATTTCTTTTCAATTTTTACTTTTTGTTGAACAAAAGCGATGATTGGACACTTGTGTTACTAAAATTTCTTGTTCTATATCTCAAGTGTTTACAAGGTAAAATAGTATGCTTCATTACCTTTTGATCAAATTGGTTTTGTTGATTTAGTGTTGGCCAACCAAATCAAAGCTGGACCTAGAAATCACATTCTTGAGATTATGACTTAATGTTGGCCGACCAAATCAAATTGCCTATTTTGATGAGTCATCAATTTCTAATCAAGATACTAATCTCTGTTTTGGTCATCGATTTCTAACTATTTCGTAAAATTAATCAATTATCGATTCTAGTTAACTATCTCACTAATTTTCAGATCGATCTGATTTCCTAGCCAACACACTAATTATTAACCTACTAGCTGATTTTGCCAAGTTATCAATCTCTAAGTACCAATTCCAAGTTATTGTATTTTGTGTGCCAAACATCGATTTCAAAGACGGTAATTTCTAACTAAAGTTGCCCGTTCCAAAGTTGTCATTTTCTAAGCGTCCATTTCAAGTTGTCTATTTATAGGTGTCATCCCCAACTTGTCAATTTTTTTAAAGTTGTCGATTAGTAAGGCCTCCAATTATATGAGATGGATTGGCAAGAAGGGAATGAGGATATATAATGAAGTCTACGAAATTATTCGTTTATTGTTACTCATATGAGAGATGGCAAGTTATTATGAACTAATAAATTTTGTGTGAATAATGCTATGTGATGGGCACCTTTGCCACGATCTATTTGCCAGAGAGCGAATTCTCTTATCTATATATGTAAGGAAGACTTTGGGAAAAGATATGTTCTACCGGTCTATTTGCGAGTGAGTGAATTTGCTTATCTAAGCATGTGAGGAAGACTCTGAAAAAGATATGATCTACCGTATGTAAATGTCAAACAATTTACACGTGATGTGAAATGGCTTGTATAGCCGATATGGCTTGTATAAGTAAGTTTTTGGGTGTAGGATCATGGTTGTAGTACTGGCAACCGACTTGACTTTCTTCCTAGGAATAATGCATTGTAATATGTTCCTTTAGTACTTATACTAATACTTGAAAGAGGGAAGTCAAAGGAAATATGCACATGTAAATTAGTAAAATTTGTAAAATTTTCGTTCTCATATGATGTGGTTATTTTATTATGCTCTTGCCTACTTTAAACAAAGGATTAATATGACAAAAAATCTCAAACTGATAAACCTATGATCAATCTATCCTAAACTAATTTTTTGAACATCAAAAATCTCAAATTGGTATATTTGTGACAAATTTATCCTAAACTAATTTTTTGACCAAAAAACTCCAAACTGATATATTTGTAATAAATTACCATCCGTTAGTTTCCGTTAAATGGGATTAATACCATGGAGTACTACAAATCAGTACACCCGTGACCAATGGAGTGTAAAATCCCAAACTAGTACACACATCAATTGCCACGTCTTATCCAATTCAACAATTTAACAATATAATTTAGTGGATCTGACGGAAGATAAAGTTATTAAAGGTTTACCTATTTAAGGTTTTTCATGGTGAAAAATACCAAAAAAGTCATAAACTTATTACATTAGTGCTAATTCAATCCGAACCATTCAATTGGACCAATTTAGTCTCAGACATTTTCATATTGATATCAATTCAATCATTCTAACCAATTTTGGCCGATCGACACTGACGTGAAGTTGGTTGATCAACGAACGTTGACACAACAATTTTAAGATAAATTTTTTATTTTTTTCAAATTTTTATTAATTTTTTTTCCTTTTCCTCTTCTTTCTTTTGGCCTTCTTCTGCTACACTGGCCGACAAGCCTTTGATAGCTTGCTAGTCACTGGATAAGGGTCACGAAGCCCTTAATGATGGGTAGAGAGGGTCGCGGCCCTTTCCCATCATCAACGAGGGCTGCGAAGCCCTCACCTAGTGGTCGACGAGCCATCGAAGGCTTGTCAACCACTAAAGGAGAAGAAGGCCAAGAGGAAGAAGAAGAAAAGGAAAAGGAAAAAGGGAACAATTATTTTAAAAAATTCAAAAACATAAAAATTATTAAAAAAATTTTGACATCAACATTCGCCAGCTGGCCGGAAGGACTAAATTGGTATCAATGTGAAAAAATTCAAGACTAAATTGGTCCAATTGAAATGTTTATGGCTAAATCGATACCGATGCCATAATTTTATGACTTTTTTGGTACTTTTCTCATTTTTGATGATATTAACGCTAAAAGAAAACTAGATAACTTAACAAAAGATTTCGTATTATGCGTGACATTTAGGAGGCTTCTTAGAGCTAGACTCTCGTGGGGATGGAAAAGTTTACTAAAAAAGAAGAGATGCAATCTCTCCTTCTATTATGTGGTCAATGGGCGATGTGGAAAAAATTTGCATCAATGGAGGACCAATGGCTTCTAGGAGATGCGATTTGGGGGCCAACAACAAGAGCGAAACTACTAAAGACGGATGACCTTATTACTAAGGCTAAATCAAAGTGGAATGAACAATTCTTGCATAACTTATTTGATAAGCAAGGGTTTGAGACACTTAGAGTGCCATAACTTGGCACGGGGGAACACTTAAGTGCCATAACTTCGAAAATGTACACTTAAATGTCAATTTCGAAGTTAAATGGAACACTTAGGTGCCACTTTGGCGAAAATCCGGCCAAATGACTAACGTGACAATTTTTCGACAAGTTTGATCCAAAATGGCGTCATTTTGCATGCTGAGGTGGCAAGAAAATGCAAAAACAACATTGTTTTTTGTGTCGATATGTAAAAATAATAATAATATAAAAAATTAAATTAAATTTTATTTAAAATAATTTTATTTAAAAATTTAAAAAAAAATTTTAATAAAAGGGAGGCCGAAGGGGGCGGCTAAGAGCTAAGCCCGCCGCCTCCCCATCCCGGCCCTTCCGCGACGGCGGGGAGGCGGCGAGGCTGCAAGCCCTCACCGGATCTAGGCGAGGACCGCGATCCGGCGAGGGCTCAGCCCTCAGCCACCCCCTTCGGCCTCCCCTTTTTTAAAAAATTTTTAGTTTTTAAATTTTTAGAATATTTTAAATAAAATTAAGTTTTAATTTAATTTAATTAATTTTTATATTATTATTTACATATCGACACGAAACTATGTCGTTTTTGCATTTTCTTGCCACATCAGCGTGCAAAATGACATCGTTTTGACCAAACTCGCCGGAAAATTATCACGTCAGCCATTTGGCCGGATTTTCGTCGAAATGACAACTAAGTGTTCCATTTAATTTCGAAACCGGCACTTAAGTGTACATTTTCGAAGTTATGACACTTAAGTGTCATCCCGTGCCAAGTTATAGCACTTGGGCTGTTCTTTTGCCAATAAGTAGCTAGTGAATGAAATTCCCATTGTCCCTCTAAAGTCTCAATTGCCAAAGGATACATTGATGTGGAGCAACACTAAATCAGGTTGCTGTACCATCAAAAGTGCTTACAACAGCAATAAAGAAGCCCTGGACAAACCAAATCAGAATAACCCCCAGCCCCCAAAAAAAAAATAAAAACACCCTTCTTCCTATAAGACTCCCAGGATTTTACGGAACAAAATTTGGCAATTAAAGACAATCCCCATGATATGTTTTTCCTATGAGGAGTATGCCAGAATGCTCTACTCACAAAAGAAAATTTGTTCAAAAGAAAAGTCATTCTTGCACCTCGCTTTGAGCTATAGGCAGCATTGTTGTGGCACGTCTGGAGAGCAAGGAACGATTTTGTGTTCCGGCAGAAACGACCAGACCCAAAGGCAGCTCCTGGAAGCATCGCTTGCATTAGATCGAAATATCGAGAGAATATCATCTACTGGAAGAAGAAATTTGAAAAGGACCGAGCCTCGCCTCACCTCAAATCTGGAGACCATCGAAGCTGGGTCGCCTGAAAATTAATATCGATGGCTCGTTCACGGAGGGCACTGCTGAAGGTGCAATCGCATATGTCGTTGTGGTCACTCAGGTCCTCTCGTGGATGGTTTTGCTCGGTCTGTGAAGGTTGCTTCGGCATCACAAGTGAAATCAATGGCACTCGTCGAAACCCCAAAGCACTTCTGCGACCAAAAAGAAGCAAGTTTGGTACTTAAATCTGACTGTTTTACACAGTGGGCACAAAGATTAGTGGTAAGGGAATTGGGTTAGTGGGACATTTAATTTCAAGGTTTGACTCCTATGCTTTGCAAATAGGTAGAGCAAAAATCTGAGGGAGAGAAAAGTTAGAGTAGGATGGACGAAAAAAAAAGTCAAATTATTTCGATTTGATAAGCTCCCTTACTAGTTCGAGCATAGACCACTTAAGGTGGGATGTGAGAAGACTAATTGAGGAGGACTGATCTGTTATTGCATTTTGCAAATTTAAAAGTTGCCCATTGATCAAGAGAGTCCAACCAGGTCACCAACCGGGTGAAAGCCCAACAAACGAAAGCCCTGTCCAGAACCGGAGGCCATTTAGGATTTACTTTGCCCAAAGGCTCCAAATTTGTACTCTCGACTTTTTATCAACGCCAAACAACAAAATCCTCTTCTTGTCCTGCAGGTCGCCCCGGGTTTACGCCACCGGCTTCTACGGTAGGTTAGTTTACAGGTCACCAAAAAAAAAAAAAAAAAAAAAAAACAAAATCCTCTTCACTGAATTTGAAAAACGAGTGTAATCTTTATGTGCCGCACAACTCTTTATGCTGGAACGATGCCCCGTCTTCTTGACCATGCCGATCATAACCATCACATTCCTTTGTGAGTCAAATTTGTCTTGCAATGATGTATTCCTCCCTATAAACGCGTCTTAGTCAAAATTCAAAATCCTCTCTATTGGTTTTCTCTAACAATAACGTAAATCTCATGTATAATCCCTATTTTTAGGAGAGGGCGGCAGCTAGGTTCACGACCAGGTCAAACCTCGATCATAAAAGACAATGCCTGCTTCTTGTCGAATCCTCTGGTGTCTATGTTCAGGACAACCTTTTGTAGGAAAGTCAAAGTCGAAGGAAAAAAAATGAATTGTTAGTTTGACTTTGGCCTAGCTTTAAAAACCATGTTTTATTTAGGGCCAGGGTTTGAATTGGTTGATTTGGAGTAGAAGTCGTGATTCTTGAAAGAACAGCTTGAGGTTGCTTTCGACTTGGCTACTCCTACATTGACCCTGACCGAAAGCATTTTTGGTGGATTCTGGATCGAACGCCTTCTAAGTTTCAACCCTATAAAAAGTCAGGATCAAAACGACCGTAATTATAGTTTATGACACGAAATTGGTTAAGATTGTCTTTATAGCTGATTCATATGAAAGGAATCAAAGATACGATGTGAATTTAACGGAACTTAGGGTTCCGTTTGTTTCGAAAAATAGATGATTTGAAATGTATTTTTTTCAAAAAATGATTAATTGTATTATTTATGAAAATAAATAAACATCCAAGAAAACATTTAAACATGCATTATTGTTGTAATGAAATCTTCTAATGATATAAACGATTATTTTTAAGAAAATATTTTTTAAATTATTTATTTTTCACAAAACAAACGAAATAGAATTCTAAGCCCGTCATCAATGCTATTGACCAAAAGCCCCGTTCATTTCATCATGTTTTTAATGCGCTCATAGTTTTCTTCCACGTGCTTCCTCCTTCAAAGGTGATCTTAATACGATGTGTTTTACGACGGCGTGCAATTCAATTAGTCTTTTTGGTATACATTAAGCGAGAGACCGTCATGTCCGATGAAAATTAGTAGGACACGAAGGTCTGCCGTCGGGGCATAAACAATTCCTAACTTCCTAATGAGATTGCTCATTTCATAGTTTAATTAATTCATCATAGAAATACGGACAACTCCATTAAATTATGTGATTTCTTTATAGCAATAGAGAACGAGTCCTGGAGATTTGGCGAGGGACGGCACAAATATTATACAATCTAAACTTATAATAAACTTATTAGATTTTTTTTTTTGAGAAGGACACTAATAAAGATAATCATATAATCGATCATGAATCTATTATATGGATGATAATTTAATCTCGAACTTTTCAATTTTACTAAAGTAGTCATAAACCTTTATGCGAAATTCCAATGTAATCATTCCAGCTAAATACTATTAGAAATAGCCGACATGGTGTTGAGTCATCATTGGCCGTCCTTCATGAACAATTTGTAGATTGTCGCCTCATCAATTTCTAACTCAGAATTTTGATAACTGTTTAGGATTATATCAATGAAATTGAAAAAGTTTAATATTGATTTAGCATTTGTATCGCAAATTTATGACTAGATAGCAATTCTCCTTACACTAATATGATGTAATATTTTCGTAATTTGATGGATTGGACCCAAAAATTTCCCTCATAGTTATTGATGTACAGTCACTGATCTTGGATCGAATGCGTTCTCATTCATGCCGGCTAGAGGTTGAAGATTTCCAGGAAGACTGGAAAATTCCAATCCTACATAAGTCAAAGGGAATCGAGAAGTCCCGCAACCATATAGTTTTATGACGTGAAAATGATTGACACTATGTTTATCGCCAATTTATAGAAGAGAGTCAAAGGTTCATAATGAATTCCGTGAAAATTAAGTTTGACCAAAATTTCCTCGTACGCTTTATCTTTTCTTTCGTGCATGAATCCATCTTCGTGATTGCGGCTTTCCTTGACGTGCCCTCTCCATTGAAGGGGTGATTTTGATGGGACGCGGGTCCTTTTTCTCTCTTACTCAGTGCCGTATATCTTGTGTGTTCATATTGATGTGCAATCACGTTAATTTTTTCTTTTTTTATATGCATAAGGAGAGCCCGTCGTGTTTGGTGAAAATTAGTCGGGCATTGAGTATCCAATACGGCACCTAAATCATTTTTATTGGAAAAAATTCTAAATAAAGATATGAAGTATTCTCATTTTCTCAAAAAATAATTCAAAATAGATATTATTTCAAAAAAAATAACTAAAGTGTCCAATCTTATTTTAGATAATGACGAGAATGTGATATTCCCGATGATCAAAATAAGGACATATTTGTCCAAAAAAATATTAACTAAAAGAAATGGTCAAAACTCAAAATTAAAAATCTCAAAATCGTTAAACTTTCGTTAAACCATCAGTCAACCCTATTAAATTAATGTCTCGAGTTTAAATTAGATGAGGAAATTCGCCGAACTCGTGAAGGAATTACAAAAAGAGGAAATAAAAGGAAAATGAAGTTTTTCCCTTCTTCCCTGCAATTACGAATTCTTATTGTAAAGAGGAATCCGAACGTGGGCCAGAGTCAAAGTTGTGGGTATACCTTTATTAATGATTTAGGAATTTTTTACTTGGCGTGAAGTTGCTGCAAATTCGTCGGAGTCTGTGCACGTAGAATGAAAGAAGAGTCCGCACGCGTAAGAAGCAATACGGAGTGGGCCCTTGACGTGGTGGGCCCTTGACCTGGGCACATATATATAAGAATAGAATCGTTCTTTTCGTGTGCGCGTTGGATTGCCGGAAAAACCCTACGTAGCCGCACGTCCGACGATCAACGAAGCCGCGAGTCCTCCGTGAGAAGCTTGAAGAGATACACGACTTCATACCTAAGCGAACCAGGCATATGTAGAGCATTGTATTTTGAGCTTAAACGCGTAGTAACTTTGTGCCGTGAGTTTATACTCAATTGATTTGTTTATTTATAAACACTTTGGGTTTGGGGTTATATTTAGATGTGGAAAATACTTGAGCATTTTGAGCAATTGTAAACTCTGATACTCCGATTATAGTAGATTATTTGCTGCTGGCTCTCCCTTGAACGTAGATACCGGTACTCTAACCGAATTACATAAATCTCTGGTGTCTTTATTTTTCGTCTATTTTTTTGGTGATTTCGCGTTGACGTAAATTGCAAAATCCTGTCATTTCCGTATATTATATCTCAACAAACACTTTAAACCATCAGTCAACACTTTCTCACTAATCTCAGCTGAATCACATAAGCAAAATAAAAGACACAATGGAAACGATTTTGAATTTGAGAGGGTGAAGGTTTGCTAACCTCGTCATCCGGCCGTCGCCTGATTCACACCGCCATTGGTTGCGCATCGCCAACACCCGCCCATGTTTGCTCTAGTGACACTTTGCCATTCAGGCATTTCTATTCTTTTAGGTTTGTTGATGAACAGGGTTGGAGAACCGAAGAAAAGAATGTGAAGAAAAGGAGAAGAGACTTTTTAATTTTGAGTTTTGGCCTTTTCTTTTAGTTAAAAAAAATTTTGGACAAAAATTTTGTTGTTCCAATCGCTAGAAATATCACATCCTTGTTTGCTAGTGAGTTGCGGTCCTTATTTGAAATAAGATTGAAAACTTCATAATATTATTTGAAATAAAATCCATTTTAGATCATTTTTTGAGAAAATAATGGTATTTTAAACTCTTATTTGGAATTTTCTCTTGCTATGTAGAAGTTAACCGTAGGAGACTACCTAATTTTTTTCTTGGGAAAATTTCAAATAAGAACCTAGAGTAAATCTATTTTCTCAAATAAGAATCCAAAGTGAACTTTATTTTAAATAAGGACTCAAACCGAACCCATTGTTTCAAATAATGACCCGAAGTGAATTTTGTATCAAATAAGGACCCGAAGTGATTAAGTTAATCTCTATTGAGGACCTTAGCTCGTCAGCAAACATTTTCCGGCAATTAAAATATGGGCAATTTTATCAGAAATTTGTCATTGGGAAAAAAATGGAAAATTCTAAATTAATTAAGTTTAGGTTATTCATTTAGATGTTTACGTTTTCTTCTTTCTTCTCCCCCGCTGCTCCTCAACCAAATTGCTGCCTGGTCATTGTCGCGACTCGATTCTCATCACTCCTCACCTTGCTTGACCCGTGGATAATTTGAGTCTCCTCAAACAAAGAAAGAAGCATATGGTTTTCTTCTTGTTTTTGAATTCATGCCTTAACAGGTGGAGAATTTGGGCATTTGACTTTGTGGAGGATGGGTATAATGAATGGGGAGAACTTCGGTCTTTGACTTTGCAGAGGATGGATACAAGGAATGGGAAGACTGTATAAAACCTAGGGTTTTTTTGTTTCTATTTTAGGATTTGTTAATTTTTCTTAGATTTTTTTTGACAAAATTGCCCAAACTCCGATCGATAGAAATGTCACATACTTGATAGCAAGCGAATATTTGGCTAACTAGCAAGCTTAGGTCCTTATTTGGAATCAATTCAATCACTTCGGATTCTTATTTGAGACAATGAGTTTATTTTAGGTTTTTTATTTAACACAAAGTTCATTTCGGATCATTATTTGAGTAAATTAGTCCACTTGGGATCCTTATTTAGAATTTTCCCTTTCTTCTTTTTTAACTCCTCTTGCTAAAAAATCGCCTCCTTCGAATGGTGGACCAAAACACGTTTCAATTGAAAATTCAACTTTCTAACTTTTTCTCTCTTTTATATCCTCACTCGCCCACCTTTGATTAGTTGATGCTTTTGTTACGACTTGAAGTAACATTTTTGATGCCTTAGAAGTTTCAACCAGACTCGTTCTTTCCCTTACCCCCATGCAATCGTCTTGTTGTGACGATAGACATGAGGAGATGAGTGATTATTTTGATATGACAGGAGAGGGGAGCGATCAAAGCATGGCAGACTCGACACGGAGAGTCTATAATTATTTTGTGAGAATTCTTTCAGTGGACCTCTTTGCTCATCTTGGTCAAGCAAAAAACAGGAAGAAACTTCAAGTTGAAGCAAAAACATCGGTTTGATTACAGCGGGATAGTGAGATCCTACCACGACGAGATGAAGGAAGAAAATCAATAAGGTTGAATTTTTAACTGGGAAATGGACATCTAAATCTTACTCTAGAACGCCCATTTGAGAATTCAACAGGATGAGGATGGGACATCGATGAGGACAAATTGGGACATCGACGGGGACAAATGAAAAAACGACGGAAAGATCAGGACAAATCCAAGGTTTGAGATGGAATAACAACCTTGACAAAAAAACAATTGATCGTATATTTTATTCTTTTTTTTTTTTTATGATCAAGGAACTATCGGAAATCACTCTTCGGGGATCACACCAGAGCATACGACCCTTCAGTGCTCGGTAACACCATCAAGCCTCGCCGTAACGAGAGGGTTCAAACTCTCAACTTCAGCGATGAAGGAGAGCACTCACGTCATATGCGCTGCCCATGGGTGGGTTAGACCCAAATTAGCCACCTTGAATTCATTTAACCAATGTTATATCCCAGGTTAATTTAAAAAATGACCATGTTATTCAAGTCTTTGACTTTTCAAACAATGTCCATTGAAGTGGAAAAAATTACCCAACAAATCATAACCCCTATTACGATTTTATTAATTCAATTTTAAAAAATTTCACTTTTATTAAGTAAGTCTATTTTGTTATGAAATACATGAATGAATTAAATACATGAATGAATATTCATTATATTTATCTTATCTAATGTACTTATTATGGTACATTTGTATCATACATTCTAAATATATCTCCCTATACAATGAACGTTCATTTCTCTATTCAATACATGTATAATTCGATACATTGATATTAATGATAAGTACATTCTTATTTTCTTATAAATAGGAGCTTAGTTTTTATTGTAGATATAACAGTCACTAGAAATAAAATCTTCTACTCTGACTTTCTCTACTATCTTTGGTGTTTACCTAGGGTGTATATGACAACCATTCTGTTCTATAAATAGTCTTTTGAAACAGAAATATATTTTTCTATTTCTATTTCTAGAAGAGTTTCTAAGGGTGCGTTTGTTTGTGTTTCTGTTTAAAAATTGTTAGGAGAACGAGAAATAGAAAAAAATGTTTCTGTTTAGGGGAACAATTTTTGAACAAAAAAACATGTTTGGTAAACTTGTTAGGGAATAAAAAATAAACAGAAACATGTTTGGTAAATTTGGATGATTTTTTATTTCTTTTATTTTTTTCTATTTTTTCTTATTTTTCCTTTTTTTTTTTTTTTTTTCTTTTGGCCGGTCGTCGGCCTCGGCCATGGCCGCGACCGGCCGGCGAGGGTTGGCCTCGCCTTGATCCGGCGAGGCCGAGCTCGCCCGGCGGCGGCGAGGCGCGGCGTCGCGGCCACCGCGGGCGAGGTCGAGGCTCGCCGGAGGGCGAGATCGAGCTCGGCGCGTGAGGTCGACCTCGCCATGGTCGGGCGAGCTCGAGCTCGCCAGATCCTGGCGAGGCCGACCTCGCCCGGCGGCGGCGAGCCTCGGCCTCGCCGGATCCGGGCGAGATCGAGCTCGCCCGGGCGGCGAGAGGTCGGCCTCGCCATGGGCGGGCCGACCTCGCCTAGCGGCCGGCGAGCCTCGCCGTGGCTGGGCGAGGCCGCCGGCGACCGGCCAAAAGAAAAAGAACAAGAAAATAAGAGAAAAAAAAAAAAAAGTGTTTTCAAAAGTGTTCGAAACAAGAAACACAAAATTTGTGTTCTTGTTTTATTTTTTTTGTTCTTGGGAACAAAAGAATAAAAAAGGAACAGAAACGCACCAAAACGCGTTTTGTTCCTTTTTGTTCCAGGAACAAAAAAACAGAAAAAGTGTTTAAAAACAGAAAAAAAAAAAAAAAAAAAAAAACATAAACAAACGGGCCCTAAGTAAAAATAACCGTTTGATAACGACATAAAATTTCTACTCTAAAAATAGAAATTTGTTTGATAACGATACAAAATTTCTTCCTTTTGGACGACGGCGGACCGGCGGATGGTAGTGATGGACGGCGGCAGCGGCCAGCGACCGGCGATCGGTGGCAGCGGCGGCGGTCGATAGCACAACGAATGAAAGACCGATTGACAAACAATGAGAAAAAATTTTATTTTTCATTTCTGTTCCAGAAATAGAGAAGTAGAAAACTTCTACTTCGATTTCTATTCCAAACCTATTTCCGAAATGAAATCTATTCCGGAAATAGAAAAACGGAATAAATTTATCAAACGGATTTCTATTCCAAAAATAGGTCTGGAATAGAAAAATTATTTATGGAATAGAAATTACTGGTTATCATGCACCCTCTACTTTCTCTTCTCAATTTCTTTATTCTCTCTATTACATATTTGCAACGCAATATTTTACAACATTTGACTAATTTTGATTTGAAATTATTGATATGAACACTAATAGTATTACGTGTCGCTGACATAAATAATTTTAAGGTGATATTTTAAAATCACATACATTGCTTTGTTTATATCTCACAAATCTCTCATAGATTCAAAGTTGAAGATTGAATATTTTCTTATCATGCAATTAGTTAAAATCGCAAAATTGTATTTCTTTATTGATCCTTTTTTTTTTTTTCATTTTTTACGCGTGCACGCAAAACGTAGGCAATTTTTCGCTAGTGCACCATTAACCAAATGTTAAATTTTATACACTAATTGAAGACATCATTGAACAAAAAGAGCAAGCAAACCTTCAAATCGAAATATTTATAAAATATTTATGCGTTGGTAGTTTTCTTCCATGTGCTTCCTCCTTCAAAGGGTGATTTTAATACGACGTGTTTTACAACGGCGTGCAATTCAGTTAATCTTTCTGGTATACATAAAGCGAGAGGCCGTCATGTCCGATGAAAATTAGTCGGACGACGAAGGTCTGCCGTCGGGGCATAAACAATTCCTAATTTCCTAATGAGATTGCTGATTTCATAGTTTAATTAATGCATCATAGGACTACGGGAAACTCCATTAAATTATGTGATTTCTTTATGGTAATAGAGAACAAGTCCGATTTGGCGAGGGACGGCACGAATATTATATAATCTAAACTTATAAGCTTATTCGATTTTTTTTTTTTTGGGAAGATGCTAATGGGGATAATTATATGATTAGTTTTAAATCTATTGTATGGATGATAATTTAGTCCAAAACTTTTCAATTTTGCTGTATAGTCAAAAGCTTTACATGAAATTTTAATGTAGTTTTTTTGGTCAATTACCACCGGAAATTGTTAACGTGGCATCCAGTCATCATCAATCATTCTACGTGAACAATTTGTTGATCGCCGCATCAGCAATTTCTAGCGACAATTTGCCAAAATGACTGAATGGGAATTTCGACAAAAGTTTAGGACTACACTAAAAAATTGAAAAAATATAGAATTGAATTAGCATTTTTACGACAACTTTACACTAACATGATGTAACATTTTGTAATTTGATGGACTGGACTAAAGGTTTTCCCTCATAATTATTGATGTACTTTCGTTGATCTTAGATCAAACGCGTTTTCAATCCTATTGGCTTGAAGTCGAATTTTCCATGCTTCGCAATTGTGGTTTTCCTTGACGTGCCCTGCCCATTGGAGGGTGATTTCGACGTGGGTCCTTTTTTTCTCTCCTACTCAATGCCATGTATCTTCGGTAATTATATTGATGTGCAATCCCATTGATTTTTTTATGCGTAAAGAGGCCGTTGCATTTGGTGAAAATTAGTCGGGTATTGAATATCCCATGTAGCACCTAGATCATTTTTATCGCTATTTAGAAGCTCACCATGAGGAAATACTAGCCCTATAACATGCATAGGTAGACTATTTTTTTTTTTTACTACTCCTATTGCTAAATAATCACCTCCTTTGAATGGTGGACCAAAATACCCTTCAATTGAAAATCCCACTTTCTAAATTTTTCTCTCTTTATCTCCTCATTCGCCCGACTTCGTTAGTTGATGTTTTTTTTTTTTTTTTTTTTTTTTTTTTTTTGTGAAAGATAAGAAATATATTAACTTTAAACTAAAAGAGCTATATATAGTTATACAACAATAACTCAGTCTCACAAACTTGCACTCAGAAGACAACAAGTTAAAACGAGTGAAAGGAGGCCAAGATAAAAGAAAATCAAGCCAAGGGCAAGGGAAAAAAAAAGGCCAAACAGCGGCACAGAACCAACAAGTCTAAACCAACACAAACAACAAAGGGAAAATTAATTGATGTTTTTGTTACGACTTGAAGTGACTTTTTTGATGCCTCAAAAAAGTTTCAACCAGACTCGTTCTTTCCCTTAACCCCTATGCAATGGTCTTGTTGTGACGATAGATGGGAGGAGATGAGCAATGGTTTTGATATGACAGGAGAGGAGAGTGATCAAAGCATGGCAGACTCGACATGGAGTGGGGGCGAGGACGAGTCTGTTTGAATCTTTGAGGCGTCATCGGGGAGAGAGAGTCTATAATTATTTTATGAGAAAATTCTCTCAGTGGACCTCTTTGCTCATCTTGGTCAAGCAAAAAAAAAAAAAAAAAAAAAAAAATTCAAGTTGAAGCAAAAACATCAGTTTGATTACGGTGGCAGAATGAGATCTTACCAGTACCACGACAAGGTAAGGGAAGAATAATTAAAAAGTTGAATTTTTTTAATTAGGAAATGGATATTTAAATCTTACTCTAGTACATACATCTGATAATTCAAAGGGATGTGGATGGGCCATTGACGGGGACAAATGAAAAACGACGAAAGCATAAGGACAAATCCGAGGTTTGAGATGGAAAAACAACCTTGACCATAAAAAAAGAAAAAAAAATTGAGCATATATTTTGTTATTCGAGAAGGTCTCCAACCCAACCAAATTACCCACCTTGAATTTGATTAACCTATGTTATATCCCGGGTTAATTTTAAAAAATGACGATTCCATGCAAAAGGTTATTATGGCCCTCTGACTTTTCAAACTAATGTTCATCGAAGTGTACATATTCATGAGGAAAAATTACCAAAAATCTCCTAAACATATTTACTCATTTATTAATTAGCCCAAAATTTTCACATTTTGTTAGTTGAGCTCATCCGGCCACCCCTCAGCGGTTATAAAGTAGGCCAAAGGCTTATCCAAAGAAGATCCATTTTAACCTGGCTCTAATGCCAATCTGGGAGTCTCAGCCTTAAGAGACGTCTTGAGAGGTAAGAGGAGCCGTAGCGATTATAAAGTAGACCAGAGGCTTCTTCCAAGCGATATGGAATAGTTAAGATCCCTTTAGTATGCACCGATTTCAAGTTTAAGGTTGAATATTTTCTTTTTGAGCAATTATTTAAAATTGCACGATTTTATTTCTATAATAATTTTCTTTTTTCATTTTTAATGTGCACACACAAAATGTGGGCGGTTTTTCACTAGTGCATCATTAAGCAAATGTTAAATTTTATGCACTAATGGAAAACATCGTTGAACAAAAATAGCAAGCAAACCATTAAATCAAAATATTTATAGTATTTATCTTACGGTGACTCGTTAATTTTTTTTTTTGGATAGATCGAAATTTGCAAGAAAATAGCAATGCAACCGACAATGCATGATGAAAAGATGATCAATTTTCAATATGTATAAGGTAGCTTAAATCACAAGTCTTATAACTTTAGATCATGCGGTACTCAAATATAGAAAACTATAGCTAGATAATGGTTAAAAAAGAAAGAAATTGAGGACATTATATATATTGAATACCACACAAACAGATAGGAAAAAAAGAAGAAAAATTGCGAAAGGAAATTCAATGAAAAATAATCCGGGTCAGCCCTGTGTACGAGGGAGACTTTGTTACAATTCTTCAATGTAAGGAATAGAAAATTGTCCCCTAGGACCTGGTTCTCACCTATGGTCATTGCTTACATCACATGCAACGACCACCTTGGAATTTTCATCCAATAGACATAGAAAGCGTCTTTAAAAGGCTCTTGCTAGCCTGAGGGCAGACCCAAGAGGAGAACCCACTTGGGTGGTGGGAAAGGCTAGGAAAGACTAGGTAAAGTCGGTAACAGGGCTTGAAAAATATACTGTTACCATTGGTGCGTTGCGCACACATCCCTAGTGGATGGCCGCGCCCTACTGGATGGCCATGAAACCGGCCTCCGGTCCATGCTTGCATTCCGGGAAAGGTTCAGCCAGATGAAGGGGCCGGGGGTGGGGAACTGCCCCCGTGTGTGTGCGCGCTAGTTCTCACCTATGGTCATTGCTTACATCACATGCAACGACCACCTTGGAATTTTCATCCAATAGACATCGAAAGCGTATGACCAAAAAAAAGAAAGAGAGAGAGAGATAGAAAACGACACCTTAATAAAACTTTTCGTTTTCCCAAAAAAAAAAAAAGAGAAGAATTTATCGATGCTACTGAAGTTAAAATATCTATTTTTTGTCGTGATAATTACGATTAATATTTTGAAAATTTATTATGTTTTATTAATAAAAAAATTTCATTATTATTTTTTTTTATCGAGAGACCACCGGAAATCATCTTTTGGGGATCACATGACTATCAAGTGCTGTGGTAGCACTGGAGGGTTTGAGCATGGGTGAGGCCTGCAAGCTGCTACCCCTCCAGTGCTCGGTAGCACAGGAGGGTTTGAGCACTGGTGGGGCCTGCAAGCCGCTATTTAGATATAAACTCTCAGAGGCTGACCTAGTAAACCGCCCTGGGACCTCCACTTAAATCGCGGGCATCAGGAGATTCGAACTCGTTCCCTCGATAATGAGGTAGTAAAGCCTAACTATTACGGCTACCTACAGGTGGTCCCTTATTTTTATTTTTACTTTTTTTGTGACCAACAGGTGGTCCCTTATTCTTATACTATCACGTAAATAAAATAAAAGGCTAACCATCACGGCTACCTACGGCGGTCCCTTATTCTTGTACTATCACGTAAATAAAATAAGGTACTCATTCATCATTATGGTTCTTTTAGGTACCATGAGTAAAAAAATGGGACCAGTACCAATTTTTAGCTGTCATTTTTCTGAATCTATCGTAATTTACATAAAACTATTGTAAGGTTGGTTACACTTGTAGGTAATATTTTAACTTTATGGCATTTAATTGTAATGGTAGTAACTCCTATGTACTTGTGATTAATTATTACTTTTAAAAATGATAATATAATTATAGAATTCATAAGAACAAAATATTACAACCCAATAATTAATCAACAGTGTAGATTTGCCCTCGTTGATTCTAATTTTTCCTATAGGTCATTGAAAACGGCAAGTTAGTAACCATCCTTTTTAACGTAATAATTCACATCGAAATCCCGTAATGTTGATTATTCTAACTTTATAACTTGTCCATAAAAAAAATGTAATCAGTATGAATTTATTTTGAAATTTCATTTGTTTTACAAAAAATGAATAATCTTGATGAGGTCGTCCCTCGCTTGTGGCTAACGAGCACAACCTTCGCCCAGCCCTATCCGGGCATTGCTGGTGGCCAATTATCGCTTTTGACTAGCCACCCGCGAAAAGGAAAGAGCAAATTATAAAAAAAATTATAAAAAAAAAAGAAAATATTAAAAAAAAAGGTAAAATGACGAAATGTCTTTAACCAACTAAAAAGTCAAGCTTTTATTAGAAACTCATGTCCTTCAACTTTTATTTGGACCAAAATCTACCTTAAGTCCTTATTTGAAAAAATAAGAGCACTTTATGTCTTTATTTATAATTTTTTCTAAATTGCCGAGCCGGACCCTAAAGAATTCCCCTCATTATCATTGATAAAAATACTTTCTTTAAATTAAATAGGGAGAAAATTACCAAAAACCCCAAATTTTGTTAAAAGTGATAAATTTACCTTAAACTTTTTTTTTTGTGACATGAACAACCCCAAATTTTACCAACCGTGACACATTTATCTCGTTAAGGGCATTTTCGTCTTATTTTTTATATTTTTCATTCTTTTTTTTTTTTTTCTCTCTTCCCTCCGTCGGCCATGGCAGAGGGAAGCTGGCGTTCGGTGAGGGCTACCCTCACCGGTGTTGGGCAAGGGTCGCCCTCGCCTGTGTCGGGCGAGGATGGCCCTCGTCGGCGTCAGGCAAGGGCCGCCCTCGCTTGCATTGGGTGAGGGCTGTCTTGCCTATGTCGAGCGAGGGCCTGGTGAGAGGTGCCCTTGCCAAGCGCCCGCTTCCTTCCGTTAGCTTCGCCATGGCTCGTGGAGAGAAGAGAGAAAAAGACCAAAATGTAAAAAGACCAAAATGCCTTCTAATTTAGGGTAAATGTGTTACGCTAATAAAAGTTCAGGTTTTTTAACCACCGGCCGTGATGGCTCTGCTGGTTAGGCTTCAGACCTTTGAGGAAATGTCAGGAGTTCGAAACCTCTGCAACGTAAATTGCAGGGAGGTTGGCAGGCTATTAGGTGATTTACGTGTGGCACCGAGATGGTGGGTTCCCCGTTAGCGACACCTGGGAGTTTACGTGGAGGTTATCGGCCAAAGCGGTTCCTCCAACACAAAAATAAACAAATAAATAAAAGTTCAGGTTTTTTTGTGTACGAAAATTTTTTTGGGTAAATGTGTCACGCGTTGGCAAATTTCAGAATTTTTCATGTTGCAAAAAAATATTTGAGATAAATGTGTCATTTTGAATAAAATTTGGAGTGGGGACGCGTAAGTTTCAGGAGTGAGTTTCGACTCCCACGTCTTTGCAAAACGAGCAAACGAAATCCGAGAGTGTGTGTAGAATAGGAATAGAGTAAGTAAGAAAAAAAAAAAAAAAAGTTTGGAATTTTTAGTAATTTTTTTAATTAAATAAATCAAAATTATTTAAGAGAAGAAAAGAAAAAAAAAAGAGCGGCTTTGCCGGTGGGGATTGGGGAGTGTTCTTTTTCCTGGAAAGTAATGATGCCGCCGAGGTCAACCGTCAAGTCAACCGCCAACTCTCTCTCTCCCTCTCTCGCGCCGACACGTGTCGCCTCGTCGTGGCCCTATTTATGCGAAAATCGAAGCTCCGCCAAACCTCGACTGCGAGCGACCATTCCCGCTGTAGACGATTCGCTCCGAAACTCAGCTCCGGCCGCCCGGACCGCGCCGCCGCCGCCGCCGCCGCCGCCGCCGCCGCCGCCGTCTCCGCCTCCGCCTCCCGCCGGAAGGACCGCGGCGTCACACGATAGCCGCCGATGTCATGTCTTGCGCGAGCGGCGATGGCCATCTTCTCCAGCCTCCTCGCGTGCCTCAAGCGGCTCAAGGCAGCGGGCTGCGGCCTCCGTTGCGGCGGCAGGGGCGCCGCCGGGAGGGCCGCGGAGGAGGAAGCCGAGGACGACTCCTCCTCCGGCCTCTTCTACGACCTCCGGACGCTCCAGGTCGCCACCAGCTTCTTCTCCGAGCTGAACCAGCTCGGTCACGGCGGCTTCGGTCCCGTCTTCAAGGTGAGGGAGCAGTTCTCCGCCTCGACTTAGGTGTTTCGTCGCGATGTTTGCTTTTGCGTTCGCGGTCTTGAAGAACGTACGGATTAGTTCTGTATTTCGTCGCGGAATCGCTTTGGTTTTTCGGCTTGGTTAGCAGACGAGTACGCCGGAGAATCGCGTGCTTTCTTTCGTGGTGAAATTAGATCGATCTGCTTCGATTCGAGTCGTCCCGCCTGCTTTCAGGTTTATGGTGGGACCGGAAATTCTGTTTCGTGAGATGTTTTTCTCCTCAAGTTTCAATTTTTAATTGAGTGTTGTTCTGCATCGTGATGGCGTCTTCCATTTCCGAATGTTTCTACCTGAACTTGATTGAGCGTGAGATTTTGCGAGATGGCGATTCTAATGATGAGGGTTTCGCCGGTGCATGAGCTGTGGACTGCGAAAAGTCTTGCGTCTTCTTCTGAATTTGACGTTCTGCGTGGGGAAACAAGATCCCATTTAGCTGTTCGACGGGAGAAATCTAGGCAACGAAACTTCGTTTTTTCAATTGAAGGGAACTGTGCTAGAAAGGCGGTTCCACGGTCCGATATGAATGCGTGCTGATGATTCCCTTGCCTTTTTCTTTTTTCCAGGGGTTGATGCCCGATGGCCAGGAAATAGCTGTAAAGAAGCTGTCTCAAACTTCAAGACAGGGGATGAGGGAATTCACCAACGAGGTGAAGCTGTTGCTGAAAATTCAACACAGAAACCTGGTCATGCTGATGGGCTGCTGTGTGGAAGGACAGGAAAAGATGCTGGTTTACGAGTATCTGTCGAACAGGAGCCTCGACTGTTTCCTTTTTGGTAATTCTTTTAGATACAAACTCCTAATCCAGCTGATCTAGGATTCGTAAATCTCTTGCCCGATTCACTGAGCATAGATCTGACCCAGAAGTAAAAGCTAATTCAGCTGTCTCCTTCCAGCTAAAGAAAAGTCTCCGTCGCTGGATTGGATGACTCGGTTCCGAATAATTACTGGGGTGGCGAGAGGTCTGTTATACCTGCATGAAGAAGCCCCTGAAAGGATTATCCATAGAGACATTAAGGCTAGTAACATATTGCTTGACGATCAGTTGAATCCCAAAATTTCAGATTTTGGTTTGGCGAGGCTTTTTCCTGGTGAAGACACGCATCTGAATACAATGAAGGTATCCGGGACTTAGTAAGTAGTCACATTGCTCTCCTTCTGTATATTATTGTTAGCTGCTGCTTGTTAATTAAGTCAGGAAAAAGCTCATACTCTTTTGCTTCTACGAGACATGACTCGTGATGTAAGTAAAACTAAGGATCCTTTTGTTTTGAAATGCAGTGGTTACATGGCTCCTGAATATGCAATGCGTGGATATTTGTCCGTGAAAACTGACGTTTTCAGCTACGGAGTTCTGGTCTTAGAGATTGTAAGTGGGAGAAAGAATCATGACGGCCGACTGGGTGTGGAAAAAACAGACCTCCTGAGTTATGTAAGTTGCTTCATCGTGTAAAGTACTGTTACTCATTGTTATACTAGAGAATTAATATATGGCGACACTTCTCAGATTGCCTCGGTTTTGGTAGATTAAGTTCTTAATTTGGTTTTAGTTTTGGTTGGTTCCTGATGAGTTGCAGTGGTTTATATTGTCCATGTTTTAGTAGAAAGAAGGCAGGCGACATATTTTCATTACTTCAAATATAGTACATACTGCTTCTTTATATTTGCATTCCATTGCGGAAAATGCGAGTTAATATTGTTTGGTCAAGCTAAGCGCTGGATTCATCTTAGGTCTTACTTGTATTCAAAACTCTCTCTCTCTCTCTCTCTCTCTCTCTCTCTCCAGGATGTCTTAGGAAGTGGAAGATGCTTTAGGAAATAATCCACATAATCCTGGTATAAGCATTAGCAAACAGAGTGAAATGATCTGTTGTCGCTGAACAATGATGTGCTTTAGATGCATGTGATTTGAAGTAAATGCCAGATAAAATGGATGGCCCTCAGGAGCCGTATGAGGTGAAAATCTAGAGAAGTCTGGAAATCTGGACTTTTAGAACTTATTGAAGAAATCGTGTTATGAGATAGACATCATTTGAATGAGTTGCCGAAACTTAATCTCCAAGTGCATATTGTTATCTTTCCTCTATGCATATGTAAAATGAGGACTGCATTTCTATGCATGAAGTCATTAAAACATCGAGCGCAATTCTTTTGGCAGGCATGGAAGCTCTTTCAAGAAGGGAAGTCATTGGATCTGGTGGACTCGAGCCTTGTCAAATACAACCCTGACGAGGCAGCAATGTCTATTCAACTAGGATTGCTGTGCTGTCAAGCAAGTTACGCAGACAGACCAGATATGAACTCAGTGCACCTCATGCTTTCTAGTGATTCGTTCACATTGCCCAGACCAGGAAAACCCGGAATCCAAGGGCGAGCAGCACGTTGGACAACGACTTCATCTTCCGCATTCACCAAAACTAATCCAAGCAGTACACAAACTGGAGGTACTAAAGTTTCTACTGGTAGCAGCCTTGCTGAGGAGTATTCTAGAAATTCAATCTCCATTTCCTCCATAGATGAAGGCAGATGACCATAAAGCATGTAAGATTCCTTTATCATACAGGTCTAATATTCTTTTACAAATTCTTTTGTCGATATGCTTATAGAAAAAGAAAATAAAATCATGGGGCACTCTAGGATCCATAGTATACCCATGTAAGTTTTTCGGGAGGGATCAGGTATGTGCCCTGTGGATAGTCTTGAAGAGCTAGTCTAGAACGAATCCTGTTTCTACTATTAGTTCACTTCTAACTGATTGTCAACATGCGATTACTTCTGCCAACATTGAGAAAAATAGAACATCTCTTCTTTTTGGATTCTCTTGCATTATCATACCCTATTCAATTAATGTTCCTTCTTTTACATTTCAATGGAAACTAATGTTGACAAGAGCTGTTGTCGCTTTAAATTGAAGTGATTGACTAATAACTTTGCCAAGAAATGATTTCTTCTACTGTTGTGGAAGTCGTTCATCAGTGAGGTTTTGCGAGAGCATGGTTGCCATCCCTATAAACTCCAAATTCAGTCAGTGGATTCCATCGTTGGCCTTGATTGATGGGAATCAACTCACGGCCTTTAGATGGGGGTGTCACCCGGGTCTTTGTGATCCAAAGATTAAAACGAGATCTCATGGCCATACATTCTGGATTCGCAGAACAGGATGTCCACAGTCCAACTGCAAGTACACTTAATAGACACAGAATGGGTTCTCTAGACTGAATGTCCTTCCAGTTCCAATTTCTTGAGGTTCTGTCAGCTTTCTTACATGGTTCCTTAGTTTCACCTTAAACAAGCCCTATGTTTCGTAAGGTACTTGAGGAGATGCTGGTCGTCGATGCACAGGGTTTGACCGGGATCGTTGTAGCTCATTCAATACATAGGTAAGAGTACCTACATGCATCGAACATGTGAGCTCACTTGATCTCAATCCTTGAATTTAAACACAGGATCTACATGATTTAGTAGTTGAGCTCGATTCCAGTCACATTCTCCGAGAATGACCTGAATGTATTCTCATCCTGTGCCACGGGGGACGCTTGCAACATAGTGATTTGCTGCATTAGGGAAAGGTTTTCTTTGAAATACTGGGGGTAAGTATACTATTAGTGTTAAAAGTTGTATAAGGCGCTCACTTTGATGTCAAAAGTTTATTTTTGATCACTTAAGTGCCAAAAAGTTTGAAAAACGATCATTTTAGTGCCAACTCTAATTTGGTTGGCCGGAAATCCGACGTGACACTTTTTTTATTAATTTTTTAAGTTGATATGCCTCGCCGGAGAGTACAATCATCATTTAAACAATAAAACGACGCCGTTTGGTGTCTCTCCCCTAATTTAAAACTCTAAATCGCTGGGCGGCCGCGGCTCCGACCTTGACTACGGCCACTCGACGGCCAAGTTGAAGGTCGTGGTTTGGCCGGTGCTTGAGGAGACTGCTGACGAGTGCGCCACCCCCGATCTCTCCCTCTCCATCTCCGATCTCCCCGACAAGTGCCTAGCCTGTGTCTTCCAATACCTAGGCTCCGGCGACCGGGGCTGGTACTCTCTCATGTGCTGTCGCTGGCTCACGATCGAAGGCCAGAGCCGCTAGAGGCTCACCGTCCATGCTCACTAGAGTTGTTGGACACGGTCCTAAAGTTGTTCGCGCGAGTTCGACTTGGTCACAAAGCTCATGTAGAAAGCGCGAGTTCGACTCGACGCAAGTCGTTGAGCATCGGCGATGACACGCTTGTGCTGATCTCGCTCAAGTGCAAGAACCTCACGCGCCTCAAGTTGCGGTCGAGCGAGCTAGGTCGACGATCGAGTGATAGTGGCTGAGGTCGGCGGTCGACGAGAATTGGAACCCTAATTTCAATTTCCAAATAAAAAAAAATCCCAAAATGAGTTTTGTGGCATCGTTTTTGTGAGGCCATCCACTTAGGATGGCAAAACGACGTCGTTTTCTTAAGAAAAACGGAAAACGATGTCGTTTAAAAGCTATGTTAATTTTTTTAAAAAAAATATAAAATCTACATAATCATTTTAGTCGGAATCTCTCGCTAGTAGCATCAAAGTGATTGTTTTTCATCCGATTTGGCACTTAAGTAATATGACAAAAACTTTTGACACCAAAGTAAGTATCGTACACAACTTTTGGTATTGATAGTGTACTTACCTTGAAATACTTCATTTTCATTCGCCAAAAAGGCCTCGAGAGGTCGTATCCCCGTCGAAGACGGGTCATCATTGGCAAGTTCAAGGAGAATTAGTGATGCCCGCGGCCTCTTCTATAACCGTTGGATAAGTGTAGAATTTATTTCATAAATGATTTAGCTGCATGTTTTGGGAAAATTATAAGGCTCTCTTTATTTCATGAAAAATGATATGATTGAAAAATATTAATTTTCTTGAAATAATTGTTTATATGGCTTACATAACTAAATGAATGAAAAATATTTCATTGTTTATAAAAATATTTAAATATAAATTATTGTCGATAGTAAAACATTCTTTATTAACTAATTATTTCAAATATTACGGGCGATAATTTTTTACAAAATATTTTCCAAATCCTTTATTTTCTACAAAACAAAATGAACCTGAATAAATATTATTTCCCAACCCTCCTTAACTTATATTCATTAATCCTCTCACCTCGTCCCTTGTTATCATTGTGCTTCGTGTGGTCTCACTTATGCAATCCTCTATTTTCCTGCTACAATTCAAATTTAGACTTACCTATCCAAATTTTGTTCTCTCGCTAACCGTCACATACCTCTACAAAGGAGTTATCTAATGCAACTGTCATATCCCAACGAGATGGGACACGCTAGTATTGGTGATTTTTTTTTTTTTTAGAAAATTCTAAATAAAGATCTAAAGTGCTATTATTTTTTTCAAATAAAAGTCTAAATTAAACATTTTTTAAATAAGGTCCTGAAGTGTCATTAATTTTCCAAATCAAAAAATTTCAAATGAGAGCTTGAGGTGCTCTTCTTTTTTTAAATAATGGCATAAAGTGAACATTATCTCAAATAAGGATATGAAGTGTCATTGTTTTCTTAAATAAGAGTTTGTAATGGAACTTATTTAAAGTAAAAGCTTGAAATGGCCAAAGCTTGTTGCTTGAAGGGCATTTTGGTCTTTTAATTCTTCTTTTTAACCTTTTCTTTCTCTCTCTTTTTGTCACTGCACTTAGGTGAGAGCCGCCATCACCCGACACTAGCAAGGGCAACCCTTGCCCTTGCCCTTGCCCTTGCTAGCTTAGGTGAGGGCCATAGCCTTCACCGACATCGGGCAGGGGTTGCCCTCATCGGATCCAACAAGGGTTGCCTCACCTAGGTTGGTGTCGCCCTCACTCACCCCACCTAAGCAAGGGTCGTCCGATGCCGGTGGGGGCAACCCTCACCCTTGCTAACCTAGTCAAGGGCAGCCTTCACCCACCTAAGCAAGGGTTGGGCCTTCGCCTAAGGCCAATAAGGTCACCGGCCATCAACGAGGTGTTGTGATGGCTAGGGGTGGGAAGAGGAAAAAGGAAAAAAGAAGAAGGAAAAGGAAATGAAAGATTAAAAAAAATTACTTAATTTTTTTTACTAAATTATCTCTTTTCTAATAGCCGGGAATGGTCACTTGCTAGCCAAAAATCTTTATTTGAGATGATTTGACTACCTCATGCTCTTATTTGAGATAATTTGACTACTTCAAATATTTTTGAAATAATGTCTATTATGAACCATCATTTGATAAATTAAGGACATTTTAGGCTTTTATTTGAGATTTTTCATTTTTTTTTCAATAAAACCTTAAAGTGAACATTATTTCAAATAAATGTTTGAAATGGCTATATTAGTTTTAGAAAATGTTTAACTCTCCAGTTGATAAGGGCAATTTCTTACTTTATTTTTGAATTAGATGAAAAATAAAAAATAAAATAAAAATTGGAAGGGGAATGGAAAATGGTGGTAGCGAGGGCTAAATTTCCTTAGTTGCTGTTTTTTTAATTAATTAGTTTTTAGTATAATTAATTTAATATTAAACGAAAATGCCCTTGACCAACTAGAATATATAGTAGGGTGGCGAGTCATGTTCTTATTTGAAATTGTTATGGCCACTTTAGGCACTACCATGACCATTCCAAACTCTTACTAAAAAAATGATGGCACTTCAAGTTCTTATTTGGAATTTTTCTTTTTCATTTTTTATCACAACGCCGATGTATCTAAAGTTTTGACTTGACCAATCTTTGGAATGCATGTAAATTGACCTATCTATGTGCATAGGTAAGGCTCTCGCTGTGGAAGTACAAATCTAATCCTCGAAATTATTTTGAGTGAAAGATGTGAATCGAGATGATCAAATCTTAAATTCACGAATTACAAGGTCAAATTAAGAAGGTGAACAAGCATTGAAGGCATTCTAAACTAGGAAGTGGGCTTTGCCAATTGGTTCCAAAGATTTGGAACGATAACCGTTCCCTAAAGTTAATAGGTCTGATTAAATACTCATTAAGGATCCATGGCATCACTTTGAAAATCAATCTTCCTATCTATGGCATTGCTCTCATTTCTTAGTTTTTCTCCTTAAAAAAAGGAATTGTCTTTAACCCTTAAAATTATGGTAAACGACTTCTTGCACATGGCGCCATAATTGCAGTAATTGTGTTGGCAATCAAATCGACGAAAGCAAAACCCTTTTTTACCGGGGTTGTCCCTTCTCTCTTTGTTTTTTCTACATTTATGGTGTATTTGGTAACGATTCTGTTTTTGGGAATAGATTCTGATAAGAAATTATTCTTTTTTATTTTATTCTTGGAAACAATTTCTGAGCAAAAGAACGCGTTTGGTAACTGTACAAAATTTTTGATTCTGGAATAAAAAAAGAATAGAAATGCGTTTGATAACTATATAAAATTTCTATTCCAATTCTAAAATTTTATTAAATCATAAATTTTTATTAATTAATTATATTTATACTAAGTAATAAACATATTAATTAATCAATTTTTTTATTAAATAGTAAATAATAAACTATAGATATAAATACTAAATAATAAATTAAAATACAAAATCAAATATGTATTCTACATATAGAAAAATTTACATTCATACTTCAAATCATTTTTTTTATTTTTTAAATAATTTTATTAATTTTTTTCTTTTCTTCCTCCCCTTCTTCTTCTTCTTATTCTTCTTCTGCTTCTTCTTCTTCTTCTTCTTCAAGGTTGCTAGTTAGGTTGCACGAACACGCGAAACGACACGACACGTCGATACGTTATTTCTCAAAAATAAAAAATTCTAACACGTTAAGACACGTTGTATACTAAATAAATAATTTTATTTTTAATTAATTTAATTCAAATTTATAAATAATTAATTAATTAATTAAAAAAAGAACCTAAAATGAATTTACACTAATCATTCAACATTTAGTACTTTTATTTTTTGAAATTACTTTTTAATTTTATTTCCCACCCACTCAAAAATTGAAAATAAAGTCCCCGATGGGTCCCCCAAAAAAGCTCCTCCCTCCTGCACCCCCAAATCTTGTTGCTCTTTTCTTTTCCTAATAGGCCATCAGCTGGTCACTTCTCCCTCCCTCCCGTCACTTCCCCCTCCCTTCAACATGCAAGTCCCTTTTTTTTATTCTTTTAGTTCCCTTCTCAAAACCCTAGTGCGCCCTCCTCCTTCTCTTCCTCCTCACTGCACGACCCTCCTTCCTCTCCTTTTCTTCTCCTCCTCCGATTGAAGGGAGTTTTGACGTCAGCAAGGATGTGGACAAAGACTCACACACGACACAAGCACTTAGAGGCTTTCTCTCACTACTTTCTCTCTCTAATTCGGCCGGGCCACGAGTTCAAGGGTTAGGTAGGAAGAAGGAGCGTCACACCACCACCACCACCTTCACCACCGCTGATGACCGAGAAGGAGAAGCACCACTGCTCGGAAGATGAGTTGAAGAAGCGGAAGCCGGAAGAAGTTGGGGGATATACTTTTGCCTCGAGGGACTTTTGCTTGAGGAGGACTAGTTCTACTCGCTGTTGCGGGTTCACAGTCGCTCATGGCCTCATCTTTGCTCCCTTGCCCTTGCCTCTAGTCTCCACCCTCCATCATCTTTTGGACACGCGTGTTGAAACGTGTCGACAAAAGTTGACCACGTGTTAACGTGGTCAATGCGTGTTCGAGCGTGTCAACGTATCCGACACGTTTCGACATGTGCCAAACACGACACAGAAGCACGTGTAACGTGTCCGTGCAACATAGGTGGCTGGTCGCTAGCCTTGGGACGACTGACGACCGGCTAGATGAGGGCCGGTGACCTCACCGAAGCATCGTCGGCCCTCGGCGAGGCCGTGCCTCGTTGGCCAAGCCTTGCCAGTAGTTGGGTGAGCGACCTCACCCGGCTAGGCAAGGCTCTCTAGTGGCTGGGGGAGGCCCACCTCGTTGGCGGCTGGGCGAGCCTCCGACGAGCTTGATAGGCCTCGCCGGCGGCTAGGCGAGGTGCTGGTGACCAGCGGCGGCAGGCGGTGGCTTTTGGCGGGGGGCAACGGCGGCAGCAACACTTGAAAAACAAGAGAGGGAAAAAGGAAAAATTACATAGATTTAATTATAGAATTGTTCTCGGGAACAAATAATTCACTTTTTTTTATTCTTAATTCTATTACAAATATGTTCTCGGAAACAAAAATTTTACTAAACAAAAAATTATAATCGGGTACTGTTTGGATAGTTACCAAATAACCCCTTACCCTTTCCTTACTCCGATCGAGAGAAGTGAACACGAAGCATCTTCCTAGAAAGAGACACAAATGTCCAAAAGCCAATCAAGAAAAGCTTTAAAAAAAAAAGAAACTCAACTTTGTGAACTTTTTTATATTCAATGGATTGCTTCCTGAATCTTAACGTGAGAACTTCCAAATCTCTCCGCCTTTCATATAATCAATAATTCATCGGGCTTTCTTGCAAGTATTGACCTACTCTCATCATCACCTTCCAACCCTTTTTCGTTTCTTTGGTCTTTTTTCGATTTGGCTTTATAAAGCTGGTGAGGAAAGATCCAGGTGGTGGTACTCTTGGTACTCTTGAAGTTTTCAAGTGGTAGGAGGAAAGATGAGACCCAACTGGGAGCTCTGTTGCCACCACGAGTAAGTCATAATCTTGATCACCATCTCTGTTTGCATTGTCGTTATAATTGCGGTGTGTGTAAGACGCAAAACGTGCAATCCCATGATTTCCATAATTAGAACAAGAGTATAGATAATCGAGTAGAAAGATTAACATACATGTTTTGGAATCCATCATTCTTGATGCAAAAGCGGAAAAGCGATGATTCACAAACAAGTCATTCTCCTTTATTGTTTGTATCACTGGCTCAATAATTTGCGCTACATAAACACTCATTTTGTTAGGATATTTGTGAAAATTAGGGTTAGAAGAAAGATTTGAGCACAATTTATAGAGTTTTCAATCAGACCCTCTCATTAGGCTAGGCTCAATTAAGTCCACACTAGCCAGCCTTATATTAGACTAATTAAGAAACTTTCTATCTCACTTTAGACCAACCAATCCCGTAAAACGGTAAATTATAATATCAATTAATGTAGTCCACATTAGGAAAACTCTTACGGTATGTTCTCTCTTTCTCAACATTGTCTATTAGATCGGTGATCTTGTGGCTGGCCTTTGAGGAATATGTGAACATCTGTGAGTTTTTTATGTATTCATGTCCAAAACATTGAGTGTTGCTCTTCTTCGAAATGCCCATTTAGGAAATTTTGCTACCCAGGTTGATTTGCACCTGTATTGGAGTCTGTCTTCGTTCTGTTTTTCAGTTTAGAAAGATCAGAACTTTGCACATTTGGCTCTCTCTCTCTCTCTCTCTAGTCTCGTTAGTACTTATGCTGCAGATTCAGTAACTCATAGTAAAAGGATTATTGGGTTTGTGAGATTTTGCAGTAAGAACTTGGACTGAAATCATAAATCAGTTGAAATCATGACATTGCCGTAAATAACTTTAAGGAAGGTAGCCCTTACCAAAAAAAAAAAAACTCTAGGGACAGTAGCTGAAGGCCGATTTTCCCCAAGTACGTATCAACTAAAGTTTAACTTCACTACTTTGAAGTGCCATTTGCGCATGCCATCTCTCATAGACCTAAGTTTTATTCATCCACAAGTGAAGAGATTCCAGGAACTTTTGATCCGCCTTTTTATGTTCTCACTTATAAGTCTCTGTATCCCTTTTGTATTCTGACAGATCCTTCCTTCTGTAGCTATGGAGGACAGTATTGCTGGAGCCATTTAAGCTCGTGACAGTATTTCTTCACGAGGCAAGCCATGCCATTGCTTGTAAACTAACATGTGGCCATGTAAGAATCTTTCTTTAGCCTCATCTTAGATTTAGTAGGAGGTCATACATTTGCATAGAGCTAAATTGCTGCATTGCTCCCACTGATTGCTTTTCTTTGCTGTTGGCGAAGGAAAACATGCAACTCATTGCTTTAAATACACTCTCAGGTGGAAGGAATTCAGGTTCCTGTTGATAAGGAGGAAGTACTCAAACCAGTGGCAGAATATACTGGTTCATCCTGCCAGCTGGATGTATGATTTCTAACCTCAGCATTTTCCTCTTTCGTCTCAACTTACGCTGGTTGCCTTAACACAAAAAACATCCGTTTGAATTGTTGGAATTCCAGCATGACATGAGAAATTAATATCGGGTCATTTGAAATCTAGATTTACAGGATTGAGTGTATAGATTGTTTCTTTGGCATCACTACAAATTATTGATTTATTCTCTAATTGTCATTGCCTTCCAGATCTCGGCTCATCATTCTGGGGAATGCTCTTTATCCTTGCTTCTACAAATCTTCTTACAGCTAGGATTGCAGCAGGTTGTTTGCTCGTCACTCTTGTTATTGTGCTATTTGTGGCTAAAAATGTGAGTCTTTGTTCTCCTATTATAGCCTTTAGATTGAGGGATCTTCAAAATATAATGTTGGATTCTTCTTGAGTTTTTAGTTACATGCTGATCAGGTCAATCAATTAGAACGGGTGGGAAGTTAACATATATGCACTCATGCTAATCAATTTGTGCTGTTAAATGAAGTCAGAGAAAGAAGTTTTCACAAGTTGCAAAATTTCTATTCTTGAAATGAATAAGATTTGTTTCTTTGCATTTGACCTGTACCAACTTGACTTGTGCCTTCCCATGTCGCTTCTGCTTTTTTGCACTGTTCTTGACTGATTGGTCATTCTGATTTATATAATTTTCTCTTGTTTATAGAGTGGACGCTTCGAGGGCTTTGTATAGGTAATGTAGTCATATGACCCAGATGAATGCTGGCTTTCCGGAATACAATATTCACCAGGGATATGATTGTTCTTCCTGAATTATGAATGCGGAGTTATCAGGATTTTTTGTATTCCTTGGTGTGGTTTGGCTTCTCCAAGAAACAACAAAAGTTTGAATTCTTCGCTACGTCATTATGTTCATTGGTAAAAGAAATGCGTGAATTTCTTGTTCTTCCTCTATAGTGATAATCTAGTCCATGGAATTCCTTCTATGTAACATAATGACTGGAGTTTTGTCCATTTTTCAAACCTGCAGGTGTGATGAACAGCTTGTTTTCTTTTTATGGTAATTTCTGAAACTGAAGCATAGTTATTGATTTGACTAGACCATTGTTCTGATGCCCTTTATGTTCTGGTATCACAGATATATATGATGATTTGATATGTCCGCACCAGTGTGACAGAAAATAGAAAGGAAATATGGAAAAGGTGTTTTCTCTGTATTGATATCTGTATGTCAGTACAATGTACACTTATAATGTAAGGAGTAAAAAATAAACTAGGAAAGACAATATACAATAATCAGAATTTCCTATTTACTGACATAATCAAAGATATACTAGAATCAATTATAATCAGCATCTACACTAAGATCTTCCAACACTCCCCCTCAAGCTGGTGGCCTATATATGTCGAGGACGCCTAGCTTGCTCAATAGAAATTTGTGTTGTCTTTGGCATAGTGGCTTAGTGAAAATGTCTGCAGGTTGATCCACTGTTCCAATGCCTCTTGTCACAAGAACTCCTTCTTTGATTTTGTCGCGAGTGAAATGACAGTCGACTTCTATGTGCTTCGTTCTCTCATGAAAAACTGGATTCGCTGCTAACTTAAGTGCAGCATCATTATCGCAGAACAATTTGCTTGGTCCACTGACTTGTACTCCCAAATCTGAAAGAAGTCCTCGTATCCAGATTATCTCACATGTAGTTTTTGCCATGGCTCGATATTCAGACTCAGCTGATGATAATGATACGGTAGACTGCTTCTTGGTTTTCCACGAAATTAGCGACTTTCCCAATTTGATACAAAAGCCGGTGATAGATCGCCTAGTCATCGGACAAGTGGCATAATCGGGGTCGCAAAATGCTGTCATCCCCATATCACATTCACGAGATAGAAATATACCGAGTCCCGGGCATCCCTTCAAATATCTTACAACTTTCAAAGCTGCATTCATGTGTGACTCTTTTGGCATATGCATGAATTGACTGAGTATCTGTACCGCATAACATATATCAGGTCTTGTCATGGTAAGATATATCAACTTTCCAACAAGTCGCTGATACCCTGACGGATCCTTAAGTAATGGATCCTTGTTTGATGAAGGAATATCGAGATCATACTCATGTGTTGTCAATTTGACATTCTGCTCAATGGGTATTACTGCTGGCTTGCAGCCTGATAACCCTGCTTCAGAAACGATTTCCAAAACAAATTTCCTTTGACTGAGAGAAATTCCTTTGTCAGATCTAGCAATTTCAATGCCAAGAAAGTATTTGGGAGATCCCAAATCTTTGATATGAAAAGTGGAATGTAAATATTCCTTGAATTTTGCAACATGAGAATCATTGTTTCCCATAACCAATATGTCATCCACATATATCAGCAAATAGATTGATGATTTTCCCACATTTCGTGTAAATAAAGCATAATCATATTTGGAATGCTGAAAACCTGCATTGATTAGTGCAGCAGTAAACTTGGCATACCATTGCCTAGATGCCTGTTTTAATCCATACAAGGATTTGCGAAGACGACATACCCGATTCTCCCCCTGTCTGCGTAATCCTTGAGGAAGATCCATGTAGATTTCTTCATCTAAATCACCATGGAGAAAAGCATTGTTGACGTCCATCTGATGCAGAGACCAATTGCGTATTGCTGCAACAGATAAGAAAGACCGGACGGTAACTTCCTTGGCGACTGGAGAGAATGTTTCGTGATAATCAAAACCTTCTCTCTGGGTAAAACCTTTGGCTACCAACCGGGCCTTGTATCGTTCTATGGAACCGTCTGATTTGAATTTGATTTTGTAAACCCATTTACAGCCGATCGGTTTTCGATGCGGTGGTAAGTGAACTATATCCCAAGTATGATTCTCCATGAGAGCAGCTAGCTCGGACTCCATTGCATGCCGCCACTTGGGATCTTTGGATGCCTCAGTGAATGAAAAAGGCTCATGCTCTTCTGAAATACGACTGATACAACACATATGCTCTGCAGATAACCGATTGAAAGAAACATAGGATGCAACAGGATATTGTGTACCTGAAGAGTTTGCAGCAGAACATATATAGTCCTTTGTCCACGTAGGTGGACGACTTTGTCTTCCAGAACGACGAGGTGGCTCAGCTAGAGGAGCCATGGATAAGTCAGCAACTATTTCTGTAGCGTCCACAGATGAAGGAACTTCCTCAGATGAAGCTGGTAATTCAGTTTCTGGGTGTGAGAGCTCCACTGGTGCTGGTGTGTAGCTAGGTATCATAGAGGGTGGATGCGCCATAAGGAAATCAGGTGCTGATGATAATTCTTCATCAATCGGAAGAAAACGATTGTTGTCTGGCAAAGTATCTTTGGATGAAGATAGCTTTTCTTGGAAGGGAAATTTGTCTTCATGGAAAATAACATCTCTGCTGGTAAAGAAATGTCCTGTAGAAAACTCCATGACACGATATCCCTTTTGAAGAGAAGGATATCCCATAAAGACGCATTGAGTTGCGCGGGGGCTCATTTTATCTCGATAACCCACATTTGTTGCATAACATAAACAACCAAAGACTCTAAGATGATTGTTATCTGGTTGTTTCTTGTAGAGCATCTCAAATGGAGTTTTACCATGAAGAATCCGACTTGGCATGCGATTAATCAGATAGGCAGCTGTGACCACACAATCTCCCCAAAAATTTTCAGGGATTGAGGCTTGATATTTAAGTGCACGGGCTACCTCTAAAAGATGTCTGTGTTTTCTCTCAACAACTCCATTTTGTTGTGGAGTATAAGTGCATGAACTTTCATGGAGTATCCCATAAGTAGACAACAAGTTTATGCAATCAGAAGTAAAAAATTCTCGCCCATTATCAGTACGAATTCGATGTACAGATTTATCGAATTGATTCCTAATTAAGGAAAGGAATTTTGATAAATGAGTAAAGGTTTGACTCTTTGATTGCATAAGATATAGCCAAGTGGCACGACTGTAATCATCAACAATCGTAAGGAAATAGCGAGATCCATCACGATGGGAAGTATGGTAAGGACCCCATATGTCTATATGAAGTAATGAAAAAGAATCTTTAGCTCGAGATGTACTAACTGGGAAAGATGCTCGAGTTTGTTTAGCAAGAGGACAAATGGAACAATTTGGGTGAGGGAATATAGCACTGTGACCCAATCGTTGATGCAAAAGGAGATTTTTATTATAACTGATTGCATTACAATAAATGCCTTTATTCAATAATTTTAAATCTCCTGGAGAATTGACCCAAAAATAAAGTCCTTGTGCCTCATTACCCAAGCCCATCACTTTGCCAGTCGAAGGGTCCTGAAAGACACAATTTCTGGAATTGAATATGGCTCTACAAGAATTGTCCATACATACTTTTGCCACAGAAAGGAGATTAAACTCAAAAGCTGGAATGTATAGGACATTTTTAAGAGTAAAATTTTGACCAAGATGCACGGTACCAATTTTAGTGACATGTGTAATGTTCCCATTTGGGAGGCGTACCGTAACAGGAGATTGTGGGTTTTGATGGACATGGGAAAATAAAGACTCATTGCAAATTATGTGGTCACTAGCGCCTGAATCGATAATCCATGCATCATTAGATAATGAATTCTTTTCATGGAGAAAAGTACCTGAGAATCCCGCACCAGTATCACTAGTCTTGAGTTGGCTCAAAGCTTGCACGATATGTTCATATTGTTCCTGGGTTATGGTCTGCTGAGACGGTCCACCACCTTTTTGTGTAGAGACCGATAGGCGAAGATTCCCTCTCTTTTTTGTTGTTAGGTCTCCCATGTAACTTCCAACATGTATCAACAGTATGGTGTGGACGTTTGCAATATTCACAATATTTATTTTTAATTTTTGAATTTTGCCCACTGACCTTCCCTGCTGATGTGGCATTTCGTGCACCATACGATCCTTTATATGGTGCTGACGTGGCAAAATATGGACCGTCCGATCCGCTTGAGTAGTTCATCAAACCGAAGCCGTCCGATCGTGCGCGTCGATCCCATCCGTTCATCCCAGAGATTTGATCCAGTCCGTCGGATCCGGCGCGCCTTCCTCGACCGTCAGATCCAGCGCCTTTATCCAGGCCGTCTGATCCAAAAAATCGATTCCAGTCGTCCGATCGTGAAAAGCTAGGGTTTTCCCCCGGTTTGGTCACCAGCGCCGCAAGTAACTCTTTCCCTTTCGCAGCTCCGAGACTCCCCCCTGCTCCAGCGATTGTCTCTGTTGACAGAACACCGGGAGGAAACGCCGCGAAGCCCGTTCCTTCACCAACTCGATTCTGCTCAGTCGCGGCTACCCGCTGATTTTCTTCCTGAATGGCTAATTGGAAGATTCGTCCGAGCGGCGGTTGAGGATCCATCGCAAGTATTTGCGACCGAAAAACCGAGTACGACTCGTTCAAGGTAAGGAGGAATCTTGTCGCCTTTTCCTTTTCTTTGATTGTATAATACTGCCGGAGAGTGGCCTCCGGCCCCTCCAGTTTGTCTTCTGCGGCTTCAATCTCGTTCCACAAAGCCGACAACCGGTTGAAACAGGCTGTGACCGAGAGATTGCCTTGTTTCAGTTCGGTCAAGGCTTGTGTTAACGAGAAAAGCCTCGCTCTGTCTGATTTGCCATACATCTCTTGTATATTCTCCCAGAATTGCTTCGAATCTTCTGTTGGAGGGAGGCCGGCGGCGACATCGGACGCCAAGCAGTTCCCAATCCAAGTGCGCACTAGTTGATTGCACCGCCGCCAATGTCTCTGCAATCTTTCATCTGTCGGGTAAGAGACCGTGCCGTCGATGAAGCCTTCTTTGGCCTTGGTGACAAGTGCTCGCCGGAGATCGCGAGCCCAGGAGTGATAATTTGCCGGTCCGGTGAGTTGTTGACTGATCAGCCGCAGTTCCGGCCCGTCCGCCGGCGACGTATAAAGCGGGTCTCCAAGCTCCGGCCGTCCGCCGTTGAATGGAACTAGGTATGGTGATCCGTGCGACCCGTGTGGAAACGGGTAGGGTTCCGCCATGAATCCAGGCGTGAAACCGGGTCTGTGACCCGACTCTGTCGGACCCGATTGGTGCGACCCGTGTGGAAATATGTGGGGCTCCAATCCCTGTCCAGGCATGAATCCGGGTGTATGACCCGGTGCCATCGAACCCGACTCAACAGTCGGGTCGGTCCCATATGGGTATGGGACCGAGGTTTGTCCAGGTCCAGCAGTCCATCGTGCAGGGTACCACGGGACTGAGGGCCAGTAGATAGGACCAGGCATCTGCACTGAAGCAGGAGCAGGAGCAGGAGCAGAAAAATTGTTGGTCACCTGCCCTTCTTCAGTCGATCCAGTGTGATCAGAAGGTGAAGTTGTCCGATCCTGAGAGGGTAAGTCTTCTACTGCAGGATTCACAACATCCTTATCCTTTGCCATGATATCAAAATTGAATTCCTAATCGTCTTGCTGGTTTGCTTTGCAGTAAACGAGAT
The DNA here is from genome assembly GCA_014182575.1 of Eucalyptus decipiens. Classification (NCBI taxonomy): domain Eukaryota; kingdom Viridiplantae; phylum Streptophyta; class Magnoliopsida; order Myrtales; family Myrtaceae; genus Eucalyptus; species Eucalyptus decipiens. The sequence goes on along the minus strand of CM024610.1, from coordinate 8,881,395 downwards.
CAGAAAAGAAGACGAAGGCAATTCGGGGATTTGCGGAAGCTAGGTCAGGAAACGAGCTGCTCTGATACCATGACAGAAAATAGAAAGGAAATATGGAAAAGGTGTTTTCTCTGTATTGATATCTGTATGTCAGTACAATGTACACTTATAATGTAAGGAGTAAAAAATAAACTAGGAAAGACAATATACAATAATAAGAATTTCCTATTTACTGACATAATCAAAGATATACTAGAATCAATTATAATCAGCATCTACACTAAGATCTTCCAACACAGTGATGCAGAAAAATTTGCGGAAGTGTGTCCTTGTTGCAATGGTGCTGGATGGGGTGCGATCTGGTGGGCTCACTTTTAGAAGGAAAAATCGTGCTTAAGGACGATTTCTTCTCCTTTTGAATTTCCGCTTAACAGTTGCCTGCTCTGTCTCATGCAATGTCTCTTCTCGTTTCACTTACTAATCATGGTGAAATCTTCTTGCAGGGGTTTGATATCATTGCTGTTTCTAACCGGGGCCATGTACCTTGGTCTAGTTATCTTGTCCTGAGGTGAAGTCTGTAATTTGTCTTTCAGTCAGATCTTTAGTCCTGCAAATCCTTCAGCGGGTTCTGGCTAGAGCACGATCGCCTTCTGCTAGCTGCAATCAATGAATTATTTTCGATGATAGTTGTCTGAAAAATGATGCTGCTGATAGACCTTTATCAAAAGTTCAAAGTACTTGCGCAAGGCATTTCAAGCCTGAACAATAAATATGAGCACACGAATTCATCAAATCCTCTTAAGAAACCACATCATGTATAATTGCTGCCCCCTTTTTGAATGGACTCGCAAGTTTTAACTCTAAGATTATCACCCTAAGACTTCTGGTTTGCAGTGGTTGAAGAATTTGCACTAAGTCCTTAAATGTGGTTTTGTTTTTATTAAATTATGTCTCGAGTTTGAGCGTTTACAAAATGTGATTCGCTAGACTCCTGAAGCTGCACAAAGGAGGATGTGATTAACCACTACAAGACAAAATGGGCGCACTTTATTTTATATTTCTATTTATCTTTAAGGGAAAATTTGTCTTAGTTGGAAGAGTTACAAACAGGAAATTTCCATTCAGAAGCAAAATTGGTCGCAGGCGTTGGTTTGTTACATGGTGGGGCCCAAGGTCAAACTTTTGACCTTGGGGCACACACACGTATAAAAGGGTTTCTTCCTTTTTAGAAAGTTGCTGCCGGAACCTACGTAGAAGAGCTGCTGCAGTCTCCATAAAAATCCGTCAAAGCCCTACGTACGTGAGAAGCCGCGTCCACGCTGCTTGAGAAGAGCCGCAAGATCTTGAAACCTTGTCATACGTAGAGAGTTTTGTTGCACGGTAATTTTGTGCTGTGAGTTTATACCTAAGTAAATTATTTGATTATAAATATTCTGGGTTTGGGGTTAAATCTAGTTTGTGGAAAACACTTGAGCGTTTGAGCAATTGTAAACTCTGATTCTCCGATTTTAGTGGATTATTTGCTGCTAGCTCTCCCCGTAGACATAGGTACCAATACTCGGAGCGAACCATGTAAATTCTTAGTGTCCTTATTTTTCTCGTTTATTTCTCTAATGATTTTACGTTGACGTAAATTGCAAAATCATGTCGTTTACGCATATTATATCCTAACAATTGATATCAGAGCTTGGGGTTAGATTTGATTTGGAGCTTTTACTTGTCTGATTATTATTTGAAAATTCTGTTATTGCAATTATGTCTGAGAGGAAATCTGAGCTTTTGCTTGTCTAATTATTATCTAGAAATTATGTTATTGCTATTATGTCTGAGAAGAAACCTGAAATTGAGAAATTTAACAAGAGTAACAACTTTGTATTATGGAACATCAAGATGCGAGCTTTATTGACAACACAATATTTGGCCAAGGCACTGAATGGTGAGGATGAGTTGTCGATTATAATGAAAACCTCTGAGGGATAGAGCTAATGGAAAAAACAAATAGCATAATCTTGTTAAATTTGTCGGAGGAGGTCTTAATAGAAGTTGCTAAGGAGAAGGATGCCACAGTATTATGGGCAAAACTTCAAGCACTCTATGTGAAGAAATGTTTGAACAATTGTCTGTACATATTGAAGAAGATGTTTCAATTTAGATATACTGAAGGTACGTCTATCAGAATCCACCTAGATGAATTTAATAAACTCATGTTGAAGAACGTCGGTAAGATACTTGATGATGAAAAGCAGAGCATGATATTGTTAGCCTCTTTACCAGAGTTATGGGAGCACTTTAGTGATTCGCTATTGTAGGGGCATACTACTATTACCTCAGAAGAGGTAAAGTTCGTCATATTCTCTAAGGAGTGGTAGAGAAAGTTGCGTGATGACAGTCAGACACAAGGAACAGCGTAAGCACTGACGATTTGAGGTAGAGAACAACATCGAGGGCCTAGTAGTAGTAGTAGAGGTAAAAGTAGATCAAAATCACGCAATAAAAAGTCCAAGGGACGTGTGAAGTACTTTAAGTGTCATGAGGAGGGGCACATCATGAGAGATTGTCCAAAGTGGAGAAATAAAGTTGATAAGCAGAATGCTACAAGCAGTGTGGCAAACGTTGCCCAAAAGAGCAATAGTGATGCAGAAGCTATCTTATGTGTGATTGCTACTTCGGGTTGTTTTTATCACATAATATCTCATAAGAACTGGTTTACTACTTACTAGGTTGCAGATGGTGGTAGGTTTCTTTTGGGGAATAATGTAGTTTGTAAGGCTATGGAGATAGGAACAATTCGGATCCGAATGCACGATGGGGTGGTACGCACATTAACAAATGTGAGGCATGTGTCAGAACTCAAGAATAACCTTATTTCTCTGAGGACACTCGATGACATCGGGTGTAGGTACACCGCTGAAGGTAGAGTATTGAAAATCTCTCGAGGTGCTATGATAGTGATGAAAGGAAAAAAAGTGAATACTCTCTATTATCTATTGGGAGAGATCGTGATCGGAACCGCTGTAGTTTTATCAGGTGAGTTAGACTCTAATTTGACTCAATTATGACATATGTGTTTAGGGCATATGAGTGAGGCATGTATTACGATACTAAGTGAAATGGGGTTATTGAAGGTTCAGAAGAGAGGGAAGCTAGATTTATGTGAGCACTACATTATGGGAAGCAGCATCGAGTTAAGTTTACTACAGCTATTCATTCAATCAAACGACAAATTGAATATATTCACTCAGACATTTGGAGTCCGTCTTCGGTTCCTTCTAAAGGAGGTGCCCGATATATGCTGACTTTTATTGACAATTATTTGAGGAAGGTATGGGTATACTTTCTGAAGCACAAATATGATGTGTTTGATCGGTTTAAGAAATTTAAGGCATTGATTGAGAAGCAGTTAGATAAACAAATCAAGTGCTTGAGAACCGATAATGGCATGGAGTTTTATGGTAAAGATTTTACTGAGTTTTGTGAGAAAGAATGTATTGTGAGATATCGCACAGTACCTGGGACACCACGGTAAAATGGTGTGGCAAAACGAAAGAACAGAATTTTGCTTGAGCGAGCTCGATGCATGCTTTCGCATGCAGGACTTGGCAAGAAATTTTGGGCCGAAGCAGTGAACATGTCATGTTACCGGATTAATCGATCTCCATCATCTACTATCGAGTGAAAAACTTCTGAGGAAGTATGGTCGGGGAAACCTGTTGATTACTCAGGATTACGAATATTCGGATGTCCTGTGTATGCTCATTCGAGTGATGGTAAGCTTGAGCCGATGGCGAAAAAGTGCATATTTCTAGGTTATGCACATAGGGTGAAAGGCTACCGGCTGTGGTGTACCGATCCCAGATCACCGGTTTTCTAATTAGCAGAGATGTGATCTTCGACGAGATTGCAATACTTCAACGGAGGATTTCTGAGACACAACCAATATAGAAGATAAATAATGGTGTTATTAGTAAGGTAGAGTTTCAGGTGGAGACTCCGAAGACCTTAAAGGTAACTGAAGTTGAGGCTGCAGATGAAGCCGCAATTCTTGAAGTTGGTGATAGTGAACAACTAGCAAAGCCGCAGCACACTATAACCATAGATAGACAGAGAAGGCAAATTAAATCACTGATACGTTATGGTTATACAGATATTGCTTATGCATTGACTGTAGGTGATGAGGTAGAGACAGATGAGCCTTCGTCTTACTCTGAGGCGATGGCTAGTTCGGAGTTGTCGTAGTGGCTAGGGGCTCTGAGTGAAGAAATGGAATCACTCCATCGAAATCAGATATGGGAGCTGGTCAAACTACCCAAGAGCTAAAAGATTGTCGGAAGTAAATGGGTCTTCAAACGGAAATAATGCATTCCCGGTGTTGAGGCAGCGAGGTATAAGGCGAGACTTGTGGTGAAGGGGTATACACAGCGTGAGGGCATTGACTACAATGAGGTGTTCTCTCCTGTGGTAAGACATACTTTTATTTGTGTTTTACTTACTTTAGTTGCTTCGCAGGATCTCGAGTTAGAGCAACTAAATGTGAAAATTGTGTTTCTTTGCGGTGAGTTGAAGGAGCAAATTTACATGAGGCAACCTAAAGGTTTTGCTATTTTGGATAAGGAAGATCATGTTTACTTGTTGAAGAAATTTTTGTATGGGCTGAAATAGTCTTCTAGGTAGTGGTATAAACGTTTTGATGCTTTCATGGCTAGTCAAAACTATTCAAAAAGTCAGATGGATAGCTGCATTTACTATAGGAAATTAGAGAATGTTGATGATATGCTAATAATAGTTAATAATATGTCTGATATTAATGTGCTGAAGAGGTAGTTAAATACTTAATTTGAGACGAAAGATTTAGATGTTGCAAAGAAAATTTTGGGTATGGAGATTTTGCGTGACAAGGCTGCAGAAGTTTTACGTCTATCTCAAAAAAAATATATTGAGAAGATCGTAGCACATTTTAATATGCAATTGGCAAAATTTGTAAGTACACCTTTAACGAAGCACTTTAAACTTTCAGATAAATTATCACCACAGACTGATGAGGAGGAGGAGCATATGTCCCGTGTTCCTTATTCTAGTGCCATGGATAGTATTATGTATGATATGATGTGCATTAGGCTTGATATTTCACAAGCTGTGAGCGTGGTTAGTCGCTATATGAAGCGTCCTAGTAAAGTTAATTGGGAAGCTGTGAAGTGGATTTTCAGATATTTGAAAGGGATAACAGACGTGGGTATAGTGTACTGGAGGAACAACAATGGTAGTGAGACCACTGGTTTTGTGAATTCAGATCATGCCGATGACTTGGATGATTGCAGATCTTTAGCAGGGTACGTGTTTACGCTAGCAAGTGATGCAATTAGTTGGAAAGCGTCATTACATAATCACATTGCCTTGTCTTTGACTGAGATAGAGTACGTGGCACTAACCTTTGTAGCGAAGAAGGCGATATTGTTACAAAATTTGCTCTCGGACTTTGGATTAGAACAAAAAAGTGTGGATATACATTGTGATAACCAAGGTGCGATATATTTTGCATATAATCTAGTTTATCACGAGCGAACGAAACATATCAACATCAGGTATCACATCATCCAAGATGTCTTAGTTAAGGGTATTGTTATTATTAAAAAGATTGTTACAACATATAATTCGACAGACATGATGATTAAATCTGTTCTTTTGGCGAAGCTCAAGCTTTGCTTGAGCTCTATTGGCATATGTGGAGAGTAAGCGCCCATCGGGGCATTAGGAGAGCAGCATGGATGATGAGCACTATAACTTAGCTTCAAACATCGAGCCAAGTGGAAATTGTTAAATTATGTCTCGAGTTTGAGCGTTTACAAAACATAATTTGTTGGACTCCTGAAGCTGCACAAAGGAGGATGTGATTTACCACTGCAGGACAAAAGGGGCACACCTTATTTTATATTTCTATTTATCTTTAAGGGAAAAAAAATGACTTCGTTGGAAAAGTTACAAATAGGAAATTTCCTTTCAGAAGCAAAATTGCTCGCAGGCGTTGGTTTGGGGCACACACACGCCTATAAAAGGGTTTCTTCTTTTTTAGAGAGTTGCTGTTGAAACCTACGTAGAAGAGTTGCTGCAATCTTCGTAAAAATCCGCTTAAGCCCTATGTACGTGAGAAGCCGCGTCCACGCCGCTTGAGAAGAGCCGCAAGATCTTGAAGTCTTGCCGTATGTAGAGAGTTTTGTTGCACGGTAATTTTGTGCCGTGAATTTATACTCAATTGAGTTGTTTGATTATAAACACTTTAAGTTTGGGGTTAAATCTAAGTATGGGAAACACTTGAGCATTTGTAAACTCTGATTCTCCGATTTTAGTAGATTATTTGCTGTTGGCTTTCCCCGTGGACGTAAGTACCAATACTTGGACCGAACCACGTAAATTTCTAGTGTCTTTATTTTTCTCATTTATTTCTCTGGCGATTTCGCATTGACGTAAATTGCAAGATTCTGTCGTTTCCGCACATTATATATATCCCAACAGTTTTCTTGTCCCTAAATATGTGCAGACGAATCAATATCTGAAGCCACTTTAAACAATTTCATTTGTTTGTTAGGATTCGTCCACCAACGGAAACTTCTATTGATGCTCTAAAATCTTTTTTCCACTCAGTTCTCCTGATTTTGACCAGTTCAGTTTTAGTCCACTGTCCACAACGATAAATTATCATACCTTACATGATTTCAACATGTGATATGCACATACCAGATATGCTTCTGTTAAGAAGTTTACCAGTGCGGTAATCTAGTCGGGTCCTGACTCCATTTTTCAACCCTGAGCATTTTAGTCTACTCTTTTGCTGCAAAAACTTAGTAGCATTCTTCAAGCTGCTTCTGCTAAAATGTTTTGATTGGATCTCTCCAGGTACTGCATTCTGGTCCAGATTCTGAAGTTGCTATGAAGCCCCAACACCACTTGACTCCACATGCCGATTTCTTGTTCCAACATTACATTGAATTAGGCATCCTCTCATATGCAGTCCTCAGTTATAGGGTCTACAGGACAATACAGTGCTGAATATTTGATCTTACAGGGAATTTTTACTACAAAAGCTGGGCAAATATACCATAGTGATCTCAGCATTTCCAATTGCCTGTTGATATTTTGCACCCCTTGCTGCACTTTAAGCCTAGCGAATTAAACGACGTTCCAAATTCTAATCCATAGCAGAACTACATTCCACTCTGCCGTGGAGTTATCTCTCTTCCGCAAACCCAAAACCTGACTGAAACTCGAATGAGGAGTGATGAGACTGACAGTCCAATTGCTTTTTCAAGACGACTTTTCATTCAATGGAGTAATTTCCACAGCTGCAGACTTCCTTGCCTAGGGTTTGTTCTTCATCCCCTACTTAAATGATGACCTTTAGAAAGAAGAAAATATTCGGTAATTTGCAATCATGAGCTAGTTCAGCTATAATGTGATGGTCATTTTCTTTCTCACGATCAGTAAAAAATTGACAAGCGCGTATTGATGTGGAATTACATAGAAAACATGAAAGTTGCCCAAAGATCATTTATTGGAGTTAGGCCATGGAAGTTTCTTTGCTTCACTACCGACGGAGTCATCAGCACACGTCCTTCACGGCCGCAAGCGACAGATCTCAGGATCGACTAAGCCATCGCCTTGTCGTCGCTCATCTAGATTTGAATTTGTATCTCGAGCTGGGCCTGCATTGTTGCTCCTCTATGATTTGCAATCATAAGCTGGTTTCAGAACCAGTTTGGGAATCGGTTTTGTAAGTAGAGATTCAAAACCCTATTTTTTCTCTTGATTTTTATTCTTATTCCCGCAATCATATGGCGTTTTTCCTCTTGGCTCTCTCAAACACATACGACACTCTTTCTTCGTCGTTTCTCTTCCTCACTCGCTTCCCTCCCTCACCGGCTTCCTCTTGCACTATCTGACGAACGGACGGTGCTCGTCACGTACTACATGAATTGGCTCACCTAATTTCTCTTTTGTAAAAGGAGTTATGCTTGCATAAATGAACAGTTTCATGTATTAGGTGTGGGAATAAGATTAATATTAGACTTATGTTTGTTTTTAATGTTTATGCAATGTCATAATTTTACTTTGTCTAGCTCAGTGGACCTAAAAAAGAGTGGCGTTGCTGGTGGCGAGCTTCTCCCTCTAACGCAAGGGGAGGAGTTCGATTTCCAGGCGTCGTAGAGTGACTTAACCGTTGGCACGTATGTGGTGGTAAGACACGCGTTCTTTGCCACCCCCTTATCCGGGCGCTCGAATGTGTCCGTGTTGAGTACGGTGCGCGGGTTTTAGGCGAAAAAAAAAATCTTTTCTTTAAATTAAATAAATCAAAATTATTTATGAAAAAAAAAAAGGCGACTTTACTTGTGGGGACTGGGGAGTGTCCTTTTCCGGGAAAGTAATGATGCGCCGAAGTCAATCTTCAAGTCAACCGCCAACTCCTTCTCCCCCTTCTCTCCCGACACGTGTCGCCTCGCCGTGGCCCCATTTATGCGAAGCTCGAATCCCCGCCAAACCTCGACTGCGATCGACCATTACCGCCGTGGACGATTCGCTCCGAAACTCAGCTCCGGCCATCCGGACCGCCCCGCGACGCCGCCGCGGCCGCCGTCTCCGTCTCCGGCCGGAGCGACCGCGGCGCCACACGATAGCCGCCGATGTCATGTCTTGCGCGAGCGGCGATGGCCATCTTCTCCAGCCTCCTCGCGTGCCTCAGGCCGCTCAAGGCGGCGGGCTGCGGCGGCAGGGGCGCCGCCGGGAGGGCCGCGGAGGAGGAAGCCGAGGACGACTCCTCCTCCGGCCTCTTCTACGACCTCCGGACGCTCCAGGTCGCCACCAGCTTCTTCTCCGAGCTGAACCAGCTCGGTCATGGCGGCTTCGGTCCCGTCTTCAAGGTGAGCAGCAGCTCGCCGCCTCGATTTAGGTGTTTCGTCGCGATGTTTGCTTTTCCGTTCGCGGTCTTGAAGAACGTACGGATTAGTTCTGTATTCCGTCGCGGAATCGCTTTGGTTTTTCCGCTTGGTCAGCAGACGAGGACGCCGGAGAATCGCGTGCTTTCTTTCGTGGTGAAATTAGATCGATCTGCTTCGATTCGAGTCGTCCCGCCTGCTTTCAGGTTTATGGTGGGACTGGAAATTCTGGATTGTAAGATGTTTATCTCCTAAAGTTTCAATTTTTAATTGAGTGTTGTTCTGCATCGTGATGGCGTCTTCCTTTTCCAAATGTTTCTACCTGAACTTGATTGAGTGAGATTTTGAGAGACGGCGATGCTAATGATGAGGGTTTCGCCGGTGCATGAGCTGTGGACTGCAAAAAGCCTTGCGTGTTCTTTTGAATTTGACATTCTGCGTGGGGAAACTAGACCCCATTTAGCTGTTCAACGGGAGAAATCTAGGCAACGAAACTTCGTTTTTCAATTGAAGGGAACTGTGCTAGAAAGGCGGTTCCACGGTCCGATATGAATGTGTGCCGATGATTCCCTTGCCTTTTTCTTTTTTCCAGGGGTTGATGCCCGATGGCCAGGAAATAGCTGTAAAGAAGCTGTCTCTCACTTCGAGACAGGGGATAAGGGAATTCACCAACGAGGTGAAGCTTTTGCTGAAAATTCAACACAGAAACCTGGTCATGCTGATGGGCTGCTGTGTGGAAGGACAGGAAAAGATGCTGGTTTACGAGTATCTGTCGAACAAGAGCCTCGACTGTTTCCTTTTTGGTAATTCTTTTAGATACAAACTCCTAATCCAGCCGATCTAGGATTCATAAATCTCTTGCCCGATTCACTGAGCATAGATCTGACCCAGAAGTAAAAGCTAATTCAGTTGTCTCCTTCCAGCTAAAGAAAAGTCTCCGTTGCTGGATTGGATGACTCGGTTCCGAATAATTAATGGGGTGGCGAGAGGTCTGTTATACCTGCATGAAGAAGCCCCTGAAAGGATTATCCATAGAGACATTAAGGCTAGTAACATATTGCTTGACGATCAGTTGAATCCCAAAATTTCAGATTTTGGTTTGGCGAGGCTTTTTCCTGGTGAAGACACGCATCTGAATACAATGAAGATATCCGGGACTCAGTAAGTAGTCACATTGCTCTCCTTCTGTACATTATTGTTAGGTGCTGCTTGTTAATGAAATCAGGAAAAAGCTCATACTCTTTTGCTTCTACGAGACATGACTCGTGATGTAAATAAAACTAAGGATCCTTTTGTTCTGAAATGCAGTGGTTACATGGCTCCTGAATATGCAATGCGTGGATATTTGTCCGTGAAAACTGACATTTTCAGCTACGGAGTTCTGGTCTTAGAGATTGTAAGTGGGAGAAAGAATCATGACGGCCGACTGGGTGCAGAAAAAACAGACCTCCTGAGTTATGTAAGTTGCTTCATCGTGTAAAGTACTGTTACTCATTGTTATACTAGAGAATTAACATATGGCGACACTTCTCAGATTGCCTCGGTTTTGGTAGATTAAGTTGTTAATTTGGTTTTAGTTTTGGTTGGTTCCTGATGAGTTGCAGTGGTTTATATTGTCCATGTTTTAGTAGAAAGAAGGCAGGCGCCATATTTTCATTACTTCAAATATAGTACATACTGCTTCTTTATATTTGCATTCCATTGCGGAAGATGCGAGTTAATATTGTTTGGTCAAGCTAAGCGCTGGATTCATCTTAGGTCTTACTTCTGTTCAAAACTCTCTCTCTCTCTCTCTCTCTCTCTCTCTCTCTCTCCAGGGTGTCTTGGGAAGTGGAAGATGCTTTAGGAAATAATCCACATAATCCTGATATAAGCATTAGCAAACAGAGTGAAATGATCTGTTGTCACTGAACAATGATGTGCTTTAGATGCATGTGATTCGAAGTAATTGCCAGATAAAATGGATGGCCCTCAGGAGCCGTATGAGGTGAAAATCTAGAGAAGTCTACAAAACGTGTTATGAGATAGACATCATTTGAATGAGTTGCCGAAACTTAATCTCCAAGTGCATATTGTTATCTTTCCTCTATGCATATGCAAAATGAGGACTGCATTTCTATGCATGAAGTCATTAAAACATTGCGCACAATTCCTTTGGCAGGCATGGAAGCTCTTTCAAGAAGGGAAGTCATTGGATCTGGTGGACTCGAGCCTTGCCAAATACAACCCTGATGAAGCAGCGATGTCTATTCAGCTAGGATTGCTGTGCTGTCAATCAAGTTATGCAGACAGACCAGATATGAACTCGGTGCACCTCATGCTTTCTAGTGATTCATTCACATTGCCCAGACCAGGAAAACCTGGAATCCAAGGGCGAACAGCAAGTTGGACAACGACTTCGTCTGCCGCATTCATCAAAACTAATCCAAGCAGTACACAAACTGGAGGTACTAAAGTTTCTACTGGTAGCAGCTTTGCCGAGGAGTATTCTAGAAATTCAATCTCCATTTCCTCCATAGATGAAGGCAGATGACCTTAAAGCATGTAAGATTCCTTTATTATTTATAGCAGGTCTAATATTCTTTTACAAATTCTTTTGTCGATATGCTTATAGGAAAAGAAAATAAAATGATGGGGTGCTCTAGGATCCATAGTATACTCATGTAACTTTTTCGGGAGGGATCAGGTACGTGCCCTGCGGATAGTCTTGAAGAGCTAGTCTAGAATGAATCCTGTTTCTACTACTAGTTCACTTCTAACTGATTGTCAACGTGCGATTACTTCTGCCAACATTGAGAGAAATAGAACATCTCTTCTTTTTGGATTCTCTTGCATTATCATACCCTATTCAATTAATGTTCCTTCTTTTACATTTCAATGGAAACTAATGTTGACAAGAGCTGTTGTCGCTTTAAATTGAAGTGATTGACTAATAACTTTGCCAAGAAATGATTTCTTCTACTGTTGTGGAAGCTGTTCATCAGTGAGGTTTTGCGAGAGCATGGTTGCCATCCCTATATACTCCAAATTCAGTCTGTCAGTTCAGTGGATTCTGTCGTTGGCCTTAATTGATAGGAATCAACTCATGGCCTTTAGATGGGGGTGTCGCCCGGATCTTTGTGATCCAAAGATTAAAACGAGATCTCGTGGCGATACATTCCGGATTTGCAGCACAGGATGTCCACAGTCCAATTGCAAGTACACTTCATAGACACAGAATGGGTTCTCTAGACCGAATGTCCTTTCAGTTCCAATTTCTTGAGGTTCTGTCAGCTTTCTTACATGGTTCCTCAGTTTCACCTTAAACAAGCCCTATGTTTCGTAAGGTACTTGAGGAGATGCTGGTCGCCGACGCACAGGGTTTGACTGGGATCGTCGTAGCTCATTCAATACAATAGGTAAGAGTACCTACATGCAGTGAACATGTGAGCTCACTTGATCTCGATCCTTGAATGTAAACACAGGATCTACATGATTCAGTAGTTGAGCTCGATTCCAGTCACATTCTCCGAGAATGACCCGAATGTATTCTCGTCCTGTGCCACGGGGGACGCTCGAAACATAGTGATTTGCTGCATCAGGGAAGGGTTTTGTTTGAAATACTTCGTTTTTGTTGGCCAAAAAGGCCTTTAGAGGTCGTATCCTCGTCAAAGATAGAGGTCATCATTGGCGGGTCCGAGGAGAATTAGTGATGCCCACTGCCTCTTCTATAACCGTTGGATGGGCATAGAATTTATTTCATAAATTATTTAGCTACATGTTTTAGGGAAAATTCTAAGGCTCTCTTTATTTCATGAAAAATGATATGATTGAAAAATATTATTTTTCTTGAAATGATCATTTATATCGCTTACATAACTAAATGAATGAAAAATATTTCATCATTTATAAAATATTTAAATATAAATTATTGTTGATAGTAAAACATTCTTTATAAACCAATTATTTCAAATGCTATGGGCGATCATTTTTTATAAAATGTTTTCCAAATTTTTTATTTCTTACAAAACAAAATGAACCTAAATAAATATTCTATTCCAATTGATGCGTGATGGGATGAGTAATTTCAGAACGGAAATTGTTTTTCTTTTAAGATTTTTTTGGTTAAGTGTATGGAGTAGTGTATATGTGGAAGAAACGAAGAGGAATAAGAAAAAATAGAACGATCTCTTTCCAAAGTATAAAGGCCATGCCACCAACCGAACATGAGGATTGAGATCTACGAAGTTCATCACCAAGGCCTAAAGTTTCCACTAGCTAAGGATAAAGGACTTTGGGATAAGAGAAGCTCACTACCAAGGCATAAAGATTCCACCAACCAATGATAAAGGGCTTTTTGGCTCACCACCAAGGAGTGATCTACGCTCCAAGGATAAAAAGACTGAAATGAGTTATCTACTCTCCGAAGAAGTTCACTCAAGCGGAGAAAATCTCACCATTTTCATTCATCAAATTCGTATGCCCTTACATTGGATAGTTTTCCCATGTTTATAGGAAGATTTTAGACTTACGAAATATAAAAAAAAAACAAACTTTAATGACCTAGGAACTTAGACCTTTGATTCTTGAAAACTACATAACAATATAGACACCTAGGAACTTAGGAAATGCATTTATTAGCACGGGAACTTGCATTCTTGAACCTTCAGCCTTCCAAAATTCATGCTCCTCCCTTGATCAGAAAATAACCCTCCTGAAACTTCATTAATTGGTCATGCAAAACGTCTAAAATGGCCTCCCATCGATAGTTATCGACATTCCACAAAGTATTAATAAGTAATTGACATTATTCATTCAAAATGATCAATCGAAGCACATGATGCCCAATTTCTTTCTTGGGTTGGATAAGCATCGATGGTTCTGAGTTGGTTGATGGAGTTACGTTGGATGCTCTCGCATCATCAACCCTCCTTAACGTATATTCATTCATCCTCTAACCTCGTCTCTTGTTATCATTGTGCTTTGCATGGTCTCGCTTATGCAATCCTCTACTTTCCTACTACAATTCAAATTTAGACTTACCTATCCAAATTTTGTTCTCTCATGAATCGTCGCATACCTCTACAAAAGAGTTATCTAATTCAATTGTCATATCCCAACGAGATGGGACACGCTAGTATTAGTGATATATATATATATATATATATATATGCTATCATTTTTTTCAAATAAGGATCTAAAATGGACACTTTTTAACCAACGCCTGACGTGTTATCATTTTTCCCAATGGAAAAAATTTCAAATGAGGGCTTGAAGTGCTCTCCTTTTATTTAAATAATGGCATAAAGTGAACATTATCTTAAATAAGGGTATGGAATGGAACTTGTTTAAAGTGAAAGCTTGAAATGGCCAAACCTTGTTGCTTGAAGGGCTTTTTGGTCTTTTTCTATTTTTTCTTTTTCTCTCTTTTGTCACCGAACTCAAGTGAGGGCTGCCATCACCCGACGCTAGCAAGGGCAAGGGTTGCCCTTGCCCTTGCAGCTTAGGCAAGGGCTATAGCCTTCACCAATGTCGGGCAACCCTTGCTCGACATCGAATCTGGCAAGGGTCACCTCACCTAGGCTGGTGTCGCCCTCACTCACCCCACCTAGGCAAGGATTGCCCGACATTGGTGAGGGCAACCCTCACCCTTGCCAACCTAGTCAAGGGCGGCCTTTAGCCACCTAAGCGAGGGCTTGGGCCTTCGCCTAAAGCCAACAAGGTCGCTGGCCATTGATGAGGTGTTATGATGGTTAGGGGAGGGAAAAGGAAAAATGAAAAAAAAGGAAAAGGAAAGGAAAGGAAATGAAAGATTAAAAAAATATTACTTAATTTTTTTTACTAAATTATCTCTTTTCTAATGGTTGGAATGGTCACTCGCCGGCCAAAAATCCTTATTTGAGATGATTTGACTATCTCGGGCTCTTATTCGAGATAATTTAACCACTTCAAGCCCTTTTGAAATAATGTCTATTTCAAACCATTATTTGAGAAATTAAGGACATTTTAGGCTCTTATATGAGATTTTCCTTTTTTTCTCAATAAAGACTTGAAGTGAACCTTATTTTAAATAAGGGTTTAAAGTGGTCATGTTAGTTTCAAAAAATAGTCTAACTCTCCTCTTGATAAGGTCAATTTCTTCCTTTATTTTTTGATTTTTTTTTTTTTGTTTTAGATGAAAAAAATATAATTGGAAGGGGAATGGAAAATGGTGGTGGCGAGGGCTAAAGTTTCTTCGTTGTTGTTTTTTTAATTAATTTATTTTTCATATAACTAATTTATATTAAACAAAAATGCCCTTGACCGACTAGAATATTTAGCAGGCGGCAAGTCATGTTCTTATTTGAAACTGTTATGGCCACTTTAGGTACTGCCATGATCATTTCAAATCATTTTTTAAGAAAATGATGACACTTCAAGCTCTTATTTAGAATTTTTCCCTTTTTTTTTTTTTATCACAATGCCGCCGATGTATCCAAAGTTTTGACTTGATCAATCTTCGAAATGCATGTAAATCGACCTATCTATGTGCATAGGTAAGGCTCTAGCCGTGGAAGTACCAAGTCTAATCCTCGAGATTATTTTGAGTGAAAGATGTGAATCGAGATGATCAAATCTTAAATTCACAAATTACAAGGTCAAATTAAGAAGGAAAACAAGCACCGAAGGCATTCCAAACCCGGAAGTGGGCTTTGCCAATTGGTTCCAAAGATTTGGAACGATACCACAACTTATAACCGTTCCCTAAAGTTAATGGGTCCGATTAAACGCTCATTAAGGATCCGTGGCATCACCTTGAAAATCAATCTTCCCATCTATGGCATTGCTCTGATGCTCTCACTTCTTGGTTTTTCTCCTAAAAAAAAAAGAGGAATTGGCCTTAACCCTTAAAATTATGGATAAACGACTTCTCGCACATGGCGCCATTATTGCAGAAACAGTGTCGGCAATCATCAGATCGACAAAAGCGGGACCCATTTTTACTTGGGTCGTCCCTTCTCTCTCTCTTGTCTCTTTTGCACTTACCCTTTCCTGACTCCAGTCGACAGAAGTGAACACGAAGCATCTTCCAAGAAAGAGGCACGAACGTCCAAAAGCCAATCAAGAAAAGCTATTAAAAGAAAAAAAAAAGAAGCTCAACTTTCTAAAATTTTTTATACAGTGGATTGCTTCCTGAATCTTAACGTGATTACTTCCAAATCTCTCTGCCTTTCGTATAATCAATAATTCATCGGGCTTTCTTGCAAGTATTGATCTACTCTCCCGTCATCACCTTCCAACCCTTTTTCGTTGCTTTAGCCTTTCTCGATTTGGCTTTCTTGACTATTAAATTCATTGGGAGTGGGATGTGCTCTGTAACCGTCCAATGGGACTCCTTTCTCTAATTCCCAAGTTCAAAAATTTTCAAATCTCACCAAGCAGAGAGAGAGGAGAGAGACGGTGATCCCTCATTCTCATGAATGAGCCTTCATTATCCTGTGATTATTTTTTTTCTGGGTATCCCCGCAAGAAAGATTTGAAGGGGGAATAAAGCGGGTGAGGAAAGATCCAGGTGGTGGTACTCTTGAAGCTTTCAGGTGGTAGGAAAGATGAGACCCAATTGGGAGCTCAGGAACTGTTGCCACCACGAGCAAGTCGTGTTCTTGATCACCATCTCTGTTTGCACCGTCGTTATACTTGCGGTATGGTCTCTCTTTCTCGACAGTGTCTATTAGATCAGCGATCTTGTGGCTGGCCTTTGAGGAATATGTGAACATCTCTAAGTTTTTGATGTATTCATGTTCGAAACATTGAGTGTTGCTCTTCTTCGAAGTGCCCAATTAGGAACTTTTGCTACCCAGGTTGATTTGCACCTGTATTGGAGTCTTACTTCGTTCTGTTTTTCAGTTTAGAAAGATCAGAGCTTGGCAGATTTTGTTCTCTCTCTCTTTCTCTAGTCCCGTTAGTACTTATGCTGCAGATTCAGTAATTCATCGTAAAAGGATTGTTGGGTATGTGAGATTTTGTGGTAAGAGCTTGGACTGAAACCACAAATCCGTTGAAATCGTGACATTGCAGAAAATAACTCTAGAGAAGGTCACTGAAGGCCGATTTTCCCCAAGTACATATCAACTAAAGTTTAACTTTACTACTTTGAAATGCCATTTGCGCATGCCATCTCTCGTAGACCTAAGTTTTATTCATCCACAAGTGAAGAGATTCCAGGAACTTTTGATCATATTGCCTGCCGCCCTTTTATGTTCTCACTTGTAAGTCTCTGTATCCCTTTTGTATTCTGACAGATCCTTCCTTCCTGTAGCTATGGAGGACTGTATTGCTGAAGCCATTTAAGCTCGTGACAGTATTTCTTCACGAGGCAAGCCATGCGATTGCTTGTAAACTAACATGTGGCCATGTAAGAATCTTTCTTTAGCCTCATCTTAGATTTAGTAGGAGGTCATACATTTGCATAGAGCTAAATTGCTGCATTGCTTTCACTGATTGCGTTTCTTTGCTGTTGGCGAAGGAAAACATGCGACTCATTGCTTTAAATACACTCTCAGGTGGAGGGAATTCAGGTTCATGTTGATGAAGGAGGAAGTACTCAAACCCGTGGTGGAATATACTGGTTCATCCTGCCAGCTGGATGTATCAATTCTAACCTCAAGATTTTCCTCTGTCGTCTCAACTTACACTGGTTGCCTTAACACAAAAAATATCCGTTTTAGTTGTTGGAATTCCAGCATGACATGAGAAATTAATATCGGGTCATTTGAAATCTAGATTTACAGGATTGAGTGTATAGATTGTTTCTTCGGCATCGCTACAAATTATTAATTTATTCTCTAATTGTCATTGCCTTCCAGATCTGGGCTCATCATTCTGGGGAATGCTCTTTATTCTTGCTTCTACAAATCTTCTTACAGCTAGGATTGCAGCAGGTTGTTTGCTCGTTGCTCTTGTTATTGTGCTATTTGTGGCTAAAAATGTGAGTCTTTGTTCTCCTATTCTAGCCTTTAGATTGAGGGATCTTCAAAATATAATGTTGGATTCTTCTTTAGTTTTTAGTTACATGCTTATCAGGTCAATCAATTGGAACTGGTGGGAAGTTAACATATATGCACTCATGCTAATCAATTCGTGCTGTTAAATGAAGTTGGGGAAAGAAGTTTTCACAAGTTGCAAAATTTCTATTCTTAAAATGAATAAGATTTGCTTCTTTGCATTTGACCTGTACCAATTTGACTTGTGCCTTCCCATGTTGCTTATACTTTTTTTGCTCTGTTCTTGACTGATTGGTCATTCTGATTTATATAATTTTCTCTTGTTTATACAGTGGACGCTTCGAGGGCTTTGTATAGGTATGTAGTCATATGACACAGATGAATGCTGGCTTTCTGGAATACAATATTCACCAGGGATATGATTGTTCTTCCTGAATTATGAATGTGGAGTTATCAGGATTTATTGTATTCCTTGGTGTGGTTTGGCTTCTCCAAGAAACAACAAAAGTTCGAGGTCTTCGCTATGTCATTATGTTCATTGGTAAAAGAAACACGTGAATTTAGTGTTCTTCCTCTATAGCAATTTTCTAGTCCGTGGA
The DNA here is from genome assembly GCA_014182575.1 of Eucalyptus decipiens. Classification (NCBI taxonomy): domain Eukaryota; kingdom Viridiplantae; phylum Streptophyta; class Magnoliopsida; order Myrtales; family Myrtaceae; genus Eucalyptus; species Eucalyptus decipiens. Next base: position 8,862,933 of record CM024610.1, on the reverse strand, counting down.
ATTCCTTCTATGTAACATAATGACTGGAGTTTTGTCTATTTTTCAAACCTGCAGGTGTAATGAACAGCTTGTTTTCTGTTTATGGTATTTTCTGAAACTGAAGCATAGTTATTGATTTGACTAGACCATTGTTCTGATGCCCTTTATGTTCTGGTATCACAGATATATATGATGATTTGATATCTCGTAGAGTCCACACCAGTGATGCAGAAAAATTTGCGGAAGTGTGTCCTTGTTGCAATGGTGCTGGATGGGGTGTGATCTGGTGAGCTCACTTTTAGAAAGAAAAGTCGTGCTTGATGACAATTTCTTCTCCTTTTTGAATTTCCGCTTAACAGTTGCCTGCTCTGTCTCATGCATGTCTCTTCTCGTTTCACTTACTAATCATGGTGAAATCTTCTCGCAGGGGTTTGATATCATTGCTGTTTCTATCTGCGGCCATGTACCTTGGTCTAGTTATCTTGTCCTGAGGTAAAGTCTGTAATTTGTCTTTCAGTCAGATCTTTAGTCCTGCAAATCCTTCAGCAGGTTCTGACTAGAGCACGATCGCATTCTGCTAGCTACAATCAATGAATTATTTTCGATGATAGTTGTCTGAAAAATGATGCCGCTGATAGACCTTTATCAAAAGTTCAAAGTACTTGCGCAAGGCATTTCAAGCCTAAACAATGTGGTTTCTGCTTCATCAAATCCTCTGAAGAAACCACACCATGTATAATTGCTGCCCCCTTTTTAAATGGACTTGCAAGTTTAACTCTAAGATTATCACCCTAAGCCTTGTGGTTTCCAGTGGCTGAAGAATTTATCCTAAGGCCTTAAATGTGGTTTTGTTTTTTTGTCCTTAAATATGCACAGAAGAATCGATATCTGAAGCCACTTTAATCGATTTCATTTGTTTGTTAGGATTCGTCCACCAACAGAAACTTGTATTGATGCTCTAAAATCTTTTTTCCACTTAGTTCTCCTGACTTTGATCAGTTCAGTTTTAGTCCACGGTCCACAACAATAAATCATCATACCTTACATGATTTCAACATATGATATGCACATACCAGATATGCTTCTGTTAATAAGTTTACCAGTGCGGTAATCTAGTTGGGTCCTGACTCCATTTTTCAACCCTGAGCATTTTGGTCTACTCTTTTGCTGCAAAAACTTAGTAGCATTCTTCAAGCTGCTTCTGCTAAAAGGTTTTGATTGGATCTCTCCAGGTACTGCATTCTGGTCCAGATTCTGAAGTTGCTATGAAGCCCCGACGCCACTTGACTCCACATGCCGATTTCTTGTTCCAACATTACATTGAATTAGGCATATACAAATTACCCAACTTCTGCGGCATGCATCCTCTCATATGCAGTCCTCAGTTATAGGGTCTACAGGACATTACAGTGCTGATTGTTTGATCATACAGGGAACTTTTACTACAAAAGCTGGGCAAATATAACATAGTGATCTCAACATTTCCAATTGCCTGTTGTTATTTTGCACCCCTTGCTGCATTCTAAGCCTAGCGAATTAAACAACATTCCAAATTCTAATCCATAGCAGAACTACATTCCGCTCTGCTGCTTGTGGAGTCATCTCTCCAACCCCAAACCCAAAACCTGACTGAAACTTGAACGAGGAGTGATGAGACTGACAGTCCAATTGCTTTTTCAAGACGACTTTTCATTCAATGAGTAATTTCCACAACTGCAAACTTCCTTGCCTAGGGTTTTTCTTCATCCCCTGCTTAAATGATGACCTTTAGAAAGAAGAAAATATTCGGCGATTTGCAATCATCAGCCCTGAACCCAGCTGATGTGATGGTCATTTTCTTTCTCACGATCAGCAAAAAATTGACAAGCGTGTATTGATGTGGAATTAAATAGGAAACGTAAAAGTTGTCCAGAGTTCATTTATGAAAGTTCAACCATAGAAGTTTCTTTGCTTCACTACCGACGGAGTCATCAGCACACGTCCTTCGCGTCCAAGCTGAGCAACCCCTACTCATGGCCACAAGCGACAGATCGCAGGATCGACAAAGCCATCCCCCAGTCGTAGCTCATCTAGATCTGAATTTGTATCTCGAGCTGGGCAGGCTTCTAATTTTTTGTTATTCCACATTAGCCGCGTGTCAATATAAAAGAAAACAATGACTACCACGTTCGCTTATGATGTACTGGCTGCAAACCGCTAACGTCACTTCCAATATTTTCCATAACTTACGTCGCTTCTGATTATGTCATGTTATCCATCAACTCATCTAATTTTATCAACAGGAGACATTTCTCATGCAAACTGCAACAAAAACAGATTAGATCCTAAGCAAAACCTTAAAAGGCTTTGACTACCAGGAAAGTCTGGATAGAGGCCGGAACCGGGCCTCGAAAAATATTCCGGCCCGCTTGGCGGACCCGCCACCGACCCCCTGAAGGGGTTTAGGGCCGCCACCTCAGATCCTCATGAAGACTTCCCCAGGGTTGCCTGGGCGCGGTACAAGGAAATGAAGAGGCTCGGCCAGGAAACTGGCTGGTAACCTCCTGATCCATGCAATAACATCGTGTGGTAACCTCTCAACTTCCAAATTTCCAAGACATGGAATTCCTAACAGAAATTTTAAAGAAGCCCAAGAAGGAATAGTTCAAGCAACATTTTCAAGAACCGCATAGTAATTGTCAACTGACATTGGCCTCTACTAGAACTTGAGAAGAACGAATCAGATCAAAAGTTGAGGATCATATGCCTGATTCATGGGACAGATAAAAGTTTATAATGAGATAAATAGTAAAAACCCCCCAACAAAGGTTCACTCATCATAAGCCAACTTCTCTCGACACCAAAATTTGGAAATGTAACTAGAAGAGAAACATTCGAATGTCTTCGGTAGCAGATCTATGCCTCCGTAATTGGGTACTCAAACACAACTTCTTTCCCAGCAAGTTTCCTGTAGACAGCTGAAAATGTCTCCAGCTTGTACTCTGTGCTGTTCCGTTCTTTCGGGTCCAACAAAACCTGATAACAGAGGGAAGAAAAACATTGACTCAGTATCAAACCACAACACTCGGGTGCAAAGTCAAACAAAGCAAGTAATCACAATAGTGAGTAGCGAACTACATTCATCAGAGAGTGGCATAGGTACTCAGAATTGAGGATGATCACTTACGATCTAATGTGAAATTCCCTTACCTTCATAACTTTGGAGCCGTCAAGACGATACCTAACGCGCTTTCCAACAATCTCAGCAGGCAATACAATGTCCTCAAGCATGGCATCATGCACCGCTGTGAGTGTGCGGCTGCGAGGGCGTTGAGCTGCAGAACCTTTCTTTGGGGGTCTTGTAATCCTGCGGGTAGCAATCAAGATCACATCCTGCAAAACCAACCGCATGTCACATACAGAGGAACTTATAAGGTTAGGAATTGAGAATAAGCTATAACATTTTTCAACTAGAAATGCACACAACATCTAACAGGAAAAGAAAAAATAGGTGGCATGTCAAAGGAAAGAGAACTTGGAGAAAGGGAAGAAAACAAAATAAAAGTAACTGAATTTGGAACTTCATTGCTGCTATTCATGGGGAAAAGAAATATTTAAAACATTTAAGCTAAGATGATGAAAAGAACACGAGTACTAATATAAAGAGAAAAATAGAGAACACGCCTTTACATTACCTTCCCACTAAGTTTCTTCTCAAGCTCTCGCACAAGCCTAACATGAATCTTGCGGAAAGCTTTTCTCAATCTATATGGAACATGAATAACAACAGCCTTCTTGCTCCCAGAAACATCAATTTCACTGCCAAAGGATAAAACAACCCTATAAGTAAGAATGCCTATAATGCAAAAGAAAGATTGCCTTTCTTTCCTATCTATCAATTAGAACAAAAGCATTGCTATCTCAATGGTAATAATGAAGTTGGATATGCACTCTTACACTGCTGAGTTTATGTAAAGGTCCTTCAAATCACTTTTCAGCTCCTGGTTGGTGTTTTCCAAGTCAAAGAAGGACTGCAATAGTTTTTAAAAAAAGATGAGCATCAGCCAAGAGAAAACACATTCACAACAGATAAATAGTTCCGGCAAACAAAAAATACGAAACTAATATGAACTAGATAGCAATCAAACCTGCGCAACAGACTCCTCAAACTCAGTGGGTTCAACATCCTTGTCCTTGTGGATCTTCCTCCTTGACGTGTACATCTTGTCAAACCTGCTCATCACAACAGCCGATCAGCTCGATCCTGACCAAATAAACCAACTCACGCAACCAAACAACAAGCAGGTACGCAAAGGGTCTTTCCCACACAACGTCATCACTTCCTCAAAAACCAACACCATCTTATCCGACACGCACGGGACATCAAGCATACTCTCGACCTCGTTACCGTTCATTTGAAACCTGGGTTCTTCCGCTTCATTTTTATTCACTTATTTCCAACACGCACAAGTTAAATACATCCACCCCAATTCGTAGACAATGTCGACGGTAAAACTAGACAACAAGACAAACATAACCCAATTGGGTCGATCGTTCTCGGTGCAAAACGAGCTCCAACAGCTTCCAACCTCGCTCTTCCTAATCCAGAACATAAGGAACACTAAAAAAGACGCAAGCTTGAGCTCTCAACAGAACCACCCAGAACGCCGCCTCATCTTTCTGGACAAAACCCACTCCCAAAAAAGCATCTTTTCTCCTTCCCCGGCAAGAAAACATCAAATCTCCCACAACCCATCACGGACACAGATCCCCACGACCTCTCCGAAACAACAAAAAGCAAAATCCACGCACACAAGCGCATCCCCACGCTTTCGCAGCGACGCCCCCGAGATCGAACGAGCAACGAAAGGATGATATTTCCGAAGAGAAGTTTACCTGGAGCTGGAGGAGAGAGAGCCTGCGCGCACGGTCGAGTGAAAACCCTACGGCTCTTAGGCTCTCGGTGAAGCGTCTGGTTCTGTCTAGGGTTTGGGGAATGAGGAGGCCGCGGCGCTTATATGGCGAAGATTGACGGCTCGGATGAGGGCCGACCTCCCCCGAGAAGACATCTAGGCCGTCAGTATGGGGGCCGAATCCTAGGGGCCCAAGAGGGCTAAATTGGGCCCGCGGTACGGGCCATCGCCTTTTCGGCCCGTACTCGCAGTTGGGCTAAATGCCGGGGCCCGTTAACCTCTTCAGCGGGCCGGATGTCGCTATCCGAAAGGGCTTTACATGCCCGGCACTAAAAAATGCAATTTAAGCAGCAAACTAAAACACCGTTTATTTCGAAAAAAAAATAAAACTTTCAGGAAAATATTTTTAAAATTTTACAGCATTTTTTTTTTTTTACAAAAAACAATTTAGTTTAGAAAAATATTTTTTATCAACAGCAAAAATTTTCAAAAATAGGCAAAAATGTTATTCACTTTTCAAGTCGTAGAAAATATTTTTCTCACTCACTCTCTCTCTCTCATCTCACATGTGTAGCCTTGCTAGCCCCTCTTCTTTCTTTCTTTTCTTTTTTTCCTTCTTTCTCAAGTAACCAGCCATAGGCAAGCTCGAGCTAGCCACTTGCCAAATTGGCGAGCGCAAGCATCAAGCTTACACAAGATGACAAGGTTTGGTTTAACCCGCAAGGTCGTACATGTTGGAATTATAATCGAATTTAAATTTTTAAAAAAAAAAATTGGATTTTTATTCTTCTAAATCCAGTTTTAATTTTCTTATTTTTTCTTCAACTATGATGTATGGTTTATATTAGTAAGGAAGAAATAGGTCATATATGGATCCGATTCTTACACCGAATCATGGCGGTAACTGTATGTATACACACAGAACCTTCCATGGTCACGAATGTTCTCAACTTTATTGATATGGATTCAATATGGTAGTGTGGCAAATGGATAACATCTCTCATAGAGATATCCTATTTGTCAGTCACCATTCTCTTACCTTAGGCGATACAAAAACTTGTGCCACAAGAGAATGCTTTATGGTTCCAATAAACCCACATATATCTTGTCTTTATGATTAACGTATCACAAGACATATGCACAAGGCTAATAACCGGATGCGTGGATCCCCTTTATAAATGTGGTATCAGAGCCTCCATAACCCTAGAACACGAACGCAAAGGATTTTGCCCTAATTTGTTCGGATTAGCCCTAATTAGTATGAATCTTGCACTAATTTGTGATTTTTAAGGCCTTTCGTTCAATAAAAATTAAATTAAATTATATATTCGGATTGGGCTCGACGAGACGAAGAAAACCGTGGGCGGCACGTCGATGGAGGAGGCCGCACGCGCCCCCACGCGCGGAGTAATCTATTTTTCTTCAAGTGAAGTAATGGCTCAAACAAGTATGCTTTAATTTCGTTGTGCTTATTGATCTTGGTGTTTGGTTTATCAATCACTGCCCCCTCTCTCTCTCGACTCCTTCATCCTGACAAGTCTAGCCCGGAAAATAGCCTAGCCCAGAAAATATTAGGTGAGTGATATACTACAACAAACCATTCATATGTTGAAACATGTAGTCCGGACCCACACGAAAATCATTCCAAAATTGATGTAGACCCCTTTTTCTCTCCTCTGTCTCCGGGCCCACGTTTGCAGCAAACTGGACGCCGTCTCCGCCTCCGCCTCTGTCGTCGCTTCCGAGCCTCAGCGTCGCCTATTGAAGCCCCATTAGCAACTCTGATACCCGAAAGTTAGGGTTTTCTGCAGATTCTGCTCCATATAATTTAAGGTGATGTTAATGTGGTGTTAGCAACTGCGCATTTTTTAATTATATCTCGACCTATCTCCTCTAATCTCGAGTCAAATGATGTTTCCACATCTCCAAAAGTCATTTTCTTGAATAAGTCCTATGACTTTTCTGTAGATAAGCCACATAGATTATATTTAACTGACTTGGCATCTGTAGCCTCCATGATTGACAAAGAGCACATGGCTATGAGTATCTTGCTCCCCCTTGAACCGCCCATTAGCAAAGGCTGGAGTTTCAACCGTGCGATTTTCATTCCACAAGTCATCCAAAACAAGCAAGTACTTCTTCCCGTCTAGTACCTTATGAAGGAGCCATTACAATTCTTCCACACTTTTATTCTCAATGTCTTCCAGAGATCAGCTTTGGCAAATTTCAGTATTTTTTTGACGATCAGATCCACATCAAAGATTTTAGGATCCCCATGGCACAAATCCATTCACGTTTTCATCCTTGTATACTTGATTAACAAGTGTGGTTTTTCCCATTCCTCCTATATACCGAGGATAGAAACAACCGAGACACTCTCTCCGGAGGAAGAATCGAGCAAATGTGCGATGATCTCCTCCTCATCCTTTTCTCTACCAATTATATTTTCATCGTGCTGGGAGTTCTCCTCTTTGTAGGAAGAGTTGCCTCACAATGATGATTCTTTAAAGAGAAAGTCCTTAATTTTTCAACCCGAACCAGTTTCTTCCTAAGTTTCTAAATCTCATTACCCACTTTGAGGCCGTGTGCAAGCTGATTTGATTTAGAGAAGAAAATGCGCACCTCTTTCAACATCTTGCTCCCGAGAGCTACCTTCCGCCTCAAATCTGTTATGACGTGTCAAGCAAATCTTGTACATCGTACAACACCTCCTTGACTTGAGCCAAAGCTTGACATGTTGGTAAGGAATAAGAACAAAATGTGAATTCTTGCACAAAATCATCACAAAATCATCATGTTGATGACAAGGTTTGGTTTAACCCGTAGGGTCGTCCATTTTGGAATTATAATCGAATTTAAATTTAGAAAAAAAAATCAGATTTTTTTTTTCTAAATCTATATTTAATATTCTTATTTTTCTTCAACTTCAATGTCTGGTTTGTATTGGCAAGAAAGACAGCATTTTGGTTTTCGGCATGTTGGTAAGGAATAAGAACAAAATGTGAAATCTTGCACAAAATCATCTTGTTGATCACAAGTTTCATTGTAGAGGCATATAAGTCAACATTTTCATGGATAAGATGAAAGGGTGCTTGCTCACTCTGGACTGCTTGCTCAGCTTGCTTAACAGATGGAACTCATGCTTCTCATGTCTTGGCATACTCGGTATATTTTTCTCACCACAATTTGGAAGATAAGAACAAAAACAAAATGTGAATTCTTGCACAAAATCATCTTGTTGATGACAAGGTTTGGTTTAACCTACAGGGTCGTCCATGTTGGAATTATAATTAAATTTAAACTTTTATAAAAAAAAATGGATTTTTTTTTCTAAATCAATTTTTATTTTCTTATTTCTTCTTCAACTTCGATGTATGGTTTGTATTGGCAAGGAAGAAAGCTTTTTGCTTTCGGCATGTTGACAAGGAATAAGAACAAAATGTGAATTCTTGTTGGAATTTTGTTTGTTAAAACAAAATGAATGCTTTATACTTTGTCCTACATAGAAAAGGTGGGAGCAAATGGGTCAGTTTAAAAATGTGGGATTTCCTTTTTGTAGTTAAAGGAATGATTGGGTGGGGCTAGACCCCACCATACCCGCGTGCGGGTGCGTGATTATTTGGCGCACTTAGCACTTAGCGGTTTAATTAGCATTAATCCCTTGCTATTTATTTAATTTTTAATTTTTCTAATTCAAAGGTTGCCTTTTAATTTGAGAATTTTCGGAAATGAAATATAAATGAAAATTCGAAATTCTATTTAAATATATATATATATTTTTTTAATTCTGAATTTTGTTTGTGTCTTTTCAAGACAACCTTTGGAAAATTACTTATTCGGTTTTAACTTTTGCCGAAGGGTTGCAATTGTTCGTTTTCGACTTCTTCCGAAGGGTCGCATTTGTTTATCCAAATAATTTTCTAAAGACGTGTTTGTTCGCAATTTTTGCGAAAAGTTGCAAGACTATTTCATATATATACTTGTCATTTTTCTGAAAGAAGGTGTGGTCATTTTTTTAGTCTTCTTTCTAGAAAACTGCAGCCAATTTTTCGATTGTTTCTTAAAGAGACCCTGGAGAAATACTTGAATTGCTATCAAGTATTCTCATCCGAGCCTTTGTTGTATCCTGAAGGATTTTTGCCGGTGACCATTAGCAATGTAGTGGGGCAAATAAATCCTTAAAGAAAGTGATATCACGCCTCAAAGTCCGAGTTGTTTTACTCGATCCGATTTCATTGTTCTACCCAATTTTCGAAGCTATATTTACAACAATTTCTACACAAAATCATCTTGTTGATAACAAGGTTCATCACGGAGAGAAAAAACAAACATTTTCAATGATAAGACGAAAGGGGTGCTTGCTCACTCTGGATAGCTTGCTCAACTTGCAGATGGAACTCATGCTTCTCATGTTTTGGCGTACCTCGGTATATTTTTCTCACCACAATTCGGAAGATAAGAACAAGAACAAAATGTGAATTCCTGCACAAGATTTGGTTTAACCCGTAGGGTCGTCTATGTTGGAATTATAATTGAATTAAAAATTTTAAAAAAAAATTGGATTTTATTTTCTAAATCTATTTTTAATTTTCTTATTTTTCTTCAACTTCGATGTATGGTATGTATTGGCAAGGAAGAAAGCTTTTTGCTTTTTGCCATGTTGGTAAGGAATAATAATAAAATGTGAATTCCTGCACAAAATCATGTTGTTGATGACAAGGTTCACCGTGAAGAGAAAAAAGCAAATATTTTCAAGGATAAGATGAAAGGGTGCTTGCTCAGCTTGCTCAACAGATGGAAGTCATGCTTCTCATGTTTTGGCATACGCTAGTATATTTTTCTAATCATAATTTGCAAGATAAGAATAAGAACAAAATGTGAATTTTTGCACAAAATTATTTTGTCGATGACAAGGTTTTGTTTAACCGACAAGGTCATCGATGTTGGAATTATAATCAAATTTAATTTTTTTTTAAATCGGATTTTTTTTCTAAATCCATTTTTAATTTTCTTATTTTTTCTTCAACTTCGATGTATGGTTTGTATTGGCAAGGAAGAAAGTTTTTGCTTTTCAGCATGTTGACAAGAAATAAGAATATAATGTGAATTCCTATACAAAATCATCTTGTTGATGACAAGTTCATCGCGGAGGAAAATAAGCCAATATGTTCAAAGATAAGACAAAAGGGGTTCTTGCTCACTCTCGCTTGCTCAGCTTGCTCAACGAATGGAACTCATGCTTCTCATGTTTTGGCAAATCTCGGTTTATTTTTCTGATCACAATCTGCAAGATAAGAACAAGAACAAAATGTGAATTCCTGCACAAAATCATCTTGTTGATGACAAGGTTCATCGCGAAGGGAAATAAGCCAATATTTTCAAAAATAAGACGAAAAAGGTGCTTGCTCACTCTAAATTGCTTGCTTAGCTTGCCCAACAGATGGAACTCATGCTGTTTTGGCATACCTCAGTCTATTTTTCTGACCATAATTTGGAAGATAAGAACAAGAACAAAATGTAAATTCCTGCACAAAATTATCCTATTAATGACAATGTTTGGTTTAACCAACAGGTTCGTCCATGTTAGAATTATAATTTAATTTAATTTTTTTATAAAAAAATCAGATTTTTTTAATCCATTTTTAATTTTCTTATTTTTCTTAAACTTCGATGTATGGTTTGTATTGGCAATGAGGAAAGCTTTTTGCTTTTGGCCTTGTTGGCAAGGAATAATAACAAAATATGAATTCCTATATAGAATCATCTTGTTGATGACAAGGTTCATCGTGGAGGAAATAAGATAATATTTTCAAGGATAAGATGAACGGGGTGCTTGTTGAGCTTACTTAACACATGGAACTATGCTTCTCATGTTTGGGCATAAACAGGTATAATTTTTTTTTAACCATAATCTGCATGATAAGAACAATAACAAAATGTGAATTCTGCACAGTTGACGACAAGGTTTGGTTTAACCCGCAGAGTCGTCCATGTTGGAATTATAATTGAATTTTATTTTTATTTTTTAAAAATAGGATTTTTTTTTCTAAATCCATTTATAATTTTCTTATTTTTTCTTGAACTTTGATCTATGGTTTGTATTGGCAAGGGGGAAAGCTTTTTGCTTTTCGATATATGGGCAAGGAATAAGAACAAAATGTGAATTCCTACACAAAGTCATCTTATTGATCACAAGTTTCATCGTGGAGGGAAATAAACCAATATTTTCAAAGATAAGACGAAAGGGTACTTGCTAGACTGCTTGCTCAGGCCTTTACAAGGCTAGCGAGCTCAAGGCTCATTGGAATCTGCAAGCCTTGAGTTTGCTGGCCATCGTTGTGGCTCGTGACCGATCGAAGAAGATGGAGGAGAAAAAAATAAAATTAATAAAAATTAGATTAAAAAAACTATTAAAAGTAGTGAAAAAAATAAAATCAAAATTTTCATATTAAATGGTAGAAAATATTTTCTAATTCATTTTCAGATTTCAAACAAATATTGAAAAATATTACCGTTTTCCAAAAAATGATTTTATGAAAAATATTTCCAAAAACGTCTCAGTTTCTAGCGAAACGAGTTGAGCTAAGACCAAGAGCTTCCATTTCACTTAAGAGCGTGGAATGATGAAACGCACGTTCAGGAAAGCGAGATGCTTTGGACTCCTCAATCGATGCCAAGTTCTCCTAGTCCGAATTCCGCTAGCATAGGTGTGAACCCCCGGCACCGCTCCACCTGCCTTACCAAGATGTCCCCTTTCCGAGCGAAACCGTATGGTGATTGTGCCGGTATTGCGGACTCTGCAGGGATGCGATCGCAGGCGCGAGCAGCCCCCGGAGACATAACCACGCCGATGCCGTCGCGGGCGATGATGCGAGACGAGCCTCGTGTTCTCTGATGCGATCTCGGCATCTGGAAAGCGACATAGATGCAGGAGCTGCTCTTCTGGAGAGAAGCTTCCTCTCCATCTGCAGCTCTTCCAAGTCCTCTTCTACCCTCGACCCGCACAGTAATCAAACACAGAACCGCATATCAGTAAAAAAAATGAAGCTGAAAACGAGAAGATGGAATGTTGCGTGTTAGGGCGTTGCGTGCTCCTCCGCCGGCCTTCGCCGTGATAGGGCGACGCAGTAAAGCGGGAGGCCGTCTTCTTCGAGTGACCGCAGGCCCTTTCCTCAGCCGATTTCGACCTCACCGTCCGTCCTGCTTAGGCGCTCAGCCTTTTTTCAACTGCGTTTATATGAGCAGCAGGCGTGCATCATGTACAACTTACAGACGAAATAGTTTGATATATAGTATTTATGACGTTAGTATAAGCAAACCCTGGCGCAAGATTTAATTATGCTTGGCGGAATAAATCTTGGAAGGAAAACTTGCTTTGGGCAATCAATTCACTTTCAGGACCTTCCTTCCGCTCTTCTCTTGTTCGCTTTGCATTTGCTGCTTTATGCAACATCACTTGGAAGGAGCGTAACAATATTCTATTCCGGGGTAGACGTCCCTCCCTTTTGGCCATGAAAAGGCGCCTTGAACAGGTTATAAAGGACAAAGCCTTGTCCTTCCATCAAGTCCCTCCCACTGCGGCTAACAGAAGATTATTGCAAAGCTGGTCGCTCAACCCCTCCATTTTGGTGAGCTGATGGATTCGCCCTCTTTCTGGCTTCCGAGACGGTCCATTACCAACATTAGAGCTATCTCTTTGCTGCTTGTGTTGGTTTAGGCTTATTGTTTCTGTGCCGTTGTTTGGCCTTTTTCTTTCCCTTGCCCTGGCTTGGTTTTTTACCTTGGTCCCCTTTCACTCGCTCTGACTTGTTGTCTACGTGAGTGCAAGTTAATGGGTCCGAGTTTTTGCTGTATAGCTTTATATAGCTCTTTGGTTTAAAGTCAATATATTTCTTACCTTCACCAAAAAAAAAAACCCTGGCGCTGTGTTTGTCGTGATTTAAGTCCTATTGTATGGAGATCACGTAACAAAGACCTATAACTAGTACATGCTTGATGAGATTGATGCCGTGGTAACTTGAGAATGGTGCTAGCATTTTACTGAAATACTTCTTTATGAGTAAAAACGCATATTTTCAGATCGAACAAAACCGGGTATCATCTCCTAAGTCGTGACCAAATTGTCTTGTACCATGAATACACATGCCTATCCATTCTATAGATATACAAAATGAAAAAAACCCTAAGGAAGGGTTGAGTTTGTACAATGGAAGGATGTCAAGAAAGCTTCATGATTTTGTTATATTCTCTTTTTGGAACTAAGTTAGTAACCCTCAAGTTCTACATGCTCTGAAAACAATAATATGCAAAAAGAAATAAATGAATAATTTAGAAGATATTTTTCCGAAAATGATCACTTATCTCGCTGATAAAAATAAACGAATGATAAATATATTCTTTTGACAAAAAAATAAACATAAAATTGTTATTAAATAATTATTTTAAGAGAGTAATTTTAAGAAAATATTTTCTAAACTATTCATTTTTCGTAAAATAAATTTATCAAATTTCTTTGGACCAAGCCATGACACTAACACTGAGGTGGTGATGCCGATGCTAATCATGATTGACAATGAAGAAGGATGATTAGTGCCAAAACCCTAGCCACTATCAATACTTTCGTATAATTCCTAAGCCACTAGTTTCATTTCATTGCAGACGGCTCCCATTTTAGTGGATCAGCTAGAGTTATCGATCGGTTTGATACGTGAAAGTTCACTCCGAAAGTATCGTGCCGTTGGAATTCTCCACCAAAAAAAAAAAAAAAAAGAGAATGCCGTATCTAATTTGCAGGCATAAAGTTCTTGCCTGAGCAATTTCTCTATTTTGGCTTTTATCTTCATCCTCTGTTCATGTAACATTAAAGTCCCTCAAATGTGTCATTTAGTGGACATCCAACAAAGCTATGCATGTCAAGGTAATAACATCACCATAACAACATTAATAGTAATAATCACAGGAAATTTTATCACTGCCAGAAAAAAAAAAAAGTTAGTGAATTAAATAATTTAGGGATGTTAAAAAATATAGTCCATAAACTTTGATTTAATGTGTAATTTTGTCTCTAAACTTTTTTTTTCTTGTAATGTGGTCCCTATAATTTGGCCCAAGGTAAAATATTATCTTAAGATTTTTACTCAATTCAATCCGGTTCATGAACTATTGACAAATTTTAATGCGATTGTTTCATTTACGTCATTCTCACATAATTTAGAGATTAAATTGATCATTTACTAATAATTCATGAACCATAATAAATAAAATTAAGAGTTTAGAAATGATATTGCGCAACGAATCAAAGTTCAAATACTATTTGCGTAAAAAGGGATGTGTACCAGTCATAGTTGTTAATCTTATTTAAAAAATTTAACCCACATGTATCCAGCCCGGCCCTTGACCGATCCAGCAAGGAAGCCCAAGTTCATTAGGTGTCTCTCAAAACCAAGTTTCATGTCGGCTGATTTTGTTCGTTCTCGAACCCCAAGATCCCCTCTCATAAAAACAAATCGTCTCATATAATCACGCGTTTTATTTCGCCAAAAATTAATAATCTAAAAAAAAATTATTTTAAAATTTACCACTTATATTATTTATAAAAATGAATCAACGAACGACATTTTCAAGATCAACAAAAAATATTTAGGCATACATGATAATTGAAAACCAAAATATTATAAGTCAACTAAGTTTTTAAACCCACACAAACCTTCAAAAAAATTTCAAATTATTAAATCCAGAATTCTCTGCTGGTGCTGGGAAAGCCGAGGGAGAAAAGACACAGGATCTAGAAAGCAGAATATTTGCTGTCGGAGAAAGATTCCGAGACTCCCCGTCTTACGTTCAAAAGCTGTTTACAAAGGTTTGGAAAATCCATTATGTTATCAAGACTTTGATTATGCTGGTCGGAAGATCCATAGCCATCGATCCCAACATAATCTCTACAATATATTTTTGACTTTTTAGATCTTTTCCTCGACTTTGTAATCTTTGGGGCAGCAAGTGGTTTGTTAGGGCACCTAATCTTTAGGTTCGCATTAATTTTTTTGTTGTATCATTTTCAATCTCGAAATTAATTGTCACCTAATTAGTTTTCTATCTTTATACCTGCTTGTCTCAATCGGTCAAATGAGCTACCGGCCAAAAACTTCATAACAGCCGACTAAAAACAAAATCAGAGGAGAAGGAGCCTGACCAGAAATGAGAGTTGTCCTCTTATAGGAAAAAGAAAAAGAATTTTATATCTTTAAAAATCATAATGCAGTACCTCATAACACGTCTACCTTAATCTAATTTTAGTCTAATGAAAAATTCCAAGTCAGTACCTCATGATACATGGATGCCAAATTTATTTTCATCTTACCAATACTCCTAAACTGATACTTCCAACTCAAACCTACCCTTTATTAGTGTTTCATCATATATAAATCAAAATGTATATGTATCAATACACAAGACATACACCTCAAGATGAATCTGACAAAAAGAATGATAAATTCAACGTGAAAAAATTC
Organism: Eucalyptus decipiens; assembly: GCA_014182575.1. Taxonomy (NCBI): domain Eukaryota; kingdom Viridiplantae; phylum Streptophyta; class Magnoliopsida; order Myrtales; family Myrtaceae; genus Eucalyptus; species Eucalyptus decipiens. The sequence goes on along the minus strand of CM024610.1, from coordinate 8,847,551 downwards.
ATAAATTGACTCGTATGCATTTTGATGGGATGTTTAATGGAATGCCAATAGAGTGTAGATTTAGTTTAGACGTGCCGGTTTGAGATTTTTTGGGAAGTGAAAATTAGTTTTGAGTTAAACATGCCGTGAATTGTTGGTTTTAGATTTTTAATGGCATTAAAAGAAATAAAGAAGTAAGAATCAAATTGGGAGACCGTCAATTTGGCAGCAAAAATTGAATGTAACCTTTTTAGATCAAGAAGTACAACTCTCCCATATAATTGTTTCCATGTATAGGCAGAAAAAGCTGCCATGGAACTTTTTGTGGGACTATCCACTCATTCACCTCCATAAAACCTTCATGGGTCAAAGTCAAACTCCTCCCAAATCAACAAGGAAATGGGATGTGGCCTTTTCAATTGTCTAGCTAAAAATAACTTGTACTACCATAAGCATGGGCAATTTGGCATCGATTAGGGTTTTGTTTGCAGAGGAAATTTGTGGTGATTGGAAGAGGAGTAGAGAGATGGGAGTCAAATGTAGTTGAGATTTCCAAAGAAAAAAAGTGTGGATAAGATTGCACTATTATTGGACAATCGAAATCAACCGTGAAATCCATGGAAATGTGAAAGATGGTATCCTTATTAGATTGAGACAGAGTTGAATTGGTTGTCCACCTTTACTGGACATGCTCGTCTTAATATTAGATTCAAAGAAAATTTTAGGATTAAGAGTTCTATCGACATTGTCATTGCCACGTGTCAGAAACCTATTGTCCTCTGCATTAATCCTAGGTCAGCTTTCCTATTTTGGACAATCCTCTACAAGTCGGTCGATCGAATGCAGTGTAGGTCATTCACACTATTCAGCTATTATCGAGAAATTGATTGTCTAATTCAATTTTCAACCCCGACGAAAAATCTATATTAAAGTAAATTATGGGGAAGTTGAATGTTGACTGAAGAATAAATGCAATAACATTATAGTCAAATATATATGTTTAACATTGGTTATTATGTCATTTGCAAAATAGAAGGACTGTCGTAATAACAAATATATCTTTAAGATCAGTGAAGACTAAAAAAGTTGACACTGCTAAAAGAATTAATTAACATTTGTATCTAGACATAATTAGAACCTTAGCCACATGTTCAAGTGCCACATATGTGACTACAATATAGGAATGATTGGAATCGAAATGATATGGAGAACCTAATAACAATAGTTGATACTTATTTTAGATGGTCACTATAAGATATGATATTATGCCCCGATTTATGTCTCACTTAAAAATTGATTCAAGAGATTTGTCTCATTTATATGATCAACATTGGTTCTTCGAAGTGATAATATGCAGAATGTGTGATAAATTTGCAGACTTTGATCAAGTTATTGACTGATTGATTTGGATGCAGCAAAATTCATGTGGAAATCATGTCTCTCATTCATAATAATTTTAAGTGTCACACCCAAAATTCCATGAGTAAAGGCTACATCTAGTAATTAGGATAAAGTCAGGATATGATAAGATTGGATATAAGAGGGATGGAGCCTAAATAAAAATATTTTATAGGGGAGGTGGGATAAAAATGGATGAGATTTGTCATAGGTATAAAACTATTTTTCTTAAATAACAAACGTCTTAAATTACTAAAATTAAAAAATATATGTAAATTTAAATAATATTTAAATTCTAATATAAAAATAAAATGAAATTTTTTTTATTTATTCCTATTTTTATTTATATATTTATATATATATTTAGTATGTATATCTATTGCATATTTTAGATATACTTTATAATTTATCATTTAATAAAAATTTTATTAAGGAACAATGGAAATGAATAAAAAAGAAATTAAAAAGAGAGGGAAAATAATAAATAATTAATAAATAAAAATGAAGTAGAAGAACTCATATTTTAAATAAAAAAATTCAAATTTTAAAAGGATATTTATAATTTAAAAAAAAAAAAAAAAAAGAGGGGCAATGAGATTTCTAGAAAAAAAACCTTATCCTCTTCTCCTCTGTATCGCAAGTTCATGAGGTTCATGACTTCTTTGCAAGTCTTGGGTTCATGTCAAAACTCCACCAAAATGGCTAGAGAGCCAAAGTTCTTTATTCTCTGTAACTCTCTAGTTCACGTCAATAGTTTACAAAAGTAACAAGAGAGTCGAAACTCCTTCTTTGCAGCTTTATGGTTCATATTAAAGTTTCATGAAAGTGGCGAGGGAGTCAAAATACTATACTTTTTAAAATCGCGAAGGTAAATAATTGTGTTTTCTCTCTTACTAGATTTGACATTCACTAGGTAATTAACCTCGTTGATATTGCTGGTGCTTGCTAAAATTTCTTGTCATAGTCATGTGTGTGGCCCTAGAATATGCAATGAGCTTCTTTGTTGTTTAAGATTTAGATTGTGCAATAATCGTGGGGGATTGATAGATGCTATCTCCATTTGTGCATTTGTGGGTTTTTTAGTATTGGATCATGAGATACTTTTACCATCTCCGTTTGTACCTTTTCAGGTTTATATACACCAATATGATACTTCCACCAAATAATGGACATGATAGGATATATATGTATTCAATTATATTACTATAATTCAACTTTGCAAAATTCTTGAATTTCATATCTTATCCTGACTAAAAATCTATACAACCAAAGACGATGTTATCAGATACATTTGGATAAGACAATTCACGAGCGTTCATAGAGATTAATTGAGTCGAATGATTTAAATATATCGTATTATAGAAAATTAACTTTGAAATTTTTTTGGAAAATTAGAAACAATAAGGAACTTCATTTTTCTTTTTTACCTAAAAAACTAACTATAGCTAAGCTGTCCTTTTCATATCATTGAGTTGGCCCCAACAATTTTCATGGGGTAGAGCTTTTGGATATACATCTCCTTAACAAGCTAATATAGGGGCCTACAAGGGAACACACCAGTGGAAAATGGGTGCCACGTGGGCTTTCCAAAATTCAAAGCTTTACTACTCTTTTCTTAGGGCATATTACATCCTCTCGAATACATTAAAAATTATTTTTACTAATCTTTCATGTATTATGATACAAAAAAAAGATGACTTCTTTTCACTGTCTTTGGATTTTTGAATAAAATCATGGTGAAATACTGAAATGTATTCTAATTAAGTTATGAAGTTTCTCCATTTCAATTGCATAATCAGAAAGAATCGCATGCACTAAATTTTGCATGATCATATATAAATAACTATATTTTGTAAGTAAGCAATTATGGCTTTTAAAACGATTGTACATCATTTAAATTTTCTTGACAAGGCGTTTATGCTGATTGTATCTTGCACGATATAAGTGATGAACAACTTAATACATTCTACAAATTTCAAATATATTTCTAAAAAAAAGAGATGTACCTATTATGAATTCCACTCTAGCATCTGTGTTCAAATTCGAACCTTCTCCCATCTCAGACTCTGCTAAATTAATGTGATTTATCATATGATAAAATGAAAATAAATTTTCTAATAGTAGGTGCCTCTCTTTACCTTATCAGGTACGATATCACGAAGAAAAAAAAGGATGCATTTGAAGAAAAAAAAAATTAGGTATTCCTTGACTATTTTTTTCTTATACTTCAAGAACTTTATTATTAAAATAAACTTCTCATGTAAATTTGTCGTTAAGTAACTAACGTTACCATATAAGTACACAAACCTTTCGAAAGCATCTCCAAGAGCTCCAAATTCGCGTTCTCTGTTGGCGAATACAAGAAAGAACACAGAAACTCACCAAGCTCCATCAATGGCTGAATTCGCAAGAGAACTGCAATGCTTTCAACCCTTCTCTTCTTTGCTCGACATCGACATGGTCGAACCCACGAACGACTTCACTGGACCAAACCCGAGTGCCATCAATTCTCATCCCTCCTCCAACTTTCATGGCTCTGCAATTCTCTCTAGTGACAATCCCTTGTTTTTGCAACCGGTGGTCCCTGATTTCCCCAGCAACTGGGCCAACGTTTTCCCGGGCATTTTCCATCCTTACGAGCAAAATCTTGCACCGCTCGGTGCCGGAGACGATTCGTATGAAGAAAGAAAGCGAAAGGTGTCCGGATTACCGGCTGAAAGCAGCTCAGGAATTGTTTCATCTCCACTTCAAAAGTCAGATACAGAGGTTAAGAGAAAAAACCATGTCTACATATATCACATCACTTTACTTGTGCAGTAGCTGTACATGACAAACTTTCTGGTGTTCTCAGAGTTTAGGAAAGGCAAAGAGAAGGAAACGTAGCGAGAAAGAAGAGAAGCCAAAGGAAGTGGTTCATGTTAGAGCTAGAAGAGGCCAGGCCACTGATAGCCACAGTTTAGCAGAAAGGGTGAGTAATTTTCTCTCTTTCTATGGCAGAAAACATTGATTAAGCTCTTCATGAATTACTGGTGTTGATTTTTCCTTGCTGTATTCACTCAGGTGAGAAGAGGGAAAATCAAAGAGAGACTGAGGTATCTGCAGGATCTTGTTCCAGGGTGCTATCAGGTAAAGCAATATTCTTCCTTTCTTGCCTAAATTTCATTGTTATTTCCAGATCTGGTCAGATTGAACTTCAAAATTGCAGACCATGGGAATGGCAGTGATGTTGGATGAGATCATTAACTATGTCAAGTCATTGCAGAGTCAAGTTGAGGTGAGTGGTAATACCCAACAAAAAAAAAAAAAAAAAAAAATTCATTTTGGTCCTTCATTTTTCTTTTACTTTCCATTTATATCCAAAAATAGTAAAATAATGTTCCATTTCCTTTTTGTTCTATCTAGTTTCTCTCCATGAAACTTGAAGCAGCAAGCTCATATTATGATTTCAATTCAGAGGCAGATGCAATAGAAACACTGCAGGTAGTGGTTGTTTTTGTATCTGAAATCAATATCTTTGATTCACTCCTCTAATATTCTTTTAAATTTCGAATTTTCCTTGAAATTATTAAATGTTGGATGTTGTACATTGCAGAGGGAACAGATGTACGGGAACAGGGAGTTGGAGAGTTTGATGAGAATAGGACATGCCAACTTCCATCCAAGTTCACACCCTTGATTTCTCACCTCTTCTGATGTTACCCAAAAGAAGCATGAAGAAGCTCAGTGGAATTTTCCATTTTAGAGCAAGTTTTTTCCAGACCCCTTTGGCTCATTAAAAAAATTTGTATACTTGTAACATCCCTCATAAAAAATGAGGGATTATGATAGTTCTTCTCTTCTGAATCAGACAGATTCATATTTAAAAGAGGTTGACAATAAGTTGTTTTAGAATTATTATCGATTACCTAGGGTTTATGGAGATCACATATGACTTTTGATTGTGATTAGCTCCTGTATTACTCATATATTGTGCTTCAAGACGAGGGTTTAATCCCGTTATTTGTGAAATGTGCGCAACATGTAGCATTTAATATAATAATAATTTGATGTTCTAAATTCTAATTTGGCATCTCTTTAATAAAAAAAAAGGACTTTGTCGGACCTTTCATTCGTTCGTTGTCTCGAATTTCTGATGCTACACTAGTATGCACTCATCTAGACATAATGCAATCTGGTGGGCAATTCTCACTCTAATTTTCGTTGGGCTTTTTATTAAAATTGGCTTGGAAGCATGTTCCCTAGCTAGCCAACATGATATGAATATATCCAAAAGCATTTCTAAAGGGCACATTGATTAAAGATTGAACTTGAAAACGAAGCATTGCATGAGACTCCATAATCATGTAGTGATCGCGAGATGACCCCATGAATATATTTTTTAAGAGATTCTCCAGGGCTTTTGACCTGGTTTGATTTGTCTAATTATGCGCACTGGCGTAGATTCCCTCCACATTAGCCCACGAGCTCAATACCTTCCCCTGCTCTTTTGTTTTAAGAACATGGCATTAATGACCTCCTACTTCTATTCGAAATTTAAAATCATCCATCTAAAGTATTTTGGTCCAAACCCGTTCATATGTTTTTCTAAAAAGTTACACCTTTCGTCCTTCTTTTAGTCTGGTGATGTATTTTGTTGACGTGAACATAACAACGTTAAAGAATTATTGACTTAGGTCTCTCTCGCCAGCGCTTTTTTCTTCTTTCGTCCTGCAGCCTCCATGGCCGTAGAGCTCGAGCTCAAATAGGTTTAGCCACCATGAACACACAGCTTGAGCTCGCGGCCACGACACTTCTCTCCTCTTCTCTCTCTATGGTGCCAGATAATGGCATTCATGTCTTTTCACTCTTTCATTCTCTCCATCAATGTCTCTCTATATATCTCCTCTTGCCACCTCAAGATCACAGCCATAGCTACTTGAGTTTCAAGCTCATGGCCCTGGTCAACCGAGCTTTGAACTTCCCATCCATGGCCACTACGTCCAAAAACTCCTGTCCATCGAGGAATGACCTTAAATCGAAAGAAACAACTCCTTTCCACCTTTTATTATGAATGTAACATGACAACTCACTTGTTCCAATAATGAGAGGTTTAGAACTTTCCTCCTAAGTAGCAAAAAAGTATCAAATCAAATCAAATCTTAATTCCCTTTTCTTTGGCGCTAGTATATATATGTCTCAATATATATCGAAGGTCCACAAAGAATTACAAATGGAGTGGACCCCGAGGCAAAGGAGCTTTTGTAGCTAGCCCATTCCACGTCGACCAAAAACCTAAAGAATACTATATCCGCAAAATGGACGAAATGCTCTCATGGATGTGGCCAACTCAAAGGAGTGAATGATTGGATTTGAGAAGCCACACAAACCAAGATTTCGGGGGTTTTTGTTTCGTTCCTTTGGCTTAAATAATTGAAGAACAGAAAGCGAGATGCAATGTATATCCACGGGGGTCTCGTCGATAGTGAAAGGAGGACAGCTCGAATGGGGCCAGAACACGCCAGTAGTTGCAAGTGCAAGTACTAGTGCAAGCTTCACTCAAAAGAAAAAGGCCACGAGTGCTCATGAAAATTCAACTTAGTACATAGAGATATGAATACTGATTTCAAAACTATTCTATAATTGAATGAGTTGGAGAACCTTTTCATCGACAAAATATTTCAAGTGATATGTACGATTATTTTTAAGAATATTTTTTTCAAACAATTCAAATTTCACGAAACAAATGGAGCCTAAATAGTATAGCGATCTCTTCCCGAACATTGAATGCGATCCACTTACATAAATGTCCACCTACTATCCGTCTCGTCACTTAGTATGTCGACGTGTGGATCTTGCTTTTTTCTACCTGATATTGCTTATTAATTTTAAAGATGCTTTTGTTTCCTTTTGCACACAATCGCTTTCTTTGACCCCTTTTGACCCCTCTACTAGGGTCTCTCCCTTTCCTGTTGGAGTGTGCATGAACAAGTGTGGTGGGAGAGGAATTCGAGGGTCCCAAGGGCAATTGAATAGGAAGCGTTATATTCCCAAATCTAGATTTGGGGTCAAGTCGAAAAGATGATGACTACCTGCTAAGATGGGCAAGTTCAAGGATCCAATCATGAGGTTGCTCATCCTCCATCATGAAGTTATCTCCAATGGAGTCGTTGGTGCTTGTCGAGAGGTATGGAATAGTTTTGGGATCGATTCACTTGGGAAAAATGGACAAAAGATATAAATAAATAAAAAATCATTTCCTGTCCTGCAGTCCCGCCTATTGCACGCAAGTTGGATCGGGAACGACATGGGGAACTGCACACACGAAATAGACTGCAGCAAAACCTAACTTTGATACTATGTTCAAAAAAGTCCCATACAAAAATTTTATTCATAGGCGAAGGAAAATTATATGTATACGAACCTATAATGAAGTGGTGTGTGATATATGCATATTTGAAAATCGATAGTGGATGCTCTCTCATCCAAACATGTTAGAAAATCATATTCAAAAGTTTGACTGATAAGTGAAGGAGATCGCGTGTATATAAAGATGATACAAAACCTATATACAAGCGATGTGTGATATTTTAATACAAAATAAAGATGCATATCTGAAGAAGATGCGTATCTGAAGACTAATGGTGATAGTAGACGCTTGCTTGTCCAAACATGTTCGAAAGTCCTATTCATATATTCAGTTGATTGATGAAAAGAGATCACATATACATAAAAATTATACAAATCTCGTAAACAAGTGGTGTGTGATATTTTAACAACAAAGATATATATACATATCTAGTAGATACTCCCTCGTCCAAATTGCACCAAATGCCACTCTTAAAGGTTAAAGGTGTGATTGGATAATATACTTGGATGAGACATTTTGTGGTGATGCAAAATTGACTAATGAGGTTATGATTAGTAATCGCGTTAACGGGAAGATAGTACTAAAGACAGAATTAAGGTCCAACTCCATCTTAATTATTTTTTTGATCGTCAAAGATAAGATTCAAGCAATTAATTCATTAGGGAAACATTCTCTTTTGATTCTTAATAATTTTTACACTTTGATTTTCAAATGGGCTCTGTATTTCGCATTTTTCCAATGCGAGTCCTATAGGAATTAGGCCTAAAGTATCAAGCCCAAGAAGAAACAGATACCGGCTTAAATTAGATTGCAAGCCCAAGTCAATTCTAAAGTCTATGATCTTCAACTTTGTGCCCATCATTGCCATGTTGGCGTGGCTTGATCGCAGAGATTGGTCATGAATAGACCTGATCAATGGTCGAGTCTCGATGAATAGAGTCTCGGCAATGTTTGACTTGGCTGGCAGGCCCAAGCTAGGGTTGACAAGCTTCTCCCAAACCCATTCGTAACTCAAAACATGTTTGAACTTCTTTTTTCCTTAGAAATAGATTGAGAGTGTTTGGATTGGGTTGAACTCGTGAATGGAGCCATTTGCTTGGATTCATCCACCTCAAGAACCCGGATGGATCAGGAGTCTAGCCCTACATGGGTGGATTGGGAAAAGAGTTTGATAGACTCGATTGGGACTCGACTGATAAGGAATTGATAGTAGTAGAGTGGTACCTATAATAGTCATTTGAAGAACTATCTAGTTTTCGTTTCAATTGATATTTTAGTGATACTAATGTATGATATGACACTATAGTCACCTCTCTTGAATTACCGTTTGAAATGATCTTCACATTCTTTCAAGATTGTCTAAGTCAACTTTTTATATTTTAATTTTTCTCGGTCGACTCTTTCTATAGTTAACTTCTCCTCTCATGTTAAGTTTTGACTTTCAATATTGATAAAACCGTCCGTGCACATCATTCCCTTTGGCAAAAATTGACAAGTAAATCAATTTGCTCCTTCCTCGTCCAGTTAAAAATAATAAGAACAAAATAAAACATAAATACATCAGACCGATGTGGTTTAAAATCACCCGCAGAGATAAATTATATGCAGTCTAGTCCTTACGCCACTCGACCACCAAAAAGAAAAGCAGCTTTCTTATTCCGTCGGCAGGGGAAAAGAGGATGTTAATCATTTAAAGCCAAACCGATAATTTGATTTTTCTTAATTGACCAAGAAAATTGAAGAAGAGCATAGAGGAAGTGTAATTTCCTTTTGGAGAAACTGCACAAAGAAACCTTGAACTTTCTATTGTTACAGAAAACCCCATTGGTTTTTTTTTTTTTTCTTGAAATAATGACATGATGGTTCTTGAACTTTAGTATGCAATGTAGTCCTTAGATTTTTAATTTTTTTTAATATAATCTCTGAATTTTTAATAAATGCTCAATTTGGTCATTTTATTTGCTCCAATAACAAATCGGACATTATCTGTGATTAGGATTCTTATATAATGAATTGGATTTAAAAAAATGATGAGTTAATATGTCCATATTTTTAATCATCTACCTTAGAAAAGGAAAAAAAGAAGAACTTAACATGTGACCTGAATTATTATATCCTAATTTGACACGAGTATTTTACGTGGATGATTCATTTGTAATTTTTTTTTTAAGTTATTGTTCAAACTTAACGGATTGAAAGTCAAATGAGCAAATTTCATTAAATTGAATTAATGCAAGGATGACATTCAATATTTTCATATAGTTTAGAGACTAGATTGAACATTTACAAATACTTTAGAATCCAGATTGAACAAATCAAAGTTTAAAGACAATATTACATATTAAACCAAAGTTCATAAACTATTTATATCAGTTTCCCTTCATTTTATTATAGCCCTCGGCCCTTCGTCTATATCTTTTATTTACAAGTGCACATTAGACACGTGCATTTGGAAAAAATAAAATAGGAGGGAAAATGGTTGCAACAAAATGAATATTGAGGAGAATTCGGCGTGTAACGGTTTAAAATTCAGGGGCAAACGTGAATCACCGAGAGTTTGGGGGATTTGTGTAATTTCGATTTCTTTTGTGCTTTTGTCGAGGCGAAAATGCAATTTCCAAAGTTTAGGGGACTAAAACCTCGAAAAGGGAAAGTTCATAGGACCGGACTGAAAAGGGGAAGCCCCCGGGACTGCTGTAGTTCCTGATTCTGGGGAGCGAGATCAGATGGCGACAGCACAAGTGGCATTCCTTCTGCTCTGTTCAGGGATCGAACCTTCGCAGATTCGCATCGTCAGAGGAACTGGTAACTGCGGCTGATCAGAGGCGAAAGTTCTGATTCTTGAAAACGACCCAGAGAACACGACCATCCAATCCGCTCGCTCGAAGAAGCAAGCGTGTGTTAGTTGGGTCTTTCTGTCGAAACCCGTTGTTTCTTTTCGGGTCGGGATCGGGATCGGGAAATGGGTGTGGGGTTGAAGGGAATGATGGGTTCGCAGCAGTGATGGAAATGATGATCTGGGTCGGGTCATTTTGAGGGAATCTTGGCTTTGATGGATTCCCTCGTGCTTGGTGGGGCAAGAATGGCGATGCTGGATTTGTCGTGGGAGGAATTTGGATGTTCTTTTTCTTTCTTGGCGAGCTTCTGGTAGATGGGTTCCAGCTGTGATTGCTGTTAATAGTGTTTTTCTGAAAAGGGTTTGGCTGCCATTGGCGCGGTGTCTCGTTTGACCTTGATTGCGTTCTGCTGAATATTCAGAAGATGGCTGGGGCGAGCGAAGCGAGAAATTGGCTGGAGGGTCTGGTGGGGGACGGATCGCTTGGGCGGTGGATGGGAAGGCGCTCCCCGTTCGATGATGAATTCGTTGATGCGGGAGCGTCTGCAGCTGCTGGGAAGAACTGGATGGTGGAGCTCTCTCCGATTGCAAACATTGTTGTTAGAAGATGCTCAAAGTAAGCTGTAAGCATTTTAGTGGCACCGGTTTATACTTTTCAAGCTTTAGTTCTTTAGACCAGTGGGCCTTGAGATGGTTATGTAGAATTTCGTGGCATGATTTGTTCTCTGTTTTACGTGCTCTGAATTTTTGGAGATGGTTAGAAGGGTATCCAGGTAATCATGTTAATAATACCGCATGCTATTTTAACTCCTAAGAGCGAGTGCACCTGGAGACAGATACGTAGAATCTCGGATCTTTTTTTTTCCGGTTTTCCATAGCTAGTAGACTTTATTCTAACATCTGCGATTTTGTACTGCTCATGTAGACCATGTGTCTTGTACGTGCATCAGAGATTAGTGGATAGATAGACATTGTAACTGTGTCAACAATGGAACTAAATGATGCAGGGTACTTGGCATTTCTATGAGTGAACTTCAACAAAGCTTCGATGAAGAGGCTCATGATAATGTGAAGCATCCACAACGTTATGCACGGAACTTTCTGGAGTTTTGCTGTTTCATGACACTTTCTCTTTCTGTACGTGCTACTGCTCATCTGGCTGACAAGAAATTCCGTCGACTGACTTATGACATGATGGTTGCCTGGGAGAGTCCTGCAGCGTCCAATCTGCCTTCCCTTAACATGGTTATTGCTGTGACAACTGTATTATAGTATCGTCTTCATTTGATACTCAATTCACCCCTTTTTTGTGCATTTTTATGTTACTTTTCATCTCATTGCCAATAGGTAGATGAAAATGTTTCAGTTGGAGCAGAGGCTTTCTCTCGTATAGCTCCTGCCATTCCTATTATTGCCAATGTGATTATTTGCAAAAATCTTTTTGAGGTGCTTAGCACTTCAACTGGTGGAAGGCTCAAATTTCCCGTCTATGACAAGTTCCTTTCCGCATTAGAAAGGTATATCCTCTCCTTTTGATATCTGATGTCCTTCCTCTGTTTACATTTCTGTCATCCTTGACGGTTGTCATTGACAATTGGCTAATTATTCTTTTTGAAATACCTATGGCTATGAGAACCTTAATTGTTGCTTCTTGTAATGATGTTAAATACTGTAATTTCAAAGGCATATCGTCCAGGGATGTGTTACTGATATGCTGATTTAAGTATCAATATTTTCAACTTAGAGGGTAGATAACTAAAGTATAGAACATAATGGTAATTTTGTAACTGATTTTAGTCTGTCCAAGAGGCAATTTACTATGGATAAGGTTTGAACTCGTATTTTTTGGCTTGTAAGTAAGCTTCTAGGTAATATTCTAATAAATATGTATGCAGTATGCTATATACTCTTGATTGATAAACATGCAGCATTTATTACTATTAATGAGGAAATGTTCAGAGGCAAATGTGTATCAGTTTTTTGTTTGGTACCACCACACTATATAGTTTCTTGTAGGCATGTTATTGGCTACTAATCACTCATTAGGTTTGGCACTTGCATTTATCAATTCATAGAGCTCTGAGGAGATTGAAGAGCCAGACAGCTTCATCCCACCTTTCTGCTGTCAGATCCTTGAGAGGAGAGCAGGTCCTTGAAGTAGGTGGAAAAATCGCAAGTCAGCCGATTCTTGAACATGTTGGAAGATCCACATGGCCTGGTAAGTACCTCTATATGTTGTAATCAGTTTTCTAACCTATCTTACTGTGAGTAAATAAGCATAAGCTAAGATGACTACATATCACTGTTGCTACCTGGTCAAACTGGCTTGTGCATGTTGAGGTGTGTAGCATGACACTATAAGAGCCACATACTTTGAAACATGGAAGTTCTATAGTGGAGAAGATTTCACATCTCCGTTTGCATTGGATGTCCACTTAGTTACTGTTATTGGTTGTGTAGGTCGGCTTACCCTGACAGATCATGCACTTTACTTTGAAGCTTTTCAAGTAGTATCCTATGACAAGGCAAAGAGATATGACTTATCAGATGAACTAGAACAAGTTGTTCGAGCAGAGGTGACTGGTCCATTGGGTACTCGATTATTTGACAAGGCAATCTTGTACAATTCAGTATCCTTGTAAGGCATGACACTATGCTTGTCTCAGCTGATCTATTTTCTTTTTCTTTTTTCTTTTAGGTGTTTAACTGTCTTTCTTCGTTGGCTCTGAATTTCTCCCTATTTTTAGGAGTTTGGATGTTAACTTTCTTGAGTTCTTGCAGATTAGAACCAGTCATTATCGAGTTTCCTGAGATTAAAGGTCATAAACGCCGGGATTATTGGCTGGCAATTGTCAGAGAGATTCTTTATGTGCATAGGTTCATAAACAAATTCCAGATAACTGGTATTGAAAGGGATGAGGCAATTTCCAAGGCTATTCTTGGAATCTTGCGTGTACAGGCCATTCAAAATATGAATACCTCTGGTCCTCTCTGCTATGAGGCTCTTTTGATGTTCAGTCTTTGTGATCAACTTCCAGGTGGAGACTTAATAATGGAAGCACTAGCAAAGTTGTTATGCTTGAGGGAGTCGGACGAAAGTAATTCTAAGTTCAACAGAAGGATGTACTCAATGTCATCTGTCTCCATGATTTCCAACTTGGGCTTTTTATCTGGTAACAGTTCAAGTCATCTCAGTGAGGAAGGCCTTCCTGTTGGTGAGATCTCTGTGGGGCAGTTGAGTTTGCTGGAAAGAGCAGTAAAAGAATCTGGGGACAACTACAAGGAAGTGGTAGTGGCGCGAGAATCCTGTGATGGAGCTAAAGTCAATGGCATTGATACAAATTTAGCAGTAATGAAGGTATCACTAGATGGTTTTATGTTTGTTTTCATTCTTAGGCTTCTTTATATGATGCTGAAGTACTTATCTTCTTGTCTACCCCCCATCCAACATCTTTAAAACTGCAGACTATGTAGTAATTCGTCAATTATTTAACATTTGTAGGAGTTAATGTTCCCCATTAAGGCAGTTGGAAATTGGCTTCTGTCTCTGGCATACTGGGATGATCCTTTGAAGTCTTCGATATTCTGTCTGAGTTTCACTTTCATCATTTGCAGGTAATATGGTTGTACAAGAGCGCTCTTCCTTTGTTAATGTTCCTTTTTCCGACTGTTTGAGAAAAGCGTTCTTGTCGTCGAGACATGCAATCTTCATAACTCTTGTTTTGTTGCACAATGTTTACTTTCTTCTACATCGTTCAAGCCTAAAAGGGGAGCAGCAAGTTAGGGGTGTCCTCTTTTTGTTTCTCTTCCCACCAAACGAATTTCACAAACTTAAAAATCATCGAGGGTAGATTTGGTTCTTCTAATCCAAGTCGGATCATTGAGCTTTTGAACAGGTTATAATAAAGCACAGATTTATATTTGTTGGTTTGAGTTTGGCCTTGTTTGAAATTCACTGCAGGGGGCGGCTCGGCTACTTCTCTGCACTGGTGCTCACTTGTATTGTGGCTTTCGTTACACTCACACGGCTTCAAAACCGAGGGAGGCCCACTCTTGAGATTAAGGTAATGGCACCTCCAGCGAAGAATGCAGTCGAGCAGCTTTTGGCTGTTCACAATGGAATCTCTAGCCGAAGGGCTTGTCCGGGATGGGAACATAATCCTTCTCAAGCTACGTGCATTGTTGTTTTCTTCGCTTCCTCAGGTAACAGTTCTCTCTCTCTCTCTCTCTTGAGCGTGCGTTTTCTGCCGATAGTCAATTGACTCTTACCAGTTTGGATTATCCCAGAACTAAGATAAATTTTTTAATGCTCCTGTTCTCCAGGCGACTGAGAAACTTGTCCTTGCTCTCGTTGTCTCGGCTTTGATAATCGCCTTTTTGCCTGGAAAGTACACGGCGCTACTCGTTTTCTTGGAAATTTTCACCAGATATTCTCCCTTCAGAAGAAAAGGCACGGAAAGATTGATGAGGAGACTGCGGGATTGGTGGTTCAGTATCCCAGCGGCTCCAGTCATCGTGGAAAGAAAGGAAGAAGAGAAGAAGAAAAAGTAAATGCTGTAGTTACGCGCGTGCACAGTTTTTGTACATTACATTTTCTCCAATCTCTGTGTATGTCCTCAAAAATTGAATGGGGCAAAAAAACATAGGTAACTATGGGAGCTGTAATATTGAAAGGGAAAATGATGATTTATAACTTATTTGAGATAGGGATGAGCACCAATTCCTGTCCAACCCAGAAACTGGACCGAATTGGCGGGTTCTGGGTTGTTCCTGGTTTCTTGTGTGGAACCGAACCGATGGAACTGCTAAGTGAACCGATGGAACTGCTAAGTATACCGATTATTTTGAAGTGAGTAAGAGAAGAGTTTTGCTTAGATAGAATCCAATTTTTTGGACCGTTTCTTTATGCTTGTGTTTCAGGGTTAATTTATATTTCCCTTTTCACCCATTTCGGAACAACCATAAGCTCAATGTTAATTTATATTTACCTTTTCACCCATTTCGGGACGACCATAAGCTCAGTGCATGACTGCTCAGTCGAATTAGTTCTCCTGTCTAGATCAAAAAGGAAAGATGGTGAGGGCCGTTCTTGTCCTTAGGAGTAGGCGAGGGTGTCAGCAGAACTGTTGACTTCACTCAAGAAGGAGATGGTAGTATCGTCATCTGGAAGATCTTCTCATTTCTGAGGCCAGAGTGATCGAGAAGCTTGGTAAGATGAAGCACTCAGCCAATTCCTAGATTGACACCGGAACTGGCTTGGATTGATCGGTTCAGTTCCATGATTAATGGGGTCAATTCCCAGCTCCACAAACTGAGAACTGCTAGGAATTGATCCTGTTTGGGTGATTCCTAGGCAGGAGTCAGGATAAATGTAATATTTTTTAATCCTGGGTTATAAAAATGAAAAGCCAAAAAGCTTATTCAGGTTCTGGCAAGTGGCAAGAAGCAGTACGTCCCTTTTGCAGTCTCATCTCATTGGACTACTATTGCATACACTAAATTGAACATGCAAAATGCAGTGTAGCATGTATACTACATTCATATCACGTAAGTCCAGGACACCACATGGAATATCTCTACAAATATTGACAGTTAATGATCCTCGAATGCTCTTAAAGGTAATTTCATTGCATCGATTTCAATGATTCCAAAACCAACATGTATGTGTACTAGTAAATCACAATCACCGCACATGATCAATCAAATATTGCAAAGAGTCCCAATATCTATTATCAATCAGAATTGGACCATAACGGAATTTCGCTCTGTACCGACACTATGATATCAGACTGGGGTGGAAGATTAGAATTGGAAATTGATTAAAAGGCAATGATATGGGCTCGTGAGAGTAGGAAACAGAAAATATCTATTCTAGTTCTCTTATCAGTAATGGATTCGAATCGAAGAGAAATTCTAAAGATAATTCGAGGGCAGCTTCAATCAATTGACAAAGAACACCGGATATTTCACAAGAAGAACAACTGAGTTTCATTCCTGCTCCGATACATTGAAAAATTTCTAACGGGAACCAAAAGAGAAAAAAAGGATGAAAAAGAAAAAGTACTATGTACAAAAAATGGAGTGAAGAAGGGGAAAAATAACATGCGAATAATTTCATTTTCTGTGAGAAGGTTCGTCTATATTATTCAGCAAAATATTTGAAATTTCTTATTGGCATTCAACGGATCCCCAGAAAACGCCCAGTGAAAAAGAATTAATAATTTCTCATACGTATCGATGCTTAAATAAAAAGAAATAAAAATCGAAAAACCAGATTTCGAGACCCAAAAAAATATTTCTAATTTTTTTTTTCAAAATTCGCGAAAATTGTTCGTCCTTTCAAAACTGGAGTACGACATGTAGTTCGTCGTCCTCATGCCGTTCCCCGGAAAACCAAACGCCGTCGCCTCGTTGAAATCGTAGAAATTAGGCGGGTTCGAGCACAGGAAATCCGCCGCATTATTCGGCAAAAACGGAAGATGATTACTCAGATACGCGCCGCCGCCGTTCGCTGCCTCGAAGGTGGGCGGCGCCGCGGCGGCGGCGGCGGCGGCGAAGCAGGAGTTCACCTGGCTGCCGTCCCCGACGCTGCTGCTGCAGTTCTCCTCCGTGATCACCGACGAGCACTCGTTGTCCTCGCCGGGGCCCCGCCAGCGGCCGCGGCGGCCTTCGAGCTCTTCGCGTCGCCGTCGTCGCCGTCGCCGTCGCCGCTGTTGGCCGCGGCAGCGGCGGCAGCCTCGGTTGCCGGCGGCGGCTGCGTCGGCGTCGGCGTCGGCTTCGGCTCGTCGTCAGGGGAGGAGCGGGAGAGGCCGGTGAGCTTCTGGACGAGCGCCATGAAGTCGCGGGGCTGCGTGTGGATGATCTTCGGCGAGTGCGTGTAGATGATCACCGGGTGGCGCTGCTGCTGCTGGTGCTGCTGCTGCTGGTGCGACGGCCTCGAGGCGGAGGCGGAGGCGGCGGCGGCGACGGCGGCCGTGGTCGAGGAGGAGGAGGAGGGCGGCGACGGCTTCTTGATGGAGCGGGAGTCCCGGTTCGTCTTCAGCGGCGGCGGGAACGGAGGAGCGTGGTGGTGGTGGTGGTGGTGGTGGTGGTGGTCGGCGTCGAGATGGGCGGGGCTCATGGTCTGCGCGATCGGGAATGGCAGGTTCAAGAAGAAGGCGATGAAGAAGAAGCTCCTCTTTTTTTCCTTTTTCTTTTTTCTTGGCAGCTTTTTCAGAACAGCTAAGAGAAAAATATATTTTTTTCTGATTTTTTTCCTTTTTTTTTTTTTTTCTGTTTTTTGTCTGTTTCGTCGCTGTGGCCTTTCTTTTCTTTGATTGAGAGAGAGGGATGGAATCTGGTGGTTGATGAATGATCTGCGTTTGGGAGGAGACGCGCACGGGCGTGCGCCCGTTTTATAAAGTCGCGGCTCGAAGGACCGCCTGGGGACGGGCCCACCGGTAGGGACTCCTAGTATCGAACGAGAGACCGCCACGTGGCGGGGAATGGGATTGAGCACGCGGGGGCCCACCGGGGCGGGGGTGGGAGTTTGTTTTTGGGTCAGTATCATGAGGAGAGGGGAGATGACAAGTGGAAGAGGAGGGGCGTCAGGTGGTGACGTGGCCGCGCGAAGGTTGAGATTTTGCAGGGGAGGCGGTTGGGGATCGTTGCCACGTGGCGGCTACCGCGGGGGTTTCGGGTTGGCCGGTGGAGGCGGATTTGGCGGGAAAAATATGGCTGGGGCCCCCGAGGCACAAAGTTTTCTCTCCTCTTTCCTTTATTTTTAATTTTTTGATTTTAATCTTTTTTTCCTGAATTTAATGATGAGATTGCATGAGTTTGCATGCGGATGAGAAAGGCTATGAGCGTAATCCAAAATCTTTTGAGAAAGGTAAATGACCAAAAGGGTGCCTTTTCTCTTCCTCGTTAGTGTCTTTTCAAAGGAAAAGAAAAGGTATAAAATCAAATAAAATAGATTATGATTAATAAGCTTTTTGTATAAAAAAATTGATTATAAATGTGCTAGGGATTGGGAAATTACTGTTTTTTTACCGTTAACTTGGCATTAGAAAGCATAACTTTCACTCTATCTATTATTAGTAATTTCTAAAGATATAATGCCAGTAATCCTCGTGCTGAGTAAGCTCTGCCTAAAAAAGAAAAACAAGAGGACATATCTTGAATATTCGCCATATAAACATTTGTATTTCATTTTTACAATGAAATGGTATTTAAAGCCGACAAATCTCAGATCATTGGATAAGATTATACTTCGTGATGGTGTCATGCTCTACCGCTCCTAATCTCACCCACCCATTACACTGGCAAACTCAAGAGGAGGGTTGTGGTGACGACATCGGCAGCCCCCACCTCTCGATTGAAAAGTTCCTCACCGGTTCTCATTTTGATTAACTCCCTACTTCCTTTCCACCTCAAAATTATTATTATTATTATTATTATTATTATTATTATTATTATTATTATTATTATTATTATTATTTGCATCCTTTAAGTGATATACTAATGACGACTGAGACTCACCATTGTTTTCCTATTATATCCCACGTGTTACATTTAATTTGACAAGGTCCTTATAGATTATGCAGGTGGTGTCCAGGTCATTCTTCCTGATGTTTGAAACCGTGTATCTTGCTTTTCACACGAGCGCACGAAACGCACGCCCAAAAAAGAAACGTTAAACAACAGCGAGGACTCTCCTTTTGGAGTCTTGCTGCCTTTCTTTTACGAGGATTTTTCACGCGTGAATGTTCCGACAAGACCATGAAAGAGTAGTTTCGATTTGGACCGTAGTTTAAGTTCGTCAAGCTATAATGTTCCGTCTAGCCCGCCGAGATCAATAGGGTGATGGAAGGGGAAGACGAGCATGATCAGGATGATACGTACAATGACAAACTAGTTTTGCTAGCGAGGCTAGAAGTTCAAATAAAATAAATAGGAATGTGACTGTCTTTTATACTTTGAACTTCCAATTCTTTAGTATTTTGTAATCGATGAACACATTACAATAGAGAAAAATTCATTAGTATCCGCTTCATTGATTGTAAGAAAGTAAGAGATATTTGTTGACATCGAATTTTAAATTGGTGTTCGTCATTATATATTTTAGACATATAATGCTTATTATTATTTTTTTTAATCTCATTCAGATGGATAGAGTTTAACTGCGTTGTTATTTAAAAAAGCGTCCCTTAACAAATTTCGTGAGTGTCGAGCCGTATTGTTCCATTGAATTTTGCGACCATTATTAATATTTTCAAAAGCTTATTCCTTAAGCTGCTGCCTAGCTTCCTGAGAAGCTAAAGATCGCATATGTCGGCTGATGAAATTTGTCTATATATAAAGTCAATTCGTGATCGAGCATCTTTTCCTTTCACAAGACATTAACACCGTTTCCCACAAGCCGTCAGCAAAGTGTGTTTGGTAAATTTACTTGTGAAAGTGCATAGTGAAATATCTTTGTGCAAAATAGTGTTTGGATGAATTAAAAATGCAAAAGGCTTTTTATTATTAAAAAAAAAAAGAAACGTTGGCCGGCCAAGGCTTCGTCGGTTATCGTCGGCCAACAGCTTCATAGGTCACCGCCAGCCAAGGGTAGGCGATCCGGCGAGGGTCGCCCCGAGACCTACCGCGTCGCGGAGGTCGCCAGCGACCCATTTGGTCGCGCGTGGAGGTCGAAGGCCGGCGACCACATCTGGTTGCGACTAGATGGGTCGCGCGAAGGTCACGACCTTCGCGGAGGTCGCTTGAAGCATGGCCAGCGATGCAAATCTGGTCACTACCGGATCTGCGTCGCGACCTCCGCAAAGGTCGTGGTCGGCGACCCATCTAGTCGCAGCGCGAAGGTCGCAACTTGATGGGTTGTGCAAAGGTTGCGACCTCCGCAAAAGTCGCTTGAAGCATGGCCGGCGACGCAGATATGGTCGCTACCAGATCTGCGTCACGACCTCCGCGAAAGTTGCCTAAAGGTCGCGGTCGACGACCCATCTGGTCGCTGCGTGAAGGTCGCGGCTGGCGACCAAATCTGCGACCAAATGGGTCGCGGTCACGACCTCCGTAGTGACCTCTCGAGCAGGGTCACGGACCCTCCAAGGGTCGCGCGACGGCGGCGGAGGTCGTGGCACGGCGGGTCGGCGTGGTAGGCGCGACAGTCGCCGACAACTGCATGTCCTTCGTTAGCAACCGCTCACAAAGAAGAAAGAAGAAGAAGATGAACAGTTAGGGTAAAAAAGGGAAAAACGAAAAATCAACGAGGACAATTTGGGAAGAAATTTTTTTATTTTAAGCTCAACTCTCAACATGCCGAGAAGGCTTGGCACTCCCCAAATGGGGCTTGAGAATTTTTACCAAACACCC
This sequence comes from Eucalyptus decipiens, assembly GCA_014182575.1. Classification (NCBI taxonomy): domain Eukaryota; kingdom Viridiplantae; phylum Streptophyta; class Magnoliopsida; order Myrtales; family Myrtaceae; genus Eucalyptus; species Eucalyptus decipiens. Next base: position 8,826,639 of record CM024610.1, on the reverse strand, counting down.
AACAATTAGCCCAAGGAGCTTTGGGGGTTCAAAGTGGCTTCCAAATGCCACTCCCAAATGCACCCATTGAGCCGCTTCAGCTGTGGAAGTCCTCCGATAAGGTTTTCTTTGTACAGTATTTTCAATAATTTTCTCTGACTTTCGTACAATCTGATAGTGACATGCTCACAATTATGTTTGGAAGCAATTCGGGAAGGTGAAAGTGACCTTATGTCGATAAGACCAGCATTTCGTGCGGATTAAGTTAAGGGTGCGCATGGCAACGTTTTTATTTCGAAGATTTTTTTTTTATTAAATAGTTTTTTTCTATTTCTACTTCGAGAACAATTTCTGAGTAAAATAAAGTATTTTGTAATTATACAAAAATTATATTCTTGAAATAGAAAAAGAATATAAATGCGTTTAGTAAAAATTTATAAATTTTTGTATTTATTTATTTTTTTCTAATTATTCACGGACCGCCGATCGCCACTTGCTGCTGCACGACTGTCCCACGATCGCCGCACGAACGCGGCACAATCGTCGCACGACTGCCGCACAACCGCTGACCATCATGGACAGCTATGCATTTTAAATACTTTGGATTTCCCTTTGATCGATTGATGCCCCATTTGTTCCGATCTTAGCCATGGACAGCTATGCATTTTAAATATATGGCTTGAAGTCTTCTCAAAATCCAAGTAGGATAACCGAAAAAAAAAAAAAAAAAACCACAGAAACATTTTCGAAATCGAAGTCTTTATCTAAAAAAAGTTTCATAAATGTTTGATATTCGCTATAAAAATGAATGACATGTGAGACCCATCAGCGCTTTCACTTAACAAAAAATGAACCTATTGTTAAGAGGAACAAATCGAATTCGAATAGTGAAGAGATTAACATGAATTGGCAATAAAGTAATGTGTCCTCTTGAGTATTTTCTCCCTTTTTTAATTTATTCTCAAAAGACGTATGTATTAATACTATTATTGCCAAACCTGAAGTTACTTTATCTAAAATTAAAAATAAGAACGCTTTTATTTTTGGTCGAAAAAATAAGAACGCTTTGGAGAATAAAAGAATAATGCAGTTTCTTGACAAGTTTTTACCAATTTATTTTGGTATTTTCATTATTCATACAAAATGGAGAAATTTTTACGCTTGCATGAACTAACACTTTCAAGATGCGTTGCATAAATGTCATTTTCGCTGTGAAACATCTTTCAACCCGATACGTATGTTGAATTCCACGTCAATGGAAAGTCGAAGAAGGGAATGATTAGCTCTCATTTTAATGCTGGGGAAAAACTCCTAAGCAGGAACGTTTTACTCGTGAAGGATATCTAACTCTGAGCAGAATCGTGAAGAGTATCTAGTTCTGAGCAGACTCAAATCATGGCGTGAAGTGTTTCCTTACTAACACAACAATTACAAGATTTCTAGATTAGTAATCATTTCGTTTTTACCCATCATAAGAAACGGCCGGTGCGTAGGGTTCTTTATTTCTTTCGAGGAGAATATATATACATATATATTTTTTAAAACTTTTTTTTTCTTGATTTTAGTGGTAAAATTGTATGAATTTGCATGAGGATGGAAAAATATTGAGTGTTTATGCAGAATCTTTTGAGAAAGATAAATTACCAAAAGGATGGTCTTTGCTCTTCGTCGTTAGTGTCTTTTTCAAATGAAAAAAAAGGTGTAAAATCACACAAAATGGATTTGCGATTAATTTTTTTGGCATTAAAAAATTGATTATAAATGCGTAAGTAACCAGGAAATCACTGTATTTTTGTCATCAACTTGGCATTAGAAAGTATGATTTTCACTCTTAACCATTATTATTAACTTCTAAAATTATAATGAAAGTAATGTCACACTCCACCACTCTAATCTCACTCAGCCATTATGATAGAACACTGGCAAACTCGAGGGGGCGGCGGTGGCCATTCCTACCTCTCAACCAAAAAGTTCCTCGTTGATTCATCACGTGATTTACTCCCTGCTTCATTCCCACCTTGAAATAAAATAAAAAAAATTCCGCATCCGCTAATTGATATATTAATGACAAATGAGATTCACCATTATTTTTCTTTTTATATTCCACGTGTTATATTTAATTTTAGAAGGTTCTTATAGATTATGAAGGTGATGTCCAGGTCATTCTTCCCGATGTTTGAAACCGGTATCTGCTTTTCACACGAGCGCATGAAACGCGCGCCGAAAGGAATTGTTAAACGACCGCGAGGACTCCTTTTGGAAGTCTCGCTGCCTTTCTTTTTACGATGGTTTTTCACGTGTGAATGATTCGACAAAGACCATGAAAGATTTTCGATTTGGACGTGTGGCTTGATCCATACCATTAGTTCGTTGACAAGATAACTTGAACAAGTGAAAGCGTGATGCGCGCGCATTAAGATAATCCATCCCTAAAGTAGTGTGTCCAACCTTAGAAATGGTGGACCGCTCTTTAAATCAATCCATCGCCAAAGTAGTGTGTCCAACCTTTGAAATGGTGGACCGCTCTTTAAATCAATCCATCGCCAAAGTAGTGTGTCCAATCTTTTGAAATGGTGGACCGCTCTTTAAATCGGAGCCTTTTGATTCCCTTTTTCGCCCGGGGGGGGCGTGTAGGGGAAGGTTAAATATCATGAAAATAAGACGTCTTATTATGATATTATGGGAGAATTTATGAAATTATTACTAATTATTTTATAATTCTAAGTAGTTATATAAACGTGTGATTTATTATTTAAATATTCTAATAAAAAATATATTATGAAGGGAAAATATTGTGATAAGGGTTTTGAGTATGGTTGTTTCCTTAAAATAAGATTAAAAGTAGAATTTATCTCAAATAAACGTGTGAAGTGGTTTTATTTAATCTCAAATAAGAGTTTGAACTCATCGGCCGATTGACTCGAATTCAAATTTGATCTCTTTCCATACTTCACAAGCAGAAGTATTCTAATTTATCAACTTGCTTATTCCGATGGCTAGAGAGGGGGCAATTTGTCATTCAGAAATTGAAGCTTTTGACTCTCTCTCTCTCTCGCTCTCTCTCTCTCCATTCGGGTATTTTCTATTATTTATAAAGGTTTCATTTTCTTTTATTTATAAATGAAATTCATAATTGCGACCCCTAAAATAGCGGTAGAGTCCAATGAATGCCTTTTGAAAATCCGAGAGTGTATGAGTTTATGCTAAGTTTTGTAGTAAGTAAAAGTTAGGATATAATAATTTCTATCTTATCCCGTATTTGGTTCCCGCCTATGACATGATAAGATTGGATATAAGAAAGATATAACCAAAATAAAAATTTCTCATGAGAGAGATAAGATAAAGATGGAAAAGATTTCATATATCTATAGTATGAAAACTATCTTCTCATATAACTTATTAAATTATTAAAGAATAATAAATAAATATAAATAATATTTGAATTCTAAAATAAATAAGAAAATCCACAATAAAAAAAAAAAAAGAGTAACAACGATTATTTATATATACATTAAAATTCCTATTGTCACCCTTAAATATGAGTACTTTCCTACTTCTAACGAGTGCACTTTGGGAATTTGAGAGTGATTATGAGCCTAATTTCACTTCTTAGTATGCACATTTGGAGTGATGTGGTGTGGTGTCATATAATCTGTCCTTTGGTGTCTCTGTGTCGTATCTGTAAGTGATAACTCGGAGAAAGTTCATCATGGTCGTCAATTCGTAGAACTAATCTTTGTAGCAGACTATCCAACTGTTAACTGTTAAATTTATAAGATGGGACTTGGTGATGCTTTCCTCCTTCTCGAAAAAAGTATCGAAAAAGTAATAAACCTATCGTATTGGTGTCAATTCAATCCTAAACATTTCAGTTGAACTAATATAGTTCTCAACCTTTTTACGTCGATACCAATTCGGTCTATATCGTGCTTGGACAGTCGACACTCCCCCTTAGCCTAGTGAGGGCAACCTCACCCAAATGAGGCCAGCCTCGCTGGCCATGGTTGTGACCGATGGTTGGGCACCAACAAAAAAAAAAGGCAAGAAAAGAGAAAAAATAATAATAAATAATAAAAAAATTATTAAAAACATCTATATTAGTGTCAATCAACGTCCATGTCAACAATTTCTACCCCCAATTGGCGGAGTGAATTGAATTGGTGCCAATGTGAAAATGTGTAAAACTAAATTGGTCTAATTGAAAGACTTATGATTGAATTGCTATCAATATAATAAATTTACTTTTTTTGTTACTTTTCCCTTATCAAATTTTTTGGTCTGAAAAACTACTTTTATTTGTCATCACGAGTTCTTAGACAAAAAGCTCAAAGATGGGACATCGAAATAAAGCAAATTCCATAAAAGTTGGGGCGCTTGAGTTAACCAAGCAGATGGAAGTATCTTTGGGCTTTGGCTAACCAATCTGCTATCTAATTCTCCATTCTTCCACCATGGGCCAAGGATATTTTTTTGAAATGGATCAGTTGGGCTTGGGCCTCCAAAATGAGTGCTTCGACCTGCCACGGCATGTGGTCGGCTTCCGACAGAAAACTAATGATTGCCAAGTTATCAGACTTGAAGTACAGTACCGCTTCACTTCTCTTTATTTATTTATTTTTGTATTTTCCCTCTTTGCCAATTCATAGGATTGGAAATGGTTAAATGATGGTGGTTTTGTCCAATCTGTAGTTCAGTCGTTGTCCAACCGCATTATAAAAGAGAAATAAAGTTGGAAACTTTGTTCTTCTTCAGGGCAATAAAATGGATGAACATGCTTTACTTTGTTACAATGCACCTCGTGAAATGTACATAGGGGTGAAATGTACATAGGGGTGTCAATGGTTTGGTTCGGTTTGATTTTTCAAAAAAACTGAACCGTTAGAAAAATCTTCCCAACTGAATCGAATGAGACTCGAACAGAATATGAACTGAACCGAAATTTCGATTCGATTTTTGGTTTTTAGTTTTCGTTTTTTTTTCAACTCAAAATAATCTAAATTCAATATGTTTACAACACTTCAAGTTTAGAGGATTTTGCAATTTAGATCATATACTTCATTCCCTTTTTCAAGCATTGCCAAATAATGATATCCAATTTAAACAATTGCTTAACATAATCTCTCTTGATGATTCTCTAATAGACAATTCTATTGTTCAATTGAAAAACAGAAAAAAAAAAATTTCCGTACTGATAAATTACTAAAAAAATTTATAAGTGTCAAAAAAACTATTGGCAAAAAGTATTTACTTTATTCGATTCTCGAACAATATATTAGTAAGTGCTAAAACAAATCTTAGATTCCAATTTTTAGTCCATTCTAGACTAAAAAGTTTTGGTTTTGTCAACTGAAGACTTGGTTAAGAAGTCCCAATCAAATCGTGTGCTCACCACTAGTAAAATTGAAGCGTAGGAAATCTGACGTGGCTTCCATGTGGAATATTTGGCTACTTGCCACGTGCCATTTCCAATCGTGTAATTCCATCAAAAGACCGAGAGACCTCTTTAGCTATCGCTAATGCTTCTTTGTCCAACCAAGTCCCGGCGAGAGAAATCCCACCTCCTCCACCTCCATCCCCAGCCTTTCATACAGTGTCAGCGAAAAGATTTGGTCCATCAAGCAACTTATCAAATTTGTGTCCAAAAAAATTAGAAGACGGGCTCTGTTAAAGGAGCACTACTCACATAGACTTCAGCATCATCTTCCAGATACTCATCTTCAAAAGTCCCATCCTCATACTCATCCTCCAATGCATCTGGACATGAAACTAAGACGTCATCAAGTTTAAATGAAAAGCACACCTTACCGTCCACTGAGGTCGTTTCAGAATATTTCACAACAATTCCCCTGTTTTTCATCACTCACCATGAACAATCCACAATCTGCAAAACTGGGAAAGGCAAAAACAGGGGAGTAAAGGATGAGAAATCGAGCAAACAATCACTTCACTCACCATCATCAAAACCGTCAAAGATGACCGCGTCCTCCTCTTCGTCGACACCCGCCGACACTTCTTCGACGATGGTCGGCTTCAGGACCGGCTCGGGCTGCGAGTCCCGCTTCCTGGCGAGCGACGCGAATGCCCTGTTCGGAGACGGGCACGTGCGGAAAGAGGATGAACAATCGTGGGTATGGCGAGAAGGTGGGCGGAAGGCGGTCGCTTCGAGGCCGGAGGGAATAGGAGCGAGCGGGGGCGTCGGTCTCAACGTTAGTCTCAGCTTCCATGGCGTCACCAAGTTCATCTCTTTTTCCTTGGGTATAGTGTAGTCGAAACGGGAGATGACGGATTTTATCGGTTTGTGGTTCGGTTCGATTCAATTAACCGATAAAAACCGAACCTTATAAAAACCGAAAAACCGAACCGAATTTTTCGGTTCGGTTTGGTTCGGTTTTCGGTTCGATTCGTTTTTTGGTTCGGTTTGGTTTTCGGTTTGGTTCCTGACACCCCTAAATGTACATGCTTTATTACCTCAAGCACTTATTTGAAACGAGAATTAATTCGAATAATCTTTTGAAAAAAATGGTTTCACTTCAAGATATTATCCATACTTTTACTGACGATATAATTTGAAAAAACGAAAGTGCATTGTGCATGTGCTAAAACAATTCATTACCAAAATAGCTTGCACAATTTATGAAATACTGGATCACCCTTCAGATTGGAGCATTTCAATTCCCCTTTTCCGAGGTCCCACTTCACAATAACACACATGTGAGAACGTGATGTTATATAATAGAAAAATAAGGAAAATGGCAAATTAGTTAATTTCGAAATGCATATTCTTGATGGTGGACTCTTTTAGGAACTAGAGCATGCATGTTCTCATATCATAGGAGAAAAGGGGCGCGACCATAGCAGAGAGAGGTCGAATAGGTGGGCGGAGCAAGAGACAAAATGTATGTAATTTCTTGGATATTTGCCTAAAATTTCATAAAAAAGAATATTTGCCTAAAATATATGATCCCTTTTTGAATGGGCCCTGTCGTGGAAGGGTAAATTTTTTTTTTTCATCCCAAACAAAAGCCGTCGCCATTGTTTATCATAGGAGAGCGTAGACATAAGGTCAATGAAAAATAATTATGGTTGCGAAAATTGCTTCAAATAACTTAAAATTTAGTGAAAATCAATCTCATTTGTAGAATCCTTTGGATGGTTGGGCAATGCGAATGGCCCAATGACTCAGGCCCACACGTGCGATGGCCCAAACCGGCCCACTTCATTTCTCAGGCCCGATCCGTCTCGACACCTGAAAGAGAGATAAAAAGAAAATAATAAAATTATCCCCAAAGAAATCAAACATCTTCTTCGTCGTCGTCATCTTCTTCAACCTTTCGTTTTTGAAATATTCGGACCATGGGAGACGCCCCGGCAGACACCTCGCTTCGCTAGTAAGCTCCGACCCCGGGGAGAAAATAGCCGCCGCGACCGTGAAAATCACTGGACTGCCACCGCGAGATGCTCTCCCTCACACCTTCTCATCCGGCAAGAGCTCTCTTCACCTCCTCTTCGCTTCTCCGACACCGCTGCGGCCTTGTGGTGTGGATCAAATATTGCACGTGTTAATGAAGCATCGACGCTTTTTTTTTTTTTTATCTTGCGCCGAGTGGAATGTCCATTGATACGTTGTCTTCTCTTTTCAGTAAAGAAGTGGGAAGAAGGTGCTGAATTCTCTAACGTGCAGTGCACCAGCAAGAGCAACCATTTCTAGGGTTTCTGATGAGTAGAGGTGTTAAAATGGGTCTTAAACCCATTCATGATCCATTTAAATCATAAATGGGCCGTATATGGGTTATTTGTTTTTGACAAAAATTAGTTAAGTGGGTTTTAAATGAGTTGGATTGAGAACCCATTTTCAATCAAAACCTTATAATTTCACTCTTCCTTCTTTAACTTTACAATTTTTTTTATAAAAATTGAAATTATATTATATTATTATTTTTTTCTCTTTTATTATTTTATTATTATTTTTCTTTCTCCTTCCTCCTTTCGATCGCCGGCATGATGATCGGCCGGGTGAGCATTGAGCTCGCCGGATCGGCGAGCCTCGAGCTTGCCGGCGTCGAGCGAGTTGGGCGAGCTCAAGGCTCACCTGTGGCTGGTTGCTGGCCGTCATCGTGGCTGGCGGCCAACCAAAAGAAGAAGAAGAAGAAAAAAAAGAAAAGAAAAGAAAATTATATTTAAAAATAAAATAAAAATAATTAAAATTTGATTTTTTTAAAATATATTTTAAAAATTATAAAAATTGTCTATTAAATTTGTGTTGTATAAAAATATGTAGCAATATATATAAGAAATAAGCTTGGAAGTATTTTAGAAATATAATCTTTAAAAAAAAAACATAGGAATAAGTTTTTCTAAATTTGGTTAAAATATGGGTTGTGTATGGGTCGGATCGGGTATGGGTCGGAAAATTTACATTATGTATAAATGGGTCATAAATGGGTTAATTGATCAATTTAAGTCGGATCATTAATGACCCGACCCAAACCCGACTCGACCCACCCGTTTAACAGCTCTACTGATGAACTCGCATGATCTCCCTGAATTCATACGAAGCGTCGTAAGTTCACCAGCTAGTTCCTTTCGATAACGCAACGGATTTAGCGCTGCTTAAAAGAACGAGAAAGGATTCTTTTTTAGGCTCGATCCTTAGCCTTCAAACAAGAAAAGTTCAGGTTATTTTATTTCCTTATTTTCTAATGACTTCTTGCGAGCAATTCAACGACGCACGACTCGCACAAATTTTTTGGATCAAACACGAACCCAACTATAAACTCAAAAGCCACGTATGTATCTTGCTATTAGGAACAGACAATTTGATCGATGCTGCTTTGGATTACTTCAAGCCGTTGACATAAAACCGTTTTCGGACAACCCGTCTACCCCGCTGAGATCAATAGGGTGACGGAAGAGGAAGACGAGCATGATCAGGATGATACGTACAATGAGGAACTAATTTTGCAAGCAAGGCTAGAGGTTTCATTTGTCTTGCTTGCGCTGATGCATGAACGTGATATGGAAGTGTGAATTGCCTCCATAGTCAGTCACCGTGTCAAAATGCCCCACGGTTTGATTCGGTCGTAACATCCTCGACGGTCGTTCGTGAAATTTTATGATCAGATCTTCAGAGCAAAAGCAGTCGCCGGTAGGGCTTTTGTGACGGTAAAGAACCGTCTAACATCAACCACACCTTTTATGGATGAAATAGGGAGATTGGCTCCAGTGATTTTTTCCTTTTCCTTTTTGTCTTCCCATGGCTTCCTATTTTCTTGGCTTAATTTAGGATTAGATTGGAGTAATTGAAAAGGAAAATATAGCTAAAAGCTAACGGTACCAAATCACAAGTGGAAAAATTCTAGTAAGTGGAACATTTTTAATATGAAGAATGGAAAAGCAATTTAAGTACTATAATACAGATGATCATAGGTGAAAAAAACATTATCACTAATTGTCGCGATCCTCCCGAAAGTGAATTACCTAAAGAAGGCTAATGAATTACTAAGTTTGAAGACTTGGCACGGACCCTCCCAAGTCCTACTAATCGCGACTTGATATTAAGAAATTAACCCATTTAAATATGCAATTATACTCAATTTGGAGCCGCCACTAACTAATTAGGGTTGGTTAGAAACCCAAATAAAGTATGGGAGAATACTTTACTTTTGCGAACCAGAGATTCAGTAAGTCCGATGATATGATTATGCTAGATTAGTCTAACGCCATTTCGGTACTTTTTATTTTAATTTCAAAAATATTCTGCAGGCAATGTTGATTAATTTTAACTTAAGCTACTAACATGCAAATGATCATGCGGGTGCACAATCAATAAAATAACATAAAAATGCATGCCCTAAACATGATTTCTAAATGACATGACATATAATTTTTCTTTTTCTTTTTGAAAATGTTAATTATATGCAATCTTAATTTAAATTTGATATGGATGAGTTTTACTTTAATGACATATGAGATGCAATTCATGTGGCATAAATCAAATCATTACAATATGTATGCAATCTAATTTACATAACCCTAAATATGCATATCTTTGTATGATATGAGATGTATGACGTGGTAATTCTATATGCATTTTTTTTTATGATTTTTTTAATGATTTTTTTATTACACATATGCAACCTACACTAACAATGATGGCATGAAATGGGATTGATTATGGACTAACCTATTAACTAACCAAATAAATGACTTTTGTGTTTTTTTTTTTTTTTTTTTTAAATTATGACTTAATAATTCTTATTTAAAAATTACATAATGATGGAATACTAATCTTTGGCTTTTTTTTTTCTTTTTTTTATAAAAAATAACTACATGATGGGAATATTAAAACATTAATCTATGACCCACTAACTAGAGTGCAACGTGTGGTGTGACTTATATGACCTAAATAACATTTTTTTATTCTTTTTTTTAATTTTTGGTTTTATTAAAGGAAAATCATCCTAATTCTATATGAATCTTAAAAATGCAAAGCTTTAAATATGAAATGCATATGGACCTAAGTACTTAAATTCTAGATATGCATAATATGTGAGGAGCAAATAATGATAACGCACCAAAATATAATCCATCAATGTATATCAATGACATATATTTTAACGCGAGTCAATAATGCAAAGCAAACCATAAATTTGTCATAAAAAGTTGGAATAATAAAAAATCTAACCCGTTGTCTCGCAGTTCAATATTTTTGATTATCATGGCTTAATATGACAAATTTCCTAATCAGATAATAAAAATAAATAAAAATAAATCAAGTTAGAATAAAAACAAAACATGAAATCAAATATAAAAATTCACCTAGTCTAACTCACGGTTGACTTGAGGAATGGCGAGGAGCAGCTGGTGGTTCGGTAATGGGTCGCCGTTCGGAACAGGGGTGGTCGTCGGAGGTCTGGCGAGGTCCAGCAGTAACCACACCTGCAGCAAAACAGAGGAGGCAGCAGATGGTGATGGCGCAGCAAGGACAGCAGTAGGTCGTGCGGTGCGTTCGTTGGTTGCGGGGGACGCCGGTGAGAGGACGACGGCTGGCAGATCAGCAGCGGGGAGGCGCGGCGTCGATGACCGGCGAACGACAGGGTCGCGGGTCGCAGCAATGGTGACTCGGGCTGAGGCGCAATGGCGGAGGCGGTAGCTACAGCAGCAAAAGGGGCTGTACAGACGTCGAGCGCCGGGCGAAAGATGGCAACGGGGGCGTCGCCGGTGTCGGCGCGGACCACCGGCGAAGGGCGTCGCGGGCCGGAAAACTCCAGGCGCAGGTGCTGATCGGAAGCGGGGCCGTCGTGGGATCTGCAGAGCGGCGGTGCTCACGGAGATGGCGTAGAGATGCAGGGGGGGTTGAGTCGGCTGTGCAGCAACTCGGCTTTCCGGTGGTGTCGCTGGTGATGGTGATTTGCTGCGGTAGTGCGGAATAGGGGCGTCGAGCCGGCGAAGAAAGTCCGGCTGCTGGTGTGTCGACGAGGAGCAGCAAAAGGGACGTGACAAAGCAAGTCTAGAGGAAGAGGATGAACAGTAAACATCCCATCACTTTGTACTCTTTTTTCTTTGCTTTGTGTTTCTCTCGAATTTTCTCTCACGGCTTCCTCTCTCTTATTATTTTTTTCACTTTGACTTTTCTCTTTTTTTCTTTCAACGAAGCCTTTATTTATAAAGTGAAAACTCGAATTTATTTCCGCGGATGGAGATTTTCGATCAACTTCTCAACAACAAAGTGACTCCAAAATCACGTGGTTGTTGAATTTTTGAATTCAAATTTTTTTTCAAAATTTTCCTCTAATCAAAAATTATTTTCTATTTCTATTTTCTAAAGAATAAGCTTGATCCTAAACTAGGTGTCAATACTAATCTAAAAGAAATCATTAGTATCATTTATTAAATTTTAAAGATGAAAAATGATTTAAAATGTTAGCTGTACAACTAATAATGAAATCACTCGGCAATGAAATGACTCTTCCTTCCTTGTGCTCAAATCAAATTGTAGTAAAAGGACTCTTCGGTCATTCATAATCAAGAATCATTTATATAGATTACGCATATAAATAGATGAATTTTAAAAAAGTTTAAGATAAGAATTATAATTAGTAGATGAAAAAATTATCTCATCACCACAAATCTAGTAGATGAAGATATGCAATACAAACTCCATCCATCTAAATGAGATTAGGAAAAAAAAAAATTAACCATTATCTGTCTAAATATATAATAACAAACACCAATTAAAATTTAATAGTCAACAAATATCTTTTACTTTCTTATGATCAATGAAGTAAATACTAATGAATTTTTCTCCATCGTAACGTGTTCATTGATTACAAAATACTAAAGAATCATAAGTTCAAAGTATATCAGATGGTCACATTCCAATTTATTTTATTGGAGTTACTAAGTTTATTTTTTTTTTGGGGACAGTCGTCCCTAACAATTTTCTTTGGTGGAGAATGACATTCACTCCTTTGAAGTTTCAATTTAAAATTTTTGAGTTTACTTAAAAACTTTTCTTTGATTGGAAAAATATCCACTTACGGGGATTTTTCTTGGGTACCGCTACCTACTCATATTCCTTTTTAAATTCTCTAATCTAATTCTAAATTAAGCCAAGATAATAGGATGTCGTGGGAAGTCAAAAAAGAAAAGAAAAGAAAGTGGTACAACCGGTCTCCCTGTCTCCTCAACCTCTGTAGAAAAAGCGTGGCTGATTTTGCAAAATGATGGTACCGTTGGCTAATCATTTTCCATTAAGGAGACATAATCGTGTTGGAATTCTAGAGACAACGAAGTCGCTTGTAATTGGGTCCCTCTAGTACGTTTAGCTGACGGTGGAGGGACCCAGCACAAAAGTTTTCTTCCTCCTCCAGCACAAGCGTGTGAAAACTTGCCAACCGAAGCACAAGCATGGGGAAATGGTTGGTGGAGGGTCACCATTTGTTTCATAAGCTAACGTCACGGTGAGCGAATCATTTCCCCTCATGATTAATCGTTTGAATTTCCAGGTGTTTTCCTTTTTTCTCTTTCCTTTCTTTTCCTTTTTCTTTTACTGTTCATCATGAACTTGCAGCTTCTCCGAGCAATCTAACACAGGGTACTAACCAGAATGTCCTAAGGCCCTGACAACTCATCCTCCTTCAATTCTGCCCTTCCGTGGCAAGCCCGAGTTCAGCCTTCACGCTGCTCGCTGAGCTCCATGCGCGAGCAGCAGTTGCCCACTTGAAGAGACTAGGCGTCCATGGCTTCAAGATCAGACTTTCTCAAGTTATCGAGCAACAACTTTGCGCTGCACTACCTCTTCAACGGAGCTCCAAAGTCGGAATAGTCCTGGCACGACGCCGCCTCGAGACTCTCCGAGATCCCGATCCTTTTCCTCCCCGGACCATCCATCGCGTGCACTTCAAGCGCCGAAACCCTAATCCCTCCTCCCTATTGCTCAGCTCACTCTTTCCACATCCCTTCACCGCATAAAGTCAATTTTCTTTATCTCTGAATCAGAGAAAGGTCCCTATGCAAAAATCATATCGGAGTCAAGTACAGGGTTCCAAGGTCGACTCAGGAACTAGCCTAATACGTTTCCTGATTTCATTCATCACCGGATGCTACGACCTCTCGAATGGAAAAAACCCTATCCTCGTACGATCACTTTATTCATCACAGGATTCAGTATCGGGATAATTGTGTAGACGTGGTGGGCTGGTTCATCATCCACGACCCAAAAGCTTGCCCGAACCGGAAAAAACCCAGAATTCATTGTTCAACAGCAAATGTGAGCAAAGGATGGCCATCTTTATGCCCTAGCCAAAGAAGAGGACCCTATGAATTCGAAACTACACTAATTAGAGGTAGTTTGAAGAGGAGAAAAAACAGATGTGGAGACCCCTTTGTCGGCCAAACAAATGTTTTAAAATACTTAGAAAGTATTTTGCAAAAAAGTCTTCAAACTTGGGAGTAGGGCTTTCACCGGAACTGAAACTCTATCGAAGTCTGCAAAAATCAATGACGGCGATTCTAGCACAGAGAGATGAATTACTTTTTAATCTCCAATGACTTCAAAAAATAAAAAGAACAAGAAACAACTGCCCATGCAATTTCCAGGTTAAAAACGATAAACAACAGGATCCTCCATTAAAAAAAAAAGAAAAAGAAAAGAAAACACAACGACAACACCATTAATATTGATCCACAAACTAAACAACCGCAAATCCTCCATAAAAGCAAAAAAAAAAAAACCACCACCACCACCACCAACAACAATAACATCACAGACGATCCAAGTTGATCCACAAACTCACAATCTACTTCCTACCTTGATTCAGAAATTCATGAAACAGAATAATTATCACTCTTAATTAGCCATATTTTCCACTGCAGCTGGGGGTGCTTCAACGTTCACGAGGCAGAAACAAAGGTCCCCATTCGCTCTAAAGGACCAAAGCTGGACGAGGCCACCCTTCCTGAGTCTGTTCCGCGCAATCGGGTAAGTGACAGCAGTCCACCTCCTGGTCAATACATAAGAAAAATGATTCCTCACGTTATTCCATTTCTGGAGCTGCAACCCATGGCGTACTTGCAGACAAGGCTCGATTAAGGAAACTGGAATGTCCTCCCTGTTGTCTAGGGCTCGGATCTCTCCACTGGTCAAGAAATTTGCTCGTATCTGCCCCTGGGGTATAGAGAGCCAACCATTGCGTCGCTTCAAGTCCGTGGCACACAATCTCTTCTCTAGCACGAGCATCACTCCCTGGCCATGCATCTCCAGTATTTTGTTCCAGAAGATATGCGGCAATTCGGTCGGTCGGGTTTGAGCTGTGGGAGAGAGACTTAGCAGTCCCTCGTGAACTAATTCAGAAGTTTTCGCCAAGACATGCAAAGATGACCAATCGACTTCCATCTCTCTCTCCCCCATGAGACTGTGACGGCTTGGGCTGCACTCGTACGAGGATTTGTCATTCACAATATAATACTGACATATAAAAAGCCTTAATATAGAAGTGCTTATACGATATTATTTGTTAAATGAGATGCTAAAACAACAAGTTAAACACCCGTATGAGATTTGCTTAGCAAAAGATCAAGTTCACGTCCATGACGAGTTGCACCATGAACCAAAGAGAAGATGAACCCTTGTAAAGGGCACTTAGCCGATATTTGAAATCAAGTGGGGTAAAGAAAGCTTCAGTTTTTTTTTTTTTTTTTTTTTTTTTCATTTTGGATCATGTTTTTTCCTTAAGCAAAACAAATGAACCCTACAAATCTCTGTCAACTTCACAAAGTGAGAATTGCTTAGCAAAAGATCAAGTTCACATTCATGATGAGTGGCGCCATGAACCGAAGAGAAGATGATCAAGGACACTCAGCAGATATTTGAAATCGAGTGGTTTAAAGAAATCCATTTTCTTTTTAAGATAACTTTTTCCCTTAAGCAAAAAACAATCATGAACCAAAAAGTAACAAAAACCCACACTAAAGTGAACAAATCTTGATGAGTGATGAACTTAAGAGAGAATAAAAGGGTAAATAGGATATTCAGATATCAACGTCCACAAGTTTGTGCCATTCAATTGAATATGTCCAAGTTTTGAAAGCTTACCATCGACAAAGGAGCAATCTACCGGCAGGTGGTGCAGAGTAGCACTGCCGCGGCCACTAAAACCGACCCATCTGATTACCAAATGTTTCTAGCTGTTTCAAGGGAGGAGGGAGGAGGAAGAAGCACAATGTTAAACGGAACAGGGGGCCTGAGAACTCTTGGGAGTTGGCTTTGCTCCATCTTCGCATATTTATAGGAATGTAACTGCGGGAGAGCCCTCTAACATCGAAGAAATTCCCTTCATTTTACACCGGGTTTGCCTGATTTACGCTTTTGACCCTCTAATTGTGTTTCATTATTATTTTCTAACCTAAGTTTTTTATCATTTGACCATCGCTTTACACTTGGCCCCGCATTTTTGCAATCATGACAGGACTCTATAGTGCATCATAGGACAATTTCTCAACATGCACATTAGTTATGTCAATATTAGACCGCACCAGTCAACAAACGGGAAATTATACTTCATCCCTTTTTTCGGTCTCAATTATTTGAAACACACGTAACTCAATGGGGGTTTAGCCCAGCCCACACACGCGCCCGCGAGCTAGAAAACATTAAACAAAGACTTGGTGTGAAGTGGTTGTCGTGTGAACGCGTCTCATTTTCAAGGCACAAATCGATTGCTATGCCTCGAAAAATCTTACTTCCTTCTTTTTTGATACGAGAAGTCAAGCTGCATTGCGGATATTGATGAAGCCAAGGCAAGGGAAATGGTGGTGCAAACGCTATGTGACAGTGAATTGGGCATTTGATAAAAGGAATTGGCCATTGTCTTCCCGTATTGAAAAACATAAAGATTCAATTACAAAATGAGATTACTGTAGGGTCGAACTATGAACAATTAGGACCACCGGCCTTGGTGGCTCCGCTGGATAAGAAACCTCAACCTTGGGGGAAAGGTCGAGGGGTCAAACCCCAGGGGAAGCATCGGCGTCTTAAGTGTGATGTCAGGGTGGTGAATCCTCTGCTAGCATCACTCCAGGGTTTACTTGGCGGCTATGTACCGCTGCAAGGCGACGAACGGCTAACGGGGTTCCCTGGGTATCAAAAAAAAAAAAAACTATGAACAATTAGGACCGTTTTGCTTGATTTTGCATTTGCTTCTTATCTATGGTTAAAAATCTATAATTTCATCATAGAGATCTTATATTGGGGTGAGAAACGGACGAAAGTGAAAGTCGATCGGACCATTAGGTGCCAAGAGATGCATACTCATATGCAAAACATTGCTCCCCAAGAAAAGTGTAACACCTGCATAATCGGTGCTAAGTTCTAACGAGTCCTATCAACCATTCATTACAATATCTCCCATCCCTTCTTGTTTTCAGCATCTTCCGTTGACCCTGTGAGCCCATGTCGGTTCAAACAAATCGCTTTCTCGTTTAGAATTCCATCTCTTGGCTTGCCGTTTTATAACCCGCCCCTATTTTTGTCATTCTAATCATTTCTCGGAGTTGAAGCTCCGTTTATTTCGCGAAAAATATGACATTTTCACAAAATATTTTCTGAGAAGTAATGCGATAACTGGAATATATACTAGAGTATCTCTAGGGCATAGGCTTGTAATGTTAATTTGTGATGTGAAATGACACTCCCAATACGGTCTTTAGAATCCAAAGTAATGAATCTTTTCATGCAATTTAGGCATCCTATTTAAACCAATGAAAATTATAGTAAATGTTACTTCTTTCAAACTCTTGGACACCACGGCGTCACTAGGAGGTTGTATTTTAGATGACAGTTCACTTATATCATCTTGTTGTTTCGTCGCAGAGGTAAATTTGCTCTTCCTCAATTCCCCTTTCGGTGTTGGAATTTCCGTTCACAAGTGTCGTTCGGCCTGATGGAGATAATAGCACTGATGGGGACTTCCAACTCGCTTTTATTTGTTCGTATTGTTTTCACTGTTTACTTTTGTGTCTTGCTGGTACATTTCTTTCAAAAGATGGATTGACGTCCCCTTTGTTCCAATATCAGCCATGGACAGCTACGCATTTCTAAATATATGGCTTGACGTCTTCCCGAAATTCAATTACGAGGAAAAAAAAACACAGAAACATTATCAAAATTTAAGTTTTTAGCAAAAAAGTTCCATGAATGTCCAATACTCGCTATTAAGACGAATGATGTGTGAGACTCAGCTGCGCTTTCACCTCTCGGAAAAAAAAAAGAAAAAAAAAGAAGCCTATTTTAGGAGGAACAAAATGAATTTGAATAGTGAAAAGATCAACATGAATTGGCAATAAAGTAATGTATCCTCTTGAGCATTTTCTCATGATTTTGAATTTATTTTCAAAACTCGAATATCTTAATACTATTATCGCTAAACCTGAAGTTACCTTACATAAAAACAAAAATGAGAACACTCTGGATAATAAAAGACAAATGTGGTTTCTTGAAAAGTTTTTACCATTTTGTTTTGGTAGTTTCATTATTCATACATAATGGAGAAATTTTATGCTTGCATGAATTAACAACATTTTCGAGATGGGTTGCTTAAAATATCATTTTCGCTGTAAAACATCTTTCTACTCGATATCGATGTGGAATACGACATCAATGGTAAGTTAAGAAGGGGATGATTAGCTCTTATTCTAATGGAGAACATCCGATCCATCGTATCGTGACCTCCATATGCCCGCATGGACTGATTAGTGACTCCTTTATGGAGCCAGCAACCGCCTAAATAAAGCAAAACAAAACAAAGGGCACGCGATAGTGGCCAAAACCTATGCATTAAAATGCAGGATCGATGTTTAACCCTTCCAAAGCATCTAACTCATATAGCAGACCCAAATAATGTAGGGCGCACAGTAGCTTCGCATAGTCTTTTCTGTCCATTGTTACGTTCATAGTGCAAGTTGATTGTTAATCATTTCAGTTGGAGACGATCGAGGAAATATATACTTTATTTTATTATTTTTGCTAGCGAAATAACTCTCAGCCTGCGATCTATATTCTCTTTCCATGTTGATAACCTTCATCATTCGCATTTTTCATTCTCTTTCCACTTTGATAACCTTTATCATTCGCATTCCCCATTCTCTTTCCACTAAGATAACCTTTATCCTTCGTATTCCCTATTCTCTTTCCACTTTGATAAACTTCATCATTCGCGTTCCTCTCCCCCCCGACAAAAGTGGCTTGGACAATATCTTGGATGCCGAGGAAAAGGTTGCTTACGTTGCCATTGCCCTGGAGTTAAGTAACAATAATGTCATCTTACAACCATTTCTCTGAATCTTATCACATGTAATCTGACAATATTAAGGACTTTGCAGAGATCTCATTTATTTGGCATCATCGACAATCACGTTGATTTGCTTCGTAGAAAATAGAACATCACAGTTTTGTTAAACAGACAATTAGCATTGTTTCTAAAGCCGAAATTGGAGGGGAAGTGTATGAACTCACAATGGGGGCAATCAAATCAATGGGCGCACCTACAAATTCTCGACCGGACATCGACAAATTCCACGGTTTTGTCCCCTCTTTCATTCGTAAAAATTATTTTACAGTGACCATAGCTGGCCAACTGCCCCTGGACCACTCAAAAGAGACCCAAAGGGGTGGGCGAGGCATACTTTTGTTTTTGCAATGGATACCCCTAGATAGACATGACAACTGATAAGTACTTTAAAAGCTTTTTTTCTATCTTTTTGACGTTAAGTATATCATGGTAAATTATCACAATCATCACGAGATCTAATTGCCCATATAATTACATATTTCAAATAATTCTTTTTCTACAAAATAAACGGAGCTTAATAATACATTTATTTGAGGAAACGTTTTTCTAATGGAATTAGTTTTCCAAACTTTCACCATTTGGTTCATCAAAAATACTTAGTTAACTAAAATACTTTCCGGTCAAGTGAAATATTTTTGCGTAAAATTAGGAAAATAAATTCCCTAATCTAAGAAGGTAAAAACAATTTCCGGAAGTATCTTGAATTGCCATTGGCCATAGGTGCCCGCCTCATTGCAATGAGGCCCAGCTTGCTTGATACCTTTTGCCCAAATAGGTTGGCCTCGACAATGGACAGTGACGAGGAAGAAGGGGAGAAAAAACAAAAAACAAAAATATTTAAAAAAAGATTTCTTTTTTGCCTGAGATATAGTCATGATATTGAATTTATTTTCCAAATGTTATCAAATTACCAAAAAAAAAAAAAAAAAACGTTTTTGATCACATATCACCAAACAAAAGAAAACGAATCATTTTCCTTTAAAAAATGATTTCTCAAAAAGCATTGTTCTTTTTTATGAAGTTTTTTTCCAAACAAACACATCTTAAGATGCATATATTCATCTAGCATGTTACTTGCATCAGTTTCCATGGCTCATTTGATTCGGAAATTGAGATGAGAACAAATTGCGAGCCATCTAGGACCTACATATTGCGAACACAACCTTAAACCACAAGCATGTTCGTAGTGTCTGACAGTGATGAGCACTGAGGCTTCATAACTATCTGTTGAATGCAGTAGCCAATCTGATTATTTAATAGTCACAGATGTAAGCTTTGATCTTGCTCCTTAATTCCCAACAATCTCTCACATAGGGTGAATACAAAGTCACGGTCACTCATATGTACGATGTTAAAAGACAAAAAAAACAATGTATACACAAAGTCATAGCCTACAAAACTAGTACTACTCCCAGAACCAGTGAAGTGCATAAGAGAATTCAATCTTTGAGAACTAAGCAAATGATTTTAGTAAAGCCATAACAGTGGATATTCAGATTAACAGGACTTGAATTAAGGAAGGCCGCCAATGAAAGGCTTAAAATCAATCTGATCCTTTTGCCGCAACGAAGCCCCGTCCTGGACTTTCAACCATGAATCAACCATAGGCGAAAGGAGCCAAATCAACAAGTTCAAGATTTAGATTCCTAGTCCATATGAGACAGCGTAAAACCCTCGAACATATTAGATTAGGGATAATAACGCATTACTAAATTAGGGATGGTTTAATTCTTGGAAGCCTCTGCTGTTAATCAATGAATTTGGCTAATATTAAATTAGGGATAATAATGCAAATAATCCATGGACTTTGATTTAACATATAATGTGATCCACAAATTTTAATTTATTTAGTACAGTTTTTGAACTTTTAATTTGTTTAATATAGTCCATAAACTTTTGGCTCATGTTCAAGTTACTTCCTAAATTATATGAAAATGTTCAATGTTATTATTTCATTAATTTAAATTTAAAGATAATATTAAATATTTTTAAATAATTTGAGGAGTACATTCAATTGACATTGGTATCTTGATAAGGGGTTGTCTGCTTATCGATTAATTTTATATTCTATACCCACGTTTTGGGACGTTATCCGGTGGAGGTTCAGGAATCTTCTAATCTCGGTCATCATTTCACGCTTAGAAAACGTGTTGCGTCGGAATCTGATGCCCACTACCACCGCTATCCAGTTGAGTCAGCCTATTGAGAGGCACATTTCTCGGCCCCGAAAAAGGGCATTCCGTTGGTGGGGCCTTCATATAGATGAAATCAAGTCTAAAGGAACGAAGGTGCAGTCCCGATCAATTAGCAGTGGTAGGGTTAGTGATTATTTTGGTCGTTTTGTCAACTCTCAGAATATTGCACAGATCTACCATGCTCGTCCATATGTAATTTAGATAATAGTTTAAACATTAATGGACGATCTCACGACTTTCGTCCTTTCTACTTTTGATTAGGGTCCATCAATTGGACAAATTTTCCACATGCGCATGGATAAAAATATGTAACCATTTGCCGTGAGGATTTGAAAGACAACATGTATATGCCCTCATCTTTCTGATGAATCCTCGAGTTTTAATCGACAACCTCGTTTTTTATCGTTTCTTTTTCCTCTGCTAAGGGGTGACAAAGTTCAAGAACTGTTATGCACCTAAGCAAGTTGATGAATCAGTTTTTTTTTTTTTTTCTCGAGAGTTTCTGTTATTAGATTAACTTAGTTCGAAGAGACGCATTTAACAATTTTACTACATCCCAAGTACATCTGATTTATGTGTTAATATCTGTTTCCTATGGTGGAGTTCGACTCTAGAACAATCACCCACGAACGTGATGGATCGAAAATGTCAATGAACGATAAACAGCAACAATTGCAATCCTTTTCACGGTTGGATTTTCCTCTGATCAACCGCTTGTAGCTTAAGCTAAAAGGAAAGCCATTAAACAAATGCAAGTTTAGTACCTACTTTTTTGGGAAAGGGAGATGCACGTCAATTTGCTGTTGCTACGGATTAGGGCTCTTTACCATCGAGTTCTAATCAAACCATATTCACAATCAAGTACATGTGGCTAAAAAAAAAGTACATGTGGCTAACGTGTTGTCTGACAATGAATAGTGGTAAATGGTAAGCTATGAGACTTTACAATTATCTGCTGAGTGCAATAGCCAGTCTGATTACCTAACAGTCACATATATAAGTTTTGATTTTGCTCCTTAATCCCCAGAACAATCCCACACAAAGGATGAATACGAAATCACGGTCGCTCATATATGCGATGATGATGAAAGACAAGAAGACAATCCATACACAAAGTCATAAGCTACAAAACTAGTATCACTCCCGGCACCAGTGAAGTGCAGAAAATAATTTAATCTCCCGAGAACTAAACAAATGATTTTGGAAGCCATAACAGTGGGATTTCAGACTACTGGAACTTGAATTCAGGAAGGTGGCGAATGAAAGGCTTAAAATCAACCTGATCCTTTCGTCACATCAAAGCCCCGTCCTTGACTTTGAACCTCGGATCAACCTTCAGCGAAAGCAACCCAATCAACGAGTTCAAGAATTAGATTCCGAGTCCATACATGACAGTTTAAAACCCTTCAAGATAGTAGACGCTCAATATGTAAATCGACGCACATTACACTTGATTAGACGTCTACTTTAGATAATAATGTTTTATATGTGGGTAATAGACTAACATAAAAAAAAAAAAAATTCAATTTACAATTTTGTCTTCGTTAAATGCTAAGGGTATGTTTGGTAACGATTGTGTTCCTAAGTGCAATTTTTGATTAGAAATGATTTTTTCTGATTCTATTATCAAGAAAAATTTCTGAAAGCAAAAGAACACGCTTGGTGACTATTTAAAATTTCTATTACATTTGGGAGGATTCTTAATTTTTTTTGTTTCTTTTAATTTTTAATACTTTTATCATATTTACAATTGTATTGGTTGATATTCCTGCTATTTTAATTTCCTAACTTACAATTTGAACTAAATTTAATTAAGAAAAAAATGAAATATGAAAATTTGAAAATTGTATCTATCTCAAAATTTAGGAACAAGATTAGGTTACTATAAGTACAAGAAATCTATAAATAAATTAACATCTTATTAAATATTCTTACAAAAAAAGTACCCTTAAAATAAAATGGATTTGAAATATTATTTAATAGGTTATATTTTTACTATTATAGAGATCATATACTAAAATGTATTTAATGGAACCCTAGTAATATTTATAAAGATAAAAAGGTAAAAAGTTAATAAAATGGAGCTTGGTTGATTTAGGAAATGGATTGCAAT
The DNA here is from genome assembly GCA_014182575.1 of Eucalyptus decipiens. Classification (NCBI taxonomy): domain Eukaryota; kingdom Viridiplantae; phylum Streptophyta; class Magnoliopsida; order Myrtales; family Myrtaceae; genus Eucalyptus; species Eucalyptus decipiens. Next base: position 8,803,504 of record CM024610.1, on the reverse strand, counting down.
GAAAAGAAATTCTAACTATGGCCAATAATATAATTATGAAAACCTGTAAATAATATCGAAGGATTGATTTGACTTTGTCATTAAAAGTTAATGAGCTATAGAACAATTCCAAAGTTTAAGGATTTGATTAAGTATTTAGAAATAATATTAGGGCTATATTTAATAAATTAGAAGTCTAAATATAATACTACACATTGAATAAAAGTTTAGAAATTATTTATATCACATTTTCACATGGAATCTTAAGGTGGTTATCTTGCACGCAAGCAATCAAGGTCATGCTCCGACCAAAAAAAAAAATCAAGGTCATGCAAATGGGCCAACGACTGATTAGGCTTCACGAGCGTGGTGGCCCACGACACGGCCCACATTATTTCTCAGGCTCGATCCATCTCACCACCTCTGAACAATAATAAAAATATAATAATATCCCCCAAATAAAATAAATATCTTCTTCGTCATCGGCTTCTTCATCCTCTTGTTTTTTCTCCTTCTCTGCAATATCCAAAGGATGAAGCACGCTTCGTCCCCCACCTCGCTTCACTGAAGCTCCCGGCACCCCGGGGAAGAAAATGGCCTTCGCAACCGCCAAAATCACGGAACTGCCACTGCGCAACTCCCTCCCCCGCGCCTCCTCATTTACAATTGTATTGGTTGATATTCCTGTTATTTTAATTTCCTAATTTACAATTTGAACTAAATTTTAATTAAGAAAAAAATGAAATATGAAAATTTGAAAATTGTATCTATCTCAAAATTTAGGAACAAGATTAGGTTATTATAAGTCTATAAGTACAAGAAATCTATAAATAAATTAATATCTTATTAAATATTCTTACAAAAAAATTATTCTTAAAATAAAATGGATTTGAAAATTTTATTTAATGAGGTTGTATTTGTACTATTATAGAGATCATATGCTAAAATGTACTTAATGGAACTCTAGTAGTATTTATAAAGACTAAAAAGGTAAAAAGTTAAAAAAAAAATAGAGCATATATTTTTTTTGGTTGATTTAGGAAATGGATTGCAATGAAAACAAATTCTAACTATGGACAATAATATAATTATAAAAACTTGTAAATAATATCGAATGATTGATTTGACTTTGTCATTAAAAGTTAATGAACTATAGAACAATTCCAAAGTTTAAGGATTTGATTAAATATTTAGAAATAATATTAGGGTCATTTGAACAAATTAAAAATTTAAATACAATACTGTACATTGAATAAAAGTTTAGAAATTATTTGTGTCATATTTTCACAAAGGATCATAGTGTGTTTACCTTGCACGTATGCAATCAAGGTCAAGCAAGTGGGCCAACGACTGATTAGGCTTCACAAGCGTGGTGGCCCATGACACGGCCCGCATTATTTCTCAAGCCCGATCCATCTGACCACTTTTGAACGATAATAAAAATAAATAATATCCCCCAAAAGAAATAAATATCGGACTTGAGCAGGTCCTTAAACTGCTCATGTTCTCGGAGTCAACCCCAACAGTAAAATGGGGTAATAATAACCGCGGGAGTTCGGATCACCCTTAATTCAGGTCCCCTGGCCTTGATTCTCGTGAAGCCCTTCTCCTAGCATACTAGGCTGGGTTCAGGAAAATGATAGGCAGCTGGTCTTCGTCATCGTCTTCTTCATCCTCTTGTTTTTTCTCCTTCTCTGTAATATCCAAACAATGAAACACGCTCCCTCGCCCACCTCGCTTCACTGAAGCTCCATCCTCCGGGGAAGAAAATGGCCTTTGCAACCGCCAAAATTACCGAACTGCCAATGCGCAACGCCCTCCCCCACGCTCCTCCGGCTCCAGCCAGAGCTCTCTCCACCCCCACTTCACCTCTCCGACGCCGCCGCCGCTGTGGCCTCGCGCGCTCGGATGGTGCTGCTTCTGCCAGTCCCTCCGCACGACCAATCCTTGAGATGTCAGCTCCTCCCACGGAAGGAGCGGCGGCAAGCCGCACTCCGCCCCGGCTCAACAAGTGGCCGCCGCTGCCGCCGCCGCCTCCGAACCACCGCGAGATCGACGAGGAGTCGCCTGGCGAGGTCGCTAGCTCCGATTCCCGCGGCGAGGCTGAGCGTCGGTACTCCGGTAACGATAGAGGCCAGAATGCGATCGAGAGGATCGTGCTCAGGTTGAGGAATTTAGGATTGGGGTCGGAGGATGAAGAGGAAGGGGACAAGGAGGATGGGGAGGGCGAATTCGGAGCCGCGCGGCCGACCGGAGAGGAGAGGCTAGGTGACTTGTTGCGTAGGGAGTGGATTAGGCCGGATAGTTTCCTAGATCAGTTGGGGTTGGGCCTCCAAAATGAGTGCTTCCGCCTTCCATGCCACGTGGTCCACTTGCAGCGGGGAACCAATGATGGCTAAGTTATCAGACTCCAAGTGTTAGCTCCGCTTCACTTCTAGATATCCCTTGCGCTGGTTGAGGCCTTCAAGTTCATCCCTTCTCCTTCTCTCGTCTATTTTTTGGTATTTTCCCTCTTTGCCAGTTCATAGGATTAAAATTGGTTAAAATGGTGGTGGTTTTGTCCAATATTCACTTGTTATCTGACCGCATCTCAAAGAGAAATAAAGTTGGAAACTTTCTTCTTCTTCAGAGCAATATAGTAGATGAATATACTGTACTTTGTTACAATGCAACTCGTGAAATGAATAGCTCTTTAGCCTAATGATGAACGTACCGTATTTTATGAGATGGTGGGTCTCCCTTTAGATTGGACTCTTTTAATTCCCCATTTTCTTGTTCCCATTTTGCAATAAAACACGTGAAAACATCAGATAATAAAAGAAATAAGGAAAATGTCAAATTAGTTAATTTTCACAAAGCATATTCTTGATGGAGGACTCTTTCAAGAATTAGATTATGCATGTTCTCATTAGTATAGGGAGAAAAAGGAAGTGACTATAGCATAGAAAGGCCGAACAGGTGGGCGAAGCAAAAATACGTAATTTCTTAAAAGTTGTTCGTGAAACTTGACATTAAATCTCGAGAACAAAAGCTTTTGCCGGTGTCTGTCATAGGAGAGTGTAGACATAAGGCTAATGAAATAATTATAGTTGCGGAAATTGTTAAATAATTTTTTTTTTGTCGGATAATAACTTAAAAATTAGTGGAAATCATCTCATTTGTAGAATCCTTAGGATGGTTGGGCAATGCGAATGGCCCAATGACTGATTAGGCCCACGCGTGCGATGGCTCAACTCGGCCCACTTCATTTCTCAGGCCCGATCCGTCTCAACACCTGAAAAAGAAAGAGAGAATAAAATAAAACTATCCCATTTATATCCGCCGAGGCCCATCTCGATGGGTCCGTGCTCTTGAAGTTTTTTTCGTCGTCAATATACGTGAGGGTGTGTTTTAGCCATTTAGGCTTTGGAAATAAATATATGTATATATTGCCTAGTTCAATTTATCTTTTGAGATCGTTCGTGCTCTCGATGACATCTTGTGCGAGATAGAAGTATCTAATACATGATAAAGTTAGATTATTAGATTGCAAAATTAACACGGACAAGTGAGGGATTGCTTTTGATTTAACAAAAATTGTACACTATGATAGAGGAAACTCCATGATGGCCCTCCTACGTATTAAAATAATTCAATAAGTTTTGACTGAATTATGATCAAAAGAGGAAAAAGAATCGAATAATCACTATATGATGAACATAGAATAAACACCCATTTTGTGTTGGCTGTCTTAATTTGCTGCAAACGTCGTCCAGTCAAGAAAAAACGAATTATTGGATGACCTGCAATTCACAACCAAATAGGAACGAAAGAACTCTTTACTAGGATCCTTCCTTCATATGATCAAATTAATTTCGATGTCTTAAAGAAGAAATTTGCTAGAGGGGAAAAAGATATAACCCATGGAACATGCAACTGTCACGGCCCAAAAAAGCAATGCGATCGAGAGGTTTTCTGAACGAAAGACTGACAAATCCAGCAACGAGCCACCTTTGAATATCCCCGAATTCTAGAATACTCTTAGAGCGACAATACTGTAATTGTACACTCTTGTAATCAATGCGGGTGATTAGGTAAATGGAGAGATGCAAACTTTATCGTTAGATTGAAGAAAGATGTACAGCTCCGATCGAGCCTGTATTTGTATATATAGGGACATCCTCCCTCATTTATATCCATCTCACAAGTTACCCTCAATGTGGTATGAGTAAGTAAGGTTAACTTGAGAAGAAATTCCTAAGACCGTAACTATCTGACCATCTGAGATTGTATGGACCGTAACTAGCAGACCATCTGAGATTGTATGGGTTAAAGAAAGGATTTTTTTTTTCCTTAAGTGAACAAACGAACCCTATAATCTTTGTCAATTTTACTAAGTGATGGTTTGCTTAGCAAAAAATGGAATTCACATCTATGATAAAGAAAGCTGTTTTTTTTTTTTTCTTAAGCGAAACAAATGAACCCTACAATCTTTGTCAAGTGCTTAACGAAAGATCGAGTTCACATCGACAAATTGCACTATGAACCAAATAGGAGATGAACCCATGTAAAGGACACTTAGTAGATCATCCGACATTGAGTGGGTTAAAGATATTTTCTATTTTTTTAATCATTTTTCCTTAAGAAAAAAATAGTTCTAATCAGAAAGAAATCAGAAGCCATACTAATATAAACAGTAGTTGACGCATCATCATGAACCTGTAATAGAATAAAAGGATGCACAAAATATTTAAATATCAATGTTGACAAGTTTGTGCACTACGTCTAAGCTTTGAAAGTTTACTGTTGATGCAGGTGCAACCCAACAGCAAGTGGCATTGAGTAGCAGTGCAACCGCTGCTACCGCCCAAACTGACCCCTTTGATCACCAAACGTTCCGTACTATTTCAAGGGAGGAGGAGAGTAACGGAACCAGTCGAAGTCCAAAATTGTTTGAGCGTGGCGACGATTATTTATAGTAAATGCAGCCTGAGGAAAATTACCTTGATTTGCTAGTGGCAATATCTGTCCGTGTTTGCCTGTTTTGTGATATAACTGCTTCAGTCGCATCCCATTGGAGACATCCTAATGCGTACTGCCTATCATTCTAAATATAATTTCTTTCAAAACCACAGTACATCCCATCATTCATCAAAAAGTCCCCAATAGGAAAATTTTCCACATGCACATAAATAACAGCATGTGCTTCCCTCTTTCATCCTCCTAAAAGAACAAGGAAATTTCATCCTCAAAATCCATTCCTAAAATGGCCAGACTCCCAAATACCTCAAAATCTTTAGTTCTTGTGGTTTGTACTGTTTCTCTTACTTGCCACTAGGAGCTGAAGGATCACTTTGATATGTGCTATATCTTTACGAGGAATCCCCATACTATTAATCGACAACATTAATTTTAATTGTTCCTCTTTTTTGCTAACGGGTGTGGGTGCCAAAATTCAAGAATCATGTAATTCAGTTTGTTGGAATGCACATAAGTAAGCTGATGAATAATTTTTCTTACGTTGAAAGTTTCTATTATTAAATTAATTTAGTTTGAAGAGATGCATTTTAACAATTTTACTGCATCCTAAGTACATCTAATTTAGATGTTAATCTCTGTTTTCCATGGTGGACTTTGACCCCAGAACAATCACCTACCAACGTGATGGATCGAAGATGTCAATGAACGACAAACAGTAACAGTCGCATCCCTTTTCATGGTCGGATTTTCCTCAGATCAACCGGTTGTAGCTTAAGCTAAAAAGAAAACCATTAAACAAATGCAAATTTAGTGCCTACCTTTTGGGGAAAGTGAGATGCACCTCAATTTGCTGTAATCAAACACATGCGCGGATTGGGCTGCCAGGGCCCAGTTGTGCGGGTCTTTACCTTCTTCTTGGCCTGCCTTCCCCCACCCATTTTGTTAGATCTTCTTATATCGGACGCTAGAGAAGCCGGATGTAATGTTACTTTAAATTGAATGAAGGTTTTACGTTCCCAAAAAAAAAAAAAAAAAAAAAAAAAAAACACATGCATTTTTAAGTACATATGGTTTAGGTGTCAATCTCTAGGGTATTTCGTGGAGTTTAACTTTAGAAGAATCGTTCAAATCCGTCAAACTTAATCTCCAAATCTCCCTATCTTCCCCCTTCCCTCCAACTAGGACCCAATTCTAGACGGAGTCCGGCGGAGATGAGGGAAGAACGAAAATTTTAAGGTAGCGAGAGGAAGAGTGATGTCAAAAAGGAGACGAGCCAGACAGATGGGGGTGCGAGGGAGGCACCTGTGATCGATTCGCACCTCTTTTTCGGTCTCAATTATTTGAAAGACATTGGCGAAGTTGACGGGGAGCTGGTGGTTTACGTTTTCACGGCACCCTTCAATTGCTGTGGTACGAAGCATCTTTATTCTGTTCTCGATCCTTCCCCGCATGAATGACGAAATATCTTTGCCGACCGTGAAAACATAAGTCTAGACAAAGGTGTGATGGTGGTGCAAGGGAATGTAGCAGCGGATTGGACATATAATAAAAGGAATTGGCTAATTGTCTTCCGGTATTTTAAAAAAAGAGAAAAATGGCGCATCCATAGCTTGGTACTCAACCTCGCAAGGTATGATCTTGCATGAAAAACAAATAGATTCACTTATAAAACGAGATGATTGTATGGTCGAACTATGAACAATTAGGGCAGTTTCCGCTTGGTTTTGCATTTGCTTCTTATATATGATAGAAAGCTACACTTTCATCATAGACCTCTTGTCTCGAGGGTGACAAACGGAAGGTTGACAGCTGGAATTAATCTGACCGTTCGATACCGAGAGATAATTGCTTGTAGGCAAAACATCGCTTCCTAACAAAAGTTTTAACACCTGCATTAGTCATTGATGAGTCACATCTCCCATTCATGACCACATCTCCCATGCCTTTCAGAAAGTCATTTTTCAAGAAAGTAATAAATAAATAAATAAAAGGATACGAGCTAATAGTAAGTAATGGTATAACTGGAGTATATACTAGAGTATCTCTAGGGCATAGTCTTGTAATGTTAATTTGTGATATGATGTGATATTCCCAATATGGTCTTTAGAATCCAAAGTCATGAATTTTTTCATGTAAGTTAGGCATCCTTTTTTTTTTTTGGTAGGAGTTAGGGATCCTATTTGAACCAATAAAAATCGTAGTGAATGTTACTTCTTTCAAACTCATAGACACCACAACATCACTAAGGGGTCTTATTTTAGACAATAGTTCACTCATATCATCTCACTATTTCGTCGCAAAGGTAAATTTGCTTTTCCTAGATTCCCCTTCCTATGTTGGAATTTTCTTTACCTCTTCATATCGTTTTCACTGTTTATTGTGTCTTTCCGGTACGATATTCTATAGTGGATGTAACTATCAGCCCACCCACCTACCAATGCGATTAATCGAATTGTCAATATAATAATTGCAATCATTTTCGTGGTCAAATTTGCCTCAAATCAATCGCTTGTAAGTAAAGCTAGAAAAAGAAAATTGTACGGATACTTTAATTGGCGAAGTCATTGTAGCCGGTTCAACGTAATTTAGTACCTACTTTTTCGGGAAAGGGTGATGGGACTGAATTTGCCATCCCTACGGACGAGTTGCAATCAAACATAACCGCGATTAAGTACGTCACGGTTTAGATGTTATTAATCTATATATATTTTTCGTGGACTTTAACTTTAGAAGAGTCACCCACATCCACCAAATTTAATCCGCAAATTAATCTCTCCCTTCCCCTCTCCAACGAAGACGATCGCGTTAGTCGACAAAATGACAGATCGTTGTCGGTTCGAATGCCTTTTTTGGTCTCAATTATTTGAAAGATACGTAAGTGATGGAGGTTTACCTAAAAAAAAAGAAGAGAAGAAATAAGATAAAACATTAAACAAAAACTCCAACGGACGGGCTCATAAGTCAAGCCGCGTTGTGTATATTGATGAAGTCAAGGCAAAGGGCATGGTGGTGCAACGGAATGTAACAGTGGATTGAACATTTAATAGAAGCTACGCGGCATATATCTCTTCACGAATTAAACAAAAAATGGCGAGTCTTTGGCTTGGTACTCCACGTTGCAAGGCATGCTATTGCTTGAAAAACATATAGATTTACTTATAAAATGAGACAACTGTATGGTCGAACTGTGAATAATTAGGACCGCCTTGTATGGACAATTAAGACCGTTTCGCTTGGTTTTGCATTTGATTCTCATCTATGGTCGAAAGTGAGGGTTAATCTGACCATTCGGTACCGAGAGGTGAATACTCGTAGGCAAAACATATTTCGTCCGAGACCCACCTCCCCGGTTCAAAAAAATCGCTCTTTCGTCTTAGCCCCCCACCTCCCAATCTCTTTCACCTTTAATCATCCGTCTCCAATATTCTGTCGTTCATTCACCCATTATGTTTTGGACATTAGCTAAATTAATCACCGCCATGCAATTCTTCCACGCTTTCTACGCCATAACTCACTGCTTTCCCTGTGAACGCATGCCGTGCAACCGCCTCCATCCACGTAGACATCCACGAGCCCATGCGACACGGCAAACAAGCGAAAACGTTGTCTTCTTAATACAAAAACTACTCCCGCTGAATTATTTGTTTAAATCGATATGTGCGTAAAAATTCTCGCATCTTGATATCGCTTCTGCATAGTAAAAGCATCTTCAATAGCAATCATAACGTCCAGATAATTAGCATCACACGATGTGTTCGTCGTATAATTGCCTTTTTTACAGGGATATGTGTCTTAAATTCGATAAATCTGGCGATTGCTTATTGTCCGGAAATAATCTATAACGTTCTCTGTGAATGGTATAATTAATTTTTGAAGAAAAAAAGAAATTAGAAAAAGAGATAAAATGCGTAACCCCACGCATAGCAGAGAAAAGGCCCATAACGCCCCACGCATAATCCTTTTGCAATAAACCAACCAGACATAATTTTTGGATATTCAATAGGTTAGGTGTTAATTGAGTTAGATTAAATTTGAAAAACAAGCTAGAAATGAGTCTGAAAAAATATAAATGTCTAATTACATATGATTTTTTTAGTAACTTTCTTTTTAATCCTTGTCTTTAATCAAAGTTTCTACATCCGCCGTTGAGATAGGCATTCATGGAGGGTGTGGTGTTTTCGGGGCGGTTCTCGACACCGATTTGAGTCTTCTTCAGTCTCGTACAATGCATACGTTCAAAGTAGTATATCCTCACTGCACATGCATATTTTTATGTTTTGTTATGATTATTTCAATATTTATGTTTTATTACGTCTTTCAGTTTCTTAACTATCATCCTTTTATTTGGTTAATTTACTTTATAAAATTTATATAAAATTGTTCAAGTAACATATTCACATGAAAAACTTAAAGTGGATTAGAGGGGTGCATATGAGTTTTCATAGCTTGTATTAAATATGGACGTATTTTAATATTTTTCTACAATGTTCTGATAGTTAATTATTTCAAGGGTGCTCAGTTGGAGAAAGCTTTGGATCTCCATGAAGAGCTGGTAAGGTTGATAAGGCCTTTGAGCTCCGCAGCCGCAAGATACTTTATGCCAGATGCTCCCTCTCTCTCTCTCTTTCTCTCTCTCTCAAAAAATTTTAGGACACGCACAGTTTCTGTTCGCTTCAACCTTGTCAATTGACGGTCCACCTAAAGTTACTTTTAAAATTGTGCATGTCCTAAAATTTACTAAGTACCTAGTAAGTACTAACGAGTCCTTTCCACCTTTCATTACAATATCTCCCGTCCCTTATTTTTTCCAGCCTCTTCCATCGACCTTACGAGCCCCATGTTGGTTCAAACAAATTGCTTTCTCATTAAGAATTTTATCTCCATGACTTGCCGTTTAATCATATGCTCCTGTTTTTGTCATTTTAATCATTTCTTTGAGCTAAAATTTCATTTATTTCGTGAAAAATATGACTTTGCTTGAAAATATTTTCCGAAAAGTCATTTTCTAGAAAAATGATTAAAAAAAAGAAGATAAGAGCTAATCATAAGTAAACTAGAGTGTGTACTAGAATATCTCTAGGGTATAGTCTTGTAATGTTAATTTGTGACATGATGACATTTCCAATATGGTCTTTGGCATCCAAAGTAATGAATCTTTTCATGTAAGTTAAGCATCCTATTTGAACCAATGAAAATTCTAGTGAATGTCACTTCTTTCGAACTCATGGACACCACGGTGTCACTAAGAGGTCGTATTTTAGACGACAAGTCACTCTTATCATCTCATTGTTTCGTCGCAGAGGTAAAGTTGCTCTTCCTTGATTCCCCTTTCGGCGTTGGAATTTCCGTTCGCAAGTGTTGTTCCGCCCGATGGACATAATAGCACGGGTTGGGACTTCAACTCGCTTTATATCTTCATATTGTTCTCACCGTTCGAAAGATTGATTAATGTCCCCTTTGCTCTGATCTTAGCCATGGACACAGCTACGCATTTTAAACAAATGGATTGAAGTCTTCCCGAAATTCAAGTACGAGACCCAAAAAAAAAAAAAAAGGACAAACAGTTTCAAAATCTGACTTTTTAGCAAAAAGTTCCGTAAATGTCCAACACTTGCTATCAAAATGAACGACGGGTGAAACCTATCCGTGCTTTCACCTAAAAAAAATACCTATTATTAAGAGGAACAGAACAAATTTGAATAGTGAAGAGATCAACATGAATAAGCAATAAAATAATTATCCTCTTGAGTATTTTCTCATGTTTTTAATTTGTTTTCTAAAGTCGTATATCTTAATACTATTATCACCAAACTTGAAGTTACCTTATGTAAAACCAAAAATAAGAAGACTTTTTTTTTTTATATGGTTGAAAGAATAAGAACGCTCTGGAGAATAAAAGAATAATGCATTTTCTTGACAGGGTTTTACAAATTTATTTTGGTATTTTCATTATTCATACAAAATGGAGAAATTTTTACGCTTGCATGAACTAACAACCCTTTCAAGATGATCTTTCAACCCGATATCTATGTTGAATTCGACATCAATGGAAAGTCGAAGAAGGGAATGATTAGCTCTCATTTTAATGCTGAGAAAAACCTCGATCCATCGCATGATGACCTTCATATACTCGCATGGATGAATCACGTGATGAAGACAGCATAGCAACTCCCGAACAGGAAGTTTGACTCGCGAAGAGTATCTAATTCTGAAAGTGTTTCGTTAATAATACAACAATCACAAGATTTCTAGATTAGTAATCATTTCTTTTTTAGCCACCATGAGAAACGATAGGTGGTCTTTATTTCCCTCAAGGAGAATATTTATATATATTTTTTTAGCTAGCGAAATATCTCTCAACATGCGGTGTATATTATCTTTCCATGCTTAATATCTTTTCATCATTCGCATCTCACACCATTAAGACATAACAGATATGATCAAATGATATAACTTTCTAAAGGGGCATTGACATTGGAAATATAAAAGTGGCTCTGAGAATCTTGGATACTGAGGAAAAGGTCGCTTATATTGCGATTGCTTTGGATTTAAGTAACAACAATGTCATTTTGCAACCATTTCTCTGAATCTTATTACATGTGATCCAACTATGTTTGGGTTTTGCGGACATCTCACTGATCTAGAATCCGATCTCGTTGATCTGCTTGTAAAAAATAGAACGTTGTGGATTTGTTGAACAGACATTTAGCATTCGTGCTCCTGAAGCCAAAATTGGAGGGGATGTGTATGAACACGTGATGGAGGGAAAATAAAAAAACAGTCCTAAACTTATTATCATTTTTCCAATATAATCCTAACTCTTTTGTTTTTTTTTTTGCCAATTTAGTCCCAAACAATTTGTAATTGAACTAGTTCAGTCCATTCGGCCAAATTTGGCCAACTGATAATAATGTGAACTCTAGCTGTTCGGCTGATGTTGACTTGTCATTTTTTAAATATTTTTTTATTTTTTCCTCTCTCTCTCTCCTCCTGCAATCGGTCATCGAGGCTTGTCCTCAAGGCGAGGCCGAGCTCATACTATGAATTGACATAATTACAAAAGATTTAATCGAATAGATAAAAAAAAAAAAGGATTTATGATTGAATTGGAAAAATTATAATATGTATAGAACTATTTTGATAATTTTTCCGGAGACAATCAAATTGACGTGCGCACCTACAAACCTTTGACCGGCCATCGACAAATTACACGGTTTTGTCGCCTCGAGATCACGCCATCCCTCATGGCGTTATGAGAAATCATTCGGGAAAATCTATTTTACAGTGACCGTAGTTGGCCACCTTCCCCTGGGACCACTCAGAGACCCGAAGTGGGTGGTAAGCTGAGTTGCTTCGCATGTAGTCCCTTTCTGTCCGTTCGATGCCCAACGGTAGACATAATAACTACCTTAAAAGTCGGTGTTCTCTTTTTTTCTTTATCTTTATGACGTCAAGAATCTCGTAATCAATTGAGCGATTGAATGGAGTTACTTATTACAATTATCGGAAGATCCTAATTGGCCATGCGATTACATATCTCAAATTATTCATTTTTTTGAGAAACCAACAGAGCTTAATAATGTGTTTGTTTGAGGAAAAATGTTTCTTTGGAATTAGTTTTCCGAACTTTTGCCCGTTTGGTTAGCTGAAATTGATTAGTTAACCAAAAGTACTTTCTGGTCAAGTAAAATATTCATGCATAAAATTAGGAAAGTAAATTCCTTAATCTAAGAAGGTGAAAACACTTTCTGAAATTGCTTATTGGTCAAGTGATAATTGAGTGACCTTAAATAAATTTTTAAAAGACAAGCTTAAAAAAGAGTCTAAAAAAATATACATATCTAATTACATATGATTTTCTTAATAACTATCTTTTTAATCCTTGTCTTTAATCAAAGTTTCTACATCCGCCGTTGAGATAGGCATTCATGGAGGGTGTGGCATTTTCGAGGTGATTCTTGACACCGATTCAAGTCTTCTTCAATCTTGTGCAACGCATACGTTCAGAGTATATATATCTCTACTCATCAAAATTACTTGATCCATTCATAACCATATGTAGATAGTGCATATGGTAGCATGATAAAAAGGAGAACACAACAACATCACAGACCATCAATGTTGATCCATAAATTAAACAACCACAAATCCTCCATAAAAAAAAAAAAAAAAAAAAAAAAAAAAAAAAAAACAACGACACCAACAACAACATCACAAACGATGCATGTTGATCCACAGACTAAATGACCATAATCTACTTCCAAACTTGATCCAGAAATTCATGAAACAGAATAATTATCACTCATGATTGGCCATATCTTCGACGTTCACGAGGCAGAAACAAAGGTCCCCATTCGCCCTAAATGACCAAAGCTGCACAAGGCAGCCCTCTCTGAGTCTGTTTCGCGCAATAGGGTGTGCGATAGCTGTCCACTCCTTAATCAGTACATAAGAAAAATGATCCCTCTTGTTATTCCATTTCTTGAGCTGCAATCCACGGCGTACTTGTAGACAAGGCTCAATTAGAGAAACTGTAATGGCTTTCTTGTTGTCTAGGGTTTGGATCTCTTCGCTGGTCAAGAAATCTGCTTTTATCTGCCTCAGGGGTATGGAGAACCTACCTTGGCGTGGCTTCACGTCGGAGGCACACAATTTCTTTTGTAGCACGAGCATCACACCCCGACCATGCATCTCTTGTATTTTGTCCCAGAAGATTTGTGGCAATGTGGTTGGTCGGGTTTGGGCCACGGGAGAGACACTCAGCAGTCCCTCGTGAACTAATTCAGAAGTGTTCACCAAGACGTGGAAAGGTGACCAATCGACTTCCATCTCCCTCTCTCCCATGTTACTACGACGGCCTGGGCTGCACTCGAATGGGGATTTGTCAACTTGAGACATATAAAAAACCTCAAAAGTCAACTGCTTTTACGATATTAATTGCTAAATGAGATGCTAAAACAAGTTAAACAATCCTACGAGGATTTGCTTAGGAGGGTACAGTGAAGATCTGCTTAGCAAAAGATTGCGTTCGCGTCCATGACCCATTGCAAATGCATCACATGCAGCCAAAGAGAAAATGAACCCTTGTAAAGGGCTTAGCAGATATTTGTAATCAAATGGGTTAAAAGCTTCAAGGGCTAAGCGAAACAAATGAACCCTACGAATATCTATCAAGTGAGGATTTGCTTAGCAAAAGATCTAGTTCACATCCATGAAGAGTTGTGCCATGAACCAAAGAGAATATAATCAAGGACACTAATCGAGTGGTTTAAAGAAAGCCTTTTTTTTTTTCCCGAATAACTTTTTCCCTTAATCAAAAAACACTCCTAACCCAAAAAACAACAAAAAGCCACACTAAAATGAACAGATATGGAGACGAACTAAAGAGAGAATGAAAGGTAAACGAATATTCAGATAACAACATCGACAAGGTTGTGCACTTTGCTTAGGAGGGTACAGTGAAGATCTGCTTAGCAAAAGATTGCGTTCGCGTCCATGACCCATTGCATATGCATCACATGCAGCCAAAGAGAAAATGAACCCTTGTAAAGGGCTTAGCAGATATTTGTAATCAAGTGGGTTAAAAGCTTCAAGGGCTAAGCGAAACAAATGAACCCTACGAATATCTATCAAGTGAGGATTTGCTTAGCAAAAGATCTAGTTCACATCCAGGACGAGTTGTGCCATGAATCAAAGAGAATATAATCAAGGACACTAATCGAGTGGTTTAAAGAAAGCCTTTTTTTTTTTTTCCGGATAACTTTTTCCCTTAATCAAAAAACACTCCTAACCCAAAAAACAACAAAAAGCCACACTAAAATGAACAGATATGGAGACGAACTAAAGAGAGAATGAAAGGTAAACGGATATTCAGATAACAACATCGACAAGTTTGTGCACTTTGCTTAGGAGGGTACAATGAAGATCTGCTTAGCAAAAGATTGCGTTCGCGTCCATGACCCATTGCATATGCATCACATGCAGCCAAAGAGAAAATGAACCCTTGTAAAGGGCTTAGCAGATATTTGTAATCAAGTGGGTTAAAAGCTTCAAGGACTAAGCGAAACAAATGAACCCTACGAATATCTATCAAGTGAGGATTTGCTTAGCAAAAGATCTAGTTCACATCCATGACGAGTTGTGCCATGAACTAAAGAGAATATAATCAAGGACACGAATCGAGTGGTTTAAAGAAAGCCTTTTTTTTCCGAATAACTTTTTCCCTTAATCAAAAAACACTCCTAACCCAAAAAACAACAAAAAGCCACACTAAAATGAACAGATATGGAGACGAACTAAAGAGAGAATGAAAGGTAAACGGATATTCAGATAACAACATCGACAAGTTTGTGCACTTTGAACATGTACAAGTTTAAAGGCTGACCGTAGACAAAGAAGCCACGTAGTTTCAGTGGCGCAGAACAGCACTGCCGCCGCTGCTAAAACCGACCCGTCTGATCGCCACACAATTCTACCTGTTTCTGGGCAGGAGGAAGGAGGAAGGAGGAAGGAGGAAAGAGCGTAATGTTAAAGTAGAAGGGGACTGGAGAATTTATAGCAGAAAAATGTGCGGAGCCTTCTGACATTGGATGAATGACCTCCATGCCCGAATGATTATACTTCATCACCCTTTTTGTCTTCATCTGCCCCTAAGTTGTACTTTATCACCCAATTCGCCTTAATCTGGCCAACCCGACAACGCGCAAGGAATGTACAAGCAAGGCTATGTGACAGCGGATTGGACATTTGATAAAAGGAATTGGCCATTGTCTTCCCGTATTAAAAAAATATGGAATCTTTAGCTTGGCATTTCACGTTGCAAAACCTGGAAAAGTACTAGCACGGGGACCACCATCCACGGCACCCCACTTAAGTCGTGCAATGTGACGAGAAGGGAATCGAACCCTACCCTTTCGTGTGGCCATTGTGTGCCCTAATCAACTCTCCCATCATGGGGTGGGTTTCTTGACAAGTATTTTTGCCAACGTATTTTTGCCAATGTATCTTGGTATTTTGAATATTCATACAAATTGGAGAAACTTGTATGCTTTCATGAACAAACAACATTTTCGAGATGGGTTGCGTAAAATATCATTTACGCTGTATGTTGCGTAAAATATCATTTTCGCTGTAAAACATCTTTTGACTTGATATCGTTGAATTTGACATCAATGGAACGTCGACGAAGATAAATCTTTGTTTACATCGAGCCCCCACATGATTAAACTAAACCAATCCTCATCGCAAGTTCCAGCAAATCCTTAGGTCTGTGATTGATGGTCCTAGTGAACCCAGCGCATGGAAGGAATCCATCTCGGACAACATCAGGCGCTTGGCTTCTATGCTTTTGGAAACTTACTAATTCAATAGTAGGAGTTACTGGCACAAAGTTGCCGGCACTACTAGGAATCTACCAGCGTGTATTACACAAGTTACTATCATCGACAGACTTTAGACATACTTAGTTAAACATATAAATGTGTCACGACTTGCTTAAATGCATTTTGAGAGGTTAATATATGATAGATAATGAGCCTCTAGTGTATATGTTAGAGATTTTTAATATAATTCTGATAGTTTTCTATATCTCTCATGATTACGTAAATATCTCTACTTAATTGTACATATCTTTATTAATATATTATCTTATTGATTCATTACATGATGTCCATCAATAGGCTGATGTAATCTTCATTATAACATATCGAAATATATATAATTACTTTCTTCTGCATATTTTTCTTTTTTTCTAAACTTGGTATCTAAGCTAGTCATCCTGAAGTGCATTGGATGTGCTCGCACTCGGTGCACACCCAAGTACCCATCCAAAGTTAATTTTGCGTCTTCTTTTTATTTTTCCAATAAGTCTTAATATCAGTCAATCAACATTGATTTAATATTTTTCATCTCATCCGATAGCCAACAAACTTATGTCGCATAGTCTCTAGAGCCCTCTCATATGAGGAAATGCATAGTCAAATCCATTTCATCATAGTTGTGTTTCGGTGCCAATCACAACAATCGCATCGCCGTATTGTAAGCCGCATCACTCAATAACTATTTTCCCAAACTAGTCGCATTGGCCATTTGACACTATAATGCCAATCATATAGGTCGTTCGCTCAGTTACTATTTTATAGGCCAACCGCATCAGCCGTTTGTTGTTGTCCCTCCAATTCTCAACGTTTTGCACATCGTTTCAAGAGGCAAGACCACCATTAGGCTCGTCAGTCTCGGACTAGCTAAATATGACAATTTCGCCATGAACAATTGTTGAATGCCGCCTCATCTGCTGAGTCTCAACCGTTGGAAACTATTCAAATTTAGTTTCAAACTCAAGTTGGTGAGTTCTAGGTTCCTCAATATGCACGATAAGTTCCAACTTCCAAATATTAGAAAACTTGTTATGAGTGGTAGGTTTCAAGTTCAAGGTTGAATCTGGACGGAACCTGAAACCACTCACCCCTACCCTAAAATACCTTTGAGAATGCACCCCAAAAAAAAAAAAAATGCAACAACAACAAGAGTGGGGTAGACAAGATTACAATATTCGGAACATTAGAGAGTGAGAATTATTTCAGTATTACAATCTTTTCACAATCATACTTGGAGATCATCAAGACCATTCCCAATAATAGGCCTCATTAGATGCTCATATATCAGGGTTTTGATTTTACTTGCAGTTAGTTGCAAGCATATATGATTTCTTGCCACACAATCATGTTCACAATTGTGAGATCAGATTAGTATCTGCTTATCCTTTATCAGATTATATGTTATCCTTGAGAACCATTGACACAAACTTGTACAGGCTTTTGTGGACAGAGACAACACAGGGAAGCCATTGAAGAAAGGAACTAAGCTATACAACTCATAAATTGTTATGAATCCAGGAAGTTACCATGGTTACCATCAAATTGCAATAAAAAAAGTTGAGGAAAATGTCCATGCGACAAATCATTTGATAAATACTTCACTTTGTCTCACGAATCCTGATTAACATATTAATCCCAGACTTTTCCTTAACATTCTATCATACCTTCGACAAATAGAAGCACATAATTCTCCATTCAATAGCCAACCATAGTGATCCAAATGGACAAAGTCTTTTGTTGATTGAATCAAGGGATAGTGCTAGTAGTCGTTGCAACCCATTAATTTCCGTACGTTCAATAGATCGACAAGACAGCGACCCGAGCGATTCTGATTGATTCCTGTTGGTCGTGGTGCTTTTACGTAGTGTCCGAGTCAAATGGCCAAACTTTGAATCTTGGCCATGCCCTCCAATTCTCCGACGGGACAGCTTTTGATTTGTTTTCTGATGTTCGCCTTGATGATGAGCAAAATGGTCTTTTGGTCGCGCAAGTACATGCGCAAACTTTCCACAGCGTTGACCCGACAGTACAGTCATTTCTCTAAATCTTATTTCCTGTGATCTGACTATATTAAGGATTTCGCGGAGATCTCACTTATCTAGTATCATTGACAATCACGTTGATTTGCTTCGTAAAAAATAGAACATCGCAGATTTGTTAAACAGACAATTAGCATTCGTGCTCCTAAAGCCGAAATTGGAAGGGAAGTGTATGAACTCGCAATGGGGGCAATCAAATTGATGTGCGCTCCTACAAATTTTTGAACGCACACCGAGCCAATTCCACGGTTGTCTTCTAGTGGCCGTCGCCCACCATGTGCCCTAGACCCACTCACATGCCCAAAGTGGAAGCTGAAGCCTTGCTACGAAGTCACGTGCAGGGAAACTTGCAAGTGTAGTTCTCGCAATGGGGGTAATCAAATTGGTGCGTGCGCCGCCAATTCTTGACCGAACGCGCACCAATTACGCGGTTTTGTACCCCGTGACACCCCCTTGGAGACCCCAATTGGGCGCTGTGGGTCTTGAGTCCGAGCGCACTAGCTCGCATGGCATATTCTGATTTTCAGGGCATCACAACTTTAAAAGTTAGGTGCATTGAGTACTTTAAAAGTTGAATATGAAGAGATCATTGGCAATAAAGTAATGTATCCTCTTGAGTATTTTCTCGTTATTTTTAATTTATTTTCAACAATTGTATATCTTAACACTAAAATTGCCAAACTTGAAGTTACCTAACGTAAAAAGAAATATAAGAACACTTGGAAGAATAAAAAAAAATATTGCGGTTTCTTGACAAGTTTTTTTATCAACGTATTTTTTTACCAATGTATCTTGGTATTTTCATTATTCATATGAATTGGAAAAACTTTTATGCTTGCATGAACTCGCAACATTTTCGAGATGGGTTGCGTAAAATATCATCTTCGCTGTTTTTTAACCCTATATCCGTGAATTTGAATTTGACAACGATGGAGCGTCAAAGGAGGCAACAATGGCTACAACTTCGATGGAAAAGCATCCGATCCATCACACCATGACCTTCGCATGTGTTGACATCTCTCAATGTGCGGTCTATATTCTCTTTCCTGTCACGGAAGATACTTTGGATAAGGGTCTCGGTCTTTCGTTTGTTTGACTTTGGAAAAGTTTGCTGGCGCCAATTTAATAAAAGTAGGAGAATGGGGAAAATTGTCGAAAAAATGCTAAACCTATTACAATTTTACTAATTCAATCATAAACCAATTCAATCTTAGATCTTTTCATTTCTATCCAATCGAGTCTATCGCCCAATTTTGACCGAATTTGCTAACATGAATAGCGGGCGATGACGTGACGCGACACTTTTTAATAATATTTTAATGCTATTTAAATAATTTTATGAATTTTTTATGGTTTTTTTAACTTTTTTTTTTTTTTTAACTTTTTGGGTTTGGAGTTAGGCCTACCAACTCTCACTAGCCAAAGGTGAGGGCCGAGCCCTTGCCCAAAATCGGTGAGGGTTGCAATCCCTCGCTAGATCTAGCCAAGCGAGGCGACCCTCGCCTAGAGCTGGCGAGGGGCTTGACACCCTCGCCTAGGGTCTACAAGGGTCGGCCGGCCCTTGCTTGTAGCTCACGAGGGTTGCCGGCCCTCACTTGTGGCCAGCGAGGGTCAGCTGGCAACCTCGGCAGACCTTAGCTAAAAAAAAAAAGGCAAAAAAAGTTTAAAAAGAGAGAAAAAATCATAAAAATTCAAAATATTATTAAAATATTATCAAATTAGCACTCGGCCGTTTTTACATCAATAATTTCCATCCAAAATTGGCTGGATGGATTCAATTGATAAGACGTAAAAAACTTTTATGATTGAATTGACAAAATTGAAATTTATAACTGAATTGATAGAAGTGCAATAGGTTTATAATTTTTTGAACAATTTTCCTGAGGAGAATGCCCTTGTTTATGCTGCTGGCCGAGCGGAAATTCATCAGACAATTTTGAGCTTGCTGCCTTTGCATGAATGAGGCCATTCCATTCAATGCATACACTTCCTCCTTGTCCAATGCGTGCTCATTCTAAGAGCATGTGGCTTAACTCCATCTTCATATGCAAGTTGGCTTTATTCCCATTTCAACATCTGGCCCAATTCCATCTTCATGTCGTTAGGGTTTGGCATTCTTGCTTGGTGGGGCCACGACTAGGTTCACTCTCCTTAGGATCTTTGATGATGAAAATTAGAACTAAAAATAATCCCCAAGGTGAATATTTGTAAATCACTGTCTTAGTGCAAATGAATGTATGAGTGGAAATGGAAAAAAAACGAGGTGAATTTTGTAAATCACTGTCTCCAATAGCCGTCCTTCATTGACCGACCCGGGTTTTTCTCTTTTTTTTCCACGAGACACATGCGACACGTGTCAAACGAGCGAAAACGTTGTCTTCTTAATACAAAAGCCACTGCCGCCGAATTATTTGTTTAGATTTCGACCAAACAAATTATTTGTTTAGATCGATATGTGGGTAAAATTTTTTTATGCATTCGTCACACGATATATTCGTCCTATAAGTGTCTTTCTCACGCGGAGACGAGTCTTAAATTTTTAAATCTGGCGATTGGTTTTTGTCAAGAAATAATGTACACTGCCCTCTGTCCATGGTATAATTAATTTTTTAAGGGAAAAAAGAAATTAGAGAAAGAGATAAAATGCTTAACCACCGGTGGAGCCGAGGAAATCGGGGCGCATCCCGGGGAGGTGGAATATAACAAGAGTCCTCACATGCGCACGCGACCTCGAACCAACCGAACCCTCTAACCTATGACCCTCTAACTTATGCTGAGTTCCCCATCTCTATCAGCCGATTCAATCCAATCCTCTCGCACTAAACGAACAGACACAAGTCTTCCTTATTTAGTAGGTCACGTCATCGATGAGTTAGCCCAAACTTAACAAACAAAGCTCAAGAATGAGTCTCAAAAAACATAACCAACCAATTACATATGGCTCTTTTCTTTTCTTTTTTTTTCTTTTTGTAACTATCTTTTTAATCCCTATCTTTAATCAAAGACTCTACATCCGCCGTTGAGATAGGCATTCGTGGAGGGCAAAGCGTTTTCGGGGCGGTTCTCATTGTCGATTTGGATCTTCTTGTCAGTCTCGTATAACATGAACATTCAAAGTATATCCTCACAACACATGCATATTTTTCTAGTTTTTTTATTATTATTTCAATCTTTATGTTTTATTATGTTTTTCATTTTCTTTACTATCACCCTTTTATTTGGTTAATTTATTTTATTAAATTTATATAAAATCGTTCAAGTAATATATTCACATGAAAAAACTTAAAGTGGGTTTAAGGGGGTGCATATGAGTTTATTGATGTATTTTAATAATTTTCTACAATGTTTTGATAGTTATTTTTTTCAACGGTGCCCAATTGGAGATAGCTTTTGATCCACATGAAGAGCTGGCAAGGTCGATAAGGCCTTTCGAGCTGTATGCAGATTCTATTTAGAAGTGGTTCACAATCCTAAAGGCGAGTGTCTATTAAAAGACCTTGATTTTTATCTTAATTAGAAATGAATGCATTTCAAACTTCCAAAACAGAAACTTAATTTTCTTTTTAAATAAGACAGAAACTTAAAACTTTAAAGTTTCACATCAAGCATCGATCAGTCAATCAAAAGAAAATTCATTAGATTATGTCATGAAATTTTTCAATTTGCTTCTCTTATCCATAAAAGTATTTCCGGTGGTAAAAAAAGAAAAAAAGAACTCAAGAAGTTACTGATTTATGCTTTCATGATTATTAGATTACTCGATCCATTTATAGTAGCATAGTAAGAAGGTGAAGACATCTATTTAACTTCAAGGTTAAAGAACACATAAAAGATCTGTAACCATTGATTCCTCGATATTTGAAATATGGTAAATGTCAAACTTCTCAAATTGATCAAACAAAAGAGGAATTCCTTTTGGAAATCAAAATGGGACGATGACCTGGATAAAGTAAGGAAAATAAGACTTGTCATGGAGTTCATAGTTGGTAAAGCATTGCAGCTGTCCCATTTTTGTTTATTGTTAAAACTCGAAACGACATGTAATTTATGAAGGCAACAATCAGCACCTTATTGGAATTTACATAAAGATAAACTTAAAAAGCTATATAAAATCAACTTCAAACTGTCAAAGCACGATAATAATTTTAAAAAAAAAAAAAATTGAAAGTTTGAGGAAGAGGGCGTCATCCATGACAATCTGAACGCTCCTAAACCCAGCGCCGATATTATGGAAAGGAGGCGCTTTTTGTCGTGAACGTTCTTTAGCCACCACAAACTTTCAGAATCCGACGCATGGAAAAGCCGAGCGCAAAGCAGATAGAATAATGGTAAATTAGTGGGACTAAATTAGTTGTCACCCGGAAAAGTTCCCCCTCATGTTATTAAATGTCTCCCCGACCATGCAAAGCAGATTGATTCGTACGAACCATTATGCAGTAGTGGCATGTCTTTGCGTTCCTTGTCAATAAAGTTAAGAGAGCTCGATTTAATCAATTTGATTACAGCTCTTTTACTATCCTTGTCTTTTTCCGCAAATGATGTCAACGTGACTTTCTACCATCCACGATCTCTCTCGTCCATGCATGCCGGGTCGTCATGGGCGGCACGGCTCATGAGTAGCGTGTTTTCAAGATGTGTATAGACCTGTCATTGATTACCCATCCGTCATTTGAAATTCGATGCATCGCTTGTTACATCAAAGAAAAAAATATGGATGATTTCTAAATTTTACCCTAATGTGTAATAAAATTCTTAAACATTTACTTTGTTCAACGTGATCTTTGAAATATGCAATATTATATATGAACTTCATGAATTTTTGGTACATTTTCCATTTAATCTATGGATTATATGAAAAATTTTCAATATTGTTTATAAACTTGAATTAATTGAAAGATAACATAGAATATTTTTATATAGTTTAGAGACTAAATTAAACATATATCAAAAGTTGATGTACCACGTTGAACAAGTTAAAAAATTCAGGCAACACATTGGATCAAAATTCATGGATCATATATGTTGTTTTCCTTAAATCAATTTTGTAAATCAACTTTAGTATGAAAATCAATTATATGCAAACCATAGTTTTTTTTTTTTTTTTGCTACTTTGGAGAGTGTTTAGGCATCTATCTTATTGCATTTTCACGAGGTTTCAATGGTACTTATGGGGCCTGGCTAAAGTAACAATGTTGTCATTCTTAGAGATAACGGTAGATTCTAGACCATAAGTTCTCTTTGATGAGTAACTTGCAACCGGCAAGTTCATGAAGGTGCAGAGTTGACCATTGAGAAGTAGATTTAGCAAATATTCTATTTAAGAGAACAACGAATCCCTTGTAAGAGCTACATAATGAGCTATAAGAAGACAAATCAAACTATTGCTTAATAGCATAAAAGTAAACTAAAAAATAAAAATTGGGAGAGGAATTGTGGGTGGCCAACCATAATGAGCTACTGCCATTGTGGTGGTTAGCTCGATGGTGGTAATCGCTTGTTCGTGACAACCATTGTGGTGGTCGTAATTGCATCTATTGAGATGATCACCTTAAACTGAATTGTTAGTAAAATCTTACACACACACACACACACACACACACACACACACATATATATATATATATATATATATATATATATATATATATATATATATCTTATAATAATGCCTTCAAGTGATATGAGATTGTACTAATACTCTCTTGCGTTTAAGCCCCTCCTACACGTGTTCACTTGGTTTGACTATTGTGAAACACACTCGATTTTTATTTGTTGTGAGGCAATTAAAGTGCTAAAGTCTAAACTATTCAGCTATGCTTTGATATTATGTCATAATATTTAGCACAAAAGCTTACGCCTAGCAGCAGGAAACTACATGTAAATACAAGACATTATAACCACACATTTCATTGATGTGAAATTACATCAACAACTATGACATATACATGGAAAACCATATCAATAGCGAGATCTCAATCTTGATCTTGACCTACATTAATGATCACCGTCACAATGGCTCCTGGTTATCAATGACCCCCATCGGTGGTGGTCATGTGTCAACGAGATGACCACCATCGCGATGGATGCCTATCAAGGACGACCATCATGATAATGGTCCTCATATATGGCAACCGATCGGACCTATGAGGAAATTTAAATATAAATTTTATAAAATACACACCTTTTGTAACTTTTACAGTGGAAGTTGAAGAAAGAAAAGGAGTATAAAACCCTAATAATTTTTTTTTAGAAAAATATTAAGGTGGTTGACTAGACACCGTTAAATGGTGATGTGGTGCTGACGTGAAGTCTTACATGACCTTTTTGAAAAATATAAAATAGAACAAATGTGGAAGAAAGCAATCTCTAATCACTTGACCGCCGAATGCACTCACGAAAATTTCAATTATTTTCACTTACTTGGAAATTGGATTAGATGGGTCGCCATAGGTATTCTCAAAATATAATTTGTAATCAGGGAAGAAACCATTATTGTAGTTATTACTGTTTTGTTTTGAAGAAAATTACTTTACTGCAAAATTAACTTCTAATCCACAAGAAACCATGGTCAGGTGTCACTTGATCATGTGTTACTGATATTAAAAGTCTTAATTCTAGTTACTAGAAAATCCTTCTAGAGCAATAAAAAGTACGAGGAGCCATTCAAAAGCATAATGATTTTGCTATTAGTCTCAAATTCTTGCTTCAACTTGAATTTATCTTTCTTAAGACATTAACTATTTATTTTTGGTGGTGATTATATTATTTTACTTACAATTATCTATATTTTGGTATTTGGTTTATTCTAAAATTATCTTTTTTCTTATATTTTATAAAAATTTTCTCAAATGAAGGAATCTCATGGGATTTGAGGAAATTTCATAAAACAAGTTTTTCCAATTTTAATTTTTGAAGGAAACCAGTTAAATAAGTTAACAGGTTTCCTTCAAATAATTTGAAGTGGCAAACTCATTATTTGAATTATGGAATCTAATAGCATCGTCATCTACTCTTTCCCACACTTATATTAACATAACCTCCCTCCATCTATAACTTAAGACTCGTTGGATTTTAACAAGGTATCACCCTAAATAAGGTTTCGTCTGAGATTTCTTTCGTGTGCGAGACATTTCCGTTCATCTATTCTAAGTGCCATTCTCAGTGTGGTCTACACGCGCTGAGAGGGGATGGTAAAGTTATACCTGTATTCAGTTAAAAAATTCATTTTTTTTTTTTTTTTTTTGGTTGGGCTTTTAAAGGAATGCACGGAGAGATCGATCCGTATCTATTTGTTTTGGCGATTCGACTGCTTTTGGACAACGAGAAAGGAGGAGGAGGCGCGTCAATCCATGTCTTTTCGGCACTCACTACTGTGCGGTGACAACTTTTCCAACTTTGGAGATTCCTTTCTCATTTGAGCCAGAAGGGAAGAAAAAGATTCAATGCCGATGCGGATCGACCGCCACTTCGCCCTTTGATTTTCCACCTTTTCGGCTGGAAGGGTCCTCTCTCAGATTCAATGCCGATGCGGACCGACCGCCACTTCGCCCTTTGATTTTCCACCTTTTCGGTAAATGAAGCAATCGGCCTTGCCTATGCGTTTATACAGTCATCGCTGAAAGGGTCCTCTCTCTCTCTCTCCCTCAGCTTTTGCGATTGGCCAATCGCTGCATTGTGGTCGCTATCTTTGTCTCCGTTTTGTGCATGCACGATCGTTCATGAACCCATGTGTTACCTTTGATCATGAAATAATTGTCTTTTAAACGAGGAGATTTCCATTAGTTGACTATGCTCGTTAAATAATAGAATACCTTGTCACCACTTTCAGCAATTCCGATTAGATAATTATCCGGTAACCTAAGAGTGAATTGAGATATATCTAAATATAATGTTTTATAAGTAATTTAGTACGGTAGTGGATGAATCTGGATTATGTGAAATTTTTATTTTTAAAAGACGTATCTCAATCCATCTCAATCCATCTCAATCCCCTTCTTCTTCTTCTTCTTCTTTAAACCTTGATTGTCCAAGCACTTTTTACGATAACATTAAATCAAATTCTTCGTGGTTTTGTCATAAAATCATTTTCTCTTGTGATTTTGCTTCTGGTTTCGAGATGGGCTTGTGATGATAAATCCATATTTATTCCTATCCCTAATTTGCACAAACAAAAAGGGTACATATTTTCTCTTATTTTTCGTATTTCTTTATGCACTTTTGTTTTGGTATCAACTCTGCATCGGGCGAGTGAAAGATGCTCTTTTGCAAGTCCTCAGGTGAAAAGTTTAACGACGACCCAAGTGGAAGACCAGGTTTTCAACCAAAAGGAAAAAGGCAACCTGGATCCCCTTCAAGCTCTACCTCTTTGTCTTTGTGACGTAGGGACAAGGAGTCACGACCCTTGCGCAAAGATTGCATAAACATCAGCCGACCATGAGGATGCCGATCGAGAATGCCATGGATGAGACGGCAGACTTGAGGCACTTTTATTTTTATTTTTTATGGGGAGTCTCAAAAGTGGCAGAGAAGTAGTTAGACATAAAGAAAAAACTGGAGAATTCTCAATCATAACTTTTCCTATCTCATCTAATCAAAATCCAGATGACCAAATGTGCTTTTCTTCTTCTCCCTCCATAATGGACTGACATGTTTTTTTTGTCAGTTTTGGCTAAAAAGGGGTATCATATTTCACCTTCCTTGTTATTCTAACTGCTCGGTGCTTGGTGTAATCCTTAAAAATTACGTATTATTACAACTCGGTTAGATATCGTATAAAACTTCCACATCTAATCCTTCGACTCATGGCTAGTTAATGAAAATCATTTGTGGTCAAAGAAAATACACGCTAAAAATTATGAAAACAAATTCCCTAGTTTGGAAAGAGGAAAACACATTATTGAAAATTGATTTTCCTAAAAAAAAATTATTGCAAAATTTCCTTTAACAATGAGAAAGAGAGAGGTGAAGGTGGTGATGATGGCGATGATGTTGATGGGGGTTGAAGAGGGAGGGGAATGGGAATGGAGGTGGTCCCCCAAGAGAGGAGACAGTGGCGAGTGTTTCCAATTCGAGTGAATCGCATTTCTTTCGTGCACCAAGCGATCGCCACGGCTTTGTTTTCGATTCCTTCTGTCGTATTGAGATTTTTTATTCACTCATGCACGCCCCCTTTGACATTTCAAAATCCTTTTATCCTTTTGCTCCTCGCTCACGCCAACCCCACTTTTCCCATTTTCTTGTTCCTTCCCCCTTCCTAACCAAAGGGAGAAAAATCAAGCAAATCTAAAATTCATGAATTTGCGTGAGGAGTCGAGACATGCATTTTTCACATCATTATCAACTTTATAATATAATTGAAAAAATTGGGTTACGCCTTTTTTTGGGAGTGTCTTTCAAGTTTTGCATGTAGCTAATTTCCTTTGATTAGGGGATGGAAAAAAAAAAAACAAGACTTATTGAAGTGATGCTATGTCATATTTATGTATCTACGATTTTTTTTTTTCGTCATAGATCGTGTTAGGCTTTGTAATTACAAAATACCCAAAACTGCCGAATCCAAAAACAATGTCTCTTTTCTTTTTTCAAAATATACTGCAGCAGCATTAGGAGTCAGATTCCTCGGTGGACGATCACTAACGGGAAACCTCTAAAAAGAGAAGTGGGAATGATCGTGAAATTGAGAAAAGGAAAAGTAGAAATGTACCAAGTATGGCATGAAAGAATATGCCCTAGAGAGAGAGAGAGAAAGAAACCTTTCCGAGCCCATCGGTTTTCCAAGAGAATTGCCGGGTCCCGACACGACATCAGTCTTTGCTCCCAGATAACACGTCGCGAAATCGAGTGGCCTGTCACTTCACCCACCATTGAGGACAATAAAGAGAGACTAAATATCAAAGGTCCAAAACATCTTTCTACTCGATATCGATGTGGAATATGACATCAATGGAAAGTCAAGAAGGGAATGCTTAGCTCTTATTCTAATGGTGAACATCCGAGCCATCGCATCGTGACCTCCATATGCTCGCATGGACGGATTAGTGACTACTATGGAGACAGCAACCTATGGATTCAAAAGCAGGATCGAAGTTTGACCCTTCAAAAGCAAATAACTTTCCAAATAACGATGGGGAAGTGTTCCATTCATAGGGCAAGAATCATAATTTTCATGATTGGAATAATTTCAGTTTACCCACTATGGAAGACAATAGTGGAACGCCATATCTATGCTGATGAACTTTTCATCATTCGTATCTCCCACTACTTAGACATAACAGATATCATCAGATGATAAAACTTTCTAAAGGGGCGTTAAATAGAACGTTGCCTTGGAGTTAAGTAACAATAATGTCATCTTACAGCCATTTCTCTGAATCTTATTACATGTAATCCAACTATATTAATAATTTTGTGATGATCTCACTTATCTAGCATCATCGACAATCACGTTTATTTGCTTCGTAAAAAATAGAACGTCACAGATTTGTTAAACAGACAATTAGCATTCGCTCTCCTAAAGCCGAAATTGGAGGGCAAGTGCATGAACTCGCAAAGGGGGCAAACCTAAAAATTCTCGATCGTACGTCAACAAATTCCACGGCTTTCTCCCCGCTTTTTTCGGGAACGATCATTTTACAGCACGGTAGCTGTAAAAGAACGATCGTACGTCAACAAACTGCCCCTGGGACCCACTTAAAGTGAACCAAAGTGAGTTACGAGGACGGTAGCTTCGCATGGCCTTTTCTGCCCACCGATGCCCAAAGATGGAGAATTTTCTCAGGTCCATTGAATCTGCACTCTTTTCTCTGTCTCTATTTTTGACGTTGACCACAATTATCAGATGTAATTGCCCGAACAATTACGTATTCTATATTATTCATTTTTTTTATGAGACAAACGAAATTTAATGGTGTATTTATTTGGGGAAAATTATATTTTTAGAATTAATTTCCCGAAATTTCACTAAAAAATGATTAGTTAACTAAAAATATTTTCGATCAAATAAAATATTCATGCATAAAATTAGTAAAGTGAATTCTTTAATCTAAGAAAGTAAAAATATTTTCTGAAATTGCTCATCTTGAATTGCGATTGGCCACAAGGCAGTAAGGTCAAGCTCGCTTGACACCTCTCGCCAAAATAGGTCGGCCTCAACGATGGCCAACGAGGAGGAAGAAAGAAAAAGAAAAAGAAAATTAAATAAAATGTTTAAAAAAAAGATTTCTCTTTTGCCTGAGATATAGTCATGATATTGAAATCATTTTCCAAATGTGATCAAAACACCAAAAATTATTTTCGGTCACATACCATCAGATAAAGAAAAATGAATCATTTTCTTAAATAAATGATTTTCCAAAAAGTATTTTCCTTTTTTATGAAGTTTTCTTCCAAACAACACGCCTTAAGATGCGTTTATCCCTTTAGGATTTTTCTGGCATTAGTCTCCATCGCTCATTTTGACCGGTAGTTGAGATAAGAACAAATTTCTAGACATCTGGGACCTACATGTCGTGAACACGACTTTAAAATATAAGTCTCTTCGTTTTGTCTGACAATGATGAGCAATGTGGCTTTATAACAATCTGCCAGATGCAGTAGCCAATCTGATTACCTAAAAGTCGCAGATGCAAGCTTGGATCTTGCTCCTTAAATCCCCAAACAATCCCTTGCAAAGGATGAGTACAAAATCACGGGGGATGATAAAAGACGAAAAGACAGTGCATACACAAAGGCATAACCTACAAAACTAGTATTGCTCCCAGCACCAGTGAAGTGCAAAAGAGAATTCAATCTTTGAGAACTAAGCAAATGATTTTAGTAAAGCCATAACAGTGGATATTCAGATTACCAGGACTTGAATTAGGGAAGGCCGCCAATGAAAGGCTTAAAATCAATCTGATCCTTTTGCCGCAACAAAGCCCCGTCCTGGACTTTCAACCATGAATCAACCATAGGCGAAAGTAGCCAAATCAACAAGTTCAAGATTTAGATTCCAAGTCCATATGAGACAGCGTAAACCCTTGAACATATTAGATTAGGGATAATAACGCAGTATTAAATTAGGGATGGTTTAATTCATGGAAGCCTATGCTGTTAATCGATGAATTTGGCTAATATTAAATTAGGGATGATAACGCAAATAATTTATCGACTTTGATTTAACATATAATGTGATCCATAAAATTTAATTTGTTCAGTACAGTTCTTGAACTTTTAATTTGTTTAATATAACCTATAAACTTTTTGTTCATATTCAAGTTACTTCCTAAATTATATGAGAATGTTCAATATTATCCTTTCATTAATTTAAATTTAAAGATGATATTAAATTTTTTCATATAATTTGAGGAATACATTCAAATGACATTGGTATCTTTATCAGGGGTTGTCTGCTTATCGATTAATTTTATATTCTATACCCAGGTTTTGGGACGTTATCTGGTGGAGGTTGAGGAATCTTTTAATCTCGGTCATTATTTCACGCTTAGAAAACGTGTTGCGTCGGAATTCGGAATCTGATGCCCACTACCACCGCTGCCCAGTTGAGTCGACCTATTGAGAGGCACATTTCTCGGCCCCAAAAAAAGGCATTCCGTTGGTGGGACCTTCATATAGATGAAATCAAGTCTAAAGGAACGAAGGTGCAGTTTATCCTAAAGCAGTCCCGATCAATTAGCAGTGGTTGGGTTAGTGATTATTTTGGTCGTTTTATCAACTCTCGGAATATTGCACAGATCTACCATGCTCGTCCATATGTAATTTAGATAATAGTTTAAACATTAATGGACGATCTCACGAGATTGCCCTTTCTACTTTTGATTAGGGTCCATCAATTTGACAATTTACGTAACCGTTTGCCATAAGAAATTGAAAGACAACACGTATATGCCCTTATCTTTCTAATGAATCCTCGGGTTTTAATCGACAGTCTTGTTTTTTATCATTTCTTTTTCCTCTGCTAAAGAGTGCCAAAGTTCAAGAATTGTTTGCACCTAACTAAGTTGATGAATCACTTTTTTATCTCGAGAGTTTCTGTTATTAGATTAACTTAGTTCGAAGAGACGCGTTTAACAATTTTACTACATCCCAAGTACATCTGATTTATATGTTATTATCTGTTTCCGATGGTGGAGATTGACTCTAGAACAATCACCCACGAATGGATCGGAAATGTCAATGAACGATAAAAAGTAATAATTGCAATCCTGTTCACGGTTGGACTTTCCTCATATCAACCGCTTGTAGCTTAAGCTAAAAGGAAAGCCATTAAACAAATGGCAACTTTAGTACCTACTTTTTGGGGAAAGTGTGGCGCACGTCAATTCGCTGTCGCTACGGATTAGGACCCCTTCCCATCGAGTTCTAATCAAACCTATTCACAGTCAAGTACATGTGGCTAACGTGTTGTCTGACAATGAATGGTGGTAAAAGGTAAGCAATGAGACTTAACAATTATCTGCTGAATGCAATTTCCAATCTGATTACCTAACGGTCAGATATTTGATCTTGCCCCTTAATCCCCAAAACAATTCCTTACAAAGGATTAATACGAAATCACGGTCGCTCATACACAAAGTCATAAGCTACAAAACTAGTATCACTCCCGGCACCAGTGAAGGGCAAAAAAGAATTTAATCTATCGAGAACTAAGCAAATGATTTTGGAAGCCATAACAGCGGAATTTCAAACTACTGGGACTTGAATTCAGGAAGGTGGCGAATGAAAGGCTTAAAATCAACCTAATCCTTTCGTCACAACAAAGCCCCGTCTTTGACTTTGAACCTCGGATCAACCTTTAGCGAAAGCAACCCAATCAACGAGTTCAAGAATTAGATTCCGCGTCCATACTAGACAGTTTATAACCCTTCAACATAGTAGACGCTCAACACGTAAATCGACGCAAAGTACACTTGATTAGAGGTCTACTTTAGATAATAATGTTTTATATGTGGGTAATAGACTAACATTAAAAAATAAAAAAATCAATTTACAATTTTGTCTTCATTAAATGCTAAGAGTATGTTTGGTAACAATTATGTTTATAAGAATAATTTTTTTTATTAGAAATTGTTTTTTTTCGAATCTATTGTCAAGGACAATTTTTGAGCGAAAGAACGCTCTTCATGACTATCTAAAATTTCTATTACATTTGCTAGGATTCTTAAATTTTTTGTTTCTTTTAATTTTTAATACTTTTATCATATTTTTCTTTTTCTCTTCTTCTTCCTCCTTCTTTGTAGCTGGTTGCCAACAACAGTGGTGACCGGCAACCTACTAGGGGAGGTTTGGCGAGCTCGCTAGAGGCCAGATGAGCCTTGTCAAGCCATTGCGAGACTCGACCTCAACCAGATGGCACGATTTCAGCCTTGCCTTGGCCTGGTGAGGCCGAGCCTAACCATGGTTGTGCAAGGCTCGGCCTCACCTTAGCGAGGCAATGTCAACCTTGCCCAAATTTGGCGAGGCCAAGCTCGCCCAGTGGTGAGGTCGACTTCGCCTAGCCACGGCAAGGCTCGGGCCAACAACACTCCAACAAAGTCATCAACCCTCGTCCGGTTGGTCACTGGTCATGGCTGAGGTTGGCAACCGACTAAAATGAAGAAGAAGAAAAGGAAAGAGAAGAAGAGAAAAGAAAGGAAAAAAATTAAAATTGATTTTAGAAAATGTTCTCGGAGATAAGAAGTAATTTTTTTTTTTTCAATTTCTTGATTCTGTTCCAAATCTATTTAGAAAACAAAATATTTTTCAAATGCCCTGTTTGTTCTTTTTTAACTTTTGGGAACAAAAGAACAGAATCGGTTATTCCCGAGAATGTTACCAAATAGGCTCTAAAAGAGCCCCCGGACACCCGATGATGTTAAAAGATTACTAACTAGTCTTTCTAGTGAGAAGAAATATAATTATATCTTTCATAGAAAAGGTAATTGATCCAATAAAATGACCAAAACTCATCCACAAATCAAAATTTCTGAATACTTTAATGTCAGGATCTCAATAAAACCTTCAAATTTGCATGGTGCATGGGATCAATCCACACGGTCGTGGCCCTCTGCCACGATCAATATCGCTCAACAAGGATTGATCCATGATTGATCCGCATGATGCATGGATTGATTCACAATTGATTAGCACAGTGCATGGATCAATCCATACAGTCGAGGCCCTCGACCACAATTGATCCGCACGATACATGGATTGATCCATGATCGATTGGCACTATGCAAGGATCAATCCCCGCTCGATCGAGATTGATTCGCACGATGCATGGATCGATCCCTGATGGATCTGCACAGTGCATGTGATCGATCCACATGGCCAAGGCCCTCGACCACAATCGACCCTGCTCGACTAGGATCGATCCATTCTGAAAGTTTTTAATGGCCTTTAGCATAATACAAGGTTGTAGGTGCTTTGGATTTTTAGTATTTCCAAAATACTAATGCATTTTTTTTTTTTTTATCCTTTCCACTTTGTCATAGATAAAATTTCAAAATTGCGGAAATGCCCTCATCACTTGACATCATTGCCAAGGCCTAATTAGCCGTTAGTGAGGCTAGACTAATCGTTGGCAAGCACGATTTGGCATCGGTGAGGCCAAACCTAGCAGTTGGTGCCCTTAGGCAAGGCCTAGTCGCATGATTTTAGTTGGTGAGAATTGATCGAAATGATTATATTGCAATTTTCAAAAAAAAAAAAAAATTAGCACTGAATTTGCAACATTAAAAAGTTTTTCATTAAATTAACATTCATACAATATGTTTATGATTGATTAGACAATTATTCTGCAATTTGAGCATATTTTTGCTTATTATCGTATAACAATAAAAGTTGAACCTCATTTACAATTGTATTGGTTGATATTCCTGTTATTTTAATTTCCTAATTTACAATTTGAACTAAATTTTAATTAAGAAAAAATGAAATAAGAAAATTTGAAAATTGTATCTATCTCGAAATTTAGGAACAAGATTAGGTTATTATAAGTCTATAAGTACAAGAAATCTATAAATAAATTAATACCTTATTAAATATTCTTACAAAAAAATTATTCTTAAAATAAAATGGATTTGAAATTTTATTTAATGAAGTTATATTTGTACTATTATAGAGATCATATGCTAAAATGTACGTAATGGAACTCTAGTAATATTTATAAAGACTAAAAAGGTAAAAAGTTAAAAAAAAAATAGAGCATATATTTTTTTGGTTGATTTAGGAAATGGATTACAATGAAAAGAACATCTAACTATGGACAATAATATAATTATGAAAACTTGTAAATAATATCGAATGATTGATTTGACCTTGTCATTAAAAGTTAATGAGCTATAGAACAATTCGAAAGTTTAAGGACTTGATTAAATATTTAGGAATAGTATTAGGGTTATATTGAACAAATTAAAAGTCTAAATACAATACTACACATTGAATAAAAGTTTAGAAATTATTTATATCACATTTTCACGTGGAATCTTAAGGTGGTTATCTTGCACGCACGCAATCAAGGTTACGCAAATGGGCCAACGACTGATTAGGCACACGAGCGTGGTGGCCCACGAAACGGCCCACATTATTTCTCAGGCCCGATCCATCTCGCCACCTCTGAAAGATAATTAAAATAAAAAATATCCCCCCAAAAAAATAAATATCTTCCTCGTCATCGTCTTCTTCATCCTCTTGTTTTTTCTCTCTCTGTAATATCCAAACAATGAAACACGCTCCGTCCCCCACCTCGCTTCACTGAAGCTCCCGGCACCCCGGGGAAGAAAATGGCCTTCGCGACCGCCAAAATTACCGAACTGCCACTGCGCAACGCCCTCCCCCGCGCCTCCTCCGTCTCCGGCAAGAGCTCCCTCCACCTCCTCTTCGCCTCTCCGACGCCGCCGCCGCGGCGGCCTCGCGCGCTCGAACGGCGCTGCTTCTGCCAGTCCCTCCGCACGACCAATCCACGAGACGCCAGCTCCTCCCACGGAAGGAGCGGCGGCAAGCCGCACTCCGCCCCGTGGCTCAACAAGTGGCCGCCGCCGCCGCCGCCGCCGCCGACGCAGCCGACCGGCGAGATCGACGAGGAGTCGCCCGGCGAGGTCGCCGGCTCCGATTCCCGCGGCGAGGCTGAGCGTAGGTACTCTGGTAACGACAGAGGCCAGAATGCGATCGAGAGGATCGTGCTCAGGTTGCGGAATTTGGGATTGGGGTCGGACGATGAAGAGGAAGGGGACGAGGGGGACGGGGAGGGCGAATTCGGAGCCGCGCGGCCGACCGGAGAGGAGAGGCTAGGTGACCTGTTGCGTAGGGAGTGGATTAGGCCGGATAGTTTCCTCGAGGAGGACGAGCGCGAGGAGGACGATGCGGGGTTGTTGCCGTGGGAGAAGGAAGGCAAGGGAGAGGTCAAGGTCGAGGAGAAGGCCGTCGGGGGATGAAGAGGTCGGTGAAGGCGCCGTCGTTGGCGGAGCTCACGATCGAGGACGAGGAGCTTAGGAGGTTGAGGAGGACGGGGATGTACCTTAGGGAGAGGATTAGCGTCGCGAAAGCGGGGATCACGCAGGCGGTTTTGGAGAAGATACATGATAAGTGGAGGAAGGAGGAGCTTGTGAGGCTTAAGTTTCACGAGGTGCTCGCGCACGACATGAAGACCGCGCACGAGGTCGTCGAGGTTGGTGTTCAATGACAACCTATTGTAGATGAATTTGCCACTATTTTGTTATAGCACATGTTGATGAAACATCAATGCTTAAGTGTGTTCTTGCATTTTGAACTTTGTGCTTGCTTGATAGTTGTGTTTCCTGTTTGCTTAAAATTATGATGAATATGACATAACAATGTTTGAAAGTGAAAAGGAAAGGAATGAATATGATTCGAGAGTATGTAAGTGAATGCTTGTAGTTTTTCTCAGCGTCGAACTGGGGGATTGGTCATATGGAGGTCTGGCAGTGTTATGGTGGTGTACCGTGGGAAGAACTATGAAGGCCCTGCTTCAAGATCCCAACCGATCGTGAGGGAAGGTGATGCTCTTTTTGTCCCTGATGTTTCTTCAGCCAACAGACCAGTCGCAGAAAGTGGCGATGATGTGAAGCCGGAACGTGAGAAGAGTGAAGTGTCGGTGAGGAGCCCAGTGCTAAAGGAGAGCTTGACAGAAGAGGAAATTGAATATAACAACTTGTTAGATGGCTTAGGCCCTCGTTTCGAAGAGTGGTGGGGCACAGGAGTGCTTCCGGTTGATGCGGATCTACTTCCTCAAAAGATTCCGGGTTATAAAACGCCTTTTAGGCTTCTTCCCACCGGAATGCGTTCACGACTGACCAATGCTGAGATGACCAACTTACGGAAGCTGGCAAAGTCACTTCCTTGTCATTTTGCCCTCGGTAATATTCACCATGTTGTGATACAGCTTGTCAGCTTCTTCCGTATGCAAATAAGTTGTTGACATAATTTGTTTCCTTAAATCATGAAGGGAGAAACAGGAACCATCAGGGCCTGGCAGCTGCTATAATTAAGCTTTGGGAGAAGAGCTCAGTTGTGAAGATTGCTGTTAAAAGAGGAATCCAGAATACGAATAACAAACTCATGGCTGATGAGCTGAAGGTCTGTCTTTTGCACATCCTGATCCAAAACACCAGTTTCCTGGTGATATAATTATTTTATTACCCTTCAGTACCCTAAGTCAGTTCCTTATGTCTCTTTGCTACTTCTACGAATGTTTATTGAAACTGATCACATTTCCTTTTGTTCTACAGGATTTAACTGGGGGGGTCTTACTACTTCGAAATAAGTATTACATCGTCTTCTATCGCGGAAAGGATTTTCTTCCTCCTACTGTAGCTACCGCTTTGTCAGAAAGACAGGAATTGGCAAAACAGATACAAGATGTTGAAGAAAAACTTCGGACTGGAACAGTTCCTCCTACTGTAGCTACTGCTTTGTCAGAAAGACAGGAATTGGGAATACAGATACAAGATGTTGAAGAAAAACTTCAGACTGGAACAGTTGATGCTGCTCCATCTAAGGAAGCTGGCTATGCGCAAGCAGGTACTTTAGCTGAGTTCTATGAGGCTCAAGCCCGATGGGGAAGAGATATATCTAATGAGGCACGTGAAAAGATGATCGAAGAAGCTTCCAAGGCCAAGAGTGTTAGACTTGTCAAAAGAATTGAGCATAAGCTAGATCTTGTGAGTGCTTTTCTTCAGTATAACGTACATTTCTTGTCTACTTCCTTTGCTATATTTGATGGAATCACGTCTACTAGGTGGTATACTAAGATATATTTGCTTGATGAGATGAACCAGATGCAGATGCAAAATAGGCTACACAGAGCATAGTGTTAAGACAGCAGAAGTAATTAGTGATGGTTTAGTAAATAACCTCCAACTACCAACACAGCAGAACTTTACCTTTGTCTAGATATAGAAAATGTCTAGACAGGAAAATAAAATATTTATTAGAGAAATTCTTTCTCCTATTAGAAGAATATGGGATTTTGTTATAAAAAAAAAAATGTATTACTCTTAAATGCAAATGAACTCTAGAGCAGTGTTCTTGTTCTTAAATTTTATTTCTTATTACCAGTTGAAACTTCATGTGAAGCTTTTACACAGCCTTCTTCCTTCTCTGGGTGCATGCAGCTTGTCTTTTGGGCTGATTCTTAGATCACTCAATCAGTTTGGATGATGAGAAGAGACTTATGTTTTATCCTCAAGCGATCCATGTCATTTGTGTAATATTTATCTGCAATGCAAGCATCCTTTTCTCTATTCTTTTGGGTGTTCTTATGATTGGCCTCTCAGATCATCCTGTCATCATTTTTACTAAGTGGTGGTTCTCTGTCATGTGATGAACAGGCACAAGCAAAGAAACTAAGGGCTGACAGACTCTTATCTAAAATAGAAGCATCTATGGTTCCTGCTAGTCCTGATGATGACCAGGAAACTATCACCGACGAGGAACGGACTATGTTTCGCAAAGTTGGTTTAAGAATGAAGCCTTACCTGCCTCTTGGTACTTCTATATTTCTTCATTAATTGAAGGAATAATTTTAACATCAAATTGAGGACATTAATGTTTTCATTATTTACCAGGTATTCGTGGTGTTTTCGATGGTGTCATTGAGAATATGCATCTGCATTGGAAGCATAGAGAATTGGTGAAGCTTATAACAAAACAAAAAACTCTTGCTTTTGTGGAAGACACAGCAAGGCTATTGGAGTTTGAGAGCGGTGGAATATTAGTATCAATAGAAAGTGTGCCAAAAGGCTATGCTCTTATATATTATCGTGGAAAGAATTACCGGCGGCCCATCAGCCTGAGGCCAAGGAACCTTCTCACAAAGGCAAAAGCATTGAAACGTTCTGTTGCCATGCAACGGCATGAGGTCATCTCACATGTCCCATCTGCCTATACGTGCAAAATTGACGTTAATGTTTCTGAAATTTCCACTTGTTTACTGTATCTTTACTTGTCATGGGCAGGCTCTAAGTCAACACATATCTGAGCTGGAGCACACAATTGAGCAGATGAAGAAGGAAATAGTAAGTGCCACTTATTCTGGAGAGCTTTCATAAATCTTTTCATTAGTAGGCTCCTTATGGCATTCACTTCACGTTTTCTGCAGGGTGACTCCTGTGAGATAGAGAGTGAAGATCCCTGGAGTTCCAAAGGGAATAGCCAGTTTGATGAAGTATCACAATTGACACAGGTATATTGCTTTGCACTGCTTGCCAATTGGACACATGCTTTCTTTTGGCCATACACAATTTTTAGGTGTTGAAATATCTGGTTTGTGTTCTGGATGTGATTGCGAAAATCTTTGATTCTCTTATTTGGGAGAAAATTTGGATCTGGAATACAGTGCAGAGTCATTGCTGCTGGTGGTGCTAATTTTGATTTGATTTTTCATTCCAGAGTGAAGATGATGGTCCAACATCAGATCCTGATGATGTTGAAGGCAGTGATTGGGAAGATGATGAAGAATCTGACCTTACTTTAGATATGTGATGATTCTTTGAAAAGAACTTTATATTTGTGCTGAAGGAAACTTGAGAGGCATTTGGGGCATTGCCTCTGTACCGTCGGTGAGTTCAGTTCAATGCTTACATACAGTAACACAGACACACACAATGCTTCCTCTTGAATTGCCCTTGTTTTCTTCAATAGGTTCAAATCTTTTATGTTTAAGCTCATTCCTGTTCAAGACAAATCTCATGAGATGTACTCTTTTCACTTTCGACGATTCAGCATGTGCCTGTACTTCTGTAATAGAAGGAAATATGTGGTAACATGAAAAGATGTCCAGCGTTGGTGGCTCACTAGATTTTTTTAGCTTGCTTTTAATCTTTGTTCTTTTTCTTGAGCAATAATTTTGCTGTTGAGGTTTGAAACAAAGTTATGCATCTGACTTGCTCTCTCTTTCTGCATTCCATGTATGCCTTTTGCAGCTCTGTGTTCGTGTGGAACTTTTTCCTGTCGGAACCGAACCATTCAAGTTCGTTTGGTTAGCTTCTGAACAATTTCTCGTGCCTCATCACAATCATTCATTCAGAATCGTTTGCCTGTGAAGGATTTGCATTGAGTATGAACTAATTACCTTGATGAGTTCCTCAGACAAGCCAGAAGCTCCGTGAAGCACCAAGGAGACACTGACGGATAAAATGAAGCAAGGACAGAATCCATACTGGTTGGTGCTAATCAGTACTTGGTGTAACCCTCTTCGACAATTTTGGAGAAAGTTACATATATTTTGCCAGTAAAAGATGAATCTCTTACTACGCAATTGGTGGATGCTAATCAGTACTTTTCACAGAAAAAGAGATGGTTGTTTTGGAGCGAGCTCAGCTTTGCAATGATGCAATTCTATTGGAGAGTTCGATACTGTTCTTTGAGGGGCTGAATAGTCACTCAGGGATTGAAAACTAGTGTATGCTTGAATGAATTCTCAAGGCAAACATGTAAAAAGCTTCTCCAGTAGTCAAGCAAAACAAACTCAAACCGGATCAGCCTATTCATCATTCGTTATCAGCCCATGCAAGTTGACAAATACGGGAACAAATGAGGAAACTTTATATCTACCGAGATTTAGTATATGATTCCTGCCATCTCTAATAGCTTAGCCTTCTAGAGAGACGGCCAAATAAATTTCTCATGCCCTCCTTTACCCATTTATGGGTTCTCTTCATTGTATCTCTTGGGTTTCTACAAATTCT
This sequence comes from Eucalyptus decipiens, assembly GCA_014182575.1. Classification (NCBI taxonomy): domain Eukaryota; kingdom Viridiplantae; phylum Streptophyta; class Magnoliopsida; order Myrtales; family Myrtaceae; genus Eucalyptus; species Eucalyptus decipiens. The sequence goes on along the minus strand of CM024610.1, from coordinate 8,762,965 downwards.
CCTGCAATCTCTCTCCCTCTGCCGATATGGTTTACTAGGAATTTCTATGTACTTAAACATTTCACTAGTTTTTCTTCAGAACTTGCGTACTAACACTTCTTCATAATGTGCACAAAAATGCATTTGTGCTTAAGTTTTTCTACAAAAATACCTAAACATTAGAAGTGTCTCAACAACCAATACCTCACGGTTGCATGATTAAGGATTTTAATGAGGGCCAGAGCAGAATATTCCAGACCTTCAGCAAATCAAGCCTCAAATTTGGACTGCCGGGAGGATATTTTCCATGAACATTTCCACTACACAACCCGCCAAAGCATCTATACCAGTGTGATCAATAAATTCTTCCGCCTGATCATTAAAGAGGCTAGTTCTGGAGAAGATTATGGTTTAACCACCAATACAAGGCTTGCATACACTGATGAAAATATTGACCTGCTCGACATCAGTTAGCGTTGCTTCATATATTCGGCAGTCAGGTCATCCTCTGTCCCTGATTATCTCCCTTATTCAGCCTCAACGAGCAGGCCTTTTGAGTGGGTCAAAGAAGAAATGATATTTGCGTAGGAGATACTATTTTCGAAGGAGAGATGTGAACCAACTGCCATTTACTGAATAAAATCCCTGGAAAAGTTCAAATGACCAACAACGTGAACAATAATTAATTGACCTATCTTCCCTTTAAGCGAGTAGGCTGCAGCTTGTGACACCAAACTGCATCATGCCCTATGCTAGCCAATATAGGAAATGAATCAGGGTGGAGAGACATATACCAAATTAATGGCTTCCGTGAGATCTTCCTTCGGAATTCCATGATCAAAATGGACTGTGACTGCAACATGCCGTAAAAGCATGTGCATCACCCTATTTAACTTATCTGCTCTGTTTGCATTAACTGAAGTAGAGCACTCATTGACTCAACTGGATATATAAATGCAAACTCGTGTCTTATACCCCAAAACATAAAAAACCAATAATAGAAAGTGAACCGATATAACGTTCCATTCTCCATATTCCATGTGTTATTTCAAAACAGATACTTGTGGTATAAACTCAGGTTGAACGGTATGATATCCACAAGATCCGCATATCAGAACAAATAGCTTTGCAGAAAAGAAAGCCAGATGAGGCTTCCACGAGTTGTTGGGCTGCATTTGACTGGATAAGCATCTCTATAAACCAACAATGCAGAAGGTCCCATCGATTGTATATCATTTGTCCAGAGAACTTAGATCTTACCAGAGAGATAATCCAAATAATTTCGTCTGGACAAAGCATGTAGCAAAATTTCTAGCTGCAGATAAGTGCAGTACTCATGTTCTTCTCCCATTCAATCAGATATGAAAAACGCTTACATTAGCCTGTTCAGCAGCAAGATACAACAGGCAACTAGGGGAATCCCTCTTTGCTTAAAGGCAGTAGGATGGATCTGCAAGGAAAATGAGCTCAATCCTGGACAGGCGGTGGAAACAACCAAGCTGGAGTACGGTAGGGGCAGAGGGAATTTCCAGTGGGCCGGTGAAATGCGTAGAGATCAGAGTCCATGTGCTACTTTGAACTTTAGTGGGAATGATAAAAGACAGAAAACGGAAAGTAATCTTTTCATGAAGGAGCAGTGCCAAAAAATTAGTCAAAATCCCTTCTTTGGACTTTAAGCTTGTAGAGTGAAATTTGATAAGCAGAGAGGATGTTTGAGATATTTTGGTCAGCTTTAGCAGATAAAAGTACTATAGAAGGTGCAACAGCCTAAGACACTTCAGCATTATGATCCTTCCACATGGCGAGCCTTTCAGGTATCCGATACTTAGCCAAACTTAAAAGCTGAACAGTTTCAAGTACATTTGTCCAACCTGTAATGTAGCAGGACTCTTGTCTTCCTCTGCTGCAGCAATGACTATTTCTACTCCTTCCAAGTTATAAACATTGAATGCACCAGCAGAATAACCTCCTTCATCTGCATTCTATTAATAACATGAAACACTTGAACTATTATAAAAGTTTAATTCTATTCTCGATGATCCTGAACTGGAGATGCTCTTTTAGTGAGGAAAGTCTGACTGGAGGAGCCCAATATTTTACGAGTTCAGCCAGTGCTGTACTGCTTCCAACATGACCAAAGAAAGGAAAGAAGGAATCCTGGTATGATGTTCCTATGTTAGATGTGTGGATGTGCGGATGTGCAAGATGTAAAAACAAATAAGATATGCACCAGCTGCTGTCATATGGAAAGCTTTGCTGTCATATGCCCCAGAAAAAAAATGCCCACACAGCAAACATGAGCAGGGTCTCTAAAGGAAGTGCCTAACCATATGCATGTAGACAGAGATATAGAAGCCAAAGCAGTCACCTTCCTAAGTATATGTTGCAAGACAATGCCTCACACAATTCATACTGCTTTCGTCCCAATTCTAGTGTATATATGATGTTGGGGGTTAAATAATTAATCTGGGATTAACCAATTGCCACAGCCACCGGCATACCTCATTGACTTAGTCTATGTTCTCAACCATGGTAAGAATTATGTGCCAACTGGTTTGAGGGCATGATCAAAGTTAGTGCAAAAAACAATTTTCAGCTTTATGGTATTGAATATTCTGTGAGCTGCCAGCACTATAGGCTAAAAGCCTCCTTTTGGTTGATAAGAAAGTGCCATTTTCAGCTTAGCAGGTAAATCTTCAGATGGTACAACAGTAGACTGTTATATTGGTCCCCCCAGACACCAAATGGGGGAGAATCATGTGCTGCAGCAATCACAACAGCGAGACATATTGTGGATCAAAATGGTTGCTGACACTTTGTCATTTAGCTTGAATCTCAGCGGATGATGCCATCTTCATTCTCAGCATTCAGCTTGAATCTCGGCAACATCAGCAGCTTGATTCTCGGTGCTGTTGGCGGCTTGAATCTCGGCCACATTTCCAGCAGACATGGCTATACAAGGGCCTTTGTAGCATGATCTGATGAAGTGGTTCCACCTGCGCTCAAAGATAACATATGCACCAACTGCTATCATAGAGAGAGCTTTGCTGTCAAATGTCCCAAAACAAAAATGCCCGCACAACAAACATGAGCAGGGTCTCTAAAGGAAGTGCATAAGCATTTGCACATAGAGAAGTAGAAGCAAAATCAGCCATCCTCCTAAGTACATGTTACACAACAATGCCTCACATAATTTGTAGTGCTTCAAGTTTGACCCGGATATTCTGATGTATATATAGTGTTGGGGTTAAATTATTTACACGAGATTAACCAACTGCCTCAGCCACTGACACACCTCATTAACGAAGTCTATGTTCTGAACCATGGTACGAAATATTTGCCGACTGATTTGAGGGCATCATCAAAGTTAGCCAACAAAAAAATTTCAGCTTTGCATGGCATTGAGTACTCTATGAGCTGCTGCCAATATAGGCTAAAGCCTCCTTTTGCTTTTTTGAACAGCGCCGTTTTCAGCTCAACAATGAAGTAGGCAAAACTTCATAATTTTCTCGCACGTATGGAGAAAGTTTGATCTTGCCCGACAACAAGCCAAATGGGGGAGAGTCACGTGCTGCAGCAATCACTACAGTTATGCATATTTTAGCTTTGATGGCATTTATAGAGAGCAATCAGCTCAAGCAAAGGACACCAGTACTCTAAAGGACATCAATACTCTCATGTCCAGAAACCAGAATGTCATATTAGGTTATACTTTAGCCGTCAATCCCAGTGCCATAAATAATTTTGAATGCCTTATTATTCCTTTGTCATGTACCCTTTCTGTTCAACATTCATAAACCTCGAGACCACGGCCAAGCACAATCAGTTCTTGAGGTCTAAAGACTCGCCGATACACACCACAGATGACAGCGGAAACTGAAACAATACCATGCAAATGTAATTGGCAAGGCAGCATGTTACTATAAAATTCACATTCAGTCACCTAATCATCTAACAAAAAAAAAAAAATCAAGTCCATGTTACAATGTATTTCCATTTACTGTCTACTTGCAATGTCTTGTAAATCGATCTTTGCACCGCTACCTTATTCAAGGTCTAAATATCCTCAAATGTGAAGAGCCCATTTTTGCTTATAGGATCAAGAACAAAGAAAGTTCAGCTGATCACAGTCAAACAGCTACGGCATTCATGATTCCGTGATGACAGCCACTGCAATGCTCCTGGTTTTTTTGGCTAATCATCATGCTTCCAGCGAGTTCTCGACAATCTAAAACCATCTCTCGCGCAACGTACCTGAACACCTAACCGACGAGCTCTAATTCAATCACTCCATTTCAATTTCAGCAGAAGAAAACGTACGCAACCATTGTCGATGCAGCAACAGAGTCACCATCCAATTAAGTGCTAAAGAAAGGCCTCCGACAGTTCATCCAGACACACATCAATCCAAATGCTAGATCACATAAGCAAGGCCGTGTCCGAACGCCCTGAGAAACGAAATCAACCTCGAACAAGCGGCGGTCGATGCCCGAGTTGGACTTCCCCGAAGGCATCTCTCTTGTCTCAACAGAGTATAACGGCGGAGCTGACGTGGACGGGCCAAATCCAGCTGGATGCAATAACTTAATAACGTTTTATTTACAACACCGGTATGTTGAAAAATATGGCTAATTAATCGTTATTGAATATCAAATATGACTCACTTATTCAGCAGTCACTAATTACTCATCGCGTCACTAGCGCTATTATTATATTTTATGTAAGAATTTTGGCATATCGGGCATTGCTCTAGCCAATAATTTAATTAACTTGTTGAATTTGCGAGAAGAAGGACCGTGTACCGGAGAAATAAACTTCACATGCGTGAGTAATGACAAGTCTAATTTAAAGAAAAAAAAGGCGGAAAGAAAAAGTAGATGACATTAATTGTGGATAAATGATGTAATATGACCGAGCCAGTCATCGCTGTACAAAGAAGACTATAGATGAAAATTCGTGCTTTCCAATGAAATCAGTACGAGTCATATCATGATCTCGTGTTCGCTCAATTCGGACTGATAAATCGAGACCGGTAAACATCTTGTCCTCGGTCGGTGCAAGCCGAAAATGTCCGCATCGAGTTCGATCTTGGAAACAATCTTGAGTGCACCAGATGCATGCGAGATCAGATTCTCACGAATCCGAATCATGTGATCGAACTTTATTGAACGCCAATGCGTTGCCGTATTGAAGAGCGGCGGGTTGAATTTTTTTTTTAATCTTTTATTTCTTTGTCCGTAGCTGCGAGTTGATTGGCATTGAATGATTAGGTGCGGTGGTTAACCGTTGCTGCAGCTGCAATCTGGGCCGGTCGTTGGTAGTTGAGAGAGGCTTCACCATACCATCTACCCCTACTCTACATGTATCTTTTGACGTATCTGTCTGAATTCTTTTTGGCCTGTCTAGGTGATTTTTACTTGTCACGGTATTAATGAATCGCTCCGTCCATGCGCATCTGAGTCAAACTCCACCGACGGAAATGGGGCATGTCAAAGTCCCATCTCTAGATAATCGAGGGTTTTTGTCAACATTTTAAATTAAACTAAACATGATTAGGCACCGATTAGCATAAATGGTCGAAGCAAATTTTTCCACATGCGCATGCCATAAAAGTCGCTTTTTCTTTGGAGAATTTTCACGCGTTGAGTTCTGGTACTTTACACCTTTCCAAGTCAAGTCAATATATTTTTATTTCTCCTAATGAAACCCTTCTACTTCTTAAAAATTACCTAATCAAGTCTTTTCCCCATTAAATCTGGCTTAGTCAAGCTGTGAAGGCTGTTAGATGATGTTGAAGGCCATCAGTTTCAAAGTCAAAACCCACATGCATGTTGAAAAAGAGGGATCGTGAGAGGAAGAAGAGGATGTTCTTTTTTTTTTTTTTTGGCTTCTTATATTCTTCATGGTAGCGTTTACATCGACATAATGTTGTCCAAGTGACGCTCGAGCATTGGCGAGGCCATGTGGACTGATTTTGGCGGGCCGTATTGCCAGAGGGACTTAATTAGACAATCTGTGCAAGTAGAATGAGTTGATTAACAAAAATTAAAAGTGCAAGGTCTTGAGTAGAATTTGTGTGAAACCGTAGGATGAAAAGTAGAAAATTTTCCTTTCACTTTATCACACCCGAGTTGCATGATGATGTGTGTTATGTGTTTGAACATCATTTATTTGGGATAATTGTCCAAAAAATCCCAAACCTATTGTACAATGACTATTTCAGTCATAAACCTTTCATTATGTCAACTAGTCTTAAACCTTTTGACAATTTGCCAATTTAATCTTAAATCTTACAATTGTGCCAATTTAATCTTAAACTATTATTTGAATATTTGGCTAGAATGACTACGTTGGCAAATTATCAAAAGATTTATGATTAAATAGGTGAAGTATAAAACAGTTTAGGACTAATTTGGCATTATTAAAAGGTTTAAGACTAAATTGGCAAGCCGTCAAAGGTTTGAGACTAAATTTGTATAATTGAAAGATTTATAACAATATTGACCTCTCCACAATAGGTTTAGAACTTTGTGGATAATTTTCCCAATTTTCTTTATGCATAAGCCAGATGTTAAGTTTATGCAAAATGTAATACAAATAATTTTGAGTAACTTTGTAAGGTAGTATAAAAAATTTGTAATTTCCAATCTATAAAAATTAGTAATACCATAAATATGTTGATAAGTTACCAACAAGTTACATGGAAAAGAAGTCACCGATTATCTTTTTAACCAATATTTTTTTACACTTATCAACAATTATTGATATTTACTAGCATGGTAAAAAAATGTTTTCATTTGCATGAAGCACTATAATTATGCTCTCTACAAATATTAAAACAAAGGTGCAAAATGCATTTGTGTGTGTATATATGTTGTGAATTGCCAAATAGAATATAACGAGCCAAATCTCCTCAACTTTTGCTTCATTTGATAGTTTAAGATCGCCTGAGTAATTTACAGTTAATTGTTGGACAGATATGCATATTTTATATTGAGAGAGAAAGAAAGAGAGAGTTTACATTGGACATTAAAATGAAGTGCAGGGAGAGTTGAAGACTACGTGATATAATCTATACATGCATATTAACCTAAGATAGCGATGATCAACGTTGAACAAACAAAAGATGGTCTAAGCTTTTCTAGCTATTACACAGTTGAGAACATTCGACACGACCGTAATATCTTTGAAAATAAGTTAGCTATTTTCGCAGGTTTTCAAATCCCTTCCCTTAATGGAGTCCAACTGAATGGTTGCTCCGGCTGTTGGTGATCCGGCACGGACGATTCCAAATCCTTCGAGCTCGAAGACACATTGAAGCTCGTCGAAGATGTTAAGTCGTTCATCCCGAACAGATTATGATGATGATGAGAAGCTCCTTGTGCTTGTTGCTGTGGCTGAAGATGATTAGAGTAGTCATAAGTGCCTAACAACGTTGCTGCTTGATCTCTTGGCTGGTGACTGTAGTTGCCGTTGTTCCTCACCTGAAGTGCCTTGAGGAGGAGCGCATTCACAGCTAAATTCGAGCTCATCAAGGTCGAGGGCCATGGGAGAGACGGTAGGCCGGCGATCGTTTCTCTCGCCGACGAGGGCCAGCTGTTCATCATGTTCATGTGGGGATTGCTTTGCATGTTATAGGCAGTACTATCACTATGATTACTGTAGTTTTGAGCTAAATTAATGTCGGCGAATCCGCTCGATGCATTATTAGGCATGCCGGTTAAACTATTGGAGAATTCGATGTCTCCGTACTGGTCATGAAGTGCTGAGTTTGTGTCGCCGGGAGAGTCTGGAGATTGCTCGGAGGACAGTGCCGGCTGTGGCTTCTTCACGGCCGTCTTCTGGAACACCCTACATACCACCCATTCTTCCTGTTCACAAAGAAGCTGTTTAGGGTTACCCTTGCAATCAAGAATTAATGTTCTGAAACTTTTTGAGACTACCATAAGGTTTAAATGTGATAGTCTATTGTTGACGCCTAAATTTTGGGTCCGAAGAGGTCGCGATATTTACATGTCATGGACTTTCAGGTTACTAATCTTGCACAAAAAACTTTACTCAACATATGCCTATAGATACACATTCATTACCCTGCATTCCTTTGTTAGGGTGTGACTCTGAGTTCTTCATATACTTTGAAGTACTTCGCGCAAACATTTTATAGTTTTAGAAAGGTTAAATTAAGAAATGCAAATATGTACACCTCTCATAATGAAATACTATACTTTGTATAATCATGAGGAGCTATAATGCAAAGTAAAGAATTAAGATGAGTTTATAGACCGAGACAAGATGTATCGGATATCTAGTCACCATTCAATGTAAGTTTGATTCGAGTAAGTTCCACCTTTCAAATTTATTGATCTCAAGGTGATTGAATAAGATTCAAGTCATTTCAAGAGTGTTTGAAAGGAAGTTCGAGATTTGATGGTTGTAAATATATGGAAGAGAGTAAAATGTACCTTGGTGGATTTAAAAGGATGCTTATTCTCTAGCCTATATTCGTGCATGACCCAGTTGCTCTTCTCACCCCTCGGAGCCCTTCCCTTGTAAAAGACTAGGGTTTTCTTCATCCCTACCAAGATACCTCCGCGGAATATCTCCTTGTCCTTCCCGGTGGTTTTCCAATACCCCGCCTCCGTCGCTCGGTTCGTCCGGAGTCCGGTCGGGTATTTCCGATCCCTCAAGCTGAAGAAATACCATTCTTTCTCCCCCATCGATGCCTTGCCTGCAACCCACAATCGCTTCTTTTAATTAAGTTGCTTGATGAAATAGGATTCTAAATTCTACCATAAGGAACTGGCCAAAACGAACTCTTACTTGATGAAATTTCATCAAATGTTTCTAATTAATCTTGCTCGGTAATCGCATATACTATGGTAAATCATTTGCAAAGAAGATATCAATAGCCTCAAAAAGCTAGGTGCAAACTTTAACTCCAATTTTGACCAATGCTATTCGGTCGTCATCTTGAAGATTATTAACTGTGCTTAAAAAATATTAACAAATTTCTATGTAGAGCATGCTACTCTTTTGAAATATATTTCTGTTCAATTATCAAGCTGTATTAATATGTGCCTCTTCTATCTCTTGGTGGTCTTAACAAGAGCACTTGTTGACAAGGCACGTCTTAATTTTGCTTCTGAGCACTCACAAAACACCAATAATATCGCTTGTTGTCCTACTGTCTCTAAAAGTATGTTTGTGTCATGGAAAATGAATAATTTGAAAAAAATTTCCCTAAAAATGAGCATTCATATTCCTTACAAAAAACGAATTAACACAATTTTTTTGGTGGTCTATAAAACTATTTAGACATAACTTATTATTGGCAATGAAAACATTTTTCATTAATCAATTATTCAAATGATACAAGCAATTATTATTAGAATTTTTTTTTTAAATAATTTATTTTACGTGAAACAAATAGATCCTATGTATTTCTTACGCCGCGCTTCAATCTAAACCAAATATGAAGCCCCAAAGCAAACTCCAAAACTGACTAGTCCTAATGCCTGTCAGAACAATGGAATTACCTTCCTTCAAGTTGAGAAATCTTGAAAGAGAGTTTGATGTTATACAATGTGGACCGAAATTGCAGATGATGACATCATCTGTTCTTAAATTATAAGATAAGGACATATTTTGTTTTGAATATCATTCTAATATGAAATTGTTTGTTGAGAAGTTCGTTTAGTCTTCCTCACGTATTGCAAATGAGGTAATATGGCCCTCCTACGAGAAGAATAAAAACCCTAAATTTTTATAGTCAATCAAAAACTGTCGAATTTTTGGGTCTCAAACCAAATATGTCAAGAAGCAAAAACTTACCTTCTTATACGTATAAAAAATAAATAAATAAAGCACTAAAATCTCCAAAATCTTGATGATTTCTTACATTAACTCTTCCCTTCTTCCTCCCCATTTCCGTTTCAAAAGTCAAAAAAAAAAAAAAAAAAAAAAAAAGGAAAATAAAAGGCAAAGAACAATTACCCAAAAGGAACCTAGACAACCTAATTATGGCAGTAGACAGCAGTTATATTAGCTTTGATTAAGTTCAAGATCATCAGCTCATGATTTGAGAATACAAAAAACATAGAAACAAGAGTCATCTTTTCATCTTCTTAAGGAATTTGTAAAGCACGGAATAAGACTGAAGAGTGACCAAATCAAAAAGGAGAGAGAGAGAGCATGCAGAGAGATAGTTCATGCATGCACAACAAGATCAGGAAGTCACCAGCAAACAAGCATAGATAGGCAGTATACCAGGGATACACATATATGTGTTTACCTGGAAGATCCCAAGGTTCGCACTTGTTGAGATCGACGTCGGCGATGGCTTTTGATGTAAAGCCGATGTCGGAGACCTTGCAATTAAGATAACAAGTGATGAGCTCCTCATCGGTCGGGTGGAATCTGAATCCAGGTGGAAGGTTCCCCTCCATTTTTCTGTCGATTTTCAGATTCAGATGGCGAGGCGACCCGACGCTTTTCTCTTTCTCTTCCACACCCCAAGACAAGCAATCCAGGACTCAAGTACGGTTCACATCTATAAATAACAAAGCCTCGTCCTCACGCTATATGTTCTCAGGAAGCCTATGAGATATGAATAAAAACCGGGATCCTCCGTCAAGAAGAAGCTTTCAGAGAGACTCCCCCATATCTGTGCAATAGTCTTATTATATTGTGCAAATTACAGCTAACATGTTGACAATGATGGTCCATGAAGGTGACGAAAGTGCTCGGTCCCTGAGTTTCGCGATAATGCCCCGCGGGATTTGACTGGCGATACGCTCTGTATGGAAGAGAGAGTAAAGAAGGGGGGAAGAAGGGCTGTTTAGATAATACGCAAGCGAAGTTCGCATGCCGCAGAACACGTGTAGCGGATATTAGTGACAAAATTCAAAGAAGTAGAGTTGAATTTCGGTGATTTTATACTTTATGGTCAGCTTTTTCTTTCTTGTTTCCATGGTAGTGAACGAGGGATAATCATTTGTTGCACGGGGACCGGGGTTGAGTCTCGGTTACACCAAAGATCTGGGCCTAAATATAGATGATATTGATATGATATTGATAGATTGATAGTTGTTGTTTATTTTTTTTTAGGACGTGATCTTAGATGCCCAACCACCTTCAACCATTTCTACCCACCCATCCCCAAGAAAACCTCTAGCTTGTCCAATGGGAACATGTCTTTCCGACTATTCCCCGCATTATTCTATGTGCACTTGTCTGTGCATTCGTCATAACCAATCTCTCTCGCTCTCGATATATACATATTTATGAAATATACTATCGAATGCTGTTGCGCCTTAAGCAAATGATGTGGTGAATTGAAACAATCACGGTATTAAAAAAAAAAAAAAAAAACGTATATGCATAAGGAAATTTAATTTTTCGTAAATTCTGATATGAATCTTACTATTTTTTATGCATGATTGGCTCTTAATTTAGGGGATTAACTTAAGCAATCATGTCTTTTAATGGTCTGTTGTATTGGGTGCGCTACTACAAGTTGTGTCCGTTAGTTATTTTTTTTTAAAGGATGCTGTCTCTTTAGCATGTGTACTTGCACAAGCAGATAATTTATATTGATTTGAGAAGAGGGTGATCATTTAAAATGCTATGTGTTACTGTGCTGTCTGAATCTATGTAAAGTTTTAGGCTGCTTTAGACAAGAATAAAACACGACACAACAAAAGCATGAACACGCAAACTTACCTTGATCTTCTCCAGAAGATGAAGAAAGGTATATATTTACCAAGTTATATTGACGAGTTAATCTAGAGCAAAGAAAAATATGGATTCCAACTTAAATCTCATGAAAAAGGGGCATTATATTTTGGAATTTTCTGGTTCCGAGCGACGGTTTACTAAATTATGGAAACAATCTTGCTTCATAAAGAGCTGTTTTTTCCTCAAGAATTTTTTACGCCAGATGATTTATTTTATGGCATATATGGGATATACATATATCGTCCGTGATCCATGAACAAGATGCAAACATACCCATTAATTACTTTAAGTTGGGTCTAGACAAGCATTTGTCGAGACATATAGACGAATCTTAACTCGAAATCACCAGGACAAATGATTGGAAATTATGGGAGACGAACAGCTAGGAGCTACATATAAATATAGATGTCCAATGCTCCAATGTGTTTCTATTTTGTGCCTGCTTCTCAAGGACATAACCAGAATATAATAAGTACGAGAAAGAGAGGGGGGTTACGATAAGGGGCAAATGGAAGTTCTGAATGAGTGGTTAATGTGGTTACCAAACCAGAAGACTGCGTCTAGAACCGAAGCTTCCTCGTTGGGATCTCCTTTTTTCTGTCCATGCAATTTGTTTGCGAGTACATCACTCCTTTGCGTCTTCCAAACCCTCCTCAAAGTTTCAAGCCTAACATGGATTTTCTTATGCAATGAGCCTCACGTTTACCTGTTCCAACGTGGGCCTTCTAGAAGTGTCCTCCCCTCCCCCCTCTCTCTCTCTCTCATACACACATACTGCGTGCGTTGAATAGATGTCATCACGATCATTAGAAGGGAAAAATTACCAAAAAATTCATAAATATTTTGCAATTGTACCAATTCAGTCCTAAACCTTTACAATTGTGTCAATTGGTCCATCGACCAATTTTGGCTAAATTTGGCATTGACATGGACACTAGGTGATGCTAACGTGAATAATTTTCAATAATATTTTTTAAATTTCTATTAATTTTTTATTTTCTTTTTATTTTGCTTTTTTTTTTTCCTCTTCTTCCTTCTTTTTCTTTTTCCCCCACAATGGCGGTGAGGACCACGAAGCCCTCACTTGGCCTCACTTAAATCTAGGGAAGCCAGCCTCACTTGTGATTGATGAGGCCATGGCAGCTTCACTAGGGTGACCATGGTCTCACTAGTCATATCCGAGGTCACCTTCGCTCACAGCTGACAAGGCCTAAATAAGGTTGGTCTCACGCAATGGCCAATAAGCCTCGCTGGCCATTGTTGGGGGAAAGAAGCAAAAGAAGGAAGTAGAGGAAAAAGAATAAGAAAAAGGAAAGAAGAAAATTAATAAAAAAATCAAATCAAATAATATATTACTAAAAATAGTCCCGTCGGCCTTGGCTAGCCAAAATTGGCAGGATAGATTAAATTAGCACAATTACAAAAGATTTAGAATTGAATTGGTAAAAAAAAAAAAAAAATTATCGTAGAATTGATACATTTGTAATAGATTTAGATTTTTTTTTTTTTTTGGGTAATTCTCCCTCGTTAGAAGATATTTGGACATGTGAGACCAAATATTACCTTAGATTGGAACGACACAATCAATATTGATTCTGATGGATCAAGGGTGCATAAAAAAAAGTCACGGAAAATGATGATAATCTTTGATTTACCATATGGAAAGAAAGGGGTTTGCAGACACTCTTTCGTGTTCGGATATATACAAAAGAATTTATTTAATTCATGAATAGTGCTAGGTGATATTCATATTCCATACTATATTCATGCTAGCAAGTTTGTGATTTTGTGTAAAGTTCTAATTGCACTAGGATGAATTTGCTACTCACTATAATTACTTTGATCAAACTATTTAGGTTGGGGAAAAGTGCCATAAAAGTCATAATTTTTTTGCATTTGTGCACTTTCAATCATAAACCTTTTTAATTATGTCAATTAAATTTTAAAATTTTTTGATAATTTGCCAATAAAGTCCCTCCAACTAATTTTGGTAAGAAATCGTTAACATAAATGTTGGTCATCCTACATGGCATGGCCACTACTAATGTAGATAATTTTTAAATTTGTTTCTAAATTTTTTTTTTCTTTTCCTTTCTTTTTTTTTCCCCAACTACAAGTTGAGCCTCGCTAATCACAAGCGAGGTTTGGGCAATGACCTCCATGCCTTGTTGGCCACAAGCGATGGCATTAGGCCCTTGCCTAGAACTAGGAGAGGGCAATGACCCTTGCTTGTTGGCCAACAAGGGCCACAAGGCCCTCACTTTTTCTTGGTGAGGACCACAATGCCCTTGTTGACCATGGGCAAGGGTCACAAGCCCCTCACCTGGATTTGGGTGAGGGCCCAATGCTCTCACTTGGATCTTGGCAACGACACAAAGGCTCTCATCTAAGGCTAACGAGGGTTGGTTTACAACCTCGCCAGCTCAAAGTTGTATATTTAAAAGTTCATAAAAGTATTAAAAAATTATCAAATATGTTCGTATTAATATTAGTCGTGTTGTACAAAATGATCGACGTCCATAACAACGATTTCCTACCAATAGGTGAGAGTTGTGATCCTCTCCTAGATCTAGGCATGGGCATATCCCTTCCCTTTTTGGGGCAACTCTCAATCTTAGGCCGGGCCAGAAGTATCTCCATCTTGCAATGTATTTTGACCCAGTGGGCTCAAACTTAGGTTAAATTTATGTATTGTCTTCATATCCCCATCTTTCATGTATCCACGGCTGCGACCACCAATACATTCCAGAAGGAAGAAACGGAAAACATCATCTGTGTCGTCTTGTCCCACGTCGGAGTCCCACTCCTCTTTGTGCAGCTCACAACATAGCATAATCCTAGGATTAGTCGAAATCCATCGTAAAAGTCTTGACCAACATTGTCTGTTAATAGATTATGTGGTTGGAAAAAAATGGGGAAAGTGTTAAAAAAAAGTCCTAAACATTTTGTATTCATGCCGATTTAGTACTAAACCTTTTTTTGATGCCAATTTAATCCTAAACATTTTTACTTAGTGCCAATTTAGTCATTTCTAGCCAATTTAGGCTGGATTTTGATAACTGGACACCGGTCAGCTAATGTGGCATGATCGGTGCTAACGTAGACAACTTTTAATAATATTTTAATATTTTAGAAAATTTTTATTTTTATTTAATTAAAAAAAAAAATTCCTTCCCCTCCTTGAGCTAGTCACTAGATCTTGGTGATCGGCTAGAGGCGACGGCCAACAAGGTCACCTTGCTGGACCTTGTCGGCCACCTCGCTAGTGGCCGCAAGGCTGGCCTCGCGCTAGGTGGTGAGGCTTGCCCTCATCGGCCACCTCGCTAGTGGCCGTGAGGGTAGCCTCGCCGATCATGGGCGAGGCTCGCTCTCGTCGCCTAGCGCGAGAGCTGCCCTCACGGCCCTTTGGCGAGGTGGCCGAGCAAGGTCGACCACGCCGAGTGCCGCCTCTAGTTGGTTCTTCGGACCTCCGTGACCAGTCGAAGGAGGGGAAGGAAAAAAGCAAAAAAGAAAAAGAAAAAAAAGAAAAAAATTTATAAATATTAAAATATTATTAAAAGTTGTTAACGTTAACATCGATCAGGCCACATTAGTCGGCCCGACCTCCATTCAGAAAATCCCGCCAAAATTGGCCGGAAAGGACTAAATCAACACTAAGTAAAAAGGTTTAGGACTAAATTGGCACTAAAAAAAGATTTAGGACTAAATTGACACAAATACAAAAAGGTTTGACTTTTTTAAACACATTTCTCGAAAAAACGCGTGTGATGTGAATATCACTATTCTTATTTCTTTCTTTCATGCACCTACTCATTATTTCTTGTTATTTTAGTGCACGTTTAAGGGTGTCGGTGGAAAACGAGACCAGCATCGATTAAATATATAAGAGATGTGGAGTTGCTCAAAATCAATAAGATAAGCTTCTACCCCAGCTCAATAAACTGTAATGGATTAAACCCGATTATTCTAGTTTCAACACATGAACGAGTGCATATATCGTTCTGTGTAGTGTTTACCTTACTTTTGGCTAGAAAAGAATTCAAAGTATGCTTATAAATTAACATCATTGCAAAAGAAAACTTCCCATGTTCTCTTTTTTCTTCTTTTTGATGACGAGGACTTTCCATATGATACACGCAGGAAAGATAGTGACAAGCTAACATCGACAACTTGATTAACCTCTAGATCACATGATCTTATCCATACACATCATGAAATAGACTAAGCCTCCTTTTTCCTGTCAATTGCGCTATCTAACCTACAATTTCGAGCTTTTCCTAAGTCATATATTGTATTTCCGAAAAGAAGATGAAAGGGGTGCTGCTTTTGTGACGTGAAATTTGATTAGGCGTCCCCAAGTTCGGCATGGAAAAAGAGAAAAAGAAAAAGGCGCGTCTACACTAATCGAACGAAAGCAGCCGCCTAGAAACCTTAATAAACAAGTTAATTAAGAGGAGAAGAAAGGGCTGAATTGAAAGAGAAATCAAAATCAGATTGTATGCACCACAACGTATCCAACTTTTCCGAAAGGCCTCTTTATGCATTTTGGAGGCAAAGAATACTCGAAGCCTCTCGACCAAGCCGATAAGAGAACAGGCCCAATACGTTCTCTCAACTCCATCTAGATTCTTTATTAAATTCGAATTTTTAAATCTTTTTTTGGGAATATTTAAATATTTAGTGATCATTCTTTTGCAAAAGTTGAAGCAAACACTTTGGATGCGTGTAACAAGGTTTTGGTCTCTTCTTTTTTAACTTTTGTTTTTACATACATTTCTCAAAAGCTGGAAAAGAAACGCAAGGGTTTTTCGTCACTTCCTTTTGTTATTTTAAGTGAAGAGTTTTTCACACTTTAATGTAAAGAGCACTACGCGGAATCTTCTTCTCAGTTCATCAAAGTTGACCAGGAAGACTATTTGGGTGGTATCTCACTACACCAATCGGCATGTCTTTTCCACTTTCATTTTGCAGCCAAACATGTATTTATTCATGTTCTCTCTCTCTCTCTCTCTCTCTCTTTAATGGCAAAGAAAAACATTTATTTTTTTCTTGGGTCCATTCTAAATATACACCTAAAACCTTGCGGACTTATTAGATGGTTCTCTATAACAATTCCATGATTTATCTAGATGGCCAATTTCCTAAAAAAAAAAAAAAAAAAAAATTCAAACTTTAGGTTCGATCTTAACTTTGTCCTAAATATTTTTTGTCAAAAAAAAAAACTAATTTTCAGTATAATCTCAAATCTACCTTGTATCCATATATCATCTCTAGTGTCTTTAAAATTATCAAAATTAGAAGACTTCTATTATTTAATAGGAAAGTAACAGTGTCGATGAATACACAGGTTTTGATAATGGACCTATAACTAGTACTGGTGTCGATAATTTTGAAAAAACTAATGGCAATTTTGGAGATTTAGATTAGAAAATAAAGTTTGAGGTAAAATTGAATTAGACTTCAAGTTGAGGGATTTTTAGGGAATTAAGGCTCATCTAAAACTACCAAACTTCTATAAAGCACTAAGGCATAATACATGTTGTACTTATACTTTGGGATTAACAAGAAATTATCTCTTTTTCTTTTCATGAACTATTCACTAAATATACGGATCAGATAAGGCGAGAGCCGGAACCCATATTTGTTCTTCAAAGACAAAACTATTTGGGTGTAATAGACCGTTTCGGTGACGAAATCGCCGTTGCCATACAAATGAAATCACTGCCACATGACACGGGAAAAGAAAGAGGGGTAAATTAGGCACGCGAAAAAGAATTTCATGGACCGTGGGCAAAGCAAAGCAAACCAAACCAAAGTTAGTACTTTTCCTTTTTCTTTATTTCTCATCTAGGAGTGCTTTGTGTCTTTTTATGTTGGACGAGACTCGCACTCATTGAGAGATTAAGAGATCATCAAGAAAGAAAATGCCATGTTCCAAAGAAGAAGCCCTTCAGAGACTCTTCTATAACATCTCCAGCTCCTTCCAGCTCCTCTTCATCTTCTACTTTGTCTCTTCAACTTTGCTCTCCAAGCTTTCCGACTTGTTTGCAAACATACCCTTGTTTCAAAGGTATCGTGCATGAATATCTACCTCGATGTTCTTGATTAAGTCGAAACTTCATGATGTTTGCTAATGCTCTTTGCTTAATTCTATGTCTTGCAGGAATCAAGCTGAGCATGAGGATTGCTTCTCTGAGGAGGATGTTGAAGAAGATGAAGATGAAGAAGAAGAAGAAGAGATTCAAGAACACTATGGGCAGAGCAGGTATTACCAAGTGGGCACCAGGGAAAATGACTTGGTGGCTGACATTATTCATGGTGGAGAGTCCCTGCTATTCTATCATAATAGTGTTGATAGCCCAAAAAGACATCAGACTGTTCTCATGGAAGGAGGAGGAGGAGGAGGAGGAGGCGGAGGAGAAGAAGAAGAGATTGACCACGAGGAGCAATTAGTTCATGAAGAGACTGATGATAGCAATACCACCAATGAGCTGGACTCTGCTCAAGACTTATCCTTTGGCCATCATGATTCAGAAAGTGAAGTGGAAGAAGATGGTGTTGAAGAGGAGGTTCCGAGCTCCGATTATCTTCCGGATTCCGGTACAACTGATGAGGATGGACTGATGTTACGAACAGACGCAGATCGACACAAGAATGACCTGGCACAAGATGTTGGAAAACAGAAAGGTACAATCTTCATGTCTTTTGTATCTCGATATTCATAATGATTCTGTGCTAGTCCTGATTATTTAACTTCATTGATGTTGTGCACAAGGTTGCTACGACCAAGTACACTGGAAGAAGGAAGAGAGGACTGATCATTTCTCAGGAAATAATGGGAGCCTGAGTGCTTTTGTGCAACCCCAGTTGGAATTGGAGAACAGGAGATCTCAAGTCATCATCGAGAAGGACGAGAATGAAATCTTTGGCGACTCGTACACCATCGGGTCTACTTCGAAGAGCTCCTCTGAATGGAGGAGCTCCATAAACTGCAGAGATTCAGGGACCGAAGACCCATTCTCTTCCTCGTCGCGGCGAAGTTGTCCGAAATGGGAATCCTATACCGTCTTTCAGAAATACGATGAAGAGATGATGTTCCTAGACAGAATCACTGCGCAAAAGCTACATGAAACTGGTAATCTCAAATTATTTAGTACTTAAAATAATATACCTTGTACAATAAGATGATCACCTCTAAAAAAAGCATAGTTAATTTTTTTTTTCAGAGTCATTGAGATCAATCAAAGCGTGTCCTAGATCAATATCAGAGAGGATTGTCCATAAAATCGCAACCATAAACAAGAAGCCACCGGATGTCCGTCACAACCCATATCGAGAACTGGAGGCAGCGTATGTGGCTCAGATTTGCTTGACATGGGAAGCTCTAAATTGGAACTACAAAAACTTCCAGAGCAAGCGGGTTGCTCGCCGTGACTTCGATCCTGGATGTCCTGCTCATATCGCGCAACAATTTCAGCAATTCCAAGTTCTCTTGCAACGGTACATAGAGAATGAGCCTTATGAGCAGGGCCGACGACCTGAAGTCTATGCTCGGATGAGGCTTTTTGGCACCAAAACTTCTTCAAGTGCCAGAATACCGAGGTAAATAGTTCAAAACAGAAAAAATAAAGGACATGCTACTTCATTATTTTTCATATTTGTACAGTGAAGTCCTCGTATATTCAGTGAAGCATGAAAGACTATCATATATGTGTTGCTATGTTTTAGAGAAAAATTAAGCATCTCTTTTTGTTTCTTCTTGGCTTATGTTATAAAAGATTCTGAAGACGATCAAATTAAGGAGGAGGGTTTCCGTTCGAGGATTTCTTCGGCGGCGTTCCTCATGATAATGGAAGACTGTATCCAAACCTTCATGAATTTTCTCAAGGCCGACAGGGCAAGACCCTGCCAGGTATTAGCAGCCTTCTTCAAGAGGAACAAAAGAAGCTCTGTTGATCCTGCACTTCTTACTCTCATGAAGAAAGTCAATAACAAAGTAAGTCTCTAGTCTAGGTCTTTCATTGGTGATTTGGCACTAACACATATTAATAATGTTATCTTTTTCTCTTTCATATTCATATATAATTAATGATCAAGTGTCATCCATTCAACCTTTTCTCTTTTTGCTTCTTGACCTAATGTAATGAATTGAGCAGAAGAAGATGAAGCTCAAAGATGCTCGCCGGACACGGAAATGCATAAGGAAGAGGAAGCTCAACGTGGATGAGGAGATGGAGATACTGATGGGCCTGATAGACCTGAAGGTGGTGTCTAGGGTTTTGAGGATGAGTGACTTGAGTGAAGAGCAGCTTCATTGGTGTGAAGAGAAGATGAGCAAAGTTAGGGTTTCGCAAGGGAAGCTACAAAGAGATTCTTCACCACTTTTCTTCCCATCACATTGACCCCACCATTCATTTTTCTAGCACAT
Organism: Eucalyptus decipiens; assembly: GCA_014182575.1. NCBI lineage: Eukaryota > Viridiplantae > Streptophyta > Magnoliopsida > Myrtales > Myrtaceae > Eucalyptus > Eucalyptus decipiens. Next base: position 8,742,822 of record CM024610.1, on the reverse strand, counting down.
ATTGCTTTGATGACTGGGGGGTGAAGATGCATGAGTGTGCATGGAAATGAATATCCCTAGACACGCTTTTGTAAATACTTGCAAAGGAAGGAAATAAAATAGAAAAAAAGTAGATCAGCATTGTCGTGGGACCTGCAAATCAAAGTTACTACACGTGGGTGACATGGAATTCTGGAGTATTGGAAGCTATGAAGGAAGTCTGATTAAAGCTGGTTTGATGGTGGGATCTTATGAATATTGAAAGTGAAAGATCAAAGGCAAAGCAAGGAACGTGAAGATAGAGACAAGAGAGGCTTTAGCTTTTCAAATTAGGGTGTTATCAACATGGGATTTTATCTTTGGAGGATAACTTATAAAGCAAGGAGATGTCCAAGCAAGGCTGCAAGATTTGGAGTGGGAATTAAATAAAAAGTAGGGGTTCATCACATGGGAACGTTCAAAAAGGAGGTACATCAAAGCTGTGTGGACTTCAAGAAGATCCCACTTGATTTGGGGAAATGGAAAATAAAAGGCAAATGAATAAAAAAAAAATAAAGATGGCTATAGATAGGATGACATGTCATGATTCATGGAAAAAGCGGAAAAGAAGGAAAAAAAAAAAACAATCTTGGAGCTGGGTCATCATGACATGTCTTTTTTGGTCGTTCATCATGACATGTCTCACTAGCTAGGATTCAATGACTAATAAAAGGAGAGTCATTTAGTAGGTGCTGGAGCAGTCTTACTTTATGTCTAAGATGGTAGCTACGTATCGTCGATATCTTGTATGCTCGAAAAATTTAGTAGAAGTCTTGCCAATTACCATTGATTTCAATATTTTCTTTGCCTCTCAACATCGTCCGTGCTTGCTGGGCTAGTTTGCACAAGAGCTGAGATGGACCCATCATTGAAATTCATTTCCCCATGACCCTTCCAATCAGTAGTATTCTTCATTGGGTAAAGATAATACATCTCGCAGCATCAAGACTACACAAATGATCGTGACACAATGAACTAGGCCATTTTCACCATCATAAGTCATATCCAATGTGCAAATCACTTATTCACTCTCAAATATTCATACACCAAAAGTTAAGAAAATATTAACAAAAAGATTAACCAGATATATGTCAAAATCCATATCAATAACATGAACAATCGAGATGATGCCTAATTTACAATTGGTATCTGGTAGCCGCATCGTCAAGTGAGCAACAAAATTGATCTTTACAATCTCTCAGATAACCAAAAAAAATAAGGAAAAAAATTAGAAAAATTAGAAAGGTAGAGCCTCTAACGCCTATTTACATGATATTATCCATCTGAACTCGAACTGGAATGAGCAGAAAAGGAAAATACGAATGAATGCATTAACAGAGAAACTGTGGCCGAGAAAAGTGATCGGGCTATATATTCACAAACCAGGAGATCAGGTCCAGAAAACAGCGGCGTTCGAACTGACTTTTGTTTTACTGCCACCGCCGGGGCGGTTTGAGTAAAGTAGAAGAGCCGGTCGGGGTGGTCACAGTTTTCCGGGCACCTGATGTAAGGGAAAGACACATTCAGTTAAATGTTCGGTTTCAAAGGGAGCACAACATGTCTAAGCAATGGGAGTTTTACTTGTCGAAGCCTTCACTGATTCCCGAGAGGCCGACTTTCTCAAGGGCGGAGGAACTTTAAGTCTTGACCTTGGCCTGACAAAGTGAGAGCAAGTCAGTGGAACGACATAAACGATTCAAACTGAATCCAGAATGCTTCTACATGGAACTACTGGAATCAAAAAATTTCTGATGATGGCAAAGTTAAGATTATTGCGACATTACATTTTTGGTTTACAAGGGGAGAGAGAGAGAGAGAGAGTTACTTCTCTAAGCTATCTGGCCGATCAGTCGCGTCAGATGACAAACTATTTTCAGCAGAGCAATCAGAAACATCACTTGTTCTCTCCTCATAGTCTTGTTCCCGTACCTATCGTCCCCGGGACAGTCGAATCAGAATCGTAGTGTTTATCGCTGTGCGCCGAAGAATTCTCAGGATCATGAGGTCCTACACCTTTGGAGGAGTTTGGCTTGGAGTGGAAGGATCATACGGCGAGGCCACGCCACGCTTATCTACTGCAGGATACACACTTTTGAGATCCTTAAGCAACTGCAACCGCTCAATCTCCTCGTCTTTTCTGCCGATAGTGTCTCGTAGAGATGCCACCTTCATACGAAGCACATAATTAAGTACAAGACCACAAAATTTACATTGTTTGCGCCTTGTTTGAAGGTTGTAATCAAAGTTTTTTGCAGACATGGAGAAGTGTGTCCATGGATTATCGCTAAGGAATTGCAATGCGAGAGAGAAATTACCTGCTGCATCAGATCCCGAACATCCCTGCCATCTTTATTGCTCCTCGCTGCCCCGAGCTCAACCCCAGAGACTCTCTCAGCGAATTTTAAGGTACTCATACTTTCCAAATATGATACCACTTCGGGATTGAGCTGCACGAACATCAATGTTTTTGCTTGTCCACCTGCATCAAGAATCAGAAATCACATGTTCGAGGTTCCTGTCAATTTTCCACTCTCAAGTACTTGGACTATTCTACAATCTTATAGAGACAAGATAAGCAAATTCAAGGCATTATAAAGAGGATTACCCAAAGAACTCTGTAGCACTTGAGTGAGCTTGCTATTACGGTAAGGCACATGAGGACTCTTCTGTGAAAGAGCAAAAATGACGTCTCCAAGGGCAGAGAGTGACTTGTTTATATGCTGTGCCTCTTTCAGTCTGTCACCAGTTACTTCTGAGCGGTCGACTCTTTCGCTTCCCGCAAGATCTACCAAGTGAAGATTACCATGTGATGCGCTTCCAGTCTTCACATCTGTCCCACGAACATGTACAGTGACGATACTGTCGCCACAAAATTTCAAATAAAATTACAGCTCGGAACCACAGAAATGCATTAGGATCTAGAACATCAATTGAAAACAGAACATCGGATCAAGAACCTGTGCGAGCGGCTACTTCTTTCATTCAATGCGGTGGCACCAACGGCTCTATTCTTAAGTCCTATGTCCATTAGTTCCATAACATCCGAGCTTGCTCTCACAGGATGCATGCTAGCATCTGGAACAGCTAGACCACTTGCATGAGAGATTGATGAAATCCCTAGTGTAAGCATGTTAACGAAAACCAAGTACTTCTTCCTATTTAAGTTTGGAACTTCCATAATGAGAACAAACAAATCTTATTTAATTCAACTTAAAAGTAACTATAATGCTGCAAAAGGATATTTCTTCTGAGAGCCGTCACTGGAGAGTAGATCTCGCACTTGTTCATTGTAGATCTCAACCATTTGAACCCAGATTTCATACACGATAGCTCTACTTCTGATCTCAGAAATATTGAAAAGGTCATTAAGAGCTCGATAGTTGACACCCCAGCTCTCCTCAGTCGCTGCACCAGGACCACTCTGGCATGGCCATCATAACATTGAGTAAGTTTGTAAGGAAAAAACATTTATTGAGGAAATTTCAAATGTAGAGAGGACTCGTACCATCGTGTAGGTTTTTCCCGAACCAGTTTGGCCGTAAGCAAATATGCACACATTATATCCATCAAGAACAGAACGAATGAAGGGTTGGATGTCAGAATATACCATCTCTGCCAACAATCAGGCAAGAAGCAAGACATTCTTAATTGGAGGATTTAAAATCAGAAACTGAGATAAAATCAGCTTAAAAGAAAAAAAAAATCTACAAGACATAGATGACTAATTTGTTACACGTAAATACCGGAGACTATTTTAAAAGAACATGATTAACATAGAGAGAGAGAAACCTTGAGAAGCAGCCGGACCATACACCTTGTTGAACTTGAACATGCGATGGCCATCTTTGCCTTGTTTGGAGGGATTAGCGACAACCAACTGTCCATCATCACCAATACCTTCGATGATCGACTGTTTTCCACTCTGTCCAGGAAGTAGGGGCCTAATCCTACAATACACTCTGATATTACCTGTGCAACACACAAGCTACAAAAATTAAAAGCTGCGACCCTCATGAATGCCACGTGTATTGGAAGTGCGAGTAGAAGTTCATGCACCTTTTAGATCTTGAACCTCATTAAATAGCCTCTTATTTTCTGCAAGAACTTGGTGATAGTTCTCTGCTGCGTCAGCTAATGCTTCAACCTGTAATCCTGCAGAAAAAGATTGAGTGGATTTTTGAAATCGTTCCATAAATTAAAAGATTTGCATTGATTGACAGAAAAATTCTAGTAAACCAACCAACGCTGTTGAATTCCTCTGAATAGTTTCTTTGGGTGACCAGAAGTTCATGCTTGATAGACTTGAAAGAGACCCTTAGTTCCTGGAAGTTTTAGTCATTTAGAGGCACGTGTGTATCCATAACAGCATAAAAATAATTCCAGATACAGAGAAGATCCAGCTTACACGTAGAGCCCCAAATTGAAAATCCATAAAGCTATGGAAACTGTGCTCTTTCTTGTTCCACTTCTGGTTTTTGGATTCCGAACATGCCTCAAGTTGTTTCACCTTATTTCTTGAGCCTGCCAAGTCCTGCTCGAGTTTTCTTATCCTCTCTTCAAGCATCATTTTAGCCGCATTAGCTTCTGTTTCAATTTGCACGTGACGGAGCTGGTACGTCTTGTTAGCTGCTTCCAGCTCCTGAACCTTGTTTCTGTATCCTGCCAAGTCCTGCTCCAGTTTTCTTGTCCCCTCTTCAAGTGCCAATTTAGCTGCCTTAACTTCTGTTTCCACTTGCAGGTGACGGAGCTCATATGTCCTCTTTGCCACTTCCAGCTCTTGCTTCAGTGCTGAAATTTCTAAGTTATGGCTTTCCTTCTCTTTAGTCGATCTAGCTAAGTCTTCCTCTTCAAGCTTCCTCTTCTCTTCAATCTTCTCTTCCATCTTGATCTTCTCAGCCTGCATGATGGGAGCATCACAAGTGTCCTCAAGATGTCCTCATGGATTCATAATTCTGTCAGAAAATATGCCTCATGATAAAAGTTGGCACTTCACCTGGAATCGCTGAAGCTGATCCACAGAAATCTGTGCATAATGAAAAGTACCCTATGAATTCTGTATCTGAGCGTAATTATAAACCTGAATATGACCTCTTCCATTTGCACCAAGTTGATCATTTCACTGACCTCTGTCTCCTCGCAAGGTCCAGTTGCCAGGGCTTCAAGTACCTTAATCCTAGATTGATACTTCTCCTCACGAGACTTGAAGAGATTATTTTGCTGAATGAATGGCACATTTATTAACCAATCATCTAATTGAATCAATAGAGCGCCGAGAATATTTAGATGCATCTTACAGTTCTTAAATGTTCTGCCTGAGTTGATATGCGCCGCTCTATCTCCTGCACAACTTTTCTCAAGAGGCATGCGACACGCTGAGCAAGAATAGCACTAAAAATCATAAGTAACAGTTCACTGGAACTATAAAACAAGTGTAGAACTTGTCAACTTTGATTGCGAATTGTTCAGCATACATGAGGTATTTCGCCATTTTGCCTTTCAATGCTTTCATCGAGAATTCCATTTACCACACTTAAAAGTGATTGGGTGGGGGCATTCTGCAGGAAGGATCAATGGCAAATTAGGTTAATAATTTTCAGAGCAAATTAAGATAAGCTAATGAAATATCTGCATAAATCAAAATGCAAAACTTACGTCTAAACTATTCGACTTCATCATCTCTGAGATCTTTGCTGCCGAAAGGTCTGCATATCGACCTTGCTTTAGTTGAAATACCTCATGGAACTTAAGCCCAACATGATGCATTAGTGTAGCTGATGGCTCTGTAATGAAAGTAAAATAATATATCTCATGCTTCAGCGAGAGGTGTTCAAATGAAAAGCATAACTTCCTGTGGGACTCTCAGAGAGAGACAGAGACAGAGACAGAGACAGACCTGACATGACAGGACTTCGCAAAGCCCGTTGGAATTTTGAATCTGTTGAAATTTTGCACCTCTCTTGTCATAACACGAGAAGATCATCATGTCAAATTAGCTAGGAGAATATCAACCATTTCGAAGATACAGATTAAGCCGAACAAATTTGCAGAAAGTACCTGCATTACCATATGGCATGAGCTGAGCTTTAATTGACAAAAGGCACTCTATTACGGGCTTCATAGATCCCTTCATTATTAGAACATTCAAAATGAGAACTCTATACTGGAAAAAATAAATAAACGAAGAAGCTTGTGAAAGCATCAAATAGAAGGGTGTCTGAAGATTTGACTAGTAGGCATTTGGCAGGAATTTTCTTCAAATGGCATTTATAAATCTGTGTACCCCTATAAACTACTTGCATGACAAGGCCATTCGTATCTGTATTAAAAGGATCAGTCCCCTCTTTTATAAATCGAATAGCTAGATATTTCTCCTTTTCATTTGCCCTTTTGTAGACTATACAATTGAAAAGATAGAAAGAAAATTCTTATACTTGGATAGAGTATGAAAATGCATACAAAAGACAATACCTTCTCTAGGTCTGCAATGTCAAACTTGGGAATCCCCATCTCATCCATTGCTGCTAGGAACCTTTTGATCCGGTCTCTATGAGGGGCTGAAGAGTGTTCGAAATAACCTCCCTATAAATCTAAACGTGTTTAAAAGAAAAAAAACTACACCCTCCAACTGTAGTATCTTCAAAATAAACAAAAGACGTCTCATTTACCTCGTTGATGTTACTAGGTCGCAACCTTTTCAAGATCTGACACAGGGCGGACCCGTCAATCAAGCTTGATCTCAACTCCTCGTCCGATGCTTGTAAAGGTAAGGCTAAATCAGGACACATGCTGCTCAACCATTCAATGAGGAGCACTCTTTGTTTTCCTGGAGGAGATAACATTACCGGCAAGTGAGAAAAGGAGATGACAGTAGACATGGATAGAGCAATTAGACTGTATTACCTTCGACCTCACCATTGTTATTCTCGGTGGGAACATTGTGATTGTTCACAGTCTGATAGGATCTGGTGGGTTTCCCATTCTCTTTCATGGACTTTGCTGCTAAAGGTTCCATTAATAAATCATCAAATTTTGTGTCTGACTGCTAATTCCTGTCGCCAATATGGAGAAGAAGTCAAATTTAACAGAAAAATCAAGGTAACCGCAAGGCAGTTCTCGCTGCCTAAACTAAGAGAAAAGTCGATGTCAACCATTGCTTAATATGATCAGATGCAATGAAAGGTACTCTGGAACATGCAATTCACTAGAGTGTAGTTCTACAGGGTGAAAATGAAGGTAGGGCCAATTTGGTGCGAATTGCAATATGTACTCAAAAAGGACTTCGTAAAAGCATTCACAAAGAAGAGCTTAATTTCCATCCGAAAGATCTAAGCACACTCCAATCACCATTTGAGACAGGAAGCTCTAAGATCACCAACCAAGAAAGACTACTCCCTGTTCTCACCCTTTCACCTCTCACTGCATCCTAATGGACATTCCCTTGATCATCCTTCACTGTCTTTGTAATGCTTTACAAGGCAAAATGATTGCTTGAGAAATTGAAAGAAAGGAACAGAAGCAGAATAGTTTGGTAATTGATACAGACAAATCATCATGTTAGTTTCATATGGTGAATAACAAACAGATCAGCAAGCCATGGCATCGTAGCTAATGCAGGCAATGCTTTAGATTAGTTGCATCATGAAGCAAGCCAGCGAAAATGGCTCACCTATCTGTCTTAAGAAATTATGGTTAAATAGCTCCAAGAACAGGAAGGTGACATGAAACAGCATGACTAAGGTAACTTGACAAAGAAGCAACAACGAACTGGGTGAATAACAATCATCATCAAGCATCCCGTGAACCCTTAACTAAAAAATTGTAGCGACAGGACTGCTGATATATTTTGCTATTCCATATGAAGCTGATACGCTAAAAATCATTTACACACAATTCACGAAACAAAAACCTCAGCAAGAATATGCTTCTTGCATAGACTTCAGGATCTCTACCTGAATATCCAGTCTATTTAACTATCCGCTCTAGTCTGATGTTTTCCTCCATCAACAAAAGGCAAACTCATAAAAACGATACCATTCTTCCTTACTTAGTTCCTCATTAACTATTTTGTACCTCGGGAGGCCCAATTTGACCCAACCAAATAGCGCAATCTATAAATACTGCAAACCTACCATATGAAGAACCATATGAAAGAAACCTGACCTGCAGGAGACAGATGCAACAGACGCTTGAATATCCCCAGTGGATGCTCAACCTCCAAGAGAAAATGTTACACTATATGGAGCCTGCTCCACGAAGCCCGATTCCGAAAAGGCTTCAAATCCGGCCGTTCAAGAAACTGCAAGAACGATCACAAGAACACGTTTTTCGCAGTCGTATCAACGGTGAAGCTGGCAAGAAGACAGAAACATCCAAAGGTCTCATCGCCGCGGCTAACAAAAAAAAAAAAACTAAACAGAACGACAGACCCTGATGGTGGAATTGGTAACGCGGTTCCACGAAGTAGATTTTATATTTTCCACCCGGAATTGATCCGAAAGGAAAATTATAATTACCCAGATACTGTTCAAATCTACCCTTTTATGATCAACATGGAAAAAGCACACCAGTGCGGATTGCTAAACGGGGTAGGATGACTAAAGGGACGACGTTGACAATGTGAACTCGACCAGGAGAAAGAAAGAAAGAAAATTCAAGAATGTGAACAGCACCAAGGCAGGAAGGAATCAGGAACCTGAGAAAAGGGCAGAGAGAGAGAGAGAGAGAGAGAGAGAAAGAAACCGGGAAGACGTGAAGCTGGGAGCACGTCGAATTCAAGTTGCATGCGAGAGACCGACCAAGAAGACAGATTTGGAAAATTCTCTCACTTTTGTTTGTTGTTAAAGATCGAAATTTTTCATTTTTTAATATATATGATCTGGAAGTGAGGCGGTGCTTGATCGGGTCGTTCCGTGTACTCTGCATCATCGCTCAAAGCAACCAGAAGTTGGGAAGGCGAGAGGGAGCGCCCGCAAGCGTGTCCGTCGGGCCTCGAAAGTCGGAGTTTTTCTGCACGCACTCTCTCTCTCTAGCAAAGTCGTGGGTGGTCGCCACGTGTCCGACCATTCAACGGCGACGCCCCGTCTTCTGCGCTGACCTTCGACCGTCGCTGAAAGGGTGGGAATTTGTGGACCTAATACCGTGCAAAAACCTCCTATTTGAACTTTTGTCCCAATTTTCTGTTCAAAAAAAAAAGAAAAAAGGAACTTTTGTCCCAATTTTTCCTTTTGTTTCATAAATAAAAAACATTCTATTTTAAATTGAGTCCCAATTTTACCATAATTTCTTTTTCAACTTTAGGTTATATTCCAATTCTACCATGATTTTTTTTTTTTGTGTCCCATAAAAAAAAAACCCCAACTTTAGATTATGTCTCAATATTACCCTAAAATTTTTACTTACAAATCTAAAATGTCTCATTGACAATAGAGAGATGGAAAACTCCTAAGCACGAGTTGTTCAAGCTTCTTAAGTGTGAGCTCTCTAATTGCAAGAAATAGAACATTCTGAGCATGAGATATTGAAGAGTGTAAAATCACTAACAACGATTTTGGCAAAGGGTTTAATGGAGAGCAGATTTATGACTCAAGTAAAAATTGATGATATTTTATGAAACAAAAAGAATTAAAGTGAAATTGAAACAAAACCGAAGTTGGGATTTTTATGAGACAAAAAAATTTTAGAGTTGAATTGGCAGTGGTCGGGATAAAAATAGTTTAGGATAGAATTAGAACAAGACCTAAAGTTATAGGTTTTTTTAATGAAAATTACAGGTTTTTAGGGTATTAAGCCGAAAATTGTGTGAGTGCAATGATCTATTGTCACTATGTTAAAATTGGAATTATTATAACTTTTAAATATCCTTATGAAAATGCAATCCAGGAAGATATAGATCCGATTACAAGATAATGATTAATTCTTGCTTCTTGTTTCCTCTTTTTGTCATTTGACGAGTGTGAGAAAATTTTCGAGAAGCTAACTTTAGATTTGGAAAAATCTTTTAAAGTGATATCCAAGGAAATAGCTTTTTTTTCAAAAGAGAAATTGTAGAATCAAATCAAAATATTCACGTACCTTCAATTGATTTTTTCAATCCAAGGGTTTCGATTGTTTATAGTTGTTCTTCAAAAATTTCGAACGCCCTAGAATATTATGGCATGCTTGTTTTGATTTAACCGTAAGCAAAAAAGACGGTTTGTTTCCTTTTCCGTTAAAAATTAAACTATTATTCAAATATAAAAAAAAATTATGAAAGGATTATATTTGGATTCATTAGTCAACATTTATATGTGGTGAAAGTTTGAGGTGCTTTAGGTTTTAAAAAATAATAATGTGTCCCACGAGATTCACATTAAGTGAAAAGTAAAAATCAATCCAAATCGTCCCCACCTATCGGACGGATCGTACAAATTAAACTGATTTGAGGTGATCAAAATAACACGAAACGAAAGAACTCCGGGTTGGTCAAGCAAGACGCCCAAAAGGAAATTTAGAGTTGCGCCGGAAAACCTTGGCGGGGATGAGAGACCCCACGTGCGGCGCTCTCTTCCGATCCTAGAGCATAACTAGGGTGTCGAATTAGGGAGGCATTCTGGGGGATGGTTACACCAGGTTCCTACGAAGGAACTCGAAAAACCAGATTCTTAACCGCATTAAATTGCGAGGTCTTGGAGATGTAGGTAGGAGGGATCCACATGTGGCCCCCGTGCACTCTGGACATCTTTAATGACCATTGTTATAAGCCACGAGGTCCCCAAGAATACGTTCACCAACTGAAAATTTTTAGCCTCTCTTATGTCATGATCCACCTTATAAGAACTCGGGAGTTCAATTGATTTCCAAGCGAGCAGGAATTGTCCCTCGCAAGTGGAGCTTGCTTTTAACATGAACTCTCCCAAACCCTAGCAATTGCAATATAGTTTCACGATATAATTATTTTTATAATATTAAACTTACGAGTTGTCATTAACATATTATAGGTTAGTTAGGAGCCTAGTAAGAAAAAATAATCAGTGTTACCCTTTCAAAGCAAAGACTTATGGGTATGGGACTTGATTCCATTAGATTTATTCAAGGAAAATGACATAAATAGTTTCTGAATTTTAGCTTAATGCAATGTGGTCTCTAAACTTTTATTTTATTCAATGTGGTCCCTAAACTTTTATTTTATTCAATGAAGTCCCTAAACTTTTTGTACCTGTCCAATTTAGTTCCTCAACTATAAGAATATTCAATATTATCAATGATCTTGAATTAATGAAATGACTAAATTAAATATATACCAAAATTTTATGGACCATAGTAAATAAATTAAATATTTAGGGACTATATTGAACATTAAACTAAAGTTCATGGACCACGTGAAATAAATTAAAAGTTTAAAAATTACATTATACATTGAGCCAAAATTCATAGATTATTTGTGTCATTGTCCCATTTATCTAATGCCATTTTTCTTTTATATAAAACATTTTCATGCAATTTATTGTTTAAATTTTTTTGTCAAAAAGTTTGGAACCATTAGAAAAGCAAAAAGAAACTATAAGCACCATAAACAACCTCCATATTGCAAGATCCCAAGGCATTAGTAGAAATGAGCAATTTCAAATTCCGTATAAGTTCTATCTAGAAACAAGAAACTTATCTTTTGTTGGAGTAGGTTTTCTTATTTTTAGAATCCTGAAACATCTCTTGCATACCTAAAACTTAGAACTTACCTATCATTAGAGTTCTAGGATACACTATGGTTACCTATATTATTATTTGAATGATTACAATTAACTAATCATAACTTATATTTAGACATATGAAAATATGAACATTAATAAAGTAAAATTTCAGTCATAAAATGAAAATTCAGACTAGTGCTTCCAGATTATACATTTATCATTGAATGGTGTTGAATATCGGAGGATCGCATGTAGACATGGACTAAGAAAAATATTAAAACTTATTTCAGATTCTAGATTCATCCAACTAAGATCCCAGAATTTACCCATCGAAACAGGTTTTTCATTTTTTGGAACCCGAAACCTACTCGGCATATCTTGGAACCTGAAATCTATAAGCTCCCACCGATTCGATTATCAAGTTTCAAGTTCTACCTTGAAACCATGCTCACCCTTAATTAATACCAACTTCATAAAGGAAACAACCACATCTAAAAGTCACTCATCAACCACAACCAGATGATACTTTGTCACATTTTTTTTTATTGGACTTTTTCATTAAAATAAACAACATAAAAATCCAAGTTATCATAAATGGATATTTAAACAACGAATAGTCAAGCCACGCAATAATAAAGAAAATAATTTATGAGAAAACGAATAAACCGAGCCTTTATTCAACACCACGTTATTAAGGCTTGGGACAGAACTCGATGAGCTATGCATAAAAAAGTAAAGGTACACTAAATTAATAAATATAAATTCCTCAAACTAAGTGACGAGATATTAATTCAATATATGACAAGATTAAAATAACAAAACTAAAAAGTTAATACTATGAAAAACCTCAAATTGATATACTTATGATAAAATTACTCTAAACTAATTTCTTTGCTACAAAAAATTCAAAATCAGTATACCTATGATAAATTTACTAAAAATTAATTATTTGACCATGAAAACCCAAGTTAGTATATCCGTAATAAATTTACCCCGGCTATTTTTACTATGAAAAATCCCAATTGGTACTCTTGTGATTTACCACAAACTAATTTTTGATCACGTGAAATCCCAAACTAAGAAAATTTACCCCAAACTCCCAAACCTGATATATTTATAACAAATTTACCCCTGTTATTCACTTTCGTCAAATTTTATTATTAAATTTGCTTACTTAGATGACACATGGTAATGTAGCGAGTCCACATGGATATCCACATAAAACTAGTATGTTTGTGATAAATTTAATGGTACTCTTATAATAAATTTAATGGAACTCTTGTGACAAATTTAGGATTTTCATAACATTAATACTATGGATTTCCACGTGGACTTGTCACATCACCATAGCACATCACCATGTGTCATTCATGTCAACAAATTTGATGGTAAAATTTGACAAAAGTTAATGGAAAGTAAATTCATTAAGTTTTAGGTAAATTTGTCATGGGTATATTAATTCGGGATTAATTTAAGATAAATTGATTACATATGTATTAATTTAGGGTGTTTCGTAATATTAAATTCCTATTCATATAATGCAAGATACACCTAATTGCAATCTAAATGTTTTCCTTTTTCATCTTTTCTATTATTATCTTTTATTATCCCCTCAATAAAACATTCTAAATATCTAAGGAGTATTCAGCTTGCACTCGGGCTCGAGACGGTCCCAAAG